>OX578280.1:3743288-4456000 GCA_951217055.1 Gerris lacustris | reverse complement strand
GGGCAAGCGCGTAACGGGAGAGGACGGGAGTAGTGTGTGAGCCGAGTGTGAGTGAGGGTCCGGTAGCCGCTGCCTTGTGGCTTGTGACCGTCTCATCTGAGATATTTTAATGTGCGGCAGCACACTGGTGATTTGAGGCGTCCACGACGACTAATCATTGACTTCACCGATTTCGTCATTTGGTGAGCATCTCTAGTGCTCAGATCCAAAAGGACTGATATCCTGACTGATGATACTAATCTCAATTTTCCACGGCTCATCCAGAGTTGACTCCTGACGATCGACGGAAAACTCTCCCGACGATCAACAGAATTTTGTTTTGTTATTTTCTTTTTATAATGGAATATTCCTTAGCTAAGGTACCTTTTTTTTTTTTTGATTTTCTATATGTTGTACTCATACCTTTTTTTGACTTGGAGGATAGAATAGCTATAATTACTATTACTTTTTTCTACGGGGAATAAATTTTATTGTTTAACTTTGGTTTTAATTTGTTTATGTATCATTCTTATTATAAGAGATCTAAGAGAACTTTTGCTTGAATATCATTTTTGTCACCATCATTTTTTTCGTTATTTTTCTTGATTCAAGTAATTTCCTTCTAGTAAAAGTTCTCTCAGATCCCTTGGATTCACCCAATTCTTTTATTATTATAATTTTAAATTTTATAAAAAATAACGTGGCGCCCTCTATTCAATTGTTTTTTTTGAGCAGACCATTTTTATTTTTTTTTTTGGCCCACGCCCGTCTCCACTGAGCTAGAACGGGGGGCTATTATCAAACCGGCTAGGGTAGCCCCTTGTTTCCCGAAATGGGAATTGTTACAAGATATAAAGTTGTATTGTTTGTGTTGAAGGGAAATGAGTATTTGCTAGAGGAGCAGAGAGATGCCAAGTCTGGAATCTTCTGATTATAAATAAACCATTCCACACCTGGACCCTTTATCTCTTGTCTCCAGTCTCTACAGCATTCTCACAACAGCTATCTTATACCCTTCCTCTTCCTATAAATAAAAATACCCTATTCTTTGTTAGTTTAACTTCTCGGATATTTTCATTTGCAATGAAAGTCTGAAGTCTGAGAGTCTAAACGGGACTTGTTAAAAGAAATATTAACACTGACTATAATAATAATTAATATAAAAAGGCCATTTTTCAAAACTGGTCTTATTTTCAACCTTTTTTTTTTTCTTTTTTTTGTTTTTATATTCTTCACCTTAGTTGTAACTATGTGCAAAATTTGGGGAAGATTAAATGACGGTAAGTGGTTTAAAATTGGGGTAATAGGTGTGCGATGAAACTTAAAAAGCAAATAAATTTGACGCCATTTTGGTTTTGTTTTTTTTTTGTTTTTAGTTTCTGTATTCTTCACCTTAGTTGTATCTATGTGCGAAATTTGGGAAAGATTGAATGACGGTAAGTGGTTCAAAATTGGGGTGATAGGTGTGCGATGAAACTTAAAAAGCAAATAAATTTGACGCCATTTTGTTTTTTGTTTTTTTGTTTTTGGTTTCTGTATTCTTCACCTTAGTTGTATCTATGTGCAAAATTTGGGGAAGATTGAATCACGGGAAGTGGTTCAAAATTGGGGAAACGGAAATGTGCGATGAAACTTACAAAGCAAAGTAATATAAGACCAGTAAAAATATAAGTTTATTTGTCTTGACCACAATATTTAAATTTAATTCTTAATCAGACCGGTTTCAGCCTCTAAAATACTAAAATATAACAGGTATATAGAGTATGACGGCTATCTTCACTGCCTTATATATCTTATTATATATGATTCAGTGCCTTATATATCTTATTATCAGAGACGGGAAAAAGTCATAAACGTCATAGTCATATGATTTTGTCATAAAATAGCCTTTTTACGCATAAACGTCATAAAATAAGGGTTTCTTGGAATAAACGTCATAGAATGGCCTTTTTTTGCCAAATGTTTAGCAAAAAAGGTTTTTTTTTGTTAAAGCAAATTTTTAAATTGAACATTCGAGGTCCGGTTCCAGGTAAAAGTGCAGTTCGAACAAAAACCCTTACACCAGCTTAGTAAAGAGCCGAGTCTCTTAATTCCCCGACTACTTTCGGACTTAACTAATGCGCTTATGCATACCTACAACCAAAGAGGCCGAGAGGCACCGACGGTCATCCCTAATTCCAAACTAGAGCTCCTGATCGGCTCCTTCTTGGAACAACTATCAACAACTCCTCCAATTTGAATCCAGGAAGTTCGAGATAAATTCTCCAATCAGCCAACAGTAAACCCTTTTGTTTGGGCAGTCTCCTGATAGGCTGTTCCAGAACTTTAGATTTTGTATTGTATATTCATGGTAAGAGAGTAGAATGTTTAATTGCTCATTTGATTTCTTACTCGTGATTCTTGATAAATTGATTAATTTTACTCGTGTAACTAGTTTCTTGATTTCTCTACCCCATGGTTGTGCATTTAACATGCTTCAGCAATGGGCTTCATCGGGCTGCGGAAGCTGTGCGGGATGAATTCCCGGCTGTCAACAAACTGATTTCGTCAGTGAAGAAAGTTTTTCTTAAAGCCCCAACGAGAGTAGACTTGTTTCGGAGCATTTTACCAACCCCTCGTTTCTAATTTAACTCTGGAGCATATAGAACGACACATGATTATTTTTGCTTCCGAGTTTACCGAAGGTGACGGAAGCATTGTGTTCACTTTTGAAGACGAAAACATTTTATGTCTCCGATTTTAAAAATTCCAAGACAGAAATCCGTTTCAGACATCAGGGAACATTTTTGATTCCGTGTCTGTCTGTCTATCGGTCTGTGTGTCCGCGTCCCCTGAAACGTGTGACGATAACTTGAGTAAAAGTAGACCGATTTTGATGAAATTTGGTACACATATTAATTTTACCAATACCCAGGACAAGTTCGTTGGTTCGTTGGACAAAGCGTTCGCCAGCAATGCTCGCGTTAACGTGAACTTCAAATTTAAAATTAAAATTTTAGGTCGGGAAGAAAATCTAACTTCATCTATTTAATGAGACTAACATTTTTTACAAATACAATTTTTTAATAAAACCAACAGCGACACCGCTATAAACTACCGCGACAAAACTATTAATAGTTTTTATTATGGAGAGAACGCGAGGAGGGAGATAGACAAGGGGAATAGGAGGTGGCTTGGTCCCTCAGCTCTCTCTTTGACCTACCTCTTTAATAGCAAAGTGAGCCTGTGGACCTCGAGACCAGGCTTTATTGATGGGAAATTAAATAAATGAGACAATAATGGATTTTAAAAGCCTAAAATCATTAAAGTATACGCGAGGAAGCTATGTGCCACTCTAATTGGAAGTGTATTTACAATGTTGAAGCATTCTGCTAATTATTATTATTTATTGTAAATATAATTCTGTATTTATGAAGTATTGGAATCTTTCTTTTGAACTGTTCACCCTCCAAAATAACGAAACGTTTCATATAAAGACTAAATTTTCACAGTGAAATAAACGTCATACTTTTGGCTAAAACGTCATAAAACAACCGATTTTCTAAAATAGAGGTCATAAAACAGGAGAATAAAAGTCATAAAAGTCATAGAATAAAGGTCATGAAATGGAAAAATAAAAGTCATAAACGTCCCGTCTCTGCTTATTATATATGATTCAGTGCCTTATATATATTATACCTCTGTTATATCTTAGTATTTTAGAGGCTGAAACCGTACTGATTTAGAATTAAATTTAAATATTGTGGTCAAGACAAATATACTTATATTTTATAATATTATGTTTGATTTTTTTTTTCATTATGTTTGATTTCCACAAAATCTCAGTCAAAACAACGAACTTTTTAGGGACTTGTTAATTAAGAGCCCTCTAAAAGTTAGAGGTGGATAGAGGTTATTAGAGGTGGTTAGAGATGGTTTGAGTTGGTTAGAGGTGGTTAGAGTTGGTAAGAGGTGGTTAGAGGTGGTTAGAGGTGGTTAGAGGTGGTCAGAGGTGGTTAAAGGTGGTCAGAGGTGGTTAGAGTTGGTTAGAGGTGGTTAGATGTGGTTAGAGGTGGTTAGAGGTGGTTAGAGGTGGTTAGAGGATGTTGGAGGTGGTTAGAGGTGGTAAGAGGTGATCTCTAACCACCTCTGACTTTAAACGATGGATCCTAACTAACAAAACCATGTAAACTATTATTTTAATGTTTTATAAAACCCTTTAATATATTTACTTTTTTTAAATTTTTAATTTAAGTTACCTGCAAAAAATGTCTATTAGTAACAAAGCTTTATTACAATGATTATTTAGCGTGGTGTATCGTGTGAGGAGAGGCTAGGTACTCAGTGGCAGTACTATTAGGTACTGTACGTTATTGTAATAATACTCTTAGCCAACACCTCTTCAGCTGACAGGGGGTCGGGGATATAGATGGAAGCCATGGAATCAACTAAAACTAAAGGATTATGATGGTGGTTTAAGACTTCAAGGAATTTCGTGAAGCGGGAAGAAGCGAGGTCTTGTACAAAGGGAATTTTAAGGTTATTGTAGATTGTGACCTGGAAACGTATGCGGGAGAGTTGAAAGGATTAGATCCTTTAAGAATTTGAAGTTTTAGTGAATTTTAAGTTTAGTATTGAATTGTAGATAAGGAGTTATTGAAGTCCCATGGACGTTAGAAGGGCGGACATCGAGTCAGCCATAAGACCGATGCATAAGACATCCTGAAGCTAACATTCTACCTTCAACATAGAGGTTTCCAACCATCGATAGTTTTCGATAGTTCGGCCACCGACCATCGATAACTATCGATTGTTTTCGATAGTTTTTAAAACTCACCCCCCCCCCCATACTTAGGAAAATCAGTATCATTTACTTACAAAATGGTAATTTAACGAAAAACTATTGATAGTTTTTAAACTTACCCCCCCCCCCCCCACTTATGAAAATCAGTATCATTAACTTACAAAATGAATAATTTATCGAACACAATAGAAGATTTTTTAAACTCAGTATAAATGATAAGAAAAAAAAAGATAGACAAGCAAAATATTACGAAAAGGTTTATTTTTTAAAGTTTATCAGTAAATAAGAAACTATCGGTTGACTATCGATAGTTGAAATTAAACCATCGATAGTCAACGATAGTCAAAAACAAAAGATAGTCCCATAGTACTATCGATAGTTGTTCTCCGCTTCTACTTCCACAGGATGTGTCAATGGACCAAGTGACTGGTCCTGTGGATATCCTAAAAACTATCGATGGTTGAAATTAAACCATCGATAGTCAACGATAGTCAAAAACCATCGATAGTCCGATAGTACTATCGATAGTTGTTCTCCACCTCTACTTCCACAGGATGTGCCAATGTTGCAAGTAACTGGTCCTGTGGATATCCTAAAGACGATGTCGTGCTACTTGGGATGTTCTGCTCCTTTGAAATCTAATGCACGTGGCAGCACAAAATGCTACAATTGTATCTTTAACATCTGGTATATTTAGCTCCTAATGCAGAACTAAACTCAGCGACATATCTTGTGCAATAATATTGATTGGAATTGTGACTGTATACAACTGTTTCATAGATATAATCTAACTAATGTCGCATTGCCATGAGATCCAAGTCATTTTATTTGTGATAATGACGAACCGTCAACTACCCCCCTCACTTTTACATGAAAACATGCAATGACTGTGACTAAGATGCAGTTGTCTACTAATAAAACAAATTTAGTAGGTATAGATTTACCAGTGTATACATATATAAAATACCATCAGGGCCGGCCCGAGGGTAAATTCTCACCCGTGCGAGTTGCCATTTTGGCGCCCCCCCCCCCCCCCCCCCCAACGACCATCCCGGACCAATCACCGTACCTAAACCCAAAAAAGGGAGGGTTAGTTTTCTTTCCTGAACTATTACTAATCTCTACCTGGGATTAAATGAAACTCGTTCAGACAACATTTCATGGTTAACTATGTCTGTCGGTCTGTCTGTCACTCTGTACGATTCCCGATTCCAATAACTTTTGAATCAAAAGAGATATAAGAACATGAAACTTTCGCCGCATTCAATATTTTTTTTGACGCGCATACAGGAAAAATATAGCAAACTCAAACTCTTAAGCCGTTCAAATCCAAAATAACGGATAATTCAAGTTCCGTGAACATTTTTTTTTAGATTTTGAGTGGGATATCAAATGAAAGGTATTAAAGAGTAGATTTCAAAACTATTTAGCACTTAGGAAAATTGTTTAATTTTTTACGCCATTTTGTCAAAAAACATCAAAATTTGTGTCCCCCCCCCCCCAAAAAAAAACACATTTCTGCAGTTACGTCTGCTGGGCCAAAGGAAAACTAAGTATGTATATAGCAATTTAGGATCTGGTTTACTGCGAATCCAAAAAGGCGGATAATTCATAATACATTTTGGTCACGATATCGAATGAAAGGTATTAAAGAGTAGATTGCTAAAATGTATAAAATTTAAATTACCTTGTCGTTATAACTGATAAAAAACATTTTCACCCCCTGGGAATCGAACCAGGGACCCCTAAGTTTATTTGTTCAGAATACTAACGAAACCCTTTCTACGTGAGACTTCACGCACAACCATCTTATTTCGATATAACTCGGCTTGCACAAGGTTATTTTTTTTCATTGGTCCCAACAACATATTCAAAAACTGTAGATACCTGATTTTTTGCAAGGAAATCCATATTTTTTGTACTTATTGACTGGACTATAACTATAAGGAATGGAAAATTTAATTTAAATTATCACAAATGTATGTCAGGAGAGATTTCCATTTTAAGAACTAATGAGCACGAGGTAGCGTAATTCTATGATTCTGAAGTGAAATTAATTTACAAATCATACTATACTAAAAAACGCTGAATTTAACTACATCCAGAAAAGCGAATTGTTATATAATATTATGAAAGGAGCAGTAGGGTGCTCTTAATCTTGAAACTAAATTAACTAGGAATGTATCTTCGCTACGCTCTGTCATGATCCCGTAACAGGCTGAACGGAAACCAAGAAACTTCCTTTAACTTTAAATAAAAAATGCTGCTGAACTTATCTCGTCTGCTGTTGTTTGAATTAAAACATTTCTGCAGAAGTGCAAGAAGAACTTAGAGTGGATTTGGATCATAAAGAGATAAAGAGGTCCTAAGGGGGGGTCCGAGATTTGGGATGAGGAAAGAGGGGAAAAAAGGTCCACTTCGGAGGTTTACTTTCTGCGTAATATGATAAGAAGTATGACACTAAAAAGCAGGGAGGGCTAGTTAAATAAAACTGATAAAAATTAAAAAGATTTTACAAGGGTTTGATTTAATCTTATCTGGCCTGATGCTTATCTTAAGTAGATAACAAATCCAGGTGTCCTTACTATCTTTAGACAAAGTATTTCTATCACTCTCTATCTAGTAGAAGTCCTACTGCACTAGCACTCTTTCCTCCTCACATATTTATTAACTTCTATTCTCTCACTCATTTATAGATCTGCATATTCGTCCCTCTTTTTATCCCTTACCACACACCCCTCCGTTTTTTTTTTTATTTTTTTTATTTCAAACTCGAAAACAACAAAATGACTCAGTGATTCCGTCTTAAAACAGTTCTTACTAATCTAATATGTATATCGTATAGAGTTATAAAGTATAAATAATTCATTATTTTCATTTATTCTAATTAGACCTGTTGTGATTACTGACGAATTCTTTTTTATGATGTTTTTTTTTTTAGTTCTATTAAAAAACTAAGGGCTATTTTTTTTGCTTTTTGCCACATTGGCGCCCCTGCCAATCCAGCGCCCTGTGCGGTTGCACGGCTTGCACGGCCCTCGGGCCGGCCCTGAATACCATGATCTTATTTGAAGAAATCTTAAGATTATCCTTATCATAAAAAAATAAATACTGCCGCCAAGACTTGAACTCAGAACACTCTATGTTTTTAACATTCAAAAGTAAATAAGTAATATCCATGAATAAAGAGCTTTGTGACTTTTAATAATAGAGTCGCAATGATTTGTGAATATCTAAAATTGTAAATGATAATAGTTAAAATTATAAAACTGTCACATTTGTTTTTACTATAATCTACTAATAATTATTGTATATTAGAAATAAACTTTTTATGAACAAACTTAATTTTAGTGGTGCAAATGAGTTTAAGAGGCTGTCAGTGTCAATAATTAGTTTTAGATGACACAATATAAAAAGCTTCCAAAGTTATTCGTTAGGATGTTAGAACTTACAGTTGTTGATAGTCCGGCTCTAGCTCCTTAGGCTATAAATTTAGGAGTGGAAATAACAGCGATCCCATATTGCATTCATGTTATGAAAGACAGTATCTTGTTAAAATGAGGGAGTAGAAAAATAAATCTAAAAAATACGTATTATAACTATAAGTACTCTGCTTTATACCTAACGAATAAAAAGAAAGTAATGAACTTAAGTTCAGTGAAAAAACTGCAGTGACTCACAACAATAACGTTTATGCGTAAAATATTTAAATTCTAGGGTAAAATCGGATTGTACGTGCCCCCACTTTGAGGTTAGGTGATAAAATCCCGTATATTATATTAAAAACCTTAATTTTGTGTACCCTTTTCTGTACTCCAACATATTTTTAGACAAAGGGATATAAACTCTCCTATGAACAAATCATACATATATAATTTCTCTAAAATCAAGTAGGAAAAAGTACGAAAAATTTCTGGGGCACGTACAATCCGATTTAGCCAAATTCTAGAATTACAGTTGGGTAAAGTAATCAATAAACATTACGAATGACTTGTCTTTCCACATTTTTAATTTTTCATTGAAGGGGTTCACAAACAATATTTTTACGAATATTGAAGGTGAATTTTATATCTACTTCTAGTTCAGTCGTTTTATCAAAGTTGATTGAGTGGTAACACTGAAGATAACCTTTCGTCAGCTGTTAATTTTTCTTAACCTTTTATCTTGGCGAGCTGTTAATATTTCTATCTTTTAGTAACTTTTAAATTTAATTATATCAAAATGCCTACTCAATTTAAGCCCCCCGTCAATGTTTCTCCTTTAATTAAGGTAAGGATGTTTTAATTTATATACTAGTGCGATCTTTTTTATTTTATATTTAGTCTACAAATTATTTTTTATTCATTCAAATTTTTGTTCTCGTATTTTTTATATAAGGAGTCTAATTACCATCGGAATTTTTATAAAGGGTTTCTCTTTATTAATATTATGTGATAATATTGGAGCGATTATGGTTTTTCTTGTAATTGTTTCCCACAAGTGTTTAAAACAGTCCTCTTTAAGAAAGGAAGGTTTACATTTAGCAGGTTATAGATTCATTCCTTTGTTAAGAAGCTAGAATGAAACTTTTTATCAACTATTTACTTACTAAAATAGTATTTTCTATATATTATTCAAGTTATATTTTAATACTATCAAAATATCCTATAGAAATGTTCAACTGAAGTAATCCGATCTGGTTGAAAGAAGAGGGCGTTACATATTATAAATTATAATTTTAGTATACTATTAGTGTTTTATGTTTCTTTATTCCTGTAAATGTTTAATTCTAGTTCTTCCGATGGAGTTTCTTGCTTACTGGTGTAGCATACGGTGCTATGTGGCAGAAGAGATACACAAGCAAAGAACTTGCTATGAAAGACGTCAAAGCTAAGGAGAAGGCTGCCAGGGATGAACAGCTCAAGATAGACAAGGAGTTGAGGAGCGCCGGTAATTTTTTAAAATTATAATTACTTAGGTAAAACTGAAGAATATGATATTGTTTATAAAAAAAAGTGGGGGGGGGGGGGAACTCGAACAACTTAAGGGACGAAGGGATATCAACTCTCCTATGTACAAATCATACAAATATATTTTCTCGAATGTATAAATCATAGAAATGTACTGTTTGTCAAAGGTGTGTATATATATCAAGCAAAATTGTGCCGTCAAGTGAATTTCAACCGTATCATTGTTCAGCCATAATTTGAATTTCTCAATTATTAGTATGTAGTTAAATATTTGGGAACTATGATTCTTTTCCATTTTTCTTAAACTCTGATTTTACCAATTTTATATAGCATTTTTTTTATATATCTTCAATTCCTTTTTAGTTTAGTTAAGACGTCATCTAGTTCAACGGTTCCCAAACTGTGGTATGCGTACCACAAGTGGTATGCGGGATCGTGTCCAGTGGTACGCGGGATTGAGTCCAGTGGTACGCCCCGCATAAATATTTGCATTTGTTAGGAGTGTATTCAACCCTTATATACCTCATAACAAAGTATATATAGAAACAGAATGTCCTGTGTTTAGGGTGATTTGCGTTCAAAACTCAGCCCCTTGTTCTAATTTGATGTTCTTTCATGAATGTTTTATTTTTAAAAAATTCAATTTTTATTTAGTCCTTTTTAATTTAACAATCTTCCTCAAACACCTACTCTACTCTCTATCCAGGGGATTGAAGGTAAACAAATAATTATACAGTACTCTGGAGTGGTACAACTTAAATTTCATAAAGTTATTGCATTAAAAAATGTGATATGCCTACCCTCTTTGTATTGAAGAATAGCCCTACGTTTTGGAACCTTTAAAACTCAAAATTTTTCCGAGGGAAGGCCCTTGCACCCCCTTTCTTCTGTAAAAACGCCCTGGTTGTTCCTGTATGAACATTAGTGGTACTTGAAAAAGTCAAGACATATTAAGTGGTACGCCACCAAAAAAGTTTGGGAACCCCTGATCTACTTATACATTGCTATCTAGATATATTTACATTTTTCTCTTACTCCTTTGAACGATAGATAGTTGTACAATTCATTCAGAGTAAATAAAATTGGTTTTTTTATGTCAGGATTTGATCTATGATCTAATCCTATTACAACTTTATCCTAAAATAACTTCGCATAACAGTTGATCGGGATGTAAAAGAAAAAAAATTCACTATGTGAATTTAATGTGAATTTTTTTTTTTATGATAAATTATGCCATTTTTTATCACAAAAATATTTGCTATATTAAAAGACCCCTCAATAATTTAAACTTAATATTAATTTTAGATTTCTTGTGAGTAATGTTTAGTTGAGGCTCCCATTTAAGTATAAAAATCGGTCCGAGACAACTCAGACAAACTTTCTTATATACGAGTTCATAATTACTTATCCCAGTGTTTTCCCATTTATTAGTTTTTGAAGGTACATTTAATTATTATTAAACATTTTATCAAAATGTATCATTGAAATAACATCTCCTCAGTGGGGAATCGAATCCAGCCCCTCTCTATCCGCGTTAAAAGCTATTTTTCAGGAACTAGATATGTCCTGGGAAAACGGCTTATATTGTTAGATTCGTATTTTAAATTTAAGGAAACAGACAGTGAAAAATACACTCCCACGCCGGGATTTGAACCATGGGTCTCCTGTATTTCCAGTACAGATGCTCTTGCCAACTAAGCTATGCAGGAGAATGATTTTTAACTGCCGTAATCGATAACTAGTCCCCAATCCAAGCTTTCAATATTCATATACATTTAGACAGTCAATATTTATGACATTAGAACTAAACCGAGAATTAACGCTTATAATTATAAAGTACTCAATTTGTACCTGTACCTTGTACAATCAATTCGAAATTCAATTTTTAAGTTTTTGGTAGTTTTCATACTACGGAAAGTTTAAAATTTTAATTTAAATCAAATTATAATTATTATTAACTACGGGAAAAATAATTTTTCGTGTTAAAGGAATTTTGTTTTAAACGGTGCATATAAAAGAAAAATAACATTTGTGGGTATGTATGTATTGTCCAACACATCATATTATTAGGTACACTAAAACTATTCACATTTCAAATGATTATAATATGATATGTGCATACATGTGTATGTATGTTTATAATTAAAACAATAATACAAAAACATGAAATTTCTCTGATTTTTACACACAATTTACCGACTTCAACACACCTACACCTGTATTCGAAAAATTAACTGATAAAATATATCTTTATAATACTTAAAATATGCAAGCAATAATTTCAAGTATGAAAAAATGTCGGTTACTAGGATAGAAGTGTAATTCACAGAGTTAAACAGATACCGGTGTTACAAGAGAGGGGTTGTTTAGACACACATTATAGTCTCCTCTCACCCTCTTTCCCTTCGGTGGCGGTATTTCAAAGGCGAGTTAAAGGGCTCTCACCTGGGTCTCATTTTTTATTCCAGACCCCTCAGCATTCTCGCCGGCTTAAATCAGGTGTATGGTGTATGTATTTTGTTCGTTCCGAGAAGCGAAATCTTTTTTCGTGTTAAGCAATTTTTGTTTCGTGTTACAAAAAAAAAAAAAAAAAAATGTATGAAAATACATAGTATTTTGTCGGGACTGCAATATTATTTAGTGTTAACCGATTTTTCATGTCAAGGGTGTTCGTGTTAAAGGGTTTTGACTGAGTAGGATTTAACCTCAGAGCAAGGAAGGGGTAGAGGGAGCAATGAGATTTGAAAAGTGGTTCATTATGCGACACCCCTATACTAAACTTCCCACACGATCTCAATCCAAACTAAAGTGATGACGTGGTCACTGGTCCTTGTCTTATTGGTCTATTCCTTGTCCTTCCGTCCCCACAGACGTTTGTCAACAAATCCTTATCAGTAGCATTTATTTGATACCCCACTCAAAGAAGATTGCTATTGGTTATCTAGGAACTGTTACACTTTTATTAACGACGTTACTGCCTTTAGATAATAAATAAGGTTAACAACAAACATTAAAGTACATATTTATAAAGAAAACTTTTAAAAATAAAAATGTCGTAAGAAAATATCACTTATTCTTATCAGCTGATATCAGATAAATTTTGAGTTTTTATCAAGATATCGATACTGTTTCACCAAACTGCCGCTTGGGAGGTTTAGTATTGGGGTGGAGGATAATGAAGCACTTTTTGAGACCCAGATTCTATAGTATTGTTCCCTCTACCCCTTCCTTGCTCTTAGGATTTAACAAACTTTAATCTGCCAAGTTTACAGGGATCTTTGTATATCATTGGAAAAACATAAAATTGTGACTATAAGAGAGCATTTGTGGTTGGAATTATGATACAGTTCTAGATTTTCTGGTGGTGATTTTATCTAGATGGGTAAATATTTCCGACATTTATGTCGAGTGCTGTGGACATCTTCTGATAACATTGTCACTTCCTTAGGCTAGTGACACACTTCGCCACCCAGGTAGCTCCACCCAGGTGATGCCACTTGCTCCCGCCACCTGACTTGCGCCACCCACTTATATGAGGGATGCAGTCAGCCCCAGATTTGATTTCCCCTATATTTGATTAAAGGAGTGGGGGCTGAGTGGCAGGGACTTGGGTGGCACCGTGTGACAGGCTCAATTGTAAACAATGGGTTGACCGGGTGGCCACCTCGTGTGACAGGTTCCATCTATTCTCGTTGACGACCGGGTAGCGCTACCCAGGTGGCGCTTCCTGGGTGGCGAAGTATGTCACCCCTCTTAGAGCAACATGTATTCTGTATTCTCCTGAAGGTGTTTCACATCATTTGGCGTAAAATATTGGAAATAACCCCCATCAAGACAAAATGGAGCATACTTATTTTTGTGTTTTTATCATCCGAATGGTTATCTAATTTTCCTTTTTTTTCTTTTTAGCTGAAATGGCTGACTTGGAAAAGATGGCTGGTGTCAAGAAGTGAAAAAGAAACTACAATTAAACGTTAAAATAACTATTTTCCACCTCACATCCAGTAGTGTTAAACTTGTATAGTGAAAGTATTTATAAACAAACAAAATATCTGGTTTGTAAAGTGCTATTATAAATTCAACTTTTTATTTTTAAATCATCTCTCTTTGGTTGTTTGTATCAAACTTGTATTTAGGAGAATCCACTTTTTCAAAATAGACATGGTTTTTATTTAAACTAATTTAGTTCTGTGTTCTTTGATAATTCAGAAAGATTTTCGCCTTTGTTAATGTTTTGTTTATTTTCTGTAAATAATGAAATAGAATTTTTATAAAATTTAATTTTGTTATTTACTCCGATATTCTTTGTACCTATTTCAAAATCTGTCTTATTTTTATAGTTCAGGAGATAGCTTGTATAAAAATGACTAACATCAATCTAGAATTTTGTGTATAAGTTAATCTTCTGGTGCCCTTTAATAATCAACTCATCTTTAACCCTTTGAGTACTGAGTGATTTATTCTAGGGTTGTAGCGCAGGCCTGAGCAAGCAATTGAGGAATGTTCCACCCTGGCCTGAGTCATTTTCTACCCTACACATTACATGTAACACACTTTTTTAATGCCATTGCCTTTTTCCCCTGCCAATTATTAAGCTAATTTGTAATATATTTTTACACATTCACAATATATAAACCTTATTTTACAGTAATATATTTTTTAAATAATTGTCGCAAAGTGAGAATATACATAATAATTACCGGCAAGGATTGGTGAATGAGGTAATTGTTTATACGGTTATTATTTTTTAATCTACAGTAATGTAGAAAAAATGTCTACATCGTTTTAAGAATTTATATTTTATCGTGTACCCGCAAAGCGCTTACATACATACACAAACTGAGCCTATAATATACAGATCTTCCGCTCTAGACTCTCTCTCTCTCTTTTGATGAATTTATAATATAATATTATAATTTTTGTGAAAGCAAAAGCCCCATCCTCCTCTTTGATCCGGGCACAGAAATTGGAGCTCAACTAGGCCCCGCAATGTCTTGCTGCCTTTTGACATCAGAAAATTAATCGTCTGAACTCTCGTCGAAATCTTCCTCACTATCACTTCTTGTGAGAATATCTAACAACTCCTCATCTGTCCATAAATGTCTCTTATTCCTATCTACAGGCATTATTCCGCTAATAAATAAAATAAACCGAATAATTTATAATAATAACTAAAACAGAAAGAAGTCCAAAAAAGTAAGCCAGGTCAGATCGATAACGTCAATATAAACACAAAAATTAAGATGAAAATTCCGAGAGTAAGGCAAGTAATTTAGGTAACATCAATAAAAACGAGAGTTTTGAAGAGGTGTATAAGGTTTGGTGTTCGAACAAGAACTGAGGTTGTAAAAGATTTTTGGCATTTAGCTCCCAACCTAACGGTACAATATTTACTAGAAAATAGGAAAAAATGACGGGGAAAGCCGGTTAGACCCTACATAATATAATAGAGTAGGTAGAAAAGGATCCGTATTTGCTGAGAGATTGGAAAAAAGTGAAAAAGGATTAAGGCCTAGAGCTCGGTGCATGAGGTAGATGCGTGACGGGATCTACAACCCCTAGATGACGACATCTCGTCTATCCTTTTTTTTCTATCAGCAACCCTCGCTACATCTAAACGACCCTTTATAGAACCTACTTAATACCACCGACAACAACTAGAAAGCGCTAGATGTACAATCTCGGGCCTCTAAACAAGAAAGAACTGTCCGCGTAAATTTACGTCAGTAGGCCTGATGACATCAAAACGGTTGACGTAAATTTACGTCAGTAGGCCTGATGGCAGTAGGCCTGTTGACGTAAATTTACGTTATCAGTACTCAAAGGGTTAACAGTCGACTCTTGATAATTCGAAGTTGGAGGCTTTTTTATTCGAACAGTAAGAAGGTAGGGGAGAAGTTTTCAATTGTAACATGTTCACATGTGTCTTCTCCAGGAAGGAAGTTGGAATTGTCGAGAGTTGGGGAGAGGAACTTCGAATTGTAGCGTGTCGATGTCTCCACTTTTACAGAATTTTACTTTGAATTACTGAGTGTACCAAATTGCATTGTTTTTCTTCGAAATACCGAGAGTTTTTCGAGGGACCGAGCATTTGCTTCGAATTATTGAGAGGTTCGTATTAATGAATGTTTGAATTATCAAGAATCGACTGTATGACGTCAGCTAAGTGTGTCTGCGGTACATAGCTTTGCCATAAGCTATTAAAAAGAACAGATCCGTGGAGAGCGTCCATGTCCCATCCATTTTCGCAGACAATGTGACTGTCATGATCCTGAATAAAAAATTAGTTAGTAGACCGAAAACCAAGTTGACGTTAGTTTGTCACTTACTAGGTGACCACTTTGATTTTGAAGAAATATTTGAATAACTAACAATCGATAATCAAGTGACAAACTAACATCAACTTGATTTTTGGTCTACTAACTAATTTTGTACTCTGGATCATGAAAATTGCTTTTTCCGTCAAAATGGACGGAACATGGCAGCTCTCCACTGGTCTGTTGTTTTTAACAGATTACGGCAAAGCTAAAGCCGCGTTTACACGGTGATAGCTGATTGATGATAGCATCACATTAACTATCACTTTGTTGACTACTTAAAATCTCTATTTTTATAATTATTGGTTTGAAAGTTTTAAATAAAACACAATCTGATTTTGAATATCATATAATATTCTTCTTTTTTTTATAACAAATATTACAAAAAACAAATATACAAATAAAACATTTCTATAGATAAAGTCTATTGGTTATTATACAAAGCTAAATTAGGTACAATTTCAAACTTTCTTTTTATCTTATATAATTATTTTTTATTCATTTAATTTTTTGAAAAACAATTAATATTTCATTAATTTAAATGTTAATTATTGTGGATGATCAGTATCTGATTCACATAATCTATGATTTCTTAGTCACAATATAATTTCCACGATGGTTTTTTTTTTATTCCGGGGGCTTTTACGCCTGAAGACGCAGGCCACTTAGGTGGGCCCATTGAACAAACCCAAGTTAGGAACCTAACTTCTTCACATTTGAGTGAAGTGTCTGGTCGTTAACCATAACCCTCCTTCCATGTTACTCGAAATGAGAGTGTATTCCAAGGTTTCCAGGCCAAAACCTGGTGGCGCTACTCTTTCGAGCAGCTACCCATTTATTTTAACAATGCTGGGTGAACATTGAACCCATTCCCACGATGGCTTTGTCAAAAAGAAACTTTTTTTAAAGTATTTTAATACAAATGTGTAATTACAAGGTTTAATAATTCAAATTTTTAAGTTTTTGGTAGTTTTCATACTAGGGAAAGATTAAACTTTACTTTAAATCAAATTACAATTATCAATAACTACGGGAGACATACAGAGAAAAATAGACCCCCGCACCGGGACTCGAACCACGGGTCCTCCTATTAAGCTTTTGCTCGGGTGCGGGGGTTTATTTTTCTCTGTATGTCTGCCATAGTTATTGATAATTGTAATTTGATTTGAAGGTTTAATAAAGAAATAACCAATTCAATACTCTATTAAATTGAACAACAAACTCGAATATTTATCTATCTTATTTATTTTACCATTTATAAATTCTTTTGTGTGCCTTAATTCATTGAAATCTCAGTAACTCATACATTGTTATCTTTAAATTATCAGTTAGTCGAAGTAATTTCTGTTTCCCTTTCTGATTTGAAATAGGTAATAATCTAATCTTGATAATTTGAAAAGTACATGCCGTAAAATCTCGCATGTACTATGCATTAGCGTATAACATGCAGGCTGAAATATCAGGAAAATTAAAAAATTGCATATAATACACACCTGAAATTTGGGTATAATTTTATGCTTGTGCGCATTGTACACAGGATTCCAATTTATTTATTGTTATGTTATTTAGGTATATTTTGTAGAAAACATTTTTTTTGTATAGATTAAGTTGGTACTAATTAGTTTTTTAGCTTCACTATAACACCTTCTTGGTGAAGAAAGCACAATTTAAATAATGCAGGCAATAACACAAAAAATGAAATTAATAACACAATTATTATCTCAAACATAGAACTGATAGATAATAAGATGAAATTAGGTGTGAAGTGTAATTTATTTTATCTACGATTGATACGAAATATAAACATTATATCTCTGTTTAGATGTGTTGAAAGTGATTCTTTACGTACTTGTATTCATTGCGCATGCGCGTTTCATAATTCCTCTTTCTTTCCGCCCTAGTGCGGTAAAAAAGAGAAATTCTTCACCTTAACACACGATTAGCGAGTTTGTTTACATTTTACAAAACTAATTTGATGTTGGTTTAATTAAAGTAACTGTTTATATCGAGTTTTTAATGAAAAACAATGAGTGATTTTTGTCATTATGACGAAAATGAGGAGAATATATACGCCTCCCGAAATAATTAATTCGGCACAAAATACAACTAATGAATTAATGTCATCTTTATCAAAAGAGAAATACGAACTTACATACAGGAAGTTTATTAAATATTTTTTCTGTATTTATTATTAAAATCCAACAATTGTAGATAAAGTACGGTAAGCAACCCGTGCGAAAACTGCATTTTGCTTTGCTCGTGTGGTTTTACTACCCTTGCTTTCGCTCAGATGCAAACTTCACACTCGCATGCAAAATGCTACTTTCCGCACTCGACGTGTAATTTACTATTACTATTAAAATAAACATTTATTTTATTTTTCAATTACCTACATAAAAGTCAAGTTGGTAAAATCAGTAGGTAATTGTCTTCCCTTTTGAACCTCTTTTTTAGATGACAAATTAAGGTAAAAATACATGAGATTCTACTGTAACACAAGGTAAAAAACATATTCCCTTGAATTTTGAGTTATTGAGGATCTCCTGTCTCAAATTATATTTTTATTTTATTTGCATAAATTAATCTGTTTTTAATTATAAAATTAGAAGCACATTTGCAAATTATCAATAGCTAAGAATCAGTATTAGCTTAAATTAATAGATTATATCTAAATACATTAATCATTATTAAAAATAAAAAAATCTTGGTTAACTTATACTGGTAACTGATTAACTTAAAATTGAGTTTTTCTAATCAACTTTTGATTTTTTTTTTTTTTTTTTTTTTTTTTATAAATTATTAATAATAATATTGTATTAACAATAAACTTAATATATTTGCTGCTATAAATATCAATAATATTTAAAATTTTGAAACAGGAACATAAATTATTTACAAAATATAATAAAGTATGTTAATTCTATCACTTGTGGTTATTAAATGACAAATTTGAGTTGGTTCTGATATCATATATATTTTTATTTAAAGAACTTAGATCATCATCATGTCAAATTTTAGTCATCCTATTTAAATATTACTACTTCTTAGGAGAAGACATTTTTATTATACTTTGCCATAAGATTATTAATGGTTTTATAACAAAAATGCATCACGAACTTCAAAATTCAACATTAACTTCAAAATTCAACATTAACATCAAAATTCAACATTAACATCCAAATTCAACATTAACATCAAAATTCAACATTAACTTCAAAATTCAACATTAACTTCAAAATTCAATATTAACATCAAAATTCAACATTAACATCAAAATTCAATATTAACATCAAAATTCAACATTAACTTCAAAATTCAACATTAACTTCAAAATTCAATATTAACATCAAAATTCAACATTAACATCAAAATTCAATATTAACATCAAAATTCAACATTAACTTCAAAATTCAACATTAACATCAAAATTCAATATTAACATCAAAATTCAACATTAACATCAAAATTCAACATTAACTTCAAAATTCAACATTAACTTCAAAATTCAACATTAACTTCAAAGTTCAACATTAACTTCAAAGTTCAATATTAAAATCAAAATTCAACATTAACTTCAAAATTCAACATTAACATCAAAATTCAAAATTAAATTCCATTGTACCATCGATGTGTGGCTTCCAAAGTTACTGCAATGAGATTTTAGAAACCGTTTTTTACATTCAATAGTTTACAATTGACATGACGAAACTAAGTTTATATTGCCAACTTAAAACTTGTCTTCAGTGGTCTATTTAAACACAGCTTTATTATCATTTTTTTTTTTTTTTTTTTCGGTGGTAACTTTAATTTCGTGGTTTAATTCTTAAATTAATGTCTTTTTAAATATTACAACGGTTATATTAATAACTTGGACTTTTTTTTACATTTTGAAGTTTCAGGTTTAAGACTTATTTAAAAAGCTGCATTTATATATTATATTTAATTATAGCTTTTTTCTGACAATGAATTGTTCAGAAAAAAAAATATATAACTATTTTTTATAAAGACTAAATATCTATGGCAGCCTTTTTATAAAACTTTTTTTAGGCTTGAATTTAAAATTTATATCAGTTTTAATCGAATGAACCAGTACCTTTTAAAATGGTCCGATCGAAATATCTAATTTAATTTATCATAGCCTTTATTATCTCTTTTAAAGCTTATATTTTTTGTCTTATCTCATTGGTCGCAGACTCTTTTATTTTTTTCAGTGTCATCTGATAAGATTCCTGTGAGTTTCATTTTTCTCAGTTAATTCCTTCTCGGCTTTGAAAATGTAGAGGCATTGTACCATGCAGACCATATCAGCTGCAATCTCATCTGAGTTGTACGTTGCCAGTAAACCCATGCAATTTCTTATTTTGATGGATTGACAAACATGCTGAAACAGAAAAAAAAAATTTAAGAATGTAGAGGTAAGGTAAGGTAATGGAGTTGGGTACAGGCTATACACATCAGAGAACAATTGATTTGTTTTTTTACCCAACTCCTTGGAGTCAACTATAACATGAAAAAAAAAAATCGGGTACGGGATACCTAGGAACTTTTCCTCACTTCAGAGGCCACTAAAGTGGCCTCTTCTGCTGCTTCGCAGCAGGAGAAAGCAGCATTGTACAGGGACAGTACTTGGATGGGTGACCGTTCTGAACTAACTGATTTATTATCATTCTTAAAAAAACCCTTATTTTTAATACCAATATTTTATTTTATTATTTGAAGTTTGGCGGTATTTTGACAGATGTAAACAAACTTTGACGTCATCAAAAATTATCGCACTAATGTAACGGGGAAGCCAAGTCTAGAATATTCTAGGAAAGCAGTGTAGACCTTAGGCTAGCAAAGGCTCGAATTTCTGTCTAGTGGTGCTTTCCCCCACCAAGAATCTAACAGACTAAGCCCTAGCATAGAGTCACACGGGGAGTCCGATCTTAGCTCTGGAGGTGTACACATCTTACAAACAATCACACATACACATTCATATACGAATAAATATATATATCAAACATTTATTATCTACTTTATTCCACTCACCAAATCCCCATTACATTGGTGGCAGCGGAGGATTCACCCCACACAATTAATTTCACATCATTCATTTAATTTTTAACATACATTTTTTTTTAAAACATAAAAACAAAACACCCCTCCAGAGACGCGAGTGCACTGAACAAAAAAAAAAAAAAAAAACAATCAACGTCAACAACCGGACACAGGATTCAATAATAAGGTAAGAAATTATTTTTTAATATATATTATCTGCATTTATCATAAATTTTTCAAATTATTCACTTTATTTTTCATACCTCAATATAACACATTCCCACTTGTCACAATCCAATAAATTCCCTTACAAATAAAAACACGTAACATTCACCAATACACATTTAAAAGAAATAAAACACATAATCAAATAAATAAATAAATAATAATAATGTCTCAGGTAACTATTAACCTATCCAACCTCCCCTACATAAGGTGTGAGTTTTTAACTCAGATCCTGACAGACCTCGACATACACCATGACGGGACCGCAAGAGATATGAGGGCCAAATTACAAAAATTCATTAAGAAACAAACCAAAGACAACCCTCTCAGGGTTCCTGAGGAATATTTAATCCCTAAGGAATCCTTACCTGAACTCCCAACTGACCCTGTTGACATCAGTCGTCTTTTCGACAAGGTAGCGACTGAGACAGGTGTTAGTCCAAAGGACGTCGATAATATGACGGCCAATGAGTTTAATGTCGCTGCTGCAATCGCAGAGGTCAAAACCGACTATCGCCAAACCAAGGAGGAAATAGCTAGTTTAAAAGTTGCACTTAATATAATTTTAGATGACATACATGAACGCAATGCGCGAACACGAACACTAACACCCTCAGAACAACCTCAAACTTCACACACACAACCTCAAACTACACACAAAGCCTACACGAACCAACTCATATCACCACAACAAATAAATTTAACCTTAGTTCAAGCCATCCCCAAATATTCCGGTAACCACACAGACCCTGACATTGAGCACATTTTTGAGAGTGTCGAAAATGCATCCCGTCTTTCTGACTGGTCGGAAGGGCAGCTTAAAGCTGTCTTCCAAATGAAGCTGGACGGAGCGGCTCTAACATTCTTTAACGCCTTTAAACTAAACAACCATAATTTTACTTGGGCAGAGCTCAAAAATGCATTTTTGAAAAGGTTCCGGTCAGACCAGGAACAGAAGCCTCACAACATTCTCAAAAAGTTGACTCAACTCAAACCCGAACCACACGACACGCTTAAGTCCTTAGCAGACAAAATTAATCACATAACGGCAAAACTAAATCTAGCAGCTCGAACTGACCCTTTAGAAACGTTTTCCTTAATGCTAGATCACCTGGCTCAGGAAACGTTTCTTAACAATATTAACCAAAAATTCAGGGACTTGGTAAAAGCCAAGTTACCAAAGTCATACAACGACACTGTTCGGACGGCTTGCAGCCTCCAAGAATTAGGGTTGGATCCGGGATCCACAAAACCGGAGCCCAAACAAGTCTTCTTTGCTGATAAACCCGAAGAATTTCCTTATAAAGCCGCTCTGCTAAAGGACAAAAGCCCAACACAACAACACACCAACACACCACGGTCTCAATCACCAGAAAAACATAACAAAATAAAACTCCCACAGTACAAAACACCCAATTTAAACACTTATAAACATAACCATTATCAAGCACCGCCTAAATGTCAATATTGTCAAAATTCATTTCACTGGCACAGTGAATGTCCTAACAAACCTAGAAGACAGTACAAATCACCTAATTCTTCTAGAGGTAGTTCGCCGTCCAGTTATAACTCCTATAACAGATATAGATCACATACACCTTACAGTTCTCCCCGAGTTTCAAGGGAACAATCACCCTCAATTTCTTATAACAGGAGACGATCTCCTACATCACGAAATAGGTCCCAAACACCACCAAGGCGCACAGAAACACACACACAAAATACCACCTGCCAATTATGCTACAAACAAGGTCATGAGGCACGACATTGCTACAAATATACAAAAACAATATATTGTAAATTTTGCAAGCAAACAGGGCACACGGCAGTACAATGTAGTCAACTGAAACAACTTTTAAACTAGACACGCGGGGGATGGAACAAATAAATATTTCATTTCCCCCGCCTCACCAATCATCTCAACAAACAAAGACTCATCAACAAATTCAAACACAAACAACCACCATAAAACATACCCAAATAATTCCACAAACAAAGTCGATAGGCACACAATTTCCACTAACAAATAATAAATTCACAACACCAAATTGCAACACAACAGTAATAACTATACCATCAATAAATGTAGCAGATAAACAAGCTCTCATTATAGCAAAGATAAACAAAATGCCAGTTGTAACACTCCTAGATACAGGTTCAGCGGTATCAGTTATTCACCCTAATTTGTTAACTAAGACTGAAGTCATCAACCCTGTAGATGTCACACTCAAAGGTATAACAGGTCAGGTTATGACTGTACAAGGACAGACTGATTTAACCATTACTTTAGGCCACAGAAGACAGTTCACGCATTCATTCTTAGTCTCAGACTTTAACAACACTAACTTTAACCTTATTTTAGGCCTAGATTTCTTTAATAAGCACAATGGTATTATCAACTTTCAACTCGCAGAAATATCATTGGGGTTAACGAAAATAAAGTTTGTAGACCAAAGAAAAAGTAGGTCAAAGGAACAGCTGATTAACCTCCTACATCACAAACATCATAACAGAGGAGATAAACAAAAAGCTGACGCAGACTTAGACACTTTATTAGATAGCACAGGACAACGAACTTGTAGGTCAGCAGATTCCACAACTCAGCTGGACTCGTACACTCAAACCAATAGACACACCCGGACAAGCACACTTCCAAACCTCTCATTAACTAGACTGTTTAATAGACTAAAACTTGAACTTCCACCTCGAACAGAAATAGTAAAGACCATAGAGGTTAGAAAGTTACAAAATGACTGGACAAACAAAACGATACTTTTAACATCAGGGGACACTTTGCCTAGTGGAGTATACATTTCTCCTTCTATTCAAATTGTCCATGACCCATTTAAATACACAATTCAAATTTATAACACAAATCATTATAAGGTAGTTTTAAGAAAGCGCACACCAATAGCCAATATTGAACAAATTCCAGAAGCTTATTTACAATCGGATAAAGCCATGCAAACTGACACGATATCTGTCAACAATATAACAACTACAAACAAACACAAAGCAAACTCAATAATTAAAATGTCAAGCGAAGAAAAAGCTTCATTAATTAAGTCCCTTAGAAAGAAACTAGATCATTTATCCAAAGCAGATCAAGATATAGTAGTTAAGGGCCTTGAACCAGTTTATTCTGTGTTTTCTCATGAAAATTATCCCAAATTAGGAACAGCTGTAGGGTACACCCATCACATTAATACCACAGATGAAACCCCTGTCTTTAAAAAACCATATAGATTGGCTCATTCACAAATCCCTATTATGAAAGCACTTATTCAAGACGGAGTTGACTCAGGAGTTTTGAGAGAATCTCAAAGTCCATGGTCGGCACCTTGTAGGATAATACCAAAAGCCTTCGAAGGCCCCCACATAGATATACAAGACATGACATTAGAAGACATTAAACGACGTTATAGACTAGTTGTAGATTTACGAGGACTAAACGCAAAAATTTTAGATGAAGCACACGATATACCGAACATTACAGAGACACTCAGTAACTTAAATAAGGCCGACACATACTCAACAATAGACTTAGTTTCGGGTTTTCATCAAATCGCTTTAGACAAAGAATCTCAAGACAAAACTTCATTTTCCACAGGCTTAGGCAAAAGCTATTGCTACAATAAATTACCTATGGGACTTTCTAGTGCGCCCAAATCCTTTCAAAAATATATGGACCGCACATTAGCCAACCAAATTGGACGAAATGCATTTGTATACCTTGACGATGCAGTTGTTCACTCGAGTGGAGGAATTTTCCCTCATTTAAAATCACTTGTAGAAACACTTGAAAAATTTAAAGAAGCAAATTTGTACGTCCAACTAGAAAAATGCACATTCTTCCTCAAAGAAATTAAATATTTAGGCCACATAATTACGGCAGATGGTATATCGGCGGATCCAAGGAAAATCGAAGTCATTCAGAAATATCCAGCACCCAAAAATTTAAAAGAATTAAGACGTTTTCTTGGTATGACAACATATTTTAGACGGCATGTAAATTCCTTTGCACAAATAGCTACTCCACTAACTGCTCTTACACGTAAGGATACAGCATACGTTTGGACGGAAGAATGTCAAAATGCATTTGAAACCTTAAAAGAAAAACTAATAAATCCACCGGTTTTAGCATTCCCAAATTACAACCATCCTTTTATTTTGACTACAGACTGTTCACAAATTGCACTAGGTGCAATATTAAGCCAAAATATTGACAAAGAACGTCCAATCGCATACCACAGCCGTCAGTTAACACCTAGAGAATCACGTTACAGTGCCACCGAGCGTGAGGCGCTTGCAGTAATAGACAGTTTAAAACATTTTCGTTATTGGGTACAGGGTTACCCAATAGAAATCCGTACAGATCACCAACCACTTTCCTTTTTGTCGTCCATTCGAAATTCCAATAATTCTAGATTATGTAATTGGGCATTAATTCTCCAAGAAATAGCACCAAATGCTACAATTAAATACTACCCCGGTTCAAAAATCGAGCATGTAGATGCTCTGTCACGAATAATTTGCAACATATCAGCCAATAAACCAAATACAGATCAAACGTCTCAAGTACAACTCAACTTAGATTTACCAACAATTAATTTTTTCCAAGACAACGATGTAGAATGTCAAAACCTCCGAAATTCCAAACAATACACAACCGGACTAGATAATCTTATTTACTACACTAAAGACAACAAACGACTGATATTAGCACCACAAACATTACGATACAAAATAATGACCCTATTTCACGAAAACCCTGCTTTAGCAGCTCATCAATCGAGACTTAAAACTCTAAAATTAATTCAAACCACTTATTACTGGCCAGGAATGTACAAAGATATTGAAGATTTTTGTAGGAGTTGTAACAGCTGTAATCAAAGAAAGACACACGGACAACAAACAGCCGAACTAGGAAAATTTCAAAGACCATCATACAGTTTTCAAGCCATGTCCATGGATATTTGTGGGCCATATCCCAAATCAGAAGACCAAAACCAATATATTTTAGCTGTAATAGACCAGTACAGTAGGTTTTTATTTTTAATTCCCCTTCAAAATCAAACAACCCAAACAGTAGCAAAAGCCCTATTAACTCACGTATTCTCAGTAGTAGGCTGCCCTAGCATCCTGCTGAGTGATAATGCGAAAAATTTCACGTCCGCACTAATGTCAGAATTGGCCAAATTATTTCAAATCAAACAAGTATTTTCAACGCCATATCATCCCAGTTCAAATGGCTTGGTAGAGAATATATTTAAAGGCGTTAATAACTCCCTAAGTCATTACACTAACATCAGACAAACAGATTGGGACAAGTATGTTAAATTAATTCAAATGTCACACAACATAAGTCACCATGAAAGCACAAACTTTAGTCCACACGAAATAGTTTTCGGTTTCCCCATGCGACACATTGGTTTCGTAGACAATATATCCACAAACAGGCCCAAATACAAAACACAAATAGCCGAACTTAAAAAGAAACTGAGAGATGTATTCGATCAAACAGACGCTTTTCAAGTTCAAGCGGCTCAAAAGAGAGAACACCAATACAACAAACATTACAAGACTAGCACAAGAAACTATAAGGTAGGCCAACTCGTATATTTACATAAACCCCAAATAAAGAAAGGAACTGTCCACAAACTTGCCCGTAAATGGACAGGGCCTCACGCGATAACACGTATTATTAGTCCATTAACAGTTCAACTACAAGTAGGCAATAGGAAACTTACAGTACACATAAACAGAATAAAACCTGCAATAAAAAGGCACAGCAAACATAAAGTACCATTCACAACCCCACCAGACCAAAATCAAAACTTGAGTGATGCATCATCAGACAGTACTGATGAATCAGGTAGTACTGATGAATCAGACAACGATAATCAGACAGCAAGAAACCAAAATCTACAACCAAACACAAATGCAAGACCAACTCATCACATGGCCTTAAGACCACGACAAAAATAAAATAATTTTAAAATGAAATAATTAAATTATAAAATCATTCCAGTATTTTCCTAATTCTACATTCATCAATATTAATTTCTGTAAATAAAATATCATTTTCAGGAACTTTCATTGCAATAATGACTTCAAGGTTAATTTCAGACGCTCATATTATTATCTCATTACTAACACTATTCTTTTGTTTTAGATAAATGACGCCTTAAACAGAGGCACGTGCAGATTGCTGATGAAGGGTCAAAGCCCCTTCAACGTCTAATTAATATAATATTACATTATGCATTTTTTTTTTCAGCTTCCATAAATTTTCCCACCAAACCATATTTTCCTGCCACATCCAATTCCCCACCAGACTTGCAATTTTGCAATAATACTTGACACTTACCTACTGGATCATATTTCTGTTTAATCTTATGCCTGATGTAATCTTTTTTTTTTCTTGCCGGACACGGGCAAATAATTCATTTAATCACGTCATTGTAAAATGATCCATCTAGACATTGAAGATATACCTAATGTAAATTTTCCAGTCAGCATTTCAATTGTCTTGCATCCACACAGTGCTGATAATATTAATAAAAAACAAAACTAAATCTCAAATAAATTCATAAGAAAAACATAAAATTAATTTTTCCTTAAACATGTATTTTTTTATTTTAAGTTATAAGAAAATATAATTTAAGATTCCATTATTGTTTTGCACACTGTCAAGTTTTAGAGAAAAAAAAAAAAAAAAAAAAAAAAAAAAAAAAAAAACTGTATAGACAATAAGTAATCATTTATATTGTAAGCTAAAGCTTTAAGGAATGTGGAACGGACAGAAAAAAAAAAAAAAGATAAAGAAAGACTGAGCTCATCAAAATCACAATCAGCTGATCTTCAAAACAAAAGAAGGTAAACAAACGTATCCCTCTCTCTTTCTTTTAATTCACCATACCATAAAACACGAAACTGTAACAACTTTGTGCTTTTATGGGCCAACAGCAGAACTTCTCCTTCCATCAACTCCTTCCTTAATCTCCAATGGGAAGTATGATGGAAGGGTGATCAGTCTCATCATAATATATATCATCAATCATCACTACTGTATCATCTCGCGAATGAGACATACAGTCGGGGTTTAACCCCTCACATGGATCATCACTACTGTATCATCTTGCGAATGAGACATACAGTCGGGGTTTAACCCCTCACATGGAATTCAGGGAGTGCACAAACCTCCCTGATTCTACAACAAACCAACAACAACAATCTTTAACAACATTGACTGACACCCAAAAATAGAAAACTCCCACTAATCTTACCATTAACCTTATCCTTGGTAACCTACTTTCACTTTACCCTTTACCCATTGGAGAAACTAAATTCTGCTTGCATTGGTTTCACTGATGTACTTGCTGGTCCAAACAGTTACCATATATCACACAACACGAAAATTCAATAGGAACGAGAGAGTGAGACGTGATATCAGCATGCTCAGTAATAGCCTTTCCACAGTCCTCAACCAAGCTAGATAAATAGTTAGTAGTTCATTCAAATTAATAATTTAAGAATAAATTGAATCCGAATAATTAGAGGAAATTATTTTATTATAAACAAAGGCATATAACCTAATAATAATCATTATAATTATAAGAAACAGTAAATTTAAATAAATGTATATGTTTAACTTAAAAATAACTTCTAAGCTTATTATTAATATATTAAATACATGTATATAATATAATAATAAAAAAAAAAAAAAAATGTAATACTAATTGTAAGAAATTCTTCATAATTATAAGAAAAATAAAAAAAAAATAATGTAATTTTAATTAATCTATTTTAATAATATTTAAATGTTACAGCATAATAATGTGATATGTGTAAAAATATTGTAATCACACACACAATAGGTACACACTCCGACAAATGTAGGTGAACGGAGAGAGACCCTATTAACACGAACGTAATCTTCAAGACACTCCTAAACCTAAACTCAACACGTGGATTACTCCAACTCACCACAGTTCACCAGGAGTCCACCAAAACACCTCTTTACGGGACTGAAGGACAACACACAACATACTATACTCTCAGGACCCATCAACAATGGCCTGGTCACCAACTGCCAGGACCATCCCGCAACAACAACCTGGTCACCAACTGCCAGGGGACCATCCCGCAACAACAACCAGGTCACCATCACCACGCTACCAGCACCCATCATCCCAGGACCACTTGAATACATCGACACATAAGGTCTCTCCTCCATTCCGTGACACACTAAATTAAGTATACACCTTCAGCTCAAAGTCGCTGTCCAAATCCATATAAACACTTACACTGCCTTGGCTACTTCCTTCTTTTGGGAGTAACCTGTTCGCAGGTGCTCACTCTCCAAAGAAGGGGGGTCTGTAACGGGGAAGCCAAGTCTAGAATATTCTAGGAAAGCAGTGTAGACCTTAGGCTAGCAAAGGCTCGAATTTCTGTCTAGTGGTGCTTTCCCCCACCAAGAATCTAACAGACTAAGCCCTAGCATAGAGTCACACGGGGAGTCCGATCTTAGCTCTGGAGGTGTACACATCTTACAAACAATCACACATACACATTCATATACGAATAAATATATATATCAAACATTTATTATCTACTTTATTCCACTCACCAAATCCCCGTTACACTAATAAATAATTATATTCGCTTATAACTTTTAAACTAATTAATGGAATTTCACCGGTTTTTTTTTATATTTGTTCCTTAATTTTTTCCGGTTCCAACGATATGCTATAAGTCAAAAACTTATTCATACTTTTGGTATTATTAACCGTGAAAGTTTCAAAATTCAAAAATTGATAACTTCAAAATGGCGGCCAATATCAAAATGAAATTTGGTGGGCTTGTTTGTCATACAGAGAGGTACATTCGTGCCAAATTTCAACTCGATCAGGAGCATTTTCGATTTATTACGGTTTTTTAAAATGTTTGCTGACTCAGCAAACAGGGTTCAAGATGGCGGAAAAAGATGATTTTCCGGACGGCACCACTACAGGTAAGGACTGATTTTTCTGCCAAGTTTCAACTCTCTAGGTTAAATACCTTGGCCCTGTTCTTTAGCCTTTGTTTTGCCAACTTACCCCTTCTCTTGTACATGTACAGGTGACACAAGGAGAAACATTCTGAGTTTGTCCCAAGTCTATGATCCTTGGATGACTTTTAGGTGAAGCTGGGACAACAGCGCAAGAAGCCCTTTCTCTCCACGCTGTTAGATCAGGACCTTTTAAATGTTTGCACTTCACTCTTGGATTTCTGAAAGAGAAAAAAATGAATCAAGTAATGAATTGTAAAAGACCACTTTAACTTGTGATAAACTATCATAAATAAATATGATTTTAAATAATTAGTTTTACACTCACTGGAATGGATCGGGTAGATCTAACACTGATCTTTGTACTGTTTTAACATGATCCAAATTATTGCATATTATTTTGGCTAAAGAACCTTTACGGATTTCTGCCAATTGTGTCGGTGTGAATCGGGTATATTCATTGTTGTTCTCATACCTGAAAAATAAAATTGTTTAAATATTATACAGCTATTATTGAATTTAGAATTATTTTCATTTTTCAGACTCCCTTTCCCTCAGGGGATTACAGTAGCTGTCCTCCCAATAGGTACAATAATTAGACCCCCCAATTCCAATGGCCCGTTTTTCATCAAATCCCTTTTCATCTAGTCCGGTCATTTTAACTTTCATAAATTTAACCTTTTCATAACCAAGCTAGGAATGTTTATAATACTCTAAAAGACCATTTAAAAGCTATTTTAACCTTGATTTTAAGAGCATAAGCTGAAATCAAATTATAATTATCATTAACTACGAGAGAAATACAGAGAAAAATAGACCCCAGCACCAGGACTTGAACCACGGGCCTCCTATATATCCGTTACAGGCGCTCTTACCAACTGAGCTATACTGGAGAATGATTTTTCTCTGTCGTTACCGATACAGAGTCCCGAATCCTAGCTTTCAACCTTTTCTACAAATCTAGCTAGCCAAATATTCATGACAAATGAACTAGACCGAGAATTAACGCTTATAATTATAAAGTACTCAATTAGTACCTGTACCTAGTACAATCAATTGTAACGGATATATAGGAGGCCCGTGGTTCAAGTCCCGCTGCTGGGGTCTATTTTTCTGATAATTATAATTTGATTTAAATTAAAATTGAATCTTTAGTATTCTAGGTAGTATGAATACTACCTAAAACCTAAAAATTTGAGCATAAGCTCTTAAAATGTGGTTTATTTCCATTTTGTGGAGATTTTCAAAGTAATGGAGACTTTCACACGTACAATACAAGAGGGAAAGATAAGTTGGCTGTACCACAGAGCAGACTAGCAAAACTACAAGTCGGTCACAAATCACTAGGCGTAAAAATGTTTAATAAGCTGAACAAAGAGACATCTGAGTTGCCATTTTTACAGTTTAAACAGAAAGTAAAGAGCTTTTACATAACAGTGTGTTTTATAGTGTAACGGAATTTTTGGACTCAAAAATTTAGTTAAAAATATTTGACGTATCCTAATGTTTGCATGAGAAAACCTAATGGACTTAAAATTCTTATTCTTATTCTTGTTTTATTTGTTAATTTACCAGAATCTATCACAGTTTCTGATCTTGTTGAACTGTTTGGCCACGATGCAAGCGAACGTAGGTCCAAGCACTCCTCCTCTGAGAGGGCCTTCACTCATAGCTCCTGGGAATAGATCAATATCATCAACGTGTTGGTAGACTTCAGCTAAACGTGTTATCTGATCAGGATGTGTCGTGTCTCTCAGATCTTGGAAACTTGCTGGCCTAGGCAGACCACAGGCTTCACGATATCTTGTGTAACCTCCTACCCCATGATCTCGACCTAATCAACAAATAACAATTAAAACATTTTTTTTTAAAAAAGTCAGAAATTAAAATTATGGCTGAATGAACAAATAGTTATAAATACTTATAAACGCTTTCTGATGTTATAATAAACTGCCAATTAGTGTGGCACATAGCTTCCTCCTGTCCAATCGCACACTTTAAAGATGTTAAACTATTAAAACCCATTCCAAGCTTACTGAAGGTAACGTTAGCTATGTGATCGTTCTGAAGAACAAACATTTTTTAGGTCTACAATTTCAAAAATTCCAAGACAGAAATCCGTTTCAGACTTCAGGGAACATTTTTGGTTCCTTGTCTGTCTGTCTGTCACACAATTTTTACGAACCAACATATCTTAAAAACTACTCTTCCAATTTTAATAAAAATTTAGATGGCAGGTCACAATTAGCCCATTGTTGGTCCCATATACATTTCAACCTTCTGCGCCTATTTGTTGCTCTTCCACATGACGACAAACATACATTTATTTACACCTATATCATCAAAAGCACTTATGTGATTTTTATAAAATTTGGATGGTTTGTTTAAAGAAGCCCGCAGATTTTAACCATCTATGCTTTTTAAATTTTGCTAAACTGATACTTTAATACATGAAAATAATCAAAACAATGTTTACAGTTTTAAAAAATGGGGGAAAAATTAAATAAATTTGACAATAATAGGTTTTAATAGTATAAATTCATTATAAACTTCATAATATAAACTTCGTGGTACTTCTTTAGATTGTTACTCCCCTATGTTTTTTTAAAAAATATAAATGACTTCTAAATATTAATATTAAGGTATGTTTAGTCCAATTTACTTTGGGACAAAGGAATATCACACTTTGGTTTTTATAAGGGGAGTAACAGACTAAAGAAGAACATTCCATACAACTTCTTTAGATTGTTACTCCCCTCTGTTTTCTTTATAAAGGGAGTAACAATCTAAAGAAGTGCCGAATTTGTCTGGTACTCATCACATGATAATACTATCATTATTATTTTTTTTTAAACTTAATTATTATGTTTGTTAATTGCAGTTCTTTTATTACTTACTTCTCTGTATATTAAGGGCAATTAAATCCATTCCAGAAAACGGGATGCTTTTATTTTCAAATAAATGCTCGGTGACTTCTTTGGTTATAAAATTATCCAGGGTTTCCATCGGTGTATCAATCAATCCCAGAATTAGATCATCAATCATAGAAGGCTGGTACAAAATCTAAAATATAAAAGTTTCTTAGTTTTATACTTAAAATAAATAATAATAAAAAGAAACTCCTTGCATACGAGTCCGCATGACAGTGAGACATTTACATGTTTTCGCTCTGCGTAAACTACCGACATAAAATGAAATATAATCGGTAATTTATTCAAGTAATTGATAAAAGTAGATGGAAGATAATTTTTATTCTTATCTCCACACCGGCACTGCCGCGGCTTGATTACAAAATACTGAATTGAAAGGCACCGGCCCACTTCCTACGAATTGTTAATATGCCTTCATACTAGGTAGGCCGAGAGGGCTGAGAGTTGATGGCAACCTCCTGTACTTTCCTAACTCCCTGTCACACGTATAAATCTTTTCGACTTTCTTCGGCCCTACGAAGTGCGGTAGGGGAAGGCACTACACCTGAAGACTGGATTACAGACCTCCTATAGCTGTCTAACTCCCTGTTATACTTTTCTGAGTTTTTAAGCTAAAAGTAACGTAACGTTTTTAACTTATGTTCCATAGCCTAAACATGAAAACGTCAAAAATGGTGAAACCTTTAAAAGTACCACCTGCACCTCCAAAGTGGTTTATGGGTTTAACAGAAATATGTATTGATTACAGTTTGACTATAGTGAACACTTTATACTCTTTAAAATTTGTATTAACTTTTGACACTCAGATTGACCAACCTAAATGAGAAAAAAAATAAAGCCACTATGCCTGTGGGAGGGGTGGATCCAGTGATATTTTTAATTGTCTAGTTGACCCGACCTTCTCAAATTCAAAATCCAGGGCTTTCATTGTTTCCTCCCCACGTTTTTTTTGAGTTTCCTTGGCTGTCAAAAGTTAATGCTAATTGTAAAAAGAGTATGGTAGTAATACTCAGATTTAAAAAGTTTCTTTGGTGACAACTTTATAAGAATTGCTGGAATCAAAAAATGTATACCTATATGTAATTAATATTCTTCAAAAATAAAAATAATTATAAATGCAACTATTCTTACTTGTGGGTTGAAGAAGTGATCTCTTAGCCGCACCGGTGGTTCTTTTTGTACGAAATCAGGGGTAACTCTTCTAAAATGTGGCCTTAAAAGACTGTGTCCAAATCGGAAAGCAGCTGATGAAAATTCATTCATAATAGTGACATCACAAGTTGGATCGTAACCTGTAAATAATAATATTAAGAATCTATGTAAAGCTAAAGAAAGTATTTTTTAAGGTTATTATATAGGAGATAGTCCAGGAGATAGCTTGCAAAAAAGTTTCTGACTAACATCAATCTAGAATTTTGTGTATAAGTAAATGTTTTGGTGCCTTTTAAGAATAAATGGTCGGCTAAGTTCGTCTGCGGGACATAGCTTGGCAATAGGCATTTGAAAAATACAAACAGGTGGAGAGCGGCCATGTCCTGCCCAATTTGGTGTACAATGTGATTTTCATGATCCTGAGTACAAACTTAGTAGACCAATAATCAAGTTGATGGTAGTTTTTTTCACTTAATAGGTTAGTTACTCAAATATTTCTCCAAATCAAAGTGTTCCCCTATCAAGGATTTTTCAACTTGATTTTTGGTCTACTAACTATGTTCGTACTCAGGATCATGAAAATCACATTGTCCACCACTATGGACGCTCTCCACCGGTTTGTTTTTTTCAAATGCCTATTGCCAAGCTATGTCCCGCAGACGAACTTAGCTGACCATAATATATTCTTAAAAGGCACCAAAAGATTTACTTATACACAAAATTCTAACTTGATGTTAGTCAGACACTTTTTTGCACGCTATCTTCTAGACTATGAGTTTAGGAGTAAGAAAGTCATCTTTTAGCGTTTAAGGGTTTTTATTTTAATAATTTCAAATCAATTTGCACTATTTGATGCTGTTTCAACCTTATTTGAACAAAAATAATGTAATAGTCCACAGGCCACCATAAGAAGTGAGTCGCTGATTGATAAAGTTTTCTTACCTTATGGAATCGCTTATTTATGCCTTGTCCAACGATGAATTGGGTATATGGCAACTGGGCGCTGGGCCATTTCTTTTTTGTTGACATGCCAAACTTGCCCTTCTGCGGGAACATTGAAAAGAGATAGATAAAGTTTTGATTTTCACAGGATCGTTTAATGAAATTATTTAGAAGACAGTGGTACAGGTGGCCACCGATACGAGTGGGCTCTTTACTTTTCAACGTCCCCGCAGAGCGATATGTTTGGGGCGGTGGACACCCCAAACGGCCCACTCTTATCGGTGGCCACGTGTACCACTGTCTTCTAAATAATTTAATTAAACGATCCTGTGAAAATCAAAACTTTATCTATCTCTTTTCAATGTTCCCGCAGAAGGGCAAGTTTGGCATGTCAACAAAAAAGAAATGGCCCAGCGCCCAGTTGCCATATACCCAATTCATTGGTGGACAAGGCATAAATAAGCGATTCCATAAGGTAAGAAAACTTTATCAATCAGCGACTCACTTCTTATGGTGGCCTGTGGACTATAATGTTAAAGATAATTTAGCCATTGGATAGCCAGTGTGTGAGAATTTAAAAAAAAAAAAATCTAAGAGCCTCTTTACACTATAGACTTTTTGTCTGCAGACTTTTTTGTCTGGTCTGATGGGTACATTGATGTAAATTGTAAATGGAGGTGTGCACACCGTAAGTCAAGCACCAGACAAAACTAAGAGCTGCCCACAGACTCCAACAATTTTGTCTGATAGCTCAATGAAAGCTTCACACAAGGCCGTCTGCCATCTCTTCCTCCTCATACCTATTTGCAACAAAAATCTGAATATTTTGTTGCTTTGAATTATCAGTCAAACCTCCTCTAAATGTAGCAAACTAGCCAGGATGTGATTATTTCATACAATCTTACTTTGGACAAATTCTTCTGAAGAGTCAAACTCCAAATTACAAAATTTTGCTTAGTTTGAATGTTTGGTATACTAGGCATCGCGTGGCTCTATCATTGAAGCGAGCGTATTGCAAGGAAATACTGAATATTGAAATTTATTAATCATGATGAATGTCATAGTTGAAGATAAGTGGAAGAGGGTAGTGTGGGAAAGAGTGGGGGTACTCGGTACAAAGCTTTACATCCTAAACAAACCTATACACTATACGACTATAACAATCTTCACCACCCGCGGTAGCTTTTAAACAATTATTATAAATGTATCTCGTCACTACGCAAAGAATTCTGCTTGTATCAAGTTGAAATTTTGCATGCCTGTTTCAATTGTGCATTAGATGGTGTATATGAAGTTTTATTAAAATCGTTACGTTAGAATGTAAGATATCGGTAAAAAGGTTGTTTTCTCTATTATAAACGTTTAGGTCCGCTTTAATAGTTTTAGCGATCTTTATTAAGTCATAGCGGTGTCGCTGTTGGTTTTAGTAAAAAATGTTATTTGAAAAAAATGTTCCTCTAATCGAATAGATGATGATAGAATCTTTTCCCGTCCTGAAATTCCAATTTAATTTTTGTACCTCTCGTTTACGCGAGCGTTGCACGCGAACTCTTGGACGGATCACGCTGTCCAACGAACTTAGCCAGAGTATTAGTAAGAGGAACATGTATACCAAATTTCAACTAAATCAGTCAACTTTTACTCAAGTTATCGTCACACGCGTAAACGTTACTGACAGACAGACAAGATGCATATTTCGTTGAATGTAAGAAGCTCGCTTACGCTCGCTTCAATTAAAAAATGTTAACAGATTTAATTAGAAGTGGATTTATTTAGGTTACACAAAGGATAGTGTTCCAGTGTAGTTATGAAACAATCTGAAATATATTTTAATTATTTATAAAAGTTATGTATCTTAAAGCTTTATTATATATTTGTATTAGGAAGTTGAAGAGGAGCTAATGACTGTTCGTTAAGACCCTCAAAATAAATAAATGAATAAATAATTTTATTAAACATACAGTAAAAATACTATCATATCAGAGTCAATTTTCACTTAGAATATATATACCTATACAGTGCTCGATTTATAGAATGCAGGAACTACAACGTACCCTCTCAACCCCCCCCCCCCTCCCCCCGTTGGAAGGGGGGTCTGGCCCCCAATTGAAAAGTAAAGGTTCAAAAACAGCATTTTAAGCAGTTTTAAGCCTCGTTCACACGATGACACTAATGTCGCGACATTCAATGCCACGACATTAGCCTATGATCGCATTAGTGTCGTATGAACAGTAGATGTCATGGCACTAAACGCACTATAACTAAGACACTGAGTTTCAAGCAGTGTCATGGCATTTAATGTCGCGACATTAGTGTCATCGTGTGAACGAGGCTTTAGACATAAATCCACACTGCAATCAGGTGGGTTCCGTGTGGAAACTTATATCATTTTAAGTAGTATTTTTTATAAATAATTTCTTGATTAGCATGTGACATGTTGTTATAATACTCTCAATAAATAAATAGATGAAGGGAGCTTGTCTAGTGGTATTAGACAGTCTAACACCCAGAGAAAGGCTTAGATGCTTCCTCAGACGCAGCTTAAGAACACTTATAGAGTTATCAACGAGCTACTTTTATATTCTTTATTTATAAATTGTGAGCTAGTCTAGGGTAATACTATGGTGTCAGTTTAACACATGATGTTCTTAATCAAATTTGTAGTCACTCACTGACAAACAAAATTTTAACTAAGGATTTTAAAAAAATCTTAGTGCTGATCATTTAATTTTTTATTTATCAGAGAGAGAGAGGTCCCGGAACGCCGTTCCGCCTCAAATCAAGCCCTGTACCTATATATCCGAAACAATACAACTTCCAGATAGATAATGTTATGTTACATTGTGTTAGGGAGATGTTATTAGTTTTGATTCAGCAGTCCAAAGAGTGACCATATCCAATCGGACCCTGCAACAGGACATTCATAGGATACCCTTAACTTAATGTCCATAAGATACTCCCAACTGGATGTCCATAGGATACCCTTAACTGGACATCCCATTAAGGCTATCCATAGGACATTCTCAGAATGACCCTATGAGGCATCCAAAACGGGATAACCATAGGGAAACCTATGACCCAATGATTATGGACAGGATCAAATCTATACAAAAGGATATCCCAGGGATGTCTTTTGCATCAGTTGTGCTACTTGGGATATCAGATAGATATTTATAGTTATGTTGAAATTTAAGTATGATTATTTTCCTCATCTTACCGTTGTAATATCCTTGTTGCAGGAGATCGAGACCGTATTTGTTGATGGCGTCCCAGCCTAGAATTCTCGGTAGAAATTCATTGAAAGCGATGTGCTGGTACAGAGAAGAGAGAATCCTCCGTGTTTCCTGATACAGTGTCTGATCTCGCCAGTGAGGATTCAGCGATGATAATTCTCGAGCAACACTGAAGTAAAAGTAACCTTTTATTACTTTATTATGAATAAATAATAGTAAAATCTAGGGAACTGACCTTTTGTAATTTATAGATTAGCTTTATATCTCGATCGTAGTTGAGACTTGCTTACCGATTATGTTCTCGAAGCCACAATGTATGGAGGGATCCCAAAGCTGGCTGTTCACTTGCTCTGTTATCCCCTGCAAAACAAAAATAAATCGTGAATATAATTCTTGAGTCACTTTAAACTTTAAAGCTATTACTACCTGTACAGCATGTGCACAAATTTAAAATTAAAATAATTAAACAAAAAAAAAAAAAAAAATTCAAGAAAATAGTTGAAATTCGATACATAAATACATAAGAAGTAGTATTCATAGTTAAGAACCAAAAACCTGATAAAATCAGTCACTAATTAAAAATTAAAGATAAAACAAAAAAATGTTTTTTTACTATATCAAGTTTGTTAACCCTAGAATACTTATCTATGTCATTTTGACGAGTATGTTTTTGAAAAAATGTGGTATTGACTCCACCAATAGTTTTTTCCATATTCAAGGTAATCTTTCCTTAGTTTGTCTGCTTTTGGCAAATGTTACTAATAGTTTTGTCTTTTTAATTTTTGGTGGTATTGATAATAACTATATTATCTATACCACCTAGTCTGTATTATTTGTCCAAAAACTGGTCAAATATATATATTGTTTATAATTTTTTCTTGTTCTTTCTGTTTTTATATAACTAAAGAAGTTAAGAATTGATTGAAATAAATCCCTGAATGCTAATAAAAAATATCACTTTTTCATTGTGTTTATTTACATGCTTCATATTACAAAAACCTGTGTGAACAAAAAACAGTGTTGTGTGCGCACTCGTGTGCGTAAGTGGTAGGGTTTGATGTGTAAAGATGTTGCACTGATGCAAACTCATCAATCTTTTTATGTGGTGGCTTCAAAATAGATTTTTACTAATTATTTTCTAGTTGTAAGTCAAATTGACGTATGATAAGTAATAAAGGGTGTTATTTAAAGATAAGTATTCTAGGCTTAATTATTATTACATTATACACTATAATTGTTATTACATACATACTTGTTTAATTATTTTACATTTGAGGCGTTCAAAACCAAAATGGGCCAACCCACAAAACAGGCTGAGTGGTCAAGGATCTATATTCCTCGGCTGATTACGCCCATCATTTTATTATTCTTTAATTTGTTTCACAAATTTTCTAGGTATCTCATATTTTCACCCAGTTAATTGATTAGATAATTACCAGCGTTAAAGCATATCCCTGAGGGAGTCCTGCACTCAGGATTAGATGCAGTCTGTGGTAGTAGTGGTTTTGCTTGGATTTTACCTCTGGTTGTATTCATTCTTCCTCCGTAGAGTGTTCTTAGAATATTGGCTTCACAAACATCACTTCCGTATACAAAACTCATGTCTAGGTACCCTGTCAACTGATTCATTTGCTCTCGTCTTCCTGCGTACATAAAGAAAAACCATACATAATGATCATAAATAGTTTACAAGGATAACATGTTATCAGAAAATGGGATACCATTTTTTTTATTTATTTTTTTTCAAATGTATTGCTAATGCTTAAATTCGTTGGCTGCTATATTATTAATTATCTTTAATAAAATATTTTCAAGATAAAAGATAAAGATAATTACTTTAGAACTTTATTATTTCACTACTTACAATGAAATGTTGAAATTATATTTGCATCTGTATTTATATAACCAATAAATTTGATAATCATTGTTTGTTGAGGTCCGTAAGTAAGATAGAGTACAAAGCAAACCCAGAAAGACTGCCTTTTTTGTTTTACATAGTTTGTTCAGTAGGTAATTAACATAACTGTTATAATAAAAATTAATGTATTAAAGATAAATTTACAAAGAGTTAAGGCGGTGACACACTAGAGCATTCGCCCCGAATGAGCATGCGTTTCCGTTCGGCTCGTCCTATCCATTTCTAAGCAAATCGGGGCGAACGCATGCTCATTCGGGGGCGAATACGTGCTCATTCGGGGCGAATGCTCTTGCATGTATACACCACTGCCACAGCTTTTTCCATTTTTGTCCATGTCCATGTCTTGGAATTCAGCAGCCAACCGCAAGGCTTTTCAGGCACCACATTGAAGCTGATGGACAGCCTTAATTATCCCGAAATTATGCCAAAATGAAGGAGGAGGAAGCAAATCTGGACTTTAGGGTGGTTGTGGCAGCATTGGGACGTTGTGTTTGGTCAGTGCGTCCCTCACAATTAGCAAGGTGTGAATGGGTTCATTGTTGTGATGGAGAATCAAGATATCAATGATCTTTCTTTGGATGCATCGGATACTATTTCTAAAACGTCCAATTACTTTAACATACATTGTTTGTCCAGCAGGCCCAAACTCCTTATGGACCACACCTTTTGCGTCAAAGAAGACAGTGAGCATTGATTTCACTTTTGATTTGATCATAAATAAGGGCCTTTATTGGTAGATGAGGGCCTTCTAGGTCATTTTGAATTTTGTATGCCACTCAAAAATATGTGTTCTGAATATGGCTTCATCCTTGTAAGCCTCATGGATCATAAAAAAACCTCTGTAGTAGATTTGTTCAGTTTAACACAAAATTTACTAGCACAACACAGCATGATGGTTCGCTGAATCTTAGCTCTCGACAAAAGCATTAAATACACTTTTACTTTGGGCTCGAACTCCTCACTCCAAAGGGTCGGTGGTAGCTGAGATTATATGACATCCCACGACACTCATCTTCCCAGTAGAGATCATCCTCTACCCCTTCCCATTGGCAGAAAGAAATCAGTCCCAATATTTACTGAACAAACTTTGTATATCCATATTCATTTTAAAACGAGACCATTTAAAACCATCTATATTGTTAAGTAAGTACTCTGTGTTAAAGGTATTGTTCTATCCACCTCTTTAAAGGCATGTGACTGGAGAAAAAGATTACCTAGCTTAATAAAGGTAAAAGTACAAGTTAAAGTTGATAGTGTCAACTATTGTTACCTAGGGATAGTTGTCCAGGCATTGAGCGAGTAGCGGGGATACATAGTTTCTTTCCTTGTTCATCTCTTGAAGGGAAGTAAGGATCTGAGTCAGGTATCTCTATGGGGAAACACTGCGGGTGCACAGTTACAGGTGAATCACACGCTCCGCAGTTCAATATTCCCTCGCCAACAAATCCTAAAATTCATTATCAAACATGTAATTATTTTTATTTGTTTACCTTGAATGTAACTAGGGGGTTAGAGTGTAAAATATTTTATCTACGATTGATACGAAGTATAAGCATTGTATCTCTGTTTAGATGCGTAGAAAGTGATTCTTTACGTACTTGTATTCATTGCGCATGCGCATCTCATAGTTCTGAAGAATTCCTCTTCTTTACCACCCTAGGGCGGTAAAGAAGAGGAATTCTTCAGCTTTACGCACGATTAGCGAGTTTGTTTACATTTAACAAAACTAATTTGCTGTTCTTTTATTAAAGTAACTGTTTATATCGAGTTTTTAGTGAAAATCAATGAGTGAATCAAGTGACTTTGACGAAAATGTGGAGAATAATACTCCTCCAGAAATAATTAATTCGGCAAAAAATACAACTCAAGAATTAATGCCATCTATATCAAGAGAGAGAGAGATACGAACTTACGTGCAGCAAGTTTATTTTTTTCTGTATTTATTATTTAAATCTAACAATTGTAGATAAAGTACGGTACGCAACTCGTGCGAAAACGGCATTTTGCATTGCTCATGTGGTTTTACTACCCTTGCTACTACCATCGCTCGGGTGCAAACTCCACACTCACATGCAAAATGCTACTTTCCGCACTCGACGCGTAATGTACTATTATTTGTTTACCTTGAATGTACCTAGGGAGTTAGAGTGTAAAATATTTTAAAATAAAGTTTTACCTCCGTGTAAGATTAATATTGCGTCTATATCATACGGATACAATTTTCTTTTCAAATCCATTTAAATGTTAGTTTTTATTTTAGGTTGCATTTTAAGGAAAGGTTAATAATTTATTTGCTAAGGATTGATGAGACCAATGTTAGCAAGAAAAATGGGGAGGGGATACTAAAAAAAATTGGGGAAAACCAAAACTTGTATGTACTTTTTTTTTTTAGGTTTTCCCCCCAATTTTTCTTGACCTTCAAGATTCAGATTCAGCAACCTCGAAAACATAAAGTTCAGATACAATTTTCTTGGGGCCCGAAAGTTCGTTAAATTTTGCAGAACAGTGTATCTTGACATCTCAATTTTATCAATTTTCTATAGACATAATAGCCAGTGCAGCACCCACCGGGGGAGGGGGGATGAAGGGACTGAAGCCCCCCCCCCCCCCAGAGCTTTAATGAAAATATACAGACTTACTTATAGGTGAAGAAAATATTTAGAGTTGGGAGAACCGACTAGAAAAAACATCCGAATGAATAAGTCGATTGAATTCAATCGACTGAAAACAGTCTCATAGCGGGTATAAGATATACGAATAAAGATATAGACCGAGACTGAACCCGCAAGTCGAATGTTTCAATCGAATGTTTTTTTTTTATATAGGAGTAGTACGGTGGAGGCCGTAAGGCCTCAGAGCTGAGGGGGGGTGAGAGTGAGAAGACGCTTGACACTCGTTATCTCGTCCCAAACTACAGCCTGCTACGACATCGTTTTCATTCGAATGAAAATATATAGACTGAGACTGAATCCAGTCGAATTTTTCATTCGAATGTTTCATTCGGATGTTTTTTGGTTTTGGGTAGGGGAAAGCAACGACGGTCAAGGGCTCAGAGCGGAGGAGGGGTGAGAAGGCGCATGACTCGTTATCTTGTTATACACACGTCCACATATATACGTCTGAATTACAACTAATACAACTCCAAACTATAGACTGATATCAGTCGAATGAAAACTAGATATCCACAACCAAATGAATGAATATTTTAAAACAACCAACTAGTCGACTGTTTTCAATCAATTGGTTCCCAACGCTAAAAATATTATTTACTTATAGGAAATACTAGTGAAGAAAACAATAAAAGTGTATTTTTTAATACTTACTGCTCACAAAACACATAATAAGTTATGTTTTTCTTATATGGACTATAAAGGGGCTCCAGCAAAAAAAAAAAAAAAAAAAATCCGGGGTGCCACCGATAATAGTAAATAAAAACACGCCTCCAAGTCCATTAGCACTGGATTCAAAAATCAATAAAAACTATACAAGTGATAAAGAAGCTTTTGCCATAAGTGGAATAGAGCCATTAAGTGATAAAAGAATTGCAATAATATGACAGAAAATAAAAACTTTTTTAAAGTAGTATATAATAATATGTGAGTACATATAAATGTGATCATATATTATGTTGTTGAAATTGGAGCACCAATGGATGTTATCATGATATTTTTAATTTATCTGGTCTCTCCTCATAAATTTTTATTTTATTTATTCACTGAAGCTTTTGCCCTCTATAAGTTGAATAGAGCCATTATAAAAAAGCATTAGGAGATACTTGAAAAAAATAATTAGATGGAGGGACAGTTCCTATAATTCTTTTGAAAAGAGCTTTATTCAGATGTGGACATATTTAAGTTAGATATTAAAATTAAAAGTGATACCTTTATTAACTGGTGTGAAGGTTAAGTCATGGTCTGTTATTTGAGCAAACTGCATAAGCATAAGTGAGTATCTAGTATGAGGGAAACTGGAATCTGAGTGGATCCGAGTCGATATCAGCCTCGGACTAGGAAGTGGTGCTCCGAGAATTCCTAGCGATCTTGGGGCTCCTAAACCTGGTAAAACGCAAAATTCAATTAACATTAATTTTTTATAATATTAAAATTTAAATATGGTCAGGGCTGCCCATCCCCCCCCCCAAAGCTTATGGCGCCATCTCCTACACCCCTCCAAAAATACAGTTATAACCTAGCACCCCCTCCTAAATAAACTTCAACTTTACCAATTTTTTTGAAAGTGAATGAACTCACCTAGCATTTTATGTTTACATAGGACATTGTAAATTATAAATTTGTAAAACTTTAAATTATCAATTATTAGGCCAATGTAGGTCTATAGTACCAAGAAAAAGTTTTGTTTTTCTGTTTGCCTTGCCTTACACTATCACTATCAACATATTGCAGCATTTTCTTTTTATAAAAATAATTACTTACATTTAAAATATTTTCTTTAAGCTGCGTTTATAATGAAGGCAACTGGTTAAGAACTCATATTTTAAGGAAATCTAACCTTCAAAATATCTTTTAAATTTAAAATTTAACTACATTACTAAAAGTAAACTAAATAATTAAATTTGTGTTTGAAACAAACACAAATTTTTGTTATTTTGTAATTCGTTTTTAAGTTTTTGGTAGTATTCATACTGCGGGAAGATTGAATTTTAATTTCAATAAAATTATAATTATTATTAACAAAGGGAGATAGATAGAGAAAAATAGACTCAAATCAAAGGCCTCTATATTTTCAGTATAGCGCTCTAACCAATATAGAGGCTACGAGAGGACTCGTGGTTCAAGTCCCGGCGCTGGAGTCTATTTTTCTCTGTCTATCTCCCTTTGTTATTTTGTAGTAATATCGGTTTATTCGTGTTTGAATAATATTTTTAACAATTGAGATTTTTTAAGGTTGCTATCAAAAGTTGCCTTGGATCTAATCCCAGCCCTTCAGATCAAGTTAAATTTTTCTGCATTGCTCTGAAATTCAAAATAAAATTGTCTTTGCTTACACATACTTATTTTCTGAAGCTAGGTTAAAAAGGTTGAACATTTAAGCAACAAAAAACTGTATTTGTATTACAAATTACTTAGAAATAAAAAAAAGTCATTGTTTATATATGAACAAAATAGTTTCAGTTTTATTCTTAGCTGTATTGCATTTATTTCTTCTAACTTATACGAATCTGTAAAAGATTTATACAATAAAAGTTGTCCCTAAAAAATAAAACCCAAATTTTTCAAAAATCCCCCCCCCCCTCCCCCTCAAATTAATTTGTCTTAATGGCACTATGAGCGCCATGTCATCTCCTTCTGGGCACCCCTGAATATAGTTGGTCTTTCAGTCAGAAAAGTAAGAAAATATTTGTATTTATTAACACATGTTGATATCACTTACCATCTTGATACCTAGGAGGTAGTAATCGGTTGAAAGGTCTGAAACTTTGTCCATAATGTGGATTGTGAAGATTGTTACACCAGCCTGAGTGTGATCTATATTTTGCAGTATGGTCGCAAGGAAGTGCGGTTTCAATACAGTCTGAAATAGTGGGATCAGCTATAATTAGATCTCCGGTACTCCCTACTACAGATCCTAGAGGTAGTTCAACGTACGGTAGTCTTGCTACAAGTCCTGTTACCGACCCTTCAACATCTTGCAACTCTCTGAAAAATTTATTTATTTGTTAGAGATCATTTTGACTTATATGATTTAGGCCAGTCGCACACTGGAGACCAAACAGTCTGAAGATTGTTTTGGAACTGTCTTGGTTATGTCTGCCTTGTCACACTTGTGTTGCTACAGCCTTGCTGACTGGAGGCACATCTTGTACCCAGCGAAATGGATCTCGTTGAAATTGCTGTGATTTGTGCATAACAGTTTGTGGACAGAAATATGTCGGGACATCTCCTAGGCTGGAGGACTCTTATATCTTGCACCTCTCTTTGCCTCCAGAGTGCACACTCCCATATTCTGTATATGGGAGTGCCCTTGAAGCAGTGACAAAATTGTCTGCTGGAAAAAATACTCCTGTGTACGCCTGACCTTAGAAAGCACAGTAACTACAATATACAATAAATTACTAGCATAAAAAGTGCTCAAAGTACAAAGCTGAACCATCAATCATTACAATAACAATATATAAAATCAAATCAAATTTTATTAAATGGAAAAATTTCCAAATTTTTAGCTAAATAAAAGTCATTTAGATAAATAAAAACCAATCTTCTGTCATAGCTTAATTAATAATTAAGTGATGGTTAGATTGCTTTTGAAGAAAAATGAGCCTTGAATCAACAAAATCGGTTGAGAATTGACAGAGATATTCAGTTTTCAATATAACAAAAATGCTATCTAAGTATGTAAAATACTAAATTAAAAAAAAAATATATATATTTTAATTCTGTTTATTTCACTTTGTTTTCCACTTATTAAGGTTAGTTGAATGCATTTACTGATCAAAAGTCAAACCTTTTTTCCATTCCATTCATGAACATTTGTTAGTATGGACCTCTTTTGATCAGTAGTGTGCCGACCACCTTCCTTGACTCTACAGTTTCGGAAAGGAATGGAAAAAAGGTTTGACTTTTGATCAGTAAATGCATTCAACTAACCTAAATAAGTGAAATAAACAGAATTAAGATCATTTCGTTTAATTTGCAATTTTTTTGCACAGTACTTTACGTACCAAAATAGCATTTTTGTTATATTGAAAACTAAATATCTCTGTCAATTCTCAACCGATTTTGTTGATTCAAAGCTCATTTTTCTTCTAAATCAATCTAATTTAAGAAACAAATATAAAAAATATAGGTTACCATTTAAGATTACAAAGTTGAGAGAGATACCGCCGAAACTATGAGATCAAAATATTTTTGGAAATCATATTATAAAACTACGTGAAAATCCAAGGTGAGTTACCATTTACATTTTTTCTCTATCTTCAAAATTAAAGGCGAAGATACACATGCCGTCAAATTGGGAAAGTAGCTTGCATGTCAAAAGAGGGTATTTGCTAGTAACTGGCATGCTAAAGATTTTTATTTATTCAGTAGCAAGTAAAATTGCATGCAACCTGCATTGTGCAATGCCTAAATGGCAAACTGAAGATACATTTGCAAGTAAAATTGCAAATTCAATTTTTAAGTTTTTGGTAGTTTTCATACTACGGAATATAGAGGCCCGTGGTTCAAATCCCGGCACAGGAGTGTATTTTTCACTGTCTGTTTCCCGTAGTTAATAATAATTATAATTTGATTTAAAGTAAAATTGCATGCAAACAGATTCGTGGCATTATTTAAACACAAACTCAGAAGTATTTTTAAGAACTGTAATAAATTATATTAACACACAAAACAAAACAATAAATAAATAACGCAATGTTTACGTCCTCAAGCGGTGGCAGCCAGCTACTGGAACGGCCGCCCGCCCTTGTAGCTGTCACATGCGTTTACACATTCCTTTTGGCATGCGGTTTGTAGCCCCCTCCCCACCACTTGCTCGTTGCATGCCAAAAAATCAAATCTCGTGCAATCTACTTGCTTGCCAGGTACTGGCATGCCATTTAACATATACACGTGCAAGTAGCTTGCACGTGTGCAAGTAGCTGGCATGTTTTTGTTCAAGCTACAGGCATGTGTATCTCCGCCTTATAAGGGATAACAGGGTGAGCCAGTTTATTGTGGCCACCCTGTATATATGAATTAGGGTAGTATTGACGTAGTAGTAGTATTGACTTTCGACACAGGTTGGCTAACCTATGTGATGGAAAAAATAAAGCCATTAAGACTGTGGGAGGGGTGGAGCCAGTGATATTTTTTATTTGCCTAGTTGGCCTGAAGTTCTAGAATTCATAATTCAGTGCTCTCATTGGCTCCCCTCCACATTTTTCGATTTTCCCGCAATGTCAAAAGTTAATACTAATTGTAAGAAGAGTATATTTATAATGTCTATTATATCAATTTATTTTATCGATTAATTTTAAAACTTTATCAATTATCTTTAAAACAATTACCCTTGTAGAAAACTCCTTATGATTCTTTGAGAAGCAAATTCCAACATTAAAGATGTATTTGAAATCATAGCTGCTTGTCTCTTTGGACGACTGAATCCAAAAGCAGTTCCTACAGGAGAGTGCGGATCTGCTAACTTGTCTGAAAATTAATAATGTATGTATTTACATTGAGAAACTTGTATAATTTTATCTCTGGTTTCTAAATAAAATTTCAATTTCAAATTTAGTTATTGTTGAAGAGAGCAAAAGATTTTTGAAGTGAACCTTCTTTGTGCCCCCCCCCCCCCCCAGACGGGCCCAGATCCGAGAGAGTAAACAAAAAATACGCCGTATTTTTTTTTTTTAATATATATTTTTACATTCACCTCATATTCAATTTCACCTCAGAAATGCATAAAAGGGCTATTTTGAGAGGTCATATTTTCAAAATTTTCCTCCGGACCCCCCGCCATAGATCCCCCCCTCCCAATAATTATTAACTGCAGACCAAGCCCATGACTACAGTAAGATATTGTACTGTAGTAAGCATCAGCTAAACATTTTCTAACGAATACGTTCTAAAACAGTTATTGTTACTTGGGCGCAGAGATTTTTTTTTGGGGTGGGAGGGGGGGGGGGGGGGGGCAGCTGCTTTTTGAATAAGTAGTTCCCTTTTCTTGTTTCCACTACGAATTCCCCCCCCCCCCCCCCATCTAAACTGACTTAGAATGTGCGCCCTCCAGACCTTGGATACGCCACTGATATAGTTATAAAATGTTCAATTTCTTTATCTCATACAAATATTAAAATATCATTTTTAAAGGTAATTGTTAGCATGCATTATTCTTTTGATATTTTGTAACACTAGAGAACATTATAAACTTTAATTAATTAATTTTAATATATTACTTTGTTGATATAACTTCCATTCCTGTTTGAGGATATCGGTAACATCGTTCTGTGCACTCATCAAAGAATTGACTAAAACATCCTGCGGTATGTGAATCAACGGTTTATTTTCCTTCCAGTTAGTTAAATCTAATTCTTGGAAAGGGCCTCCTTCACAGAGCATCGGAGCATTCCTGTAAAATAACAAATATGGTAACATTTTTAAAAAATATATTTTATCTACTTGCGGCAGCAAAATGAGGCATTATTGAACTGATTTTGACTGTCCTTTATAACATTGTATATTATAGTTTAATAAGTAAACTTTAATTAATAAACTTTTTAATTATAAAATAATTTGTTTATATTTGTCAACCCTTTTTAATAAGTTCAATGAATAGTAGATCTTATATTAAAAAATATATCTGCAGAGTAACTGGCTACACTGCAGCTCAAAGTGAACATGCAAATTATTTGAAGTCATTGTTGATTAGATCAGCTGCTTTTCTTGATTTATTCTAATTACTTATTTTCTTGATTTATTAATATTTTTGCAAGATATCTTTAATAGTTTTAATATTTTTTTTAACAAAAAAAGGTGGCTAATCTGCAGTTATCCATACAGTTGATAATCGCTTGGCAGCACAATTCTGCTTGATTTATACACTTAAGAGATTAAATCCCTTTGTCAAAGCAGTTCATTTATATATTTGAATGATTATATCTATATAATCAATACATTTTAGAGATGGTATCCCTTTATCTAAACAGTACATTCAATTGAGAGCCCCCCAATTTCCTAACCTCTTTTCCAAGGTGGCTGGATAACTGCAGTTTTACCTTAAAGGTAAATAGTTTGTTCAATGCATTAATTCATTCAGAAGTTTTCTTTGTCATAAAAGCTTATGTTCTTGTTAAAGATTTAGATTACAATTAATTTATTCTTATTATTCCAAAGCTTTTTATTTTATTTATTTATTTTTTATTTTTTTAATAAACAATTAAGTTTAGTCACTATGTTATTATCTTATTAATATAACATAGTTAATAAATAAATATGGAATATTAGCAGTTTCATTCATTGTTCTGCCACCTGCAGATAAAATATTGTATGTAACATGGCAGCAAAGGAAATATTTCTGCCTCGTGTATTCATTGTAAGCCTTGGCTTCGCCTTGGCAGTCAATTAGATTTCCTAGCCTGCCTCCCTTCCAGCTCGGAGGCTAATCTAATCACTCGTCAGTAAAATTCTATTTTGTTGCCTGGTTACATAAATAACTATTGCTATTCTCTCATTTAATTGTGTTCTAGCTATATGATCAAATAAAACTTACAGAAAACGATCAGATCTTAAGAAAGCATTTGGTTGTATTTGTACAAGTCTTGTATTCCTGCATATCAGAGATGCCAAAGAGGTGGAACGCCTTATCGTAGATAACTGTGCCGCATTAAAACCTCCCGGAAGATCATTTTCAAACCAATGTCTGTCTCCTCGTCGAAGTGCACTGAACTGCTTCGTTAACAAACAAGCTAACGTAGGTCCCACTGTTGCACCTAGTGGAACTCTCTCACTCAAAGCACCGCTCAGTAGATCCACTTCATGAACATCCCTGAAAATTTGGTTATCAATAAATTGTTAATGAACAAAAAGTTTAATCAGAATTTGGGATTTATTCATAAGCAATTAAAATTAATTGTAAGGATCTTTGTAATGATAGAAAACTACTATTAATTAGTATTGAAATAGTAAATATGATTTGTTTATTGTAAAACCACAGTAAATTAATATAAGCCAAATTTAAATTTCTCTAATTGGATATCACCGTATAAGATCTGATAATATTTACTTTTGAGTTTTGGGATTGCACAGTAGGGTGGGCCTTCATCATTAGGGGCGAAAAAAAAGTATTGAAATTTTGTGCTCCCAACCCCTAACTTTGTGCGAATACATGAAAAAATGATTTTTGAAAAGTTTCAGGTCAATCAGAAAATTTTAAATGGTGCCGCTTTTTATTTGAAAATTGGTATATAAAAAAATCAATATAATAGCGATTTCTTCTAGAAAATTTCAAAATATCACGTTTATAATGCAATATTATCCGTGATTTTTTTTATTGAACGAGCGCAGTGAGTTCTTCATTACAGAGACTTGGGATTTGAAAAGTTTGTGTGTTTGTGTGTTTGTTTGTCTAACGATAACTGGAGTAAAAATTGATAAATTTCAACGAAATTTGGCACATATATCATCTCAGTATTTGTGAGAAGTGTATAGTTTTTGGAAATTCCTCACTCAATATTTTCAAGATGGCGCCCAATATGGCGGACGACAAAAAAAGAAAGTTTTAGTCAGCATAATGTGTTATACATCGTTTTAAAGATCTTTAAGAGGAGGAAAAGAATATGTAACTAATACATTTTCACATTTAATATTTTCAAGATGGCGGCCAATATGGCGGACGACTATAAAAAAAAGTTTTAGCCAGCATAATGTGTTACACATAGTTTTAAAGGTCTTTAAGAGATGAAAAAGAATATGTAACTAATAAAATTTCTCAGTTCATATTTTCAAGATGGCGGCCAATATGGCGGACGACTAAAATAAAAAGTTATATCCAGCATAATGTGTTATACATCGTTTTAAAGGCCTTTAAGAGGAGGATAAGAATATGTAACTAATAAAATTTTACACTTAATATTTTCAAGATGGCGGTCAATATGGCGGACGAATAAACAAACAGTTTTTAGTCAGTATGACATGTTATACATCAATTTAAAGCTCTTGAAGTCTAGAAAAGGAATATCCAACTATTCAAATTTCACACATAATATTTTTAAAATGGCGGCCAATATAAAGAAAACAAAAAAAAGTTTTACATATCTGCATAACATGTTATAATTCGTTTAAAGGAATTTTAAAGGCTACAGATTATGTACTAATACTGTATAAAAAGGCGAGCACAGCGAGCTGGCATTCATTTTATTATATAATTATTATGTACAAATACTTTTACAACAGGTGAGCGTAGTGAGCCTGCAATAATTTTATTAAATAAAATATTTACTACAAATGCTGTATAAACAGGCGAGCCTGCAATAATATTATTAAATAAAGATTATGCAGAAATGCTTTTATAACAGGCGAGCGTAGCGAGCCTGCATTAATATTATTAAATAAAGATTATGCAGGAATGCTGTTATAACAGGCGAGCGCAGCGAGCCTGCAATAATATTATTAAATAAAGATTATGCAGAAATGCTTTTATAACAGGCGAGCGTAGCGAGCCTGCATTAATATTATTAAATAAAGATTATGCAGAAATGCTTTTATAACAGGCGAGCGCAGCGAGCCTGCAATAATATTATTAAATAAAGATTATGCAGTAATGCTTTTATAACAGGCGAGCATAGCGAGCCTGCATTAATATTATTAAATAAAGATTATGTAGAAATGCTGTATAAACAGGCGAGCGTAGCGAGTCTGTATTAATATTACTTTTATCTGCAATCATTTTATTAAATAAAATATTTACTACAAATGTATGCTGTATGAACAGGCGAGCGCAGCGAGCCTGCAATAATATTATTAAATAAAGATTATGTAGAAATACTGTATAAACAGGCGAGCGTAGCGAGCCTGCATTAATATTACATTTATAACAGGCGAGCGTAGTGAGCCTGCAATCATTTTATTAAATAAAATATTTACTACAAATGCATGCTATATAAGCAGGCGAGCGAAGCGAGCCTGCATTAACGTTATTAAATTAAGATTATGTGAAATGTTGTATAAACCGGCGAGCGTAGCGAGCCTGCATTTATATTATTAAATAAATATTACGTACAAATGTTGTATAACCAGGCGAGCGCAGCGAGCCTGCAATAATTTTTATTAAATAAAGATAATGTAAAAATGCTATATAAACAGGCGAGCGCAGCGAAACCGCAATATTTTTATTAAATAAATATTATATAGAAATGCGGTATAAATTGGCGAGCGTAGCGAGCATGTATTACTATTATTAAATAAATATTAGTTACAAGCGCTATATAACCAGGCGAGCGTAGCGAGCCTGCATTAATATTATTAAATAAAGATTATATAGGTAAAAACTGGTGAGCGTGGTGAGCCTTCAATGACTTTATTAAATATGGATTATGTATGGATGAAAGGAAAACATTTTAGCTCCTGAGAACTTGCGAATTTATACGAAATTTAATTCGGCTCACATCATCTCGGTCCTATAATATGACGATTAAAGAGGAAGATTGTAGTCAGAATGATATACCATACATTGTTTTAACCCTTTATAGGTTAGTGTCTAATATATTAGACACTCTTGAGGCACCCTGAATGGGCAAGACATATATATTGATATGTATAGCTACTATGTATATATAGTTCTAGAAGAGAAAATAAAAAAAATACGTCATGTTTTCAAACAAAAACACTATCGATATGTCTTTATATCGACGCAATAATGCTTTTTAAATCCATCATTACAAAATCAGTCTATAAACAGCTGAGACAAACTAAACCAAGGGGTTTTCAGGGTGTCCCCTTAAGTGGACACTGACCGTTAACGACAAAAATTTAATTTTTGACTTGCCCTATAAAGGGTTAAAAGGCTTTATGAGTAGTAAAGTTTTCAACAAATGTGACCGAGATGAGGGTGTTAAAAAGTAAGCTTATTGCTGTTTTTCGTAAAATGATTTTAAACCTGTTTTCAGGTTGAATAAGAATATGTTAGGTTTTCACCGAAAAATTATCCTGGTAGCAATATTGAGAACATAGTATGGGTGATGTACTCATAAGACCTCAATCTATGCGAGTTCTTTATGCACCGCATCACTAGTATCCACTATGTTTGCTATTTTATTATGTATGTTATACAATGCATGTTATTGCTTTATGAATATTTTAATAAAATCAAACATTTTTTCTACTATTTTGTATTGTTACCTTAAATTCATAATCAGCGACCTCCAAAAAAACTTTGGTTAGATGTTTAGTTCTTAATTTATGTATAATTATCACGAATTTCGTATAAAACGGAAGATTTTTCCCGCCATCCTAGGGCCGCCATTTTTTTTAATTTTTTATTTTTGACTTCAAATTCGTAATCAGCGACCCCCAAAACTCTTATTCCTTGTTTGCAATCCAAAATAAAAAATCATGCATAAAAGATATTCAAACTCAAAAGACAGTCTTTTTCGTTCAAAATGTGGCTTATGTTATAGCTTCATTTACTCCACTAGTATGTATGTTACTAGTTTAAAAAAAAACTATGATAGGTATGCATTGTTAATACGTATTAATATGAAGTACATAACCTGTAGTACCATTTAATGTATGTTAAAGCATTAAATTTTGTTCATATGATTAAAATAATTACGAAATTCATACGAAAAACAAAATTTTTTCCCAATTTTTACTATTTTGCTATGTATGTATATCTCTAAACAATTTATCTCTTTTCTTATTGCCTTACTTTTGAGTTATATTAGTTAATAAAAGTATATCATTTATGTAAATAAAAAAAATCACGGATAATATTGCATTATAAACGTGATATTTTGAAATTTTCTAGAAGAAATCGCTATTTTATTGATTTTTTTATATACCAATTTTCAAATAAAAAGCGGCACCATTTAAAATTTTCTGATTGACCTGAAACTTTTCAAAAATCATTTTTTCATGTATTCGCACAAAGTTAGGGATTGGGAGCTAAAATTAAAAAATGTTCATTATTAAGGCCCACCCTATTGCACAGGTGTATAATGTCAACATTTTTGAAAACTACCCTATCTTAAAACTACTTGTCCGATTTTAATTAAATTTAGATGATAAGTCATAATTAGCCCGCTGTTACAAAATGCGCCCATTGATTTCTTCTGCTTACATGAAATTTGTTCTTATAAACAGTAATATCATTCAATGTATTCATCCAATTTTTTAAAAAAATTGGATGGTTTGTTAAATGAATCTCACAGATGGTCCCATATTAATTTAAACTGTCTATTCACTTTTAATATTGAATAAAATAATTATGTAACTTATATGGGACCAACAATGGGCCAATTATGACCAACCATGAAAATTTCATTAAAATCGGACGTGTAGTTTCTATGATGTGTTGGTTGGCAAATATTGAGTGACAGATCAAAAGACAGATGTGGAACCAAAAATGTTCCCTGATGTCTTTAACAGATTTCTGCCATGGAATTTTTGAAGTCCGTGACATAAAATATTTTCATTCCCCAGAACAAACTAGGGTTGGGACATCGATGTCGATGTATCGAAAACATCGATGTATCGGACTTTAAAAAATCGATGTTTAACATCGATGTTGATCTTTCGATGTATCGGTCAACATCGATGTTTTCCTGAAACATCGAAAAGGTCGATGTTATCGATCCAGCGCAGCCTAAAAAATGAACGACAACGAAAATCGGGGACGAAAAGGAGAGATTTTTTGAAAGTGGTGACCTTTTTTTTTTTTTGCTCCTCAGCTCGGAGGACCGATGCCGATGTATCGAAAACATCGATGTTTTGGCTAACATCGATGTTTGTTCTTTCGATGTCGATGTATCGGAAACATCGATGTTTGCCTATCGATGTCCCAACCCTAGAACAAACATATAGCTTCTGTTACCTTCGGTAAGCTCGGAAGCAAAATAATTTTTTGATGATTTTATGCTAGCAAATTATGAAACTAAAAATCGCTTTTTTATCATTTAAGAAATAATTAAACCAATTTAAATATTATAATATTTTGCTTAAATGTTTGTTGTACTTACTTATAAATAGATTTAAGTGCGTGTATTGTTTCAGGTGGGATATCATTAGTTAAATCTTCGTAGGATCTGGCTGGTAAAGCACAGAACTTCCTCCACTGTGTGTATCCCGGTATACCATGATCTCTCCCTTGTTGTATTATCTGAGCTACTAAATCTAAACCACTGCCTTCTGTATCAAATAAAATAATAAATTTATAAATAAATAAATCTAAACCACTGCCCTCTGTATCAAATAAAATAATAAATCTATTAATAAATAAATCTAAACCACTGCCTTCTGTATAGAAGAAAAAAATCTATAAATAAATAAATCTTAACCACTGCCCTCTGTATCAAATAAAATAATAAATCTATAAATAAATAAATCTTAACCACTGCCCTCTGTATCAAATAAAATAATAAATCTAAACCACTGCCTTCTGTATCAAATAAAATAATAAATCTATAAATAAATAAATCTTAACCACTGCCTTCTGTATCAAATAAAATAATAAATCTAAACCACTGCCTTCTCTATCAAATAAAATAATAAATCTCAACCACTGCCTTCAGTATAAAATAAAATAGATTAGTGGAAAAAAGTTGTAATTTTTTTCACAAGATCAAATTTAACATGATTAGAAATTAGGTATGTTTCAGCATGATGTTTTGACATGATTAAAATGTTATGTTTTACCTTTCGTAGGTCTTTGGTACATGTGATCAGTGAAGAGTGAGTTGATATGTTGATTGTTGCTGGAGGAAGGTGTGTTTAACATACTGGCTGTAACATCATCAACACCTGTATTCTCATAGAGTCTGAACGGTGCAAAGAAATTGTCTCCAAGAGCATCAGATCCTTTCTCTTTTCCATCCTACAAATAAATATTCTTATTATTATAAGGGTTCTAATAAAAACTTACACTTTTTGTGTTCATATGAAATAAGTACAGTATATTATTTCACTAGAGGATTATTCGTACAGGTGATATTTCTGGCTTAATGTAACTCATGAAAAAAATTAACTAGCCTATCTTGTAAGGCTTGAAGTGATGCAGGTAGATTTGTTTTGGATCCGACCTCTCAAGCTCCCTAAAAATAATGCCTTGTGCTAAAAAAGGTCTTGTCTCCTAGAGCCAAAAAAGATGTTTTTGATAGTGTACCCTATTATCATGAGAACTTTTTTTACGTGAAGACCAAACCGAATGAAAGTATCCTATTTTGTAGAGGACACTTTGAAGATGGCATCATACTGTATGAACTTTTTTTCAACCTGAACCCCTCCAAGTGGAATTATAAGCCTTCAAAATTGAGTGATTCCTTTTTTTTTTTTAAATTTATTTGAATATTGCAACTATATAGAGTACAAGTTATAACTAGGTGTGCAATGCAGTTGTCTGCTTGCAATATTGAGCTGAGCGTATATTTTAATCTTAAACAATTTTTTTTATTATTTATAAACAGCTGAAATCGGATCAAAATAAAGTAATATATCTAATTTTTAATTAAAAAGCATTTTCTTCCCAGTTTTTTTATTTTACCCCCCTCTTAAATGAAAATATGTCAAAAGTGAACATAACAATAACTGTACTCTTAAAGAGCTTCCAACGACATGCATCATGAAGGGCATAAACTATATTAACTTGTGTACCCCGTACCCCGTTCCTCTGTGTACCAATTTGGACCATTTCAGATTTATACCTTCCTGTGGTTGGTCACTATGACCGTGCCGAATATTGAGCGGATCGGTTCAGCCGTTCAGGAGGAAACTTTAGTACCCCGTACCTCTGTGTACCAATTTGAACCATTTCAGATTTATACCTTCCTGTGGTTGGTCACTATGACCGTGCCGAATATTGAGCGGATCGGTTCAGCCGTTCAGGAGGAAACTTTAGTACCCCGTACCTCTGTGTACCAATTTGAACCATTTCAGATTTATACCTTCCTGTGGTTGGTCACTATGACCGTGCCGAATATTGAGCGGATCGGTTCAGCCGTTCAGGAGGAAACTTTAGTACCCCGTACCTCTGTGTACCAATTTGAACCATTTCAGATTTATACCTTCCTGTGGTTGGTCACTATGACCGTGCCGAATATTGAGCGGATCGGTTCAGCCGTTCAGGAGGAGTATGCGTCCAAACAAATGCAAAGTGTAGTATAAGAGCTTTGCTTCGCTCAGCTGACATAAGTTTAATATTGACTTGTTACACAGGATGTGAGAAACTGTACATTGACAGAACTCACATTATTACACACATGAATATTACTTGTTATTAATTAATGAATAATAGGTCTCAGGGCCACTGTCTTTTTAGGCGTCGAGGAGGGTTACCAGGCATGAATGGTGATGATACGTTGCAGATTAAAGGATAAGGATGATGGAAAATTGAGTCATGGAAAGATTTGTATCGGGAGGTGGCTAGGTCGAGAAAAAAGGGAACATTGAGGTCATTGTGATGAATGATTTCCAAAAATAAATCATGTTTAGGGGTTCATTCATTCTTTATGAGGGGAGGGTTGGACATGGTAAGGTTGGGGTGTTCACATTAAGGACTAAAATACAAATTAAGAGAAAACTAAATTCAATTGCAATTTAATGATTACTGGTCTTTTCATATGAACACTCGGTGCCTATTTTTTTAATTGTTTTTATATTTTATTAAGGATTGGAGCTTTTTAATTAAAGTTGTTGAAGGGCAAATTTGATAATTTGGGAATATATATATTATTATCTATCTATATTATAAAAAAAAGTTTTGTAAATAAACAAATGTGTCAAAATGTGCAAAGGTTCAAGGCAGCGGCCGCTTTTTGATGAGCGAAGCTAGTAGGGGACAGAGCCCCTAGTTATTATTATTAGTATTAATTTATTGTTTTAAATGTGACATTTGTTAAGTTTGTTTGCAGGTGTTTAAATGGGTATCATAGGCAGTCTGTGGACTGGCTTAAGAGGTGACCATCTTGGCATTTACCTAGTAAATTGAGGAAAACCCCAGAAAACCGTATTTGATTGATAATTAAGGTAAAACGGTAAAAGTAGTTCAGGAATAAAACTAATACTTTTATTATACTCTTTTTACAATTAGTATTAACTTTTGACAGCGTGAAAAATCGAAAAAATGTGGAGGGGAGCCAATGAAAACAATGGGTTTTGAATTCTAGGAGGTCGGGCCAACTAGACAAATAAAAATGTCACTGGACCCACCCCTTCCACAGGCCTAGTGGCTATATTTGTTTCCTCATATAGGTTGGCCAATCTGAGTATCAAAAGTTAATACTAATTGTAAATAGATTATAGTTCAACTGATCAGTATATTGCCAATTGAAAACAAATTAATGTAAATTGTAAATAAATAGATATCAAGTGTAAATATGAATAGATATCAAGTGTAAATGAATAGATATCAAGTGTAAATGAATAGATATCAAGTGTAAATAAATAGATATCAATTGTAAATGAATAGATATCAAGTGTAAATTGATAGAATATCAATTGTAAATTAATAGATGTAAAGTGTAAATGAATAGATATCAAGTGTAAATGAATAGATATCAATTGTATATGAATAGATATCAATTGTATATGAATATATATCAAGTGTAAATGAATAGATATCAATTGTAAATGAATAGATATCAATTGTAAATTAATATATAGATAACAATTGTAAATGAATAGATATCAAGTGTAAATATGAATAGATATCAATTGTAAATGAATAGATATCAAGTGCAAATAAATAGATATCAAGTGCAAATAAATAGATATCAAGTGTAAATGAATAGATAAAGGAGAATCTACTGTATACTTGAATTATCAATTCTAATAATTAAAAAAATATTCTTAATTAATCAAACATAATTAATCAAACTTAATTAATCATATTAAATAATAATTTTAAAAATGTACCTGATCATAGAAATTTAGTTTGGTTGGCATTAGGGAAATAGCAAAATTAAGAGCTGTAGTTGCAACACTGTTTGCTATACTTGCGTCTACATCTGTAGAGTAACCGTAGAAGAAACCATCTCGTTCTAGTTTTAATTCACCTGATTCCATTCTTTCCTAAAATTAAAAAAAATAATAATAACTTGACATTACCTAAAAACCTATATTTAATACAAAAAAAATAAGATAATAATTAATGAGGTGAGTGGAAGAAGGGTAAATACCACAATTGTTTTATTTTGTTTTCCTTGTAGTGTTCCTGACCCACTCAATTAAAGAAAGTGCAGTGGCGGATTTAGAGGGGGGGTCACAGGGGTCATGACCCCCCTCAAATTTTCAGATTTGTTACAAAGAAGTGTTGGCAAGGGTTTGTGTTAATTGATTTTTACACATTAAAAAATTAAATATAATATAATATTTGTCTTCATTTTGCACTAACTACTCAGTAAGATAACTGTATATGTATTTTGGGAAGAAAGTAAGGAATATCACGGGCGTCATCGCCTTGGGGGACGTGTCCCCCCAATGTTTGAGATGAATGTAGAATTTTAAAATATCCAACCTTATTTTATTTTTCTACATGTATTTTATCATTAATAATTGATTATTCATTGTGTGTCACTTTGATACCATGTTACTGTGAACAGTGAACAACTAATTTAGAATCTGAAGTGGCTATTAAGTAGCCAAAACCTACTTTATAAATTTGTATAAAAATAAAAATTTTATATGAAAAATGCAAATTTATCCTTTAAATTCCATAAATTTTCCTAGGGCCCCCAGACTCCCCCACCTTCGTCTGAGGGCTGCAATAGCTCGCCCTAATCCAATGTCCCGTTTTGGTCTAAACTTTATATTATTATTAGGGCTAATATAAACATGTTTTTCATAACTATTGATTAAATGGCATCGTTAATTATAGATTTTAAGTAATATTGCACAATGGCTATTGAATGATTTATTTAATCTATAATGATTACTTTAGTAGTTGCACCATTTTTTTTAAAATTACTATTTTTAAGTAGGTATTAAAATTAATTTAAAAATACTTGGTGTTCATACTTTGGTGCCATCGAATTACACCATAAGTTAAATTTATTTGATGACAAAGTATTAAAATCAAAGTTCACCTCAGAGATGCATAAAAACGCTGTTTAGAGAGGTCATATTTTAAAATTTTCCGGGGGTGGGCCCCCGGACCCCCCTTCTACATTAAACTAATGTATAGTATGTAATTCTTTTCTTGATTTTCCCCCTCTCATAATTTAATAAATTTGATAATGTGTTTATTAATTATAAATTATTTTCTTACATGACACTGATGCGCCCTAATGAGCACCCCAACATAGTACCTATATTTAATAACTTATTTAGTAAGCCCCTAAGATACTGTAAGTAAACCTTTACCAATAAATTATTTTCATATTTTCATTATGATATAAAATTCTTTTAAATTTCAAATTGCCAGGCAGTAATCTATTCCCCATTCTTAAATGTCTTAGATCTTTTTAAATTTCTTAAAATTGTTGTGTTGTAACATTATAAAAATGGAAATTTTAGGCTTAGAAATCCGTAAAAACGTGTTTTTAAGATGGTGAAATTAAAAAAAAACCCTGAGGAGAACTCCCTCTCGCGCTCCTAGGGGTATGCCAGGACCCCCCCCCCCCGCGGTAGTGACCCCCACCCAAACTTGATGCTAAATCCGCCCCTGAGAAAGTGCTTATTCTGCAATAAAATAAGCTAGACACATTTACTCTCAGGATCATTATTACATTGAGCAAATTATGATTGCATTAATAATGCTACTAAATGTTAATTTATTTAATAACCCATTCTTCCACATGTCCCTTTAATTCGAGGGCTTAGAGTCAGACAAACGTTATCTACATTCTTTGAGATTATAAGTTATTAGCCTTCACCCCCCACTCTGCGAGGGGCTAATGCTAGGTATTAGTGGCTATGTTTCCTATTATCATGGAGATGGAGGCTTAGCAATTAAATGAAATGCCTAAATAGTAACTGGAAAAATCCGAAAAGCAACAAATTTTTATTTTTACCCCCCTTAAAAAAATATTATATGCTATTATTTTAGCTTTTATTATTATTTAGCACCCGAAGACGCAGGCCACTTAGGTGGGCCCATTGAACAAACCCGGGTTAGGGACCGAAATCTTCACACGCGTGTGAAGATATGGTCGTTAACCATGACTCCCCTCCTAGTTGTAATACAATCAGGAGTGTCATCATCATGGTTTCCAGGCCGAAACCTGGTGGCGCCACTCTTTCGAGGAGCTTCCCATTTTGTTTAAGCAATGCTGGGTGAACATTGAGCGGTGGGCCTGGTCTGGGAATCGAACCCAGATCTGCGGTCACCTTCTGACCCGGCTCAATGCTGCTTAACTTGCGTTATAGCACGGCAAGCGCTCTAGCCTCCGAGCCACCCAGGCTCCATAGCTATAATATAGTAGAGAACTATCCCCATGTGAACACCCTCTTTATAGACTATACCATAACTTGCAGCTATACCAACAAGAATGGAGAGTATAGTTGGTAATTGATGGCTCTGATTTTCTACCTTCTTTTTCCTTAGCGGCAAGTATAGGTTTACTAGTAGAGGTTATTCAGGTATTGGTTTAAACAACAAATGTGAAGGTTATAAATATTGAAATTTTAAAATTTAACTATAGCAACCCTACAAAATTACTACATGTCTAGTTTTCATTCACACTGTAGGAGTAATATTTCTGTATAACGTATATTCCTACTATAGGATAGTAACATTTTGCGTATAGCTGACCATAACTAGAGCTCATGTGAACATATATGGGTGATTCCAATTTAAAGTGCAATTTTCATGTCCTAGATGAATAACTGGAGCGTTTTTCACATAATTGACAGGATTTTTCTTCATGGTAACTCAGTTAAGCTAACAGAACTACAACCAAGCAAAAAAATAATGCACCGCTTAATTTTAATCGCTACAAAAATGTTCAAAAGGCGATTTCGTAACAACCGTGGCTGTCCTTAAGTCAGTTGTTCTTATTCACTTCACTCTAGCTCATACATTAATAATTTTATTCAAAAACTTATTGGATAATTTTGAAGTAGGGTCCTACCAGGATTAAAATATGTGTTAGTTATTAAAAATAATAAATTATTACTAAACGGAACTTCAAGTTAAAGTTTGTCCTTTAAAAAAATGTAATTACCGTGTCATTATATATATGTGAACCCTACTCTGGTTGTGGCAGGGAGATTTTAAGTGGCGAGAGATTTTTGCAATGCCGAAACACTGGTTTTCTAGCTACAGTTGATAGGGGATGAGCTGAACCTTTCAGTTGGGAGCTAGCGCTAATTCCGATTGTTCTTCCAGTTACATACCCTTTTAAACGTAATTACCGTGCATGTTAATAAAGTCTATTTTCAAAAACTTTTTAGGTTAAGTTATAGTTCATTGTTTAGGCTTTTAAGAGTGCTATTTAATGGTGTATTAAAATTGGATTTTTATTCTAAACTACTGCGACCAAAATATTTTCTTAAAGTGTGAAATGTAACAACCGTGCACGAAAATGTGTAATTCACGTGGCTTAATTACCATGTTTTAAATAAACTTCATTCCGGCCTAAAAATTTAAAAAATTATTTCCCATTTGTCCCGCATGCTGCAATATATCTGAAATTAGTCTGAGAACATTCCATAATTTTTCCTGAATTTTTTTAAAAAGTCAAAATTTCCAATTTTAGATTCCAAAATAGCACTTTAAATTGGAATCATCCATATGCTAGTTTACTATACCTAAAGTAAAAAACTATAAGTTAGTTTTCTAGCCAGTGTGTACGTAGCTTTGTGGCTACACTGCTTTCCTAGAATATTCTAGACTTGGCTTCCTCGCTTAATTTTAATAGGAAAGCTTTTTCAGAACATTTATTTTAACTGTTTTAGAAATATGTTTTAATAATCAAACCTGTCCAATAATTAGGGGTAGGAATTCGGTGTATGTGATATGCTGAAGTTGAGCGATTAAGATTTTTCTTGTTTCTTGAAAAACAACTTCTTCAGGCCAATGTGTGTTGAGCTGAGCAAGTATTCGAGCGACACGGTTATGCTCCCTCACCCATATTGTATGCAGAACTGTTAAGCCTTCGTGTTCATTAGCACGACGGTCTCCTGCCTTGAAGCAACTAAATAAAAACAAAATGTACAGCAATTCTTTAATTCAACAATTCTTGTGAGAGTCTATTACATCATTAAAGTTTTGTATACAGGGTGGCACAAAAGTATGGAAACCCCTGAATAACTCGTCATAAATGCATTTTTTTTAAAAAAAGTTAAATACAAAAGTTTCAGGATTTTTCCTTAGCTATTCAATGGTGACCTTGGGTTTGACCTTAACCTTGCCCTTCAGGGTCATTTGAAGGTCAACTTTGTTATTTTAAATGGGAACCCCCATTTTTTATTGTGGATTTGAAAAGAGCAGGAAATTTTATGTCAAATATGACCTTGACCATGTCCTTGAGCATGACCCTTACGTTCATTCCAAGGTCAAAATTGTTTTTCCAATGGGAAATCTTAATTTGTATTGTGGATTTTGAAATAACCAAATTTTTCCCTTCAACAGCAGCATTGACAACGGCCTACACCATGTCCTTGACCACGACCTTCAAGGTCATTTCAATCCTCCCCCCCCCTTTTTTTATTAATTTATTTGTTTAAGTACTTTTATTTAATTTTTTTTTTCTTGAAGGTCAACCACATCCTTGACCATGACAAGAAATGAGACCATGAAGAAAAAAAATTGAATAAAAGTACTTAAACAAATAAATTAGTAAAAAAGGGGAGGGGTAAGGGTTATAATGACCTTTAAGGTCATAGTCAAGGACGTGGTGTAGGCCATGGTCAAGGCCTTTGTTAAAGAGAAAAATTTGGTTATTTCGCAATCCGCAATACAAATTAAAGTTTTCTACTGGAAAAACAGTTTTGACACTGGAATGACCTTAAAGGTCATGCTCAAGGACATGGTCAAGGTCATATTTTTCGTAAAATTTCCCGTTCTTTTCAAATCCGCAATAAAAAATGGGGGATCCCATTTAAAATAAGAAAAATGACCTTCAAATGACCCTAAAGGGCAAGATTAAGGTCAAATCCACGGTCACCATTGAATAGCTATGGAAAAATCCTGAAACTTTTGTATTTGACTTTTTTCAAAAAAATACATTTCTGACGAGTTATTCAGGGGTTTCCATACTTTTGTGCCACCCTGTGTAAATATAGGTGTAATTTATTGAGCGAGCGAAGCGAGGTCTATGTTTTAACTTTTTTGTTCCCCAGTCTTCCCCAGGTACTAGACTACTAGACCATTTTGCATTTCGTCTGAAAATGTTTGTTACGCGCTTACAGTCAAATGCTTGATTTGATTTTCTTCAAATTTGGCATAGATGTTTTTTGAAGTCATAAAAAACAACGTATGAGTTTTATATTTAATGAATTTCATTTTTAAATTTTTAAAAAAATAAAACAAAAACAATTTTTTCTAATTTATTTTTTGTTTATCTTGAAATTTGGCATGAATGTTACTTCAAGCTGGGAAAATAAATATAAATAGTTGTTTTTTTATAAAAAAAAAATGATTATTAATTTTTAAAAAAATGTTATTTAGACTTTTTTCCAAAAAAAATTTTTATTTTTTCTTGAAATTTGGAATAGATGTTCCTTTAAGACAATAAAATCTATGTATATGGTTTATTTGTTTAAAAAATGTTTAGAATTACCATAAAAATAACTTCACCCCAGCAGGGAATCGAACCCGGCCTCTCACTGTCCGCGTTTAAAATTATTCTCTCAGAAGCTAGATTTTTCCCGGGAAAACGACTTAGACCGTTAGATTCGTATTTAAATGGACTACATTTAAAAAAAAAAAAAAAATTAAAAATCGTCGTAATAGTTTTCGAGAAATAATGTTTTTTTTAGAATTTTTGAGGGGGAGGGGCCCCATATTTATAGCTTAAATTAATTTCTCGATTTCACCTCGGGCTATCATTTATCCTTTAAGTAATTGAAAAAGATTTTTATGGTTAATTCTAGAATTAAATTTTTACAAATACCATAAAAATAACTTCGCCCTAGCGGGGAATCGAACCCCACCTCTCACTGTCCGCGTTTAAAATTATTTTCACAGAAACTAGATTTTTCTCGGGAAATCTACTTATATCTTTAGATTCGTATTTAAATGGACCCTCTGTCCGCGTTTAATTTTTTTTTCTAATTTTCGCGAGGTCTACTGTTCACAGAACTACTAGTAATATTATACCTGAGATGTGGATGAGGAGCACAGTCTGTGGTATTAACATCTGGAGGTAGTAGATTCAGTTTGGGTTGAGTTTTCAGTAGACCACCAACCCATTGTCTTAGTGGTTCATTCTCTTCAGCTGAACTACCATAAACAGAGCTTAGATCAAGGAACGATGTTACTTCATTCATCTGCTCTCTCGGACCTGTTTATATCATTAAAAATTATTTTTGTTTATTAAATTAATAAAAATGTATAAGAAAGAATGTATGTATAGTAGACTGTATCAGAGATTTATGAACCCTGGCTTTTCGAACCTCTTGCAGAGATCATTATAAAATGAGTAACTCATGTCAAGAGCTACTAGTCTAGGCATCTACTCTAGGCTACTAGTTAGGGGGCCTGGGTGGCTCGGAGGCTAGAGCGCTTGCCTTGTGATAAGGCAAGTTAAGCAGCATCGAGCACGGTCAGATGGTTACCGCAGCTCTGGGTTTGATACCCGGAACAGGCCCCCCGCTCAATGTCCACCCAGCATTGTTTAAAAAAATGGGAAGCTCCTCGAATGAGAGGCGCCACCAGGTTTCGGCCTGGAAACCATGTTGATGACATTCTTGGTAGTAATACAACTAGGAGGGGAGTCATGGTTAACGACCATATCTTTACACGAGTGTGTGAAGATTTCAGTCCCTAACCCGGGTTTGTTCAATGGGCTCACCTAAGTGGCCTGCGTCTTCGGGTGTAAAAGTCCCCCAGAATAAAAAAAAATACGTGTGGTGTCGCGGGACACCCGGTAGGAACGAAGTTCCTTACATTTTTCATTAAATATAAAATCACACTGCTAAGTACGTATACATTGCTAACTACTCGTTCCAATAAATATTTTTGACTCAATTAGAAAATTATTATTAGTAAAATTATTACATGTGTAAAACTTTTTACAAAAATCCCTTGATCCACTTATGAGCAATATTATTTTATTACATCAATTTATACTCATATATTTACAGTTTTACTGGTTAATAATTTAACACAGGCGACACTGTCAATTTCTGACGATTCTCTTGGTGCACTTTATATTTTAAATAATATACGAATACTTTTCTCAATGATAGAAACAGTAATTGAAAAAAAGCGTTGTTTTGTGGATAAATAGCGAGTTTGACAGGAAGAAGGAGTAAGAGAGGGAGAGTATAGTGAGAGAGATGGAAAGATAGAAGAATTGGGATTGGATACCAAACCAAGTATAGTAGAGGGGGAGTCACTCTACATTCTTAATATTCCACCTAGACTAACTACAAACTCCACACTTAAACCATCAACTTTTAAAAATTGTAAAATATATCACGTCACTGTAAAAAAAACTGCTGCTTGTATCAGGTTGAAATGTTACATGCCTATTTCAATTGTACTTTAGACGATATGTATGAAGTTTTATTAAAATCGTTACGTTAGATATCGGTAAAAACGTTGTTTTCTTTATTTAAAACGTTTAGGTCCGCTTTAATAAATTTAGCGATCTTTATCACTTCATAACAGAGTCGGTGATAGTTTTTATAAAAAAAAAAAAATTATAAAAGTTGTTTGTGTCTCATTAAATAGATAAAGTTAGAATTTTTTCCCGTCCTAAAATTCCAATTTTAAATTTGAAGCTTACGTTTACGCGAGCGTTGTGCGTGAACGCTTAGGCGGATAACGTTGTCCAACGAACCTGTCCTGGGCATTGGTAAAATGAACATGAGTACCAAATTTCAACTAAGTCGGTCAACTTTTACACAAGTTATCGTCATCCGTAGATTTCGTGACGCTTTTAGCGTGACGGTGATTTTGGTCGTTTTTTCGGATTCACTCCCGGGCTCCAGAACGTGCCATAAGGAACTAATACCTCTAATCAAGAACAACTCGTCTAGCTGGTGGCATAGCTCTAAAGGAACGAAAGGAGCAGTCGCTCCAGGTATCAAGGATCCATGGGGGGGGGGGGGGGGGAGGGGGCAACCTTCTTGAGAAAAGAAAATTCCAGACGTTTTGAAAAAATTAAGTTGTAACACATTTTAGGTTTAAAATAGCCTTCAATTAGTAATAATATATTATAATCTACATAAATACTGCATTTATATGCCCTAATTTTTTTTTTAGGTTGCATGTACTTTATTTTTAATGATAACTAACTTAATGTTTCAAAAATAATGAGGTAAAATTGTAATTGAAACAATTTGATATTTGTTCTAATGTGTATGATCTTTACACATCTAGAGAAGTTTATATTTTAATTTAAATCAAATTATAATTATTATTAACAATGGGAAACAGACAGAGAAAAATAAACTCCAGCGCCGGGACTTAAACCACGGGCCTCTATATTGTAAATAATAATTATAATTTGATTAAAATTAAACTTCCCAAAGTATGAATACTACCCAAAACTTTAAAAAAAAAAATAAGAGAAGTTTATAATAAATCAAAGCAATTTTAAGTGTTTAGAACTCTTTAGTCTTAAATTAAATTTATGACAACCAAATAAAATGAAAATACTCCTATATAACAAATATAAGATAATAAAGTAATAATTACGACAACACTATAATAATAAAAGAATAGGTATATTTTTAGTAACAAAAACCATGATTAATGTTTTCAATTAGGCAACATTTAATTTGATAATGAGCAAATTGTTTCGACGGCCCCTAAGAATTACTAAAATTCTCATGAAGTATAGGCCTAAAATCAGAACTTAATTGGCGCAGCTTTAATTGGAAGGTTGTCATATGGTGATTTATTTTTTGGGGGGGGGGGGGGGGAATTTGAGTCACTACTGCTCCAGGGTGCTTCAACCAACTCTGCGCCACTGAGTCTCGGCATCAGGAACTAATCACTCTTCTAGAGGAACTAGACATCAGTAACTAAATCACTAATAACTCTCATCAAGAGCAACTCTCTTTTGCATGAGATTGAAAGGACAAGATTCAAACCTATAATATGCAATATATTTTTATGAAAAACTCAAATAAAAATTAAAAAATACTTCTTGCATACGAGTCCGCAAGACAGTGAGACATTTTCATGTTTTCGCTCTGCGTAAACTTCCGACATAAAATGAAATAAAATCGGTAATTTATTCTAGTAATTGATAAAAGTAGATGGAAGATCATACTAGACGTTAGGGAGCACAAAAAAAAAGTCGCCGAAGATAGTCACTCGGAAGTACTCGGGAATCATCGGGTACGCTCCACAGCCTACCTTAACCCCCTTACGCTTACTCCTCTAGAACTTTAAACACGCACTCTTTCTTAACTCTTTCCTTTACTTATACATATAATGTTTAACGAGATCATAGATTAAAAGAATGCTAATTACGTGGAACTACTAATCCTCTTTAATTATTATAAACCAAAATAAAGACATCTTAAATAAAATAATTAATCTTTTACAAAATTGATAATAATTAGGTCGCTTTTATTAGATATTTTAATGCATATTCCATTTTATGCATTACATTATTATTAATACATATTTCATACTGCCAATTATTAATATGATAAATAATAAACTGAATATTTATTATTTAAATATTTAATTAAAAAAAAATAGTTATGTTGCAAAAATCAAACCAACCTTCTTAAATTAAAATAATACTCAGATTATGTTCTAGATTTTATAATATTCTACGTAAATATATTAACATAATAATTTTTTTAATTTAAATCGATTAGTAAGAAATGGTTAATATGACCACCGGTGGATCATGTTATGATATTATAATATTTATTAAGAATAATAAAAGAAAAGGGTTTTTATTAATATCTAATAATAATGTTATATGTTATGTTCCAATACCTTAAGTCGAGTTGTCATCACTTAGCTAAACCACTAAAATACTTATTCGATAAATGCATTAAATATGGAACTTTCCCTGACAAATTTAAATTGGCTGTGATTACTCCTGTATATAAGGGTGAAGGTGAGAAGTCGGAACCAGGCAACTTCAGACCTATATCTGTGATATCTAATTTGGCAAAACTACTAGAGAAGTGCATCAAGCACAGACTTGATGAATTCTTAAAAGAAAATACATTACTTTCTGATAATCAGTTTGGGTTTCGCTCAAACAGAGGTACAGAGGATGCCGTATCGCTTCTAGTCAGTCACATTGTTAAGGCTTTAGATGAAAATAAAAAATGTTTAATACTATTTCTCGATGTCAAGAAAGCTTTCGATTCAATTAGTCATGAGGTCATACTGGAGAAATTTGAGAATATGGGAATTAGGGGAACAGTCTTGTCCTTGTTCAGAAGTTATTTAACAAGTCGTAAGCAGATAGTTAAGGTAAACGGTGCGTACAGCGGGGAGAGGTACGTGCAATGTGGCTCGCCTCAGGGCACGTCTCTTTCACCCTCTATTTTTTCCTGCTACATTAACGGACTGCTTAGTAGTGACTTCGCTGACAGTGTGGTAGGTTTTGCTGATGATTGTGCTCTCTTTTATGAAGCTGATGACTGGGACTCAGTATTTAAACAAGCAATTAAAGGAATAAGTGGCACAAAAAAGTGGATGGATATCAACCTACTTGCACTTAATATAAGTAAAACAAAATATATAACTTTTTCTAATGATAGTAGGGGTCAACCCCCCTCCGATTATAAAATATTTGTCCACAATTGTGATTGTTACGGTAGTGACGAAAAGCATATAAACCATAAGAATTGTCCATGCAACATAACTGTGGAGAGATGTAGCAAAATAAAATATTTAGGAGTCACTATAGATCAACATTTAAGTTGGAAACATCACATAGAATCAGTAATTAAAAACCTAAGAAAACTAGTTTTTAGTTTTCGTATTCTAAAGAAATTTTGTAGCCTAGATATATTAAGAAATGTCTACTATGCTCTCGCGCAATCCATTATTTCTTACGGACTACTTACCTATGGAGCTGCAGCCCGAACACATCTATCTAAAGTAGAAATTTTACAAAAAAGAATAATTAAAATATGTCTTAATCAGCCCGTCCGATATGCTACAGATAAATGTTTTAAGGATTTCTCTGTTTTGCCAGTACAGCTCTTACATGAGAGGAGTGTGCTTCTTGACTACTATGGAAAAGATAAAGCATTCCTACAGCATGACTACTTGACTCGATCAAAAAGCTCTCACATCGTTATAACTCCCTATTGTAAAAAATCTAAATCACAGAACTATCCCAAATATCTTGGTCCGCTCTATTACAATAGACTGCCCATAGAAATGAAACAATTTCAATCATATGCAATATATAAAAATAAATTAAATGCATATTTCAAAACCAAAATATCTTAATATACATATATATCATATTATGTTGGAATACATAAACATTTAAATTATAATCGAATCAATAAATCAATAATAAATAATCATATCATAGTTGATACATCAATACTATATACCTCTGTTACTCTGACTTCTTTATCAGTATACAGCTGTTTAATTTAACCTTTAAACCCGCACACTTATAAAAAAGACAAATGAACTCAATAACGAATATCAAAATAAATAAAAAAAAAATAAATAAAATAAAACCAACATACAAACTATAGTGTACACATACCTCACATCTTGCACTTTGCATATAATAACCAACAAAATAATTTAATTATGCCATACATTACTTATATAAACAATTGTTTAAATCTTGTATATTTATATAGTAATTGTTAATTTTTTACTATCTGTATTCATATGTATCTGTCTTTTTAACTTGCGGTTTTCGATCTTAAATATACTAAAAAAAAAAAAAACAAAAAAAAAAAAAACTAAAGGCAGAGCCCTCGCTCTAGCATCTATTGCTATTGAGGGCTCTCACTTCAAATCTTAAAAAACCAGGAATATTTATGTAAAATTTGTCATTTATTTTTTGTATATTAATGTGCTAAAAGAACGAAGTGGAAATAAAGATATATTGTATTGTATTGTATTGTTTATATTTTAAACTGCTGGGAATTCTTAGAATACGTGGTGTCACACCAAAGAAGAACCTCTCTCCTAATCAGTTCTACATTATACTTTCTTGTAAAAAAAAAATAGATTGACTTCTTGGAGGGGGTTCTTATAGCATTTTTATCTAAAATATTTTAGTTGCGTCTGGTAAAGAGAAGATAGGGTTGAATGCACTGCAAAGTATAGACACTAGTGGTGGGCGGGGCTAGTCCCGATCGTACTCGACTGCCTTTGCTTCGGCTTTCTTCGGCGACTTTTTTTTGTGCTCCCTAACGTCTAGTGAAGATCATTTTTATTCTTATCTCCACACCGGCACAGCCGCGGCTTGATTACAAACGACTGAATTCAAAGGCGCCGGCCCGCCTTCTACGAATTGTTAATATGCCTTCATACTAGGTAGGCTGAGAGGGCTGACAGTTGATGGCAACCTCCTGTACTTTCTTAACTCACACGTATAAATCTTTTCGACTCTATTCGGCCCTATGACGAGCGGTGGAGGTAGGCCCAACAGCTGGAGACTGGATTACACACCTCCTATAGCTTTTTAACTCCCTGTTATACTTTTCTGAGTTTTTAACCTAAAAGTAACATAACGTTTTTGACTTATGTTCCATAGCCTAAACATAAAAATGTCAATAAATGCAAAAGGCTACATAAATACTAAACCTACATTTGATATAGCCTTTGCATTCAGTATATTACATTTTTATCAGGTAGATTTTAAAAAAAAAATGTTTTATGTTACCTAGAGCACAGTCTTTCCTTGGTGCGGATGCTGATCTAGTGTATTCTTGACAAGGGGATCCTCGATGTACTGGATCTGCTTTAGGTAATCTGATGGGGAAACATTCAGGATGGAACTCGGAGAACTCTACTCCGCAACACTTCAGTCTCTCTCCTCGATAACCTAAATTATTTATAATACAGATATATTAAAGTTGTATTTAATTAGTTGGATATTTAAATAAGTTGGATGCAGCGCCGGTGCCACACTTTTGACCGCCACAAGCAAGACGATTTTCGGCCGCCCTTACAAATTGTTTCTTTTGACCGGGTGGGGGGGGGGGGGGGGGGGTTAGGAGTTGTTTGTTGTTGTAAGGAATCGGGGTCTTATCCGAATTTAAGCTCACTTGTTAGCTGATATCTCGGGCGTCTTCCTCTTCAATGAATTGTCACACCTGACGGTTAAATAAGTTTACCATTAAGTACACCATTAAGGGCGGAACATGGCCGCTCTCCATCGGTTTGTTAATTTCAAATGCCAATTGCCAAGCTATGTCCCACAGACGAACTTAGCCGACCACATATTCTTAAAAGGCACTAAAAGATTGACTTATACATAAAATTCCATCTTGATGTTAGTCAGACACTTTTTTACACACTATCTCTTGGACTACAAGTTTAAAAAAAAATTAGTTAAAATATTTATAATATGGGATAACATATTTTACACTAATGATCATATCAAGTTTAAGAAGGCAGACATGTAAACTAACAGCTGAGAGATCCCCCCCCCCTCTAATATTATTTGTAAAATACAGAAAACGTTACCTGTCATCTGGGGTGTGAGTGATAAGTCGTGTGCTACAAACTGAGCCCAGATAGGTGCCATGGCTGCTAAATGTGAATGTTCTCTTTCCATCTGCTTATGAATGGACAGTGATACGTCTCGGGCACTAACGATACCATGAGGACTGAAATAAATACAATATAGATTAGAAATATACCGCATTGCTTTGTATAACACGCACTATTTCCCCATTTTTGCATTGCGAAAATCGGGATGCGTCTTATAATCGATGTATTTAGGTTAACATTATCTAAAAAAAAAAAAAAAACATATTTCTACCAAATTCTCTTTCAAGAGAACTGTTGAGGTCTTGTTTTTACTTTTTATTTCTAAATTCTCTAAATTTTACCGGGATAACATTTGAGATATCCTAATTTCTGATGAGATTTTGGATGAAAGGGGTTCCGTTGTACCTGTTTATTTCATGTTAGCTTCAATATTTTTTTTTTCAAAATCTGAACTTGCTCCTTGCTATTTCTTTGCCATCATGGCTTGCTATTTCATTGCCAGCATGGCTTGCTATTTCTCTGCCAGCATGTTGAAGTCTGTTTTATATCTAAACTAGCCGGATCGGAGCGCTTCCCGCACCTTATCCGTCTAGAAGTTGGCGCTGTGTGTAAATAATAATTTAAAAAATAAAATTAATATATCTTTGTTGTTACATAATTTCGTATTTTAGTAAATGTAGGTTATATTTTGTTTTTAAGCATTTTCAATTATTCTACTTTATACTACCTTCAATTTTAGTTACAATGAGTCTATGAACCAAATTTAAGATCTTTAAATCCACTGGAAGCTAAGATAATAGTATCTGATTAAAGCCAAGATGGCGGCCATAGGTTGAAGTAAAAGTACCTTTAATTTTCTTCTTTGGCTACCATAGGTCTGGGTACCAAATTTCAGATCTCTAGGTCCCCTAGAAGCTGAGATAATAGAGAGTTATTAAATCCAAGATGGCGGTTGAAATTTTAATATGGCGGCCAAATGTTGAGTGATAGTACCTTTAATTTTCTTCTTTAGCTACCACAAGCCTATGTACCAAATTTTAGATCTCTAGGTCTACTGGAAGCTGAGATAATAGTGTTATTAAATCCAAGATGGCGGTTATAATCCAATATGGTGGCCATATGTTGAAGTTATAGTGCGTCTAATTTTCTTTTTCAGCTACCATTACTCGATGTACCAAATTTCAGATCTCTAGGTCCTCTTGAAGCTGAGATGATAGAATGTGAATAAATCCAAGATGGTGGCTATAATTCAATATGGTGGCCATATATCGAAATCAAAATGGCCGCAATTTTCTACTTATGGTACACTCTATCTATGTACCTAATTTCAAATCTCTATGTCAATGGGAAGTAGGAGAATTAGTGATCAGTCAGTCACTGTCACTCTTAGTTTTATATATGTAGATAAAGATTTAAATTCGTCTTACATCTAAATGAAAATTCAATATCCATGGTAGACTGTCTAAGTTTGACGTCTGAACAAGTTGTTAAAAATAAGAACGGAAAATTTTCCCTTTGAAACACGGTGTGTCTTATATTCGATACATTAATATTTTTATCCAAATTTTTGGTTCGAAAATCGGGATGCATCGTCTAATATTCGATGCAATTAGGTAACTTAACTAGATATAAGATAAGCATATAAAACTCTAAGACCAAAATTCTGTGGAAAGAAAGCAAAATATTTAAAAAAATCAGTTTTTTCCAAATAGGGGTTTTACGCTAACTGGCTAAGATTTAGGAGGTGGTAGGACAATATTCTCTGGGACTATTTTTTATCTTGTTCATGAGATACGCGATGTGTGTACATATTATATGTCTGAAAATAATTTTCTTGGTGACAATATAGGCAGGATAGATGATGACAAATTATGATACTTATGGTAACAGATCTCTAAAACTCACGGAATATTTTTTAAATTCTTTATAAATTAATTTCTCTGTGTTCATTTGTTTTATAATAAAAAATCAGTCTCTTATACGAGTTCATAATTACTTAGCCCAGTGTTTCCATTTATTAGTTTTCGTATGTACATTTAATTATTATTAAAAATTACATCAAAATTTATCATAAAAGAAACTTTTCCGGGGCGGGGAATCGAACCCGGTATCTCTCCGTCTGCGTTTTAAACTAACTTCTCAGGGACTAGATTTTTCTCGGTAAAACGGCTTATATCTATAGATTTTACTGTTCTGCAATATTTAACGAACTTACGGCCCTCAAGAAAATTTTATCTGAACTTCATGTTTTCGAGGTGAATCCGAATCTTCGGATTCAGCAACGGAATTTTTACGGAATTTCGTAAAAAAAAGGCGTTTGAATATCTTTAAACTATGAAAAACACGAATCAAAAGTCAAAAAAAAAAAAAAATCAAAAAAAGGGAAATATGTACTAAAAAAAATTGGCAAAACCACAACTTGTAGGTATACTATCCCCATTTTTCTTGCCCCCCCCCCCCCCCCCCCCCTCTTCGGTCATATATATTGTAATTCTCTAGAATAATGTCAGAAAAAGTCAAAAAACATTTGATTTTTTTTTACTTTTGATTCGTGTTCTTCATAGTTTAAAGATATTCAAACGCCCAATATATATTTTTTTTAATAAAAGTTTTTGGTCGAAAAATTGGGTCAAAAAATCCTTTTTTCCGAATTGTAGGCCCATTTTCCGGGAAAACTGTACGTATAGGAGACATTTTGACTTCAGATTTGGACTCAGCACACCAAAATACTTCAGAAAAGGACATTTTCATTCTGAGACTTTTTTTGCATTGCATTGATATGATTAGCGTTTTTAATTTTATTATGACGTTGTTCTTTGCATAATATAGTGTCTCCATATTAAAATAATACTTTAAACCGAGTTTGCCAGGTTTATTTCGCAAGTATATAGATTTTATGTTGACTTAGACAAACTACTTTTTCATTGATTATTTACAGTGAAACATCGAAAATCTTCAATGCCTCAAGACAAATGGCTCTGAAATTTATCACTTAGTGAAAACATTTATCACTTAATGAAAACATTTATCAGTGTTGTCCTATCGAAAGTTTTCAAACTGCAGTTGTCTCGAGGGGTCATCACAGTTGATGTCTGAAATATATTGTCACTTTCCCAGAGCTGACAGGTCGTGACTTGTCGTTTGCGATCGTCATTTAACCAACCTATTTCAGCCTTAAGTGAAAGGTAAGTATCGGAACTTTTCTCAACTAAATAATTACAAAATGGTGGCAGATATTAGGTTAAAACTCAGAGCAAGGAAGGGGTAGAGGGAACAATACTATAGAGATGATTAGTAATGACGTCACAAGATGGCGTAAGCTTTCGATATGTATTCGATTCGGTTTGTTTAGGTTCCTTTACCTTATCACCTGTTATCAATCCCATGTAAAATGAATGGGAGAATTTTCTCAACTTTTAAATAATTAATTATTAAATTATTATTAATTTATAAGACTTTTCAACCTTTGAACGTTATTATACTAAGTCTATTTTAACAATATAAGATAAGAAAACATTAAAAATTGCCGTTCTAGTGGTTTAAAAAAGTATTATTGTGAGTGTGTTTTATTGTGGTGATACCGTCCGGGTCCGTTCTTATTTATTGCTTATTTTTTAAATCGTTTTTCTATTTTAGATTGTATATTATGTCTTCCACCTTCTCGAGCGTTATGAAAATTTCATCTATACTTCATTTTTTTCGGAGGACAAAGCTATTCTTCGTAAAAGTATGTCAGCAGTAGCGTACACAGAAAATTTTTTCGGGGGGGGCCCAACCTAATTAAACCTATATGCGGGTTTAGCATACCCCATAATTTATTATAATTGTAATTTCTCCCCCTTTTCAACACTCTAATTTCAATTTCTAACCTCATATTTAATTAAATTAAAATCCTATGAGGTAACACCTCACTATGTGATGTGATCGTTCTAAAAAACGATTATGTCTCCGATTCCAATAATTCCAAGACAGAAATCTGTTCCAGTTATCAGACATTTTTGATCCCGTTTTTGGCAGTTAGTCTGTCTCTCGCTCAATCATTGAGAACAATTCTTAAAAACTACTCTTTCGATTTTAATGAAATTTGGATGGCAGTTAATTAGCATATAAAAAGTCCATTGTTGGTCCTATATAAGGTCCAATCTTCTGGTCCCATTTCCCTCCACCACATTTCTCCACCTGCCACCATTCTCTTCCACATGTGCACACACATACATTTATTTACACCTTATCTTTATTCATCTGATTTTATAAAACTTATCTGTTAGAAGCTCACAGATTAATTTTAACTGTCTGCGCTGTTTAAATTTTGGTAAATTGATACTTTAAATCATGTATAATTCAAACCAATTTTGACTAATTTAAAAAAGGAGGGAAAATTGAGTAAATTTAACATAAATAAAGTATCAATATAGCAATATTTTAAGAGCGCAGACGGTTGAAATTATTCTTGGGTTATCTGCGGGCTACTTTAAACAAACCATTAAAATTTCATAAAAATCAGATGAGTACTTTTGAAGATATAAGTGTAAATAAATGTATGTCTGTGCGAATGTGGAAGAAAAATAAATAGGTGCAGAAGATTGAAACTTATACGGGATCAGCAATGTTATAACCTGGCTAATTATGACCTACCATCAAAATTTCAATAAAATTGGACGAATAGCTTTTAAGATATTATGTTGGTTCGCAAAAATTGAAGGACATGCGGACACGGGACCCAAACTGTACCCTGATGTTGAACAGATTTCTGTCTTGGAATTTTTGAAATCGGAGACATAAAAATTGTTCGTTCTTCAGAACTGTCACATATCTTCCGTTTCCTTTGGTAAACTCGGAAGCAAAACGTGATCCATACTCCAAAAGCAAACGTGGATTTGGAGCACATACGAATTTCAAATTTTTATCTAGAAGAGAATTCTTCTCTAAGAAAATTAAATACCTATTGCAAAACAAAAGAATCATTCGCTCATTCGCTGGGTAATTACATGGGGCATTTAACATCAAATGTTTTCTGAACGCTTTTTGAGTTTTTAGATTTAAATTTACTATTACTATGTAATATGAATCAGTTTTTTCACAAAATGGTAAACCGATTTATTTATATTGCCTCTGTTTTCCCACTACATGTCGACGAACACTAGTCCGACCTGAGTCAGCAAGAGGGGAATGCCGCATAGACAAGAGGACCCACGTAGCGTTCTACGTACAATCCTGGTCCAAAACAAAAATTTGCTACTGAAATCCACAACCATCATTTTCCCGTTTAAGCCAGTCTAGTGTGCATATTTTAGTTTAATTAATTTAATTCCATCGGCAAAAGTTCGAGTTGACTCGGGCCTCATTTAATTTAATGTGCTTAATACCTAGGCCGAGCCGGCAATCGGGTCTATTATTGAACGCATCCCAATTTATTTTGATGCATAATTTCCATCGACAAAATTGGGCCTACTAGCAATCAGGCCGATTCATTGTACTCATCCTAATCAATTCAATGCACTTAATTCTATAGCAAAAAATCCGGGCCTAGCTGTCAATCGGAGCAGTCTATTTTTACGCATCCAAATTCAATTCATTGCATTAGGATTCGTAATGAATTGAAGCTGTCCTATAATGCAACCTATGCTATTGAACTGGACTAAAACCACAAAAAAATCATTGAATTCAATTGGCGAAAAATCGGGCCCAGCCGAAATCGGGGCGATCAAGTTTAATGTTTTTAGTTCCACTGGCAAAAATCAAGGCCTAGTGGTCAAATGAGCCGATTTATTTCATGCATCCTAATTTAATTCAATGAATCTAATTCCATATGCAAAAATCTCGGTTCAGCCAAAATCGGGCCGCTATAGTGTTTAATAGTTTTAGTTTCATCGACAAAACTCCGGGCCCAGCCAACAGTCGGCCCGGTATAGTGTTTAATAAATTCATTTCCATCGGCCAAAATCCGGGCCCAGCCGACAGTCGGGCCGGTATAGTGTTTAATAAATATAATTCCATCGGCAAAATCCGGGCCCAGCCGACGGTCGGGCCGGTATAGTGTTTAATAAATTTAATTCCATCGGCCAAAATTCGGGCCCATCCAACAGTCGGGCCGGTATAGTGTTTAATAAATTCAATTCCATCGGCAAAATCCGGGCCCAGCCGACAGTCGGGCCGTTATAATGTTTAATAAATTTAATTCCACCGGCCAAAATCCGGGCCCAGCCGACAGTCGTGCCGGTATAATGTTTAATAAATTTAATTCCATCGGCAAAATCCGGGCCCAGCCGACTGTCGGGCCGGTATAATGTTTAATAAATTTAATTCCATCGGCAAAATCCGGCAATCGGGCCGGTATAGTGTTGAATGAATTTGATTCTATCGGGAAATCCGGGCCGAGCTTATTTGGGGTGATTAAGTGTATACACACCATAAGATAATACTTAATTAATTAGGAAAATATTTACAGCCAATTCGAATGCATCTGTCATTAGTGTTTTTTTGGTTTTAAGTGTATGGCGGGTCTTAGGTATGTAATCATTTCGGGGGGGGGCCAGGGCCCCTTGGGCCCCCCCCTGTGTACGCCACTGTATGTCAGAGTACTTAAGTAATATTAAATTAATGCATTAAATTAGTTTTTTAATCAAAATTTTAAACAAGTATACATGCGAGACACTCATATCTTATATTATTATACTCGTTAATATAGATAACAAAAAATACACAAATAATAATAGTAATAACCAGAGACGGGACGTTTATGACTTTTATTTTTCCATTTCATGACCTTTATTCTATGACTTTTATGACTTTTATTATCCTGTTTTATGACCTCTATTTTAGAAAATCGGTTGTTTTATGACGTTTTAGCCAAAAGTATGACGTTTATTTTCATTGTGAAAATTTAACCTTTTTTAGCGAAAATTTAGCGTTATTTTGGAGGGTAACAGTTCAATAGAAAGATTTCAATATTTCATAAATACAGAATTGTATTTACAATATATAATAAATAATAATAATTAGCAGAATGCTTCAACGTTGTAAAAAATAATCATATGTTGTTCTATATTATCCAGCGTTAAATTGGCTCTTTTGTCCGTCAGTAGAATTTTAAACTTGGAAAAAGACCATTCGACGTCGGCAGATGAGCTGGGAGCAAATTTCATGCATGACACTTCATTTGCTTTTCGCCCTTCAGGCAATTTCCGAACTTCTTTGCCCTTTAGTCGGGCAGCTATGGCCTGGGCGTGTTCTAATCTATGATTCAAATTTTGATGTTTTTTTTTTAACAAAATGGCATGAAAAAATAAACACTTTCCACACGTGTTATATATTTTTGTAATCTAATCCTCAATACCTTTCATTATATACCTCACTCAAAATTTAAAAAAAATAAAAAATTCCCCCGTGACAAGAATAAGCCGTCATCTTGGATTCCCAGTAATTCATATCGAATTGCTATTCTTATTTTTCTATGGCCCAGCAGAAAGCACATTTTGCATATTTTTAGAAACAGCAGAAATATAGTTTTAAGGGGGAAGGGATACACGCAAAATTTTGATGTTTTTTGACAAAATGGCGTTGAAAATTAAACGCTTTCCACAAGTGTTATATAGTTTTGTATCTACTCTTCAATACCTTTCATTTGATACCCCACTCAAAATTAAAAAAAAAAAAATCGCGTGACGTGAGTTATCCGCCATTTTGAATTTGAACAGCTGATTATTTTGAGTTCGTAATATTTTTCCTGTGTGTGCTCTAAACGATCTTTAATATTGGAATGTTTCATGTTTCTATCTCTTTTGATTCAAAAGTTATTGGAACTGTACCGACTGACAGATAGACAGACACATGAACGAAACTATAAGGGTTTCCTTTTTTGGTTTTACCAACGAAACCCAAGTAAAAGAACAAGTAAAAAAAAAACAAGTAACACGAGTAAGAAATCAAATGAGCAATTAAACATTCTAATCCCTTACCAATATATACAAAATCTTAAGTTCTGGAACAGCTAATCAGGAAACTGCCCAACCCAATGGGTTTACTATTGGCTGATTGGAGAATCTATCTTGACCTTCCTGGATTCTAATTGGAAGATTTGTTCCAAGAAGGAGCCGATCAGGAGCCCTATTTTGGACTTAGGGATGACCCTCGGTGCCTCTCTAGTTGCAGGTATGCATAAGCGCATTAGTCCGAAAGTGATCAGAGAATTAGCTGGTGTAAGGGTTTTTTGTTTGAACTGCACTTTTTCCTGGAACCGGACCACGAATGTTCAGTATAAAAATTTGCTTTAACAAAAAAAAAAAAAAAAAAAACTTTTTGCTAAACATTTGACAAAAAAGGCCATTCTATGACGTTTTTCCCAAGAAAACCCCATTTTATGACGTTTATTCGAAAAATGGCTATTTTATGACAAAATCATATGACTATGACGTTTATGACTTTTTCCCGTCTCTGGTAATAACAGTCTGCTCATTGTCTCGTCATCAACGTCTTTTTCCTATGATGGTCAGTGATCTATTAATCTATTGTATAGTATATAATTATGTTCCAACATCGGTTAAATATAATGCACATTGTAAGTAACCAGGAACAAACTATTATTAGCAAATAATCTTTTATTACCTAGCAGATTAAGTATCACTATCTTTCTACAAGTCCTGTACCCTGAGTATACTTCATTGAGTTTCAAAACTTGAGAAAAATTTATTTTCGGACACACAATATGAACACGAACACACCCTGTGAATTTTTATGGCAACAGGAAATACAAAAAATCAAGTATAAAGATTATTAACTCAAATAGCTTTTTCGATGTTATGACCCTTCACACAAATACTCATTTTAAATAACTGAAACGAAAGTTTTTAATGTTTTCTTTGTTACACTCGTTAAAAAAGACTTGGTACAACAATGTTCAAAGGGTGAAAACTCTTATAAATCAATAATAATTTAATAATTAATTATTTAAAAAGTTGAGAAAATTCTCCCATTCATTTTACATGGGTTTGATAAGAGGTGATAAGAAAGAGGAACCTAACAAACTGAGTTAAATTTTCGAAAGCTTTTGTGACGTCACACTAATCATCTCAATAGAATCTGCATGGGTCTCAAAAAGTGGTTCATTATCCTCCCCCCATATGCTAACACTTTCAAGCGGCAAGTTTGGTGAAACAATATCGATATCTCGATAAAAACTCGAAATTTATCTGATATCAGCTGAACTATGAGACGCGCAAGCGCGTCTCATAGTTCTGAAGAATTCCTCTTCTTTACCTCGCTAGCGCGGTAAAGAAGAGGAATTCTTCAGCTTTACGCACGATTAGCGAGTTTGTTTACATTTAACAAAACTAATTTTCTGTTCTTTTATTAAAATAACTGTTTATATCGAGTTTTTAGTGAAAAACAATGAGTGAATCAAGTGACATTGATGAAAATGTAAAGAATAATACTCCTTCAGAAATAATTAATTCGGCAAAAAATACAACTCAAGAATTAATGCCATCATTATCAAAAGAGAGATACGAACTTACATACAGCAAGTTTATTGTTTTCTGTATTTATTATTTAAATCTAACAATCGTAGATAAAGTACGGTACGCAACTCGCGCGAAAACGGCATTTTGCATTACTCGTGTGGTTTTACTACCCTCGCTGTCGCTCGGGTCAAACTCCACACTCGCATGCAAAATGCTACTTTCCGCACTCGACGCGTAATGTACTATTAATAACTTGTAAATAAGAGATGTAAAAATTCGCGGGTATATTAAAGAAGGTTTTACTCGCGACGTCACCGTTATGAGATATCGAAAAAAATATTTGGATCACCTGTATTTTTTGTTGTGTGAACATGTATCGTTAAAAAGGCACATCGGATCAAAAATGCTTTTATAACGATGTGTGAATGTAGTATGTATATTACATGATCTACATACATAGCACTAGTAAGTTCTAAAAGATTTGCCACGAATACTAACTTGGTTGAGAAAAAAATGTGGCATTTCAAATATTCTTCGTGTTGGATCATCATCTAGCGATGAATGACCTTACATTTCCATTTAAGAATGAAGGGAATTGTACATAACACATGAATAAATTTTAGTTCAAGGTATAATAAACACGCTTGTGTTAAAGGAAATAATGTAAAACTTACTAAAGAGCAGTGCCCCTGGGCAGTGATATGGAGTCAGCGTAGGCTGGAGCAAGGAATCTGGCATAAGGTGTAGACGCAGCTCCTGACCAGGGTCTCTGAACGTTATTACAATGACCAGAGAGAGAACGGTACCTCTTAGGTGCACACCACGTGTCCTTTGACCTGTGCCTTAGGCACATCTCTACCAGCGCAGTACCCTTAGCTTCCAGACCTGTCAGATCCTCCGCTATCACTCCCAACCTGTTAAACAGACAAACAATATATAAAATACGAAAAGAATAAATTTCAAATTGTACCTAAACGTAATTACATCGCATCTATCGAGTATCTTATTCATTACATTATTTATAATGTATATAATAAATTATACAATATTATAATGCCCTGATTAGTTATTATGAAGGTTTTGGAAAAGAAACAATTTATGTATTTTAGTTATCCACTGATTCTAACCATGAGCCCTGAGCGAAACAAGGAAGAAGGTTACAAAAAATAAACTAGGTGTGCAATGCAGTTGTCTGGTTGCAATATTGAGCTGAGCGGGAATTTTAATCTTAAACAATAAACATTTTTATTTATTAATAGTTGAAATCGGATCAAAAATTGTAATACATATTTCTATTTTTTAATTAAAAAGCTTTTTTTTCCTGTTTTAGGCCCAATTCACACACGAGTGGGACGGGCGAGGATCGGTCGTGGGTGGGTTTTATCCACACATGTATGGCGTTCAAGTGGTTTAGTTCACTGCAACATGTTGTCCACGAAAATGTCTTCTTCCTCAGATGACAATGAGCATGATGTGTTGAATATTATTATTAATGTCAATGTCCAAATTACATGGAAGGAAGTTTTGGGTGAATCCTGTGTGGTTAGAGAAATGGAAAACTGGTGAAGTGTTCAACGTAATGCAGGAGCTAAACGAGTACCCAGATTGTTTTCAAAATTATTACCGGATGTCTCAAGAATGCTATTACAAGATTCTAGCATCTTGACCTTATTTTTTTCGAGGATGCTCTTTGATTTTTTAAACATAAATGGCGTTACATGTACAAAAAATTGTCTTTTTTTATTAATATTAATTTGCATTTATAATTATAAATTTTACCTGTATTAGTTACTTTTATGCTATAAAAAATAACTTGTTTTTCTTGTTGTACCTATATTTATATTTAGGTATTAGTAAATTAAAATTGAAATATGTATCAAATTCTTTTTGTAATATGTTTAAATCAATAAATTATTAAATTACTAAATTACTTACTTATTATTTATCTTAAAAACAAAAACAAAAAAACAAAAAGAAGATAGAAAACAAAGGAAGAACAAAGAAAGAAATGAATGGTTTGCAAGTGGCGCGCCACTTCGATAAGCCACGTGGCGTGGTAGAGGCGTAATTTGCAACGCTCTGCCACGAGATGCCAGTGTACATTGGGCCATAAGTTAACATAGAGGTGGCACAAACCAGCGCCACGCCTGTGCCATACACCACTCGTGTGTGAATTGGGCCTTAAGGTTATCAGTGATATTTTTTGTCCTAGTTGGCCCGACCTACCACCCACTAATATATCGAGCTCTTATTGGCTCCCCTCCCGGTTTTTATCGATTTTTCCGCGCTGTCAGAATAACAAAGTATAATGGCATGAGTACGTACAACAATAGACATACAACATATATCATCATATTTACAGGTTCTTAGAGATACAAAAATTCTTTGAATTGTTTTTTAATTTGAGAATATTTTGAAGTATGTTATTGATACTTACGCGTGGGCCATGTATTTAGTTGTTTCCTCTGCCATCAAAGCGACTTGTGTGATATTCTTGCTTGATCTTCTCGGAGTATGAGTCGCAGACATGTACCAGGCAGCACTGCTTCGACTCTGAGACACTCCTGAAAATAAAATAAATTAATTATTACTCATCTAATATATTACTGTTCATAGTTTGAGAAAATATGATTAATTCTTTTTACCATACATTTTTAAGTTAAATATGAAAATAAATTAGCATTTCTCATTTATTTTAAAATTTATGTTTTAAAACGAATGTTCCCTTTTTTGGTTATTGGCATTGGGATCAAGAAATAAACCGTACACCCTGACATAATGATGATATTCACTATAGCTACGTTTATAGAATGTATTGAAAATATCTATTACATGACCGTATTGAGTTGGTTTTTGAAAATATTTTGATACAATACTGACGCCATTAGAAAACAGCTGATTTCGACACGTGATAATTATGATGTGAAAGAAGGTTATTTTTGTACGGTCAATGTGTTATATTTAGATTACCCAGGAGAGAAATATGAAAGTGCGTATGCCCTAATACAATCCCAATACAATATGAAAGTGGGCATGCCCAAATACGATCCCAATATAATATGAAAGTGCGCACGCCCTAATATAATCTCAATGCAATATGAAACTGCGCATGGCCTAATACGATCTCAATACAATATGAAAGTGCGCATGCCCTAATATGATCTCAATGCAATATGAAAGTGCGCATGGCCTAATACGATCTCAATACAATATGAAAGTGCGTATGGCCTAATACGATCTCAATACAATATGAAAGTGCGCATGCCCTAATATGATCTCAATGCAATATGAAAGTGCGCATGGCCTAATACGATCTCAATACAATATGAAAGTGCGCATGGCCTAATACGATCTCAATACAATATGAAAGTGCGCATGGCCTAATACGATCTCAATACAATATGAAAGTGCGTATGCCCTAATACAATCCCAATACAATATGAAAGTGCGCATGCCCTAATATGATCTCAATACAATATGAAAGTGCGCACGCCCTAATATAATCTCAATGCAATATGAAACTGCGCATGGCCTAATACGATCTCAATACAATATGAAAGTGCGCACGCCCTAATATGATCTCAATGCAATATGAAACTGCGCATGGCCTAATACGATCTCAATACAGTAAGGTGTTTATATGTAACTGAAGGTGTGTTCAATACGATACAGTACAGACTTTTGGCTTTGGCGTATCGATCTTGATATAAACTAGATTAAATAAGGTTGCGTTTACATGGTAAAGATATCGTATTCAGATTGTCTTCAATACATCATGTAAAAGTAGTTGCTAGAGTTAAATGCCGGTTTTGAACCATTAGTATCATCTTCAGCATCAGTGCTCGTACAGTGGTACTGCTTCTTATATGACGAAATACAAAAGAAAAAGAAACTAAAGTTCTGGAAGAGTTGAGAAAAAAGTTTAGTTCTGGCTTAGATTTTAACATTTGTCTTAACTGCACTGATTAAATAAAACGGTTATGCGTAAAGTCTCACATGAAAAGGATTTATTAGTTGGTATTGTAAAAATGAATCAGCAGAGGAAACACCGATATATGAAATGCTCTATGAACGTAAAAACTTGGAAAAATGAAATTTTCCTTGGGCAAGTTTATCAAATTAAATTGCTAATCTAATTTTTTATATGGCCCAGCAGATCGTAAAATTGCATTTTTTTAGCATGGAACATGCTTTAGCCTTGACCTAACTAACAAAAAGTGTCACGTTTTTGGGGAACGCGGATGTGTGACGAGGAAGAGTTACGAAATTTTCTAATGATTTTCAAATACAATCCAAGCCGTTTCTAGGGAAATGAAACATCTTTAGTTTTCAACGGAGAAAAATCGTTCTCCATTCGTTGGAAAGCTCTCGATTTATCACGTATTTCTTTCGTATTTGTTCTTGGTATTTATGTCGTCATGTTATAATTATTTATGTTATTAATGAATGCTAAAGCATGTTCCATGTTTCTTGAATTTTAGCCACGGGCTCTAAATAATAACATTTGGGGGGGTCGGGGGGTCTCCCCCAGCGGGGTCAAGCGAGGCCCGAAGGGCCGAGTTTTTAGTAAAGATAAGAACATCAACTACATTTTTGGATGTTCTTTGATAAATGTCATTAAAATTAAACACTTATCTCAAGTCTTATATATTTTTGTTATCTAATCTTCAATACCTATCATTTGATACCAACTCATAACTTAAAAGAATAATTGTGCCATGAATTATCCACCATTTTGGATTTGAACGTCTGATAATTTTGAGTTTGCTATGTTTTTCCTGTGTGCGTACCAAAAAGATCTTTAGTACTGAAATGTTTCATGTATTTATCTCTATTGATTCAAAAGATATTTATTTATTTATTTCTATGTTTGTTTTAGGCGCAGAACTACATGGTTCAAAGTTATTGTAACTTAACCGTACAAAGTGACAGACAGACTTAGGAACGAAACTACAAGGGTTTCTTTTTTTGATTTTACTAACGAGATCCTAAAAAGAAAGAAACAAGTAAAACGCGCTTCACGTAAGTACGTGAGGCGATATAATCGTCCGTTTCTGTACGATTAAGTTATAGTACATTACGCGTCGAGTGCGGAAAGTAGCATTTTGCATGCGAGTGTGGAGTTTGCACCCGAGCGATAGCGAGGGTGGTAGAACCACACGAGCAATGCAAAATCCGTTTTCGCACGAGTTGCGTACCTTACTTTATCTACGATTGTTAGATTTAAATAATAAATACAGAAAAAAATAAACTTGCTGTATGTAAGATCGTATCTCTCTCTTGATAAAGATGGCACTAATTCATTAGTTGTATTTTTTGCCAAATTAATTATTTCTGGAGGAGTATTATTCTCCACATTTTCGTCAAAGTCACTTGATTCACTCATTGTTTTTCACTAAAAAACTCGATATTATCAGTTACTTTAATAAAAGAACAGCAAATTAGTTTTGTTAAATGTAAACAAACTCGGTAATCGTGCGTAAAGCTGAAGAATTCCTCTTCTTTACCGCGCTAGTGTGGTAAAGAAGAGGAATTATTCAGAACTATGAGACGCGCAATGAATACAAGTACGTAAATAATCACTTTCTACGCATCTAAACAAAGATATAATGTTTATATTTCGTATCAATCGTAGATAAAAAATATTAAATGTAAAATTTTTACAAAATAGTTGCATATTTTTTTCTGCACTTCAAGACCTTTAAATTGATATACATATAACATGCCAAGGTGACTAAAAACTTTTTTTTTTTAGTCGCCCGCCATATTTGCCGCCATCTTAAAAATATTAAGTGTGAAATTATAATAGTTGCATATTTTTTTCTACACTTCAAGACCTTTAAATTGATGTATAACATGTCATGGTGGCTAAAAACTTTTTTTAGTCGCCCGCCATATTGACCGCCATCATGGAAATATTAAGTGTGAAAACTCCAAGAAGTGTTCAGTTGTCACAAATGCCGAGATGCTCCTGTGTACCGAATTTCATGTTCCTAGCTATAGTAGTTTATTGAAACATTGAAAAATGCCAACGGACAGACAGACATACCCGTTATATAAGGTTTCTTTTAGTACAGAAACCTTAAACTGAATGAATTGGCAAAGAAGCTTAGTTCTGGCTCAGATTTAACCCATTGACTCAACTGCACTGACTCCTGACTCTTGACTGACTCACAGGTGCAAAAGATGTCCATTACAATAATAAGGTTATATGCAGTAGTTAGATATCGTTCATTAATCCTAATCAAATGACTCCACAGCTTATTCTAATACTAAAACAGTAATTGTTTATTTTTCTGTAAGTTAATTAATCATTTTAATACGTGTGTGAGTTTCTTAATGTTTTTACTCTAAGTGAATGAACTCATCTCCTAAAGTACATATTCATTACAAAAGTTGATAAATGGTATTAAATATATTTTAATTAATTGTACGAGTCTAATGTAATGCTAATTACTCTATTGTTATTCCAGTTGTAAGGTTACTCATCTCCTCTTCGTCTTCCTTTTCTCTATTACCATCTAAATGGTTTCTTTCTTGTTAATTCTTCTCACGAATAAATGAAATGCTTTTAAAATGTAGCATAATATTATGTTCTTGAATTATAATTTAGATTAATTAAATATAATCGTTTAATTAAATTTATTTTTTTCAACAACTACTTGAAATTAATCTTAAAAAATCCCGTCAAGTACTTGCCAGCAAGTTACTTAAAGGGTTTCTTCGGTCATAAGGATTCATAAGTACATTATTATTATTTATTTTTATTTTTTTAACAAAAATAATGTAAATACCCAACTTCGAATTTTCAAATGACAAAAAATTTTGGGGCTCCCAAGTTACGGCCCATTACAAAAAATATAAAATATTGCGATCGAGTCGCAATTGATCGCAGATCGCAGAAATTTGGAGTGTTTAAGTCCGCAATAGTTTTTCTGTTTTTGGGCAAAAAAGTTTAACTTGTATACCAAATTTCAAGTCTATAGCTTCAGAAGGTCGGGAGATATACTCCAAGATGCGACGGACGGACGGACGAACTACCAAAAGCATAAGGGTTTCTAGGACGACCTCGAAACCCTAAAAAGATATATAAAGTTGTTTAATAAATAAAAATTCTTTGAATTATTAAGTCTAATTCTTGTGTTAAGCCAAATTAATCAGCATTCGTTACCTTTGCTACAGAGATTTTCTCTAAGAATAAATTAAAATATTTGTGGATAGAGTTTTTTTTTTTTTTAAATATATATATATATATATATTAAGATGAAATACAGACAAAAATAATTTAATAATAATTGACAAACAGATTAAAAATGAAATAAAATTATGAACTTAAATTTGCGCTAAACATTAATTTTTTATAATTGAATTTTGAATAATTCTCACTAATTTGCACATTTAATAACAATAATTCTGGATAATTGTAAATAGAGCATAAAACGTGAGTGAAATTAAAATAAATAATAATCAAAAATTTGATATTTTAGTTACAACTTTATTAATGTAAAACATTTTTTAATTTAATTTTATGTCTGATGATGCCCTTAATAGATGAAATAAAACCCTTTTTTTAAAGTAAACAATAGATAATTTAGTCAGGGTGCCCATAGGCAAAAAAGTAACTTATACATACTCTTTCCAAACCTTTTTGTATGGCTTGTTTAGGCCAAGTCTGACACCGTTTTCCTCTGTGACTTTTTTTAGTTTTGGGGCGTTTTTTTTTATTTGAACCCTAACATTTTGACGCGTCAGACTTGAAAATCGGAAAAAATTCTGCTTCAGACAATATTAAAATGTTGATTTATAGGGTTCAAATAATTGTACCTTGAGAAAATCAGCTGGTTATTAATCATTAATTAATATGAGTTCATATTAATTAATATCCATTATTATTAATTAAAATTAATTAATATCATTAATTAATATCTGGCTGATTTTCTCAAGATACATTATTTGAACCCTAGAAATCATCATTTTAATATTGTCTGACGCAGAACTTTTTCCGATTTTCTAGTCTAACGAAATTTTAGGTTAAAACGGTGTCAGACTTTGCCTAAACAAGCCATACAAAAAGGTTTGGAAAGAGTATGTATAAGTTACTTTATGCCTATGGGCACCCTGACTAATTATATACACCCATTATGATCCATTAACAAATAATCCTTAAATTTTTAATACATAATTGTTTTCGTTTATTGTTAAATTCTGGAGATGTTAGTCTAAAAGACTCACTTGAAAGCTCCTCATGAGTAAGTTACAATTATATATAAGCTTGTTTCTAATAGGAATCTCTCTTATTAGTTCTTTTTACTGGTCTTATATTACTTTGCTTTGTAAGTTTCATCGCACGTTTCCGTTTCCCCAATTTTGAACCACTTCCCGTGATTCAATCTTCCTCAAATTTTGCACTTAGATATAACTAAGGTGAAGAATACAGAAACCAAAAACAAATAAACAAAAAACAAAATGGCGTCAAATTTATTTGCTTTTTAAGTGTCATCGCACACCTATTACCCCAATTTTGAACTATACTTCCCGTAATTCAATCTTCCCCATGTTTTGCACATAGATACAACTAAGGTGAAGAGCACAAAAACCAAAATAAAAAAAAAAAATAAAAAATGGCGTCATTTTTCTTTGCTTTTTAAGTTTCATCGCACACCTATTTTACCCCAATTTTGAACCACTTCCCGTCTTTCAATCTTCCCCAAATTTTGCACATGGATACAACTAAAATGAAGTATACAGAAACAAAAAAAAAAAAAAAATTGAAAATAAGACCAGTTTTAAAAAATTGTATTTTTATATTACTTATTTGCATTCCTTATTTGTTATATGAGTTAAAATATTCCAAAAATCTTATGAGTTTCACTAACATAGTCAGAATTTGATTTAAGAGTTATTCCATTAAACTAACAAATGCATTATTTAATTTTTTCTTATTTTTTAACACCTATAAATATTAATATTATTCGTATATTGAAAAATTTAAAGCAACAATTATAATATTTGGGTCAATGTTATTATTTAAATCAAATTAGTTTAAGCATTAGATTTTTATATTTCTAATATATTTTACAAATAGATAATATAATTTTGTTGTAAGTCACGAACTATAATAGCATTTCGTGTTTTGATTTCATGACGTCATTATTAATAAAAATGAACAGGTCAAGTGTGTGGGCTAGTCAGCACACAGCGAGGGTCCGTAGGCCACACTATATAGTGTTTAACTGTAAAGTATATAAACAGTGTTTTTTTAAAATGCTAAAATGCTTACTTTGAACCATTCTAAGGGTCTGATATTCTCAAAACACACTCTAATAAAGTATTTTTTGCCACTGAACCGGACTACAACCATATAAATACATCGAAAACACTATAATTATAAAAAAAAATGTATTTTGTCAACAAAAAATAAAATAATATTTTTTTCGAAATTTCCAAAAAGTGGTACCTATCTTTACTTTTGGTCGAAGAATGTTCAGGAATTTTTTCAGATTTTTCGCACTTCACATAAGCGAGATAGAGGGGGGGGGGGGGGGGGCACGTTTCATACCCGCTTCAAACTCGCCTACGCTTACCCTATCAAAGTTATAACCAAAGAATTATACATTTTTGTAATCAGCTGGACGTACCCTTTCATATGATACCCCTCACGGTGTCGAAAAGAATGTAAAATTTTAACCCTTAAGTTTTTTTACCCTAATTTTTTTGAAAAATATTTTTTTTAAGTCGCTATATTTTTAAAATATGTGGGTAGGTACAAGACACATACATGCCAAATTTCAGAGTGATCGGACAAAAGGTGTAGCCGTGAGAGCACGCGAGAGGACAGACACACGCAGGAAAATATAAGGGTCCTTGGTTTTGCCTACGGACCCTAAAAAGAAGAAAAAGTTTTACGTGAACAATTCAAATCAAAATTTTCAAGTTTAAATGTAAAAAAAAAAGAATGTAAAATGCAAATTTGTCAAACAAAAATCAAGATTGTGTAAGTTCTAGGTTATTTTAGTCATTTCATGTTTACTTTCGGTCAAGGTTCAAAAATTTCTTAATAAATATTTATCTAATTAACTTTTACAGAAGCTATTATATACTTTTTAAGATCATATATATTAATATATATATATATATATATATATATATATATATATATATATATATATATATATATATATATATATATACATATATATATATAATATATATATATATATATATATATATATATATATATATATATATATATATATATATATATATATATATATTATAATTTTTTTTTCATTCATAAAAGAAATTATCATAATGTTGAAATTTCTTTGAAAAAAAAAAGATCGTTTGACATTTAGAAAGATATGGTTAAAAAAAAGACGGGAGACTTCACTAAGTTATTAGGTACTTTCCTTCAACCTGTCTTAAATAATAAGTCCATATAAATATTCTTTACAACATACTAGTCTCAGATTAACGTATAAAAAAAACAGACTTGTCGTCTTTGAAATGTGAAAATTATCTGAAAACAAAAGAGATGGCTATTTAACATTTAAATTTTCATCGGTTTTTATAGTTTGTAAAGTTCTTTTTTTGGTTATTTGTGTCATCCTTCATAAGTGTTGCTAATTGCTTCATTGCTTCATTGCTCTTTAATATTTTTTAAAAGGGTTGACGTCATTATTCAAACAAAAAATTATTATGCAACTATTGATCATTTTAGGTATTGAATTGTCGTGAAATTTATAAGTAATATCGAGGATTATTTATATGGAATTTTGAGGTGACGTCTCACCCTCTTTGAGGTGACGTCTCACCTCAAAATTATTTGTTTTTGATAAGCTAAGGCAACCACATTTATTCCAATAAAAAATAAATGTTTGTATTGATTTGTTAGTCTTTAGATAGATATAATAACTTATCTAGATAGATCTTATATATATCTTATCTTATATAGATGTTGATCTTATATATGTATTGATTTGTTAGTCTTTAGATAGATATAATAACTTATCTAGATAGATCTTATATATATCTTATCTTATATAGATATATAAATTAATTTTATCTCCAGTAGGGAAAAAAGTTATGATTTTCAATTAGTTTAGAGGGACTAAAACAGGTCTTTTCATCCCTAACTCAAAAAGAAGGGAGAAAAAGTAAGGGTAGGGCGAAAAAGTAAAGTAGGGCAAAATAGTAAAGATTGTAACTTAATTATTTTAAAAATATTAGAAAATGAATGGCTAATGTAATGAAGTTGTTGAAATCAGGTTGGCGGCACTGCGCTTTTTTGACCATGTTTATCTTTGTATTATCTATATATCTTTATAACCTGCAATCTGTTTATCTTTATAACCTGCATCTAAATAACCTTCTATTTGAGTTTAATTTCAATTCTTAATTGTTTTTAATATTGAATCTCTTATATCTGCTATTAAAAGTGCTAATAATTATTGTTATTTATTAAAATGATAAATACAAACTGTGCAATGGACGAAAATGTGTATTTTCTTCCTACTGGAGATAAAATATTGTATGTACCTCGTGAGTAAAGCGCCATTATTCACTAGCGATAATTATCTCCCTCGACTGCGCCTCGGGAGCTAATTAAAGTTATTCCCTCGGCTGCGCCTCGGGAATTAGGGACCATGGTTCCTTACCATGGTTACTTTACTCCCTAGGTGCATAAATTACTATTTTATTTCAAGTTTCTTTTAGTTTTGATTTGCACATTATTTGCGTATAAAATTCATTCAGTTGTTCATTTTAGATTGTTGAATAAATAATTGGCCAAAATATTATGCGTTCTCAGCAAACAGTGGATTGTTATTTTTACTTCTTCATTAATATATTATGATATTTATTTATCTCACTGTTGCTGTTGCTCTTAGATAAATATATTTATATGGATTGTAAATCTGTGTGACCTTTCATAACTTAACCTTTTGAAGAAACTGAATCTAAAACTATAATTTTTCATTTTACCAAACTTTAAAAGATTTCCACTGTGTTAAACAAATATTCCAGTTTAATATTTTTCACTTCACAAAAACGCAGTTTCTGCATTACTTTCGTGTTAACCTCAGCATAAACAAAGTTTGCAAAATGCTTTTGCACTTGAAGTACCTCACACCACGTTTGCCGCGGGCTTAAAAAATCTTTGGGCACGGTCCATCCAGTCGTGCTTCATCCAACTTCGAAAGTGTACTATATCGTCTAATCTATAATTTTTCTTTAAATATTTATTTGTACTTTTTCCCCATTTTGTTACGAATAAATAATAAAAAAATAAATGCAAGCAAACAATAAGCAATAAAATGATTATATACAATATATTTCTTTTTTACACTTTTTACTTTTACTTTTTGAAGTGAAACTTCTTTGGCGGCGGTAGAGTGAATTTTTTCATATAGTGACATCGTGTAACGAAGTTTGCGATTCGAGACTCGTCCAAGTGTAACATCTTTACAGATTAATTGTATTATATCTATTTAAAGACCAGCAAATCAAAACAAACATTTATTTTAATTGGAATAAATGTGGTTGTTTTAGCGTAGCAATATTTTTTAAATGTTACGTTTAAATGTTTTATAACGACTTAAGTTGCTTTTAGCTGCAGGTCTGTCTGTGTCACACAAAACTCCTTTAGTTTTTAAGCTAGAGTTGTAACTTGGTAAAACAAATCAGTCCTTAAATGTACTTATGTCGCCAGGAAAATTACAAAATTGTAACGTCATTAATCCATTTTGCGATCAGAAAAAATGTTAAATTGAAGACTGAATTAGCGCTAAATATACTTCTCTATAAGACGAACATTTTTGCCAAATTTTGTTTTGTTATCTACTGCCATTTTGAAAATATCTATTTTTGAATTTTGAAACTCCATTGAGACTTCGTATCAGAAAGTAAGAAAAAAGGTAATTTTTTCTGCCAATTTGAAACAGATTTCTACCATTATTAAATTATTAAATTTATTTAATTTTCCTCCCGTTTTCAAAATCTGTAAAAATTGTTTTGATTTCTTACACGAATTAAAGTATCAATTTAGCAAGATTTAAAGAGCCCGAGCCCATCAGATGGTTGAAATTAATCTGGTGTTAACTGCGGTCTACTTTTGTCAAATAATCCAAATTACATTAAAAATCAGATGAGTATAATTTTGAATACGTTGTATACGTGTAAATAAATATATGTTTGTGGGCATGTGGAAGAGAAACAAATGGGTGCAGAAGGTTGAAACTTAAATGAGACCAAAAATGAGCTAAATATTGACCTATATACCATCCAAATTTCATTAAAATTGATTTTGAGATATGTTGGTTCGAAATAAATGGTGTGACAGATAGACACGGAACCAAAAATATTCCCTGATATGTCTGAAACGGATTTTTGAAATCAGACATAATAGTTATTTATGCACCCAGGGAGTAAAGTTAGCCATTATTCCCTGAGCGAAAAAGTTGGTTCTTGAGGCGAAGCCGAAGGAACCGTGGTCCCTAAATCCCGAGGCGAAGCCGAGGAAATAATTCTAATTAGCTCCCGAGATGCAGCCGAGGGAGATAATTATCGCGAGGGGAATAATGGCACTTTACTCACGAGGTACATACAATATTTTATCTCCAGTCGGAAGAAAATACACATTTTCGTCCATAGCACAGTTTTTATTTATTATTTTAATAAATAACAATAATTATTAGCACTTTTAATAGCAGATATAAGAGATTCAATATTAAAAACAAATAAGAATTGGAATTAAACTCAAATAGAAGGTTATTTAGATGCAGGTTATAAACAAATATAAACATGGTTGAAAAAGCAGTGACACCAACCTGATTTCAACAACTTCATTACATTAGCCATTCATTTTCTACTATTTATAATTAAGTTTAAATCTTTACTTTTTTGCCCTACTTTACTTTTTCACCCTACTTTTACTTTTTCTCCCTACTTTTTGAGTCCAGGGATGAAAAGACTCACTTTAACTTTTTCTCCCTACTGGAGATAAAATATTTTCGTTCTTAAGAACGATCACATAGCTTCCGTTATCTTCGGTAAGCTCTTTTCTTTATCCAAAATGAAATCTTCTTTATTCTAGTTGGCTGCTCATAACGATTTTAATATTATTTAATTGAAAACTTATCTTACATCTATCATAATATAACTTCAGTCAGTTATGAATTATTTAACAGATTCAGAATATTGTCCATTGCTGGTGAAATATTATGTTAGTGTAATTTTAAATCTCTGTTTCACTCATCTAAACCATTCTTCTCTACTACTTTCTGTGGTATGTGGGATTTATTCGCAATTATCCAATTTACATTAAAATAAAAATGGTTGCATGTCTTAAAAAAAAAAACATGATTAAGTGTCTGACTATATAGTTAATAAAGCAAGATAGTTTGATATCATTTTGTATATAGTTTCAACTCATATCGTGTCATAAATAAAACGCACAGCTCATAATGATAATATAATATCTGTATTCTTTCTAGTTATTTAAAATCATTACTTTAACAGTGAGCTACTGTGATCGTCTGGAAGTTATAATTATATATTGTCCAAGGAAATGTATTAAAGATGTGATATGTATATACTTACCAGTGTATAATAAATGTTTAGTTCTTAAAAACGATTTTCTCTTTTAAAAATTTTTTTTTTAATTTTCCCCCATTTTTAAATCTGCCAAAATTATTTTGATTTTTTACATCTTAGAATAATACTATATATTATAGAAGGAGGATCACTGATAACATTGAAGCCAACTTTGGTTGTGTCCCTTAATCCGCGTTCTAAAAATTCATTTTTGTAATTTGTGACGTCATAACTCTAAAATTATTTGCCTACGGTTTTTTAATTTAATTTTTTATTAAATTAGAATTATTAATAGTTAGTTTAGTTTATTGTAATATTTTTTTTTGTGTTTTATCTTATTTTAGCTTGAAATATACTAAAAATAATGTTTATTATATCATGCTGGGCGAGTTGTAAAAAATGACGTCAGAGTGAAACGTAAACAATAACCAATGGCAGGGTTTTTCTTCTTGATGTTTGTGAGCGGGCTTTGAATAGTTACTAAAGCATGGCCAACCTTCTCCTGTTTAAATGAAAAAAATGAGTGTTGTTATGTTGGCAGCCTGGTCTTAAGGACACAACCTCTCGGCAAAAGTTGGCTTCAGTCTCTTATCAGTAATTGCTTAGGATTCCGATTCTATGCTCCTTCTATATATAGAATTATTCTAAGTTTTACATGAATTAACGTATGAATTTAGCAAAAATTTAAAGAGCACCGGTGCAGACGGTTTAAATTGCTCTCTTGGCTATCTGCGTGCTACATTCTTCTTAGTACTTTTGAAGACATAAATAAGGCGTAAATAAATGTATGTTTGTGCGCATGTGGAAGGGAAAAAAATGAGCGCAAAAGGTTGAAACTTATATGGGACCAACAATAAGCTAATTATGATCTACCATACAAATTTTAATAAAATTGGACAAATATAGTTTTTAATGTGTGTTGGTTCGCAAAAATTGTGATAGACAGATACGGAAATAAAATTATTTCCTGATGTCTGAAACGGATTGCTGTCTTGATATATTTTAAATCAGAAAAAAAAATAATGATCGTTTTTTAAGCTTTTTTCCCTTCGTTTAGTAGTGCAGTAACTTTATATACATCACAGTATGCGTCAAATCCGGTAGTTCTGATTTTTTGCAGACTTGTTTATGATGTTGGCCTAATGAATAATCCAAGTTTGTGACCTTGAGCGCCGAACGCAACTTTGTCAAAAATCGAAAAAACCGCAAAAGAAAATTGTAATTTTTTTTAAATTTTGGCGATTATAACCCTTAAGGACTAGTTTTTTTAAGACGTTTTTAAAGTAGGCTAAATTTGCTACAATATGATACTAGAACTGTCTCTGTAGACCCAATAGTTTCCGAGATTAAGCCTTTCAAAGTTTATCATTTTTTTCGAACTTCACAATTTTTGAACTGCTCAGAGAGTGATCTTGTTGCCCTTGATGACGTAATATTTGATTTTCCACTGCTAACAGCTGCTTTGATCAACTTCGGATTGTTGTATTTTATCTGACAAGCACTGTGCACATATATCTCATTTACACCCTTCAATAAACGCTGATTTTCTTTAGGGAAATACTCGACGCAAGAAGGGATTTTACATCTCTTTCCTTCACTAGGCGCACTTGACCTTCGCTTAAAGTCCCCTTACATATAAAACACAAACCCACGCTGGGACTGGGATCAGACATACTGTAGATTTTGAGTTCAAACGGCACTCACGTTATGGGCAGCAGGCCAGTCAACAACTGAATTGAAAAAAAAAAAAACTTAGGGAAGGTTAAAAACGTGTATCTAAGATATTGCAAAAAATTGCGAAGTTCGAAAAAAATGATAAACTTTGAAAGGCTTTATCTCGGAAACTATTGGGTCTATAGAGACAGTTCTAGTGCCATATTGAAGCAAATTTAGTTTACTTTAAAAACGCCCTAAAAATATTTTTTCAAAAACTAGTCCCTTGGGGATATAATCGCCAAAATTTGGAAAAATAACGATTTTTTCGCGTTTTTTTCGATTTTTGACAAAGTTGCGTTCAGCGATCGAGGTCACAAACTTGGTTTATTCATTAGGCCAACATCATAAACAAGTCTGCAAAAAATCAGAACTACCGGATTTGACGCATACTACCCCATACTTTCAGGCTACAAAGTTACTGGATTATAGCTCGAAAGCAAAAAAATGTGGGAAAAATAACTGAGACATAATTAGTTGTAACATCATAACAAACAATGTAAGTAATAGGGACCCGAGGAAGATATGTGGCACACTATTTTTAAAACTAACTTTTTCTTAAAACTAAACTGCGTCATTATTCATTTCCAGATGTGTGATTGTCGATTGCTCAAACTATTGTCAAACATATTATTTTCCCCTGTAACATTTAGCAGGAGAATATTACTTTGAAAAGTCAAGCTAGATGTCGCAAGCAGACTCTCATAGCTTTATTATGTAGATTTTTTGGGTAAGATTTGACATTTTCGATAACAACTTGATATTCTCTAGCGTTAAAACATTATAATAGAAAGAATAGATCATTTATACACATTTGCTTACATTAAAGTTTATCATAGACGAAATAGTAAAAGCTTGAATGTTGCGGACCGTATTAATTTGAATGAACAGAAGTTTTAATTCGAATCAAGTGCACTTCTAATCAGAATCTGGAATTGAACCTTTGACATTTAAAAGTACATATCTTTAAAGAAGTGATTCTCATAGAAATTATACACTTAAGTAAGAAATTTGTTTATTGTCTAAGTATATTTCTCTGATGCAAAGCGTTTAAACATTTTCGTTGTGCGTGAAGTTTCACGTAAAAAGAGTTTCGTTCTTATTGTGAACATGAAATTAACAATCGGCAGAGGAACTGCTAGGGCCAGTTAATCAGGTCAAATTGCTATTCTAATTTTTGACATTTTCATGTCGACTTTGGCACATAAACTCGAAAAGCGTTACAAAAAACGACACCAAAAAGCGTTACACACGTAACAGGAGGAATGGAAGACTTAGGAGGTTCGATTTAATTCCTAATTTACCAACGCAAGAATCTGCACGCTCGAATTTTTTGACATTTTCATGTCTTTACTTTTGCACATAAACTCAAAAAAGAGTTACCAAAAAGCGTTACCAAAAAGCGTTACAAAAGCGTTACCAAAAAACTACACCAAGAAGCGTTACATGAAAATGTCTCACTGACTTGCAGACTCGTATGGAAGAATTTTATCTATAGACCACACACAGAGGACCTCAAAACGTGTAAATCCATCAAAATCGAATTTTCTCGCAATCACAATACTTTCTGCTTATATATTATGGGAAAGTAAAAACGTCGTAAAACTATTTCACCGCTATGACTATCATGGTCCTGGTCCTATGAAAAAGGGCGTGTCACCGCTCTTTGAAGTTCTCCGTTGACATTGTCGCTTTCGATGCTCCATAGACAACTTACGTTATTAAGTTTATACTGTCAACGTTTATGACGTCACGACCGCTTGATTGTGGCCGATTTATAACGGCACGGCTCCCCTATAGAAAACCAAAGCTTTACTCCAGCATGAAAGGTATATTTTTGATAAAGGTTTAAGTGATATAAGTTATTTGAAAGTACCTTGTTTATGTAGATTGGGCTCAAGTACGTAGAACCTGTTTATCATTGCTTCATGAGCCTGAGTGACGAATGCCTCTAGATCTTCCTTGGACAGGGATACGAGGCTGCCTCTCCTGTCCACTTTTACACCTTCGCATCCGTACAATCTGTAACATTAATAATATTATCATAGTTAAGTATCTCAGGGGGTCTCGGCAGCTAGTAAAGGAGAGAAGTCGGCTTTTCTTACAAACAAATTTGAAAAGCATCGGGCATGGTCACAACATGGATGCAAGGGAGGATCCAGCCTATTTTGAAGGAGAGGAAGGGGGGGGGGGCTGGATATTTTTCTGGAGGTCTATACCCCACAGTGTAGTGGGGAGTCCTTGGGAAATTTTTTGTAGTTCGCATCACTTTAAAACGTTTCTTTAGACTATTCCAAGAGCATCTAAAATGTTATTTCATACCAATAAATTTAAGTATTTTAAGAACGTGACATGAAGACCTAGGTAATTTATTCAAATTAAATTATATTTTATTAATATTTTAGTACGCAGTAAAATAAATTGGTACATTTTGAAAATTTTATTGTTACGTAAATTAAAATAAAATCAATTCGCAATCGCAGCCCCTGCAGCCACCTTCCTGGATCCGCTCTTGTATGGATGGTTGACCAAAAAATTTGGACCCATATCAGGATTCCATTCCTGGGACCAGGTCCCCCCGCTCGGTTTCCATCATCGCCTTATAAATGGGGTAACTATGATTATGTGAAATTGCGACTAAGAGGCTTCGTACGCCAGTTTTAAGATTTATGCAGCTGATAGAGCGATATACAACCCCCAGTGGCGCAGCTAAACCATTGAGGGCCCCCGCAAGAAATTTTTGGGGCCCTCGCCAAAAGAAATCGGTGAGCAAAAAAAACCCTCTTGCGTTCAGGATTGGGGGCCCCGCGCGGCCCCATAGTTACGCCACTGACAACCCCATGATATCAAATTAAAGCCTTTTAGCAGGCCCTCGACGGACTGTTAATTTTGACCGACGATTTTGATTAAAAAAGTCTATTATGTAGTCCATTTAAATTCAAATCTAACGGTATAAGCCGTTTTCCCGGGAAAATAGTTTTTTCCTAGTTCCTAAGGAAGCAGCTTTAATCGCGGATGGTGAGAGGCCGGGTTCGATTCCTTGCCGAGAAATTATTTATATGATAAGTTGTTATTTCTCCGATAAATGTTGATTAAATGTTCAATAATAATTAAATGTACATACGAAAACTAATAAATGGAAAACACTGGGTTAAGAAATTATGAACTCGTCTTGAGAAAGTTTGTTTCAGTTGTTGAACCGATTTTTTAAATATTGGTAAATTTAATTAAAGGTTTAAAGATGTCCCAAACAAAGGGATGAAATATAATATAATATATAATATATATTATTTTTTCTTTTATATGTTAGTAAGTAATTTATTTACTCCTAACCTAAAGGCCGTAACGATTTAGTATATTATATATTATAATAAAAGAGACAATACATCCCTGTATATTATTTCTTTCTCACGTAAAGAGAAAGTATTGCGATGGCGCGAAAATTCGCTTTTACACGGTTTGAGGTCCCCTGACTCCAAAAAAGAGGTTTTTAAAAAAATGTCTGTCTGTCGTCTGTGCAGAAGCGTAAAGCTTAAACTACTGGGCCGATTTATAGTCGAAATTTGGCATGCATGTTTCTAAATATAAGGGTTCGATTCCCCACAGAGGAGAAGTTATTTTTATGATAAAATGTTCAATAATAATTAAATGTACCTACGAAAATTAATGGAAAGCACCGGGCTAAGTAATTATACTCTCATATATATGAAAAAGTTTATCTATGTGTTATCTCGGACCAATTTTTATGTATAAAATTGGTAAATATTTAATATGTTTCAAAGGATGGAAGCCTCCATATCTTTAACAGAGTTAACTAATAAATACTTTATAATACAGCAATAATCCTTAAAAAAATAAATTTTAATAATGAAGAAGAAAAAAATAATTATGTAATAATTACATCAATGACACAATTTTCTACTATTAAAAATAATTATTTCTAAATCTCTTAACTCGTTTAGTTATTTCGTTTACCAACTCCTTTTGATATATTTCGAGTAGTCTATTGCGATTATATTTTTTAATATATAATGATTATTATAATTATTATTTTTTTATCTAACATTTCTATCTATTACTAACTGCCTGTTGCTAGTATCTTCATTTAAAGTTAGACCACTCTTTTATTTTAGACAACGAATTATTATTTTTTTATATAAAATATAAATGTTATTTATTTCAAAATATATATTTTTATTTTGACCTATCAAAATGATATTTCGGCATCGGGTTAGTTACATTAAACTTTATATTTTTATTTTGGATTTTATAATCTTCTGAACTATGAAACATAACAAAAAATCGGGTACGGGGTACCACGGAACTTTTCCTCACTTCAGAGGCCACTAAAGTGGCCTCTCCTGCTGCTTCGCAGCAGGAGGAAGCAGCATTGGACGTGGTCAGTACTTGGATGGGTGACTGTTCTGAACAAACTAATTTATTATCATTCTTCAAAAAACCTTATTTTTAATACCTATAGTTTATTTAATTATTTGAAGTTTAGCGGTATTTTGACAGATGTAAACAAACTTTGACGTCATCAAAATTATCGCACTAATAAATAATTATATTCGCTTATAACTTTTAAACTAATTAATGGAATTTCATCGGTTTTTTTTATATTTGTTCCTTAATTTTTTCCGGTTCCAACGATATCCTATATGTCAAAAACCTATTTATACTTTCAGTATTATTAACCGTCAAAGTTTAAAAATTTATAACTTCAAAATGGCGGCCAAAATTAAAATGAACTTAAGTGGGCTTGTTTGTCATACAGAGAGGTACATTCGAGCCTAATTCCAACTCGATCAGGACCATTTTTGATTTATTACGATTTTTTTTTTAAATTTTTGCTGACTCAGCAAACTGGGTTCAAGATGGCGGAACAACTACACTTACTTTTCCGGGCGGCACAACTACAGGTTAGGACTGATTTATCTGCTAAGTTTCAACTCTCTAGGTTAAATACCTTGGGCGCTACGATGATAACACACATACACACGTCATGCTGAAAACCACTCAGGAGGTCTTAAAAACACCTAAAACGGATAATTCCGTTGAAATCACGAAAAATATATTTTCAAAAAAATTAATATTTTTTTTTTTATGAAAACAATACTTTTCCTACTATTAGTAGTGAGGAAAAGTAAAAATACTGGTGATTTTGAAGTGTGAAATTATAATCTACAAAAAATGAAAATGACATTTTTTCTAAATTTTAAACCTATTTCTTAAGAAGAGTATAACACCTTTTTTTGTCTAGTTTTATTGTCTTCTATTCCTAGACAATCGTCTAGAACTGAGAAGTTTTTATTTATTTGAGCTTTGATCTTTTTACATAAGACTTAATATCTTAGAAGGAAGAACTTCACACTTTTTTGGTGTTTCTTAAGCCTGTGACATTTAGCGTATCGAAAGAGATCCAAAATATCCACGGAGAATTACAAAATCCTTGACATGAAACAAAAAGCTATCATAGAGTAAAGGGCAAAATTAACACAGTTATTCTTAAAACATTATAAATAATTTAGCGTTATATTTTTATTATCTTTCAAAGACCCCTCTAACGAGTGATGGCACTCGGAAAAACTGTAATATTAGCTTCGTTTAAAATCAGAACTTCCTAGTATTGCCAAAGTTGGTACAGTCTGGTGCTAACATTTTTACTTTTTCTTATCTAAAGGAAAAGTACTGTTTTCACCCAAAAAATAAAAAAAAACAAGATTTCTATGGAATTATCTGTTTTGGGAGTTTTCAAGACGATCTGAGTGTTTTTAGCCGGATGTCAGTCTGTCTGTGTTATATTGCTTCTGAGTTTACCGAATGTAACGGAAGCATTGTGTTCACTTTAAATTCTTTTAAAATTCTAAGACAGAAATCCGTTTCAGACATCAGGGAACCTTTTTGGTCTCGTGTCTGTCTGTCTGTGTGTCCGTGAATCCTTGAAACGTGAGACGATAAAATGAGTAAATGTCAACCGATTTTGATGAAATTTGGTTGGCATGGTTATTTTACCAATGCCCAGAACGAGTTCGTTGGACAACGCTATCCGTCCAAGCGTTCACGCGCAACGCTTGCGTAAACGTGAACTTCAAATTTAAAATTGGAATTTTAGGTCGGGGAAAAAATCTAACTTCATCTTTTCAATGAGACAAATATTTTTTTCAAATTCATTTTTTTAGTAAAACCAACAGCGACACCCCTATATAAAGTGTTAAATATTGCTAAAAGTGTTATAATAGTTTTTACACAAAAAACAATAATGTTAACGTTAATATAACAATAAAGTACATGATAGGATGCGAGGATGCTATGTGCTGTCTATGTGTGAGTGTCTGTCACGCATAACTCGCACACTTTTCAAGCTAGAGATTTGAAACTAAGTATAAAAAATCAAAATCAGTCTTTCCATCTAGTTGTGCTGCCCGCAAAAAAATCATTAATTTGTGACGTCGGTCACGAAAACTTTAAAAAAAAATCATAAAAATTGAAAAAAATATCTGATTGCTCTGAAATTTGCACCAATTATTCCTCTTTATTAAACCAATAAGGAATGCAAAATTTAAAAAAGCGTATATATATTTATATTTGTTACTTACTCATCAGCAGCTTTCATTTGATACCCCACTCGAAAATTAATAAAAATAAAAATATTTGAGTTTATCACATTTTTGAGGATTGCGCATGTGCATATTAAAATTTTATCTTTCCTATGTGTGAGACAAAAAGTTACGCCAGTATTTCAAATTTCAACTTTTTAGCTTGAACGGTTTGGGAGATATGAACAAGAGTGACGGACTGACAGACCATCACCCTCGACATAAGTTATTAAAAATATACCAAGTATACGATATTTAAAAATCGGTTCTGAGACAACTCAGACAAACTTTCTCATATAAGAGTTCATAATTACTTAGCCATAATGTTTTCCATTTATTAGTTTTTTTAAATACGTTTAATTATTATTGAAAATTATATCAAAATTTACCATAAAAATAACTTCTCCAGGGCAGGGAATTGAACCCGGAATCTCTTCGTCCGCGTTTTAAGCTATTTTCTCCGAAACTAAATTTTTTCCCGGGAAAACGACTTATATCGTTAGATTCGTATTTAAATGGACTACATTTTAGAATTTTTTTGATCAAAATCATCTGAACCGCGTTTTCGAGAAATAATTTTTTTCATGTTTTTTCAGAGTTTTCGGGTCAGCGCCCCAAATTTGGGGCTAATATTAATTTATCGATTTTGCCACAGGTTATGATTTTTCTGAACGTGTATACCAAATTTCGTCAAAATCGGCCCAGTAGTGTAGCCTCCAGGCGTCTGCACAGACAGACATTTTTTAAAAACCACTTTTTTGGACTCAGGGGACCTTAAAACGTGTAAATCCATCACAATCTGTAACCAAACGTATGATGTATATTTCAAATAAATTTTCGTGTCCTTATTAATGTCCTAAATCCTAGATTAATCGCATACCTAATATAGTACTAAATATTTCATTATTATAGCGATTCTATGACTTAATATAAGTAATGGTTACACTTAATACTTTAGATAAGTTAATACTTTAAGATGATTACATTATAATTTACATCAATGTTTACATCGACTTTACAAATCGATAAACTGCCCTTTAAATAACAATAAATTAATCCAGCTTGAATTATGACTTATAAATTTTGACAGCATCTAAAAACATTATAAGGAATGATTTATTAAAACTTCTTTATTCAAATGGAAACCAAGTTAGGATTATTAGATATATATTTTGGTAGTCGACATATAAACGTCATGTATTTCTGTATTAATACGTTTTGAAGTGACTATAAATGAAAAATGAAATCAGATAAAAATATATATTATATATATATATATATATATATATATATATATATATATATATATATATATATATATATATATATAAATAAGTTGAAAGATTCCATTAATTGCATAATAAATATGGATATTTTTTACTTTTGGAATTCGATATTTAAACTTTTATTTTGATCGGGTTTTAATTAAATCAGATAAATATATTTTGTGTATTGTATATATATATATATATATATATATATATATATTACTGAAGAGAGAGAGTGAAGTGCATTGCATTAATAGCTTGGTTGTCAAACATTAATTTTATTGATGAAACTTAATCTGCCTTTTTTTCTCTGGTAGTTTATTTATTTTATCATATTAATAATTATTCTAGATCTTCTTTTAGTTTAAAAGATTTTTAATTGAGAAATGAATAATTTATATTGAGTTAAAAAAATTGAATTTTTAAGAAAGTGATACTTAATACTCTTTGCTTAATTTTAAAAGAAAAACAAGTTAATAATTTAACTTGATTAAATGAAGTGCAATATGAGTTATGTCATAATGATACTTTACCAAGTAGAATGACTAACGCAACTATTAAGAGTATTATATTTCCAACTTCTACATTATTATTAAATCATTTTTAATAGAGCTCATAAATGTTTCTAGATAATACAAATCTGTACGTTTAAAACTCTTACTAAACATTCTCATATAAAAGTATTTATAGAATTAATAAAATTGTCTGTCTTTATTTAGATAAGTTTTCATAACTATTTAAAGATCTACGAATCAAAACTATAGTTTATTTTAATTGAAATAAATGTGGTTGCCTTATCAATGATTTATAAACAAACTATATAGTCATACTTTAAAATCCTAGAGAATCTTTGATACAAGTAGTTCTGGTTTTGATTTGAAAAGAGTCAAGTTCAGAATATTCAGTGCCGGATTTACCACTAGGCCACGGCCTAGGGCCGCAGGCTTAAGGGGGGGCGCAGATATGGGCAATACATTGATATGGCTTGCCGCTGAGCGGTTGGACTAGCCTATATGGGGCATCATGTATAGAAATGCAAAAACTAACAAATTTAATGCATACATAATTTAAGTGTTTCTTGTATATTGATATAAATTGCATTATTTATGTATTCTTTTTCATTTCATACTCTCTTGAAAAACCAGATACGCTACATCGAAGCCCAGGTAATCTACAACAGATACATACGTCCAAGATTCCCAAAATCGACCTGTATACAGCTGCGTCTAAAAATAGAGGACTGAAGATGGAAATTGTATTAAGATAAAACTTATGAAATGAAGAAGAATCCCCGTATAGGCTAGTTCAACCATCAAAACCTAACCACATACTAGTGATGCGGTGCATAAAGAACTCGCGTAGAATGGTGCTTTTTTATCAGCCATACTATGTTCTCAATAATGATATCAGGATAATGTTTCAGTAAAACCTGACATTCTTATTTAACCTGAAAAGATCATTAAAATGATTTTGTCCATTATCTTTATTTAATAATATTAAAGCCTCGTTCACACGACGACACTAATGTCGCGACATTTAATGCCGTGACACTGCTTGACACTCAGCGTCTTAGTTATAGTGCGTTTAGTGCCATGACATCTACTGTTCATACGACGACACTCGGTGACACCAATGTCGCGGCATTGAATGTCGCGACATTTAGTGTCATCGTGTGAACGAGGCTTAACGCAGGCTCGCTACGCTCGCCTCTTGATTCCGCATTTCTAGTAAACATGTATTAAAATAAAGTTATTGCAGGCTCGCTGCGCTCACCTGTTGATTTAGCATTTGTAGTAAATATGTATTAAATAAAATTATAGCAGGCTCGCTGCGCTCGCCTGTTTACACAGTAAATGTAGTAATTATTTTATAAAATAAAGAAGGCTCGCTGCGCTCGCCTGTTGATTTAGCATTTGTAGTAAATATTTATTAAATAAAGTAATAGCAGGCTCGCAGCGCTCGCCTGTTGATTTAGCGTTTGTAGTAAGTATTTATTAAATAAAGTTATTGCAGGCTCGCTACGCTCGCCTGTTTACACAGTAAATATAGTAATTATTTTATAAAATAAAGAAGGTTCGCTACGCTCGCCTATTTGATTCAGAATTTGTAGTGAATATTTATTAAATAAAGTTATTGTATGCTCGCTATGCTCGTCTGTTGATTTAGCGTTTGAAGTAAGTATTTATTAAATAAAGTTAATGCAGGCTCGCTACGCTCGCCTGTTTACACGGTAAATATAGTATTTATTTGATAAAATAAAGAAGGCTCGCTACGCTCGCCTATTTGATTCAGAATTTGTTGTAAATATGTATTAAATAAAGTTATTGTAGGCTCGCTACGCTCGCCTGTTACCACAGTTGATATAGTAATTATTTAATCAAATTAAAGAAGGCTCGCTACGCTCGCCTGTTTACACAGTAAATATAGTAATTATTTTATAAAATAAAGAAGGCTCGCTACGCTCGCCTATTTGATTCAGATTTTGTTGTATATATTTATTAAAATTATACAGTAAATATACTAATTATTTAATCAAATAAATTAAAGAAGGCTCGCTGTGCTCGCCTGTTTATACAGTGAATATAGTAATTATTTAATCAAATTAAAGATGGCTCGCTACGCTCGCCGGTTTGATTCAGAATTTGTAGTAAATATTAATTAAATAAAGTTATTGTATGCTCGCTACGCTCGCCTGTTTATAAAGTATTTGTACGTAATCATTATTTAATATAATTAATTCAGGCTCGCTGCGCTCGCAAGTTTATACGGCATAACATTATCCAGAAATACTAAATAAATTGGTGAGCGCAGCGAACCTTTAATATACCCAGTTAAATGAAAACTAATTTTAAATGCTGTCTATACAGGGCGAGCGCAGCGAGCCAACAATAACATTATTACAACTCCTATATAAACGTGCGATCATAGCGAGCCTGCAATACCTCTATTAAACAACGTTTAACTAAATTTCCTGTTTAAACTTAGTAAAAGCTTAGTATGCAATAATTATACTAAATAATAATTATCTACAATTGGTTTAAAATATATTGAGTGAAATTTTAATAGTTATTTACTCTTTTCTTACTTCTAAACCCTTTAAAACGTTGTATAAAATGCCATACTGACGAAAAACGTTTTGTCATTCGCCATCTTGAAAATATAAATTATGAAATTTGAAAAGCTATTGACTCTATTCCTACTTTTATAGACCTTTAGATTAATGTATTACATGCCAAGCAGAATACTTTTTTTTTAATAATCCGCCATATTGAAAATATTATGTGTCACATTTTTAATACTTAGATATTCCTTTCCTAAACTTCAAGACCTTTAAATTGATGTATAACATGTCATACTGACTAAAAACTTTTTGTTTAGTCGTCCGCCATATTGAAAGTGTGAAGTATTAAATTTTATCAGTTAAATATTATTTTCCTCCTTTTAAATGCCTTTAAAACGATGTATAACATATTAAGCTGACTTAAACTTTTTTTTAGTCGTCCGCCATATTGGCAGCCATCTTGAAAATATTAACTGTGATATTTTATTAGTTAAATTTTCTTTTCCTTCTCTTAAAGACCTTTAAAACGATGTATAACACATTATACTGACTAAAACTTTTTATTTTAGTCGTCCGCCATATTGGCCGCCATCTTGAAAATATGAAGTGTGAAAATTGATTAGTTACATATTCTTTTCCTTCTCTTAAAGAGCTGCAAAGCGATGTATAACACATTATGCTTGCTTAAAACTTTTTTTTTTAGTCGTCCGCCATATTGGCCGCCATCTTGGAAATATGAAGTGTGAAATTTGATTAGTTACATATTCTTTTTCTTCTCTAAAAGACCTTCAAAACGATGTATAACACATTATGCTGGCTTAAAACTTTTTTTTTAGTCGTCCGCCATATTGGCCGCCATCTTGGAAATGTTTAGTGAGGAATTTTCAAAAACTATACAGTTCTCAAAAATGCTGAGATGCATCTACGCGCCAAATTTCGCTGAAATTGGTCAATTTTTACTCCAGTTATCGTTAGACAAACAAACAAACAAACAAACAAACAAACAAACAAACTTTTCAAATCCCAAGTCTCTGAAATGAAGAACTCACTACGCTCGTTCAATTATGTAGTATGTAAAACCAAATTAAAAGGTATTAAAAAAACTTCTAATTTATTATAGTTTATTATACTTTTTTGTCATTATAGTTAAGTTCAAAGTTAGGCCTACGAATATTAACATACCATAACGGTTTGTAAAAGAAATCAAAGAAAACCCAATTATAGAACTTCTATAGTTCATAAAAACTAGGATGAAAAAACAATGTGAAGGGGGGGGGTAAAAAAAGAGCATAAAAACAGTTTTTTTCAATTTCACCCCCCCACTTATATGAAAATATGACAAAAGTGTACATAACAACAATTACTGTACTCTTAAAAAGAACTTTCCAACTACATGCATTTTAAAGGGTTTATATTATTTTGACTTTTGTACCCCGCACCCCTGTGTTCCAATTTTTTTTTCACCCATGCAAATTCTTAACCAAAATTTTCCTATATTATCATAAGCCAATAATACGCAGATTTCTTTGAAAATTCTCTCATTAAGTCATGGTGCATGACCGGACTTTTTTTTATCTTGTTCCGTTTTACTTATCGTTTACTATAGTCTTCCTAGAGTAACCTACACGAGGCGCTGGCGCTGTGTGTGTCGACAGGGCCCCTAGGGGGGTCAACCGGGTCAAGCTGACCCGGGCGCCACGTCTAGGGGGCGCCGCCAGGCCCCCTTCTTAACTACTAGGTGAATTTGGCAATAAGGGGGGGGGGGCGCCAAAGATGCCTTTGACCCGGGCGCCTATACCCCTAGGGACGGCCCTGTGTGTCGACCGTCAAATCTAGAAGTTTATTACAATACCATCGTGGAAGTCAACGCCAAATAATATGTACTAAATATATTTTGTGTTTTCTTTTAATTTAATTTTGTAAAAAAAAAAAAAAAACTATTATTCCGCATCTGCTATGAAATCATAAGCTCTACTTTTTAACAACTATTTTTTTTTATTTTATAGCCACAGCCACAAACAATGAAAAAATATGTATTACTAGTTTTTATATATATATATATATATAACCCGAGAAATAAAGGTTTTGTTTAGCATTATACTATTACTGATTACAAGTAAAATAAAACCACAAAGAAAGGAAATGCACTTTCAAGTAAGCAAAATAAGTTATTTTGCTGAGGTAACAATGCATTGCAGCTGTTTTTGAAAGAAATAACGGTGTCCATTCTGAAGAACACGGTACGGAGGTCATAGGTCACTGATTTGGCTCTGACCATGCGGATGAAAAGGAAGGAAAGTTGTTAGTATTAAGTCCGAAAGTTGAAGCAACCCTGTCCAAAGTTCAGAGCAATAAGTTCCTGTGCTTTCTCTAGTGTCTTGGTGACCTTTGAGAAGTGACTAAGTGTTAGTTAACGCCGTGTGACCGCGGCCTGTGACTGTTCTCGCCGCGGGGGTCACTCTAACGCTTCCATATAAGCTATAAAAATATGCATAACGCACTTAGTCAAGCATCTTAAATTGTACAACGCGCGTCGCTTACTTTTATTACTATTTAATGATTAATACTTGTGATAAATTGTGTATTTCCGAACATAAATTTCAATTGTAATAAATCAATTTCAATTTACGAAGCAAAAAAATTATGAATTATTTTAAATTTCATTTTTTATTTTTTTTCTGATCTTTATATATAAACACTGCCAATTAGTGTGGCACATAGCTTCCTCGCACCTTATCTCGTACTTTATTGGTTTTATGGTTTAACCAGCCATTTTTGTCTAATTTGTTTAACTGTCAAAATTGTTTTGATTTTTTTTTTAGATGAATTAAAGTATCAATTAATCAGAAGTTAAAGAGCGTAGCCGGTTTGTGCGCATGTTGAATAGAAATAAATAGGCGCAGAAGGTTGAAACTTATATGGGACCCACAATGGGGCCTGGGTGGCTCGGAGACTAGAGCGCTTGCCTTACGATAAGGCAAGTTAAGCAGCATCGAGCCGGGTCAGAAGGTGACCGCAGCTCTGGGTTCGATTCCCGGACCAGGCCCCCCGCTCAATGTTCTCCCAGCATTGTTTAAATAAATGGGTAGCTGCTCGAAAGAGTAGCGCCCCCAGGTTTCGGCCTGGAAACCATGGAATACACTCTCAGTTCGATTCACATCGAAAGAGAGTCATGGTTAACGACCAGACACTTCACTCTAATGTGAAGAAGTTAGGTTTCTAACCCGGGTTTGTTCAATGGGCCCACCTAAGTGGCCTATGTCTTCGGGCGTAAAAGCCCCCCAGAATAAAAAAAAAAAGGGACCCACAATGGGCTAATTATGTCCTACTATAAACATTTCATTAATATCGGACATGTTATTTGTAAGATATTGGTCGGTTGTTGGTTCGCAATAATTAAGTGACAGACCGTCAGATAGACACGGAACGAAAAAAGAAATTTCCCTGATGTCTCAATCGGATTTCTGTCTTGGAATTTTTGAATTTTGAATTCGGAGACATAAAATATTTTCGCTCTTCAGAAGAATGAATTAAAGTATTAACTAAGCATAAGTCAAAGCTACGCTCTTTGGTTTATGCACGAGCGCAGAAGGTTGAAACTTTTATGGGACCAACAATGGGATTATTATGATCTACCATTTAAATTTTATTAAAATCGTACTAATAGTTTTTAAGATATGTTGGTTCACAAAAAATGAGCTACAGACAAACAGACGCGGAACCAAAAACGTTCCATGATTTCTGAAACGGATTTCTTTCTTGGAATTTTTTAATTCGGAGACATAAAAAATTTTTTGTTCTTGTTAGCGATCACATGGCTTTAGCTAGGTTTGATAATGTCGGAAGCAATGTTATCATTAAAATTCAACTCAATATTTGTTTTTTGTTGTTCTTTTTTTAAAAAAAAGAGAAACTTGACCAGTGAAAGGAGTATTTACAATTCAATTTTTTAGTTACTAAAGAGTAATTTTCTGTTATTTAGCCTGGATATACATAAGTTTATCTTAAGTAACCAACATTACCTGCATAATACCGACTAAACGAGACTTGGACAGAGTTTGGCAGAGTGATTTACAGTTTTGTAATAGAGACAAACAGGCACGAGTTTGATAACTGAGCCTTCGACTTGATAATGGAAGCTTCTGCTGCATTCTCATTCACTCCGAGTCACGATCACACTCTGCGGCTTTCATTCACTCTCTGATGAATTATTCGTGAATAAGGTTCCAGCCTGAGTGTCAGTTATACACAGATCAGTATACGTGATGAAATATAAATGATAAAACTGCATTCCTTTGCATTCTCCTTATGCTATCATTAATATGGGAGTGAAAAAAAAGCATATTTTCAAGAAATAACGTTTTAAAATATAATTTATACTTTTTAATATTCTACTTTGTTTCTCATTTTATTCGAACGTGTTGTTTTTCTGTTTTTTTTAAGTTTTTTTAGGAGTATTAAAATTTCATTTTTCTTTATTTTACGGATAATCTTAGATTTTTCTTTACCCACTTCTACTGTAATTTAAAGTGTAATTTTTGATTGAATGACATATCTTTTCGGTATCCAGGGCCTATTTAACAAATGGGCCCTGTAGGCCCCGGCCGAGGGGCGCAGAGGTTTTGGGGCGCACGAGGTTTTCTATACAAAATCGTCGGAACCGATTTTTTGGGGGTAACCCCCCCCCAAATCCAAATTTGAAGGTAAAATTAATTTCTCGCCTCGGGGTATGATTCTTCTAAACATGTATGCCAAATTTTGTCAAAGTCGGCCTAGAAGTTTTGGCTCCAGGCGTCTGCATAGATAGACGACAACCAAATATTTTTTAAAAACCACTTTTTTGGACTAAGGGGACCTCAAAACGTGTAAATCCATCAAATTAAAATTTTCTCTTTATATGAGACAATAATAAACTAAACAATTTTATGGTTAATTTCATTGGGCAAATTTTTTGAAGATATAATTATTGAATTTGCTATGAAAAAATCTGTCTGAGACAACTCAGACAAACTTTCTGATATACGAGTTCATAACACTTAGCTCAGTATTTTCCAATTCCTAGTTTTTTGGTAGTTACATTTAATTATTGTTGAACATTTCATGAAAATTTATCATAAAAATAACTTCTCCTCGGCGGGGAATCCGTCCGCGTTTTAAGCTATTTTCTCAGGAACTAGATTTTTCCCGGGAAAACTGCTTATGTCGTTAGATTAGAATTTAAACGTACTAATACATTTTAGAAGTTTTTAATAAAAATGATTTTTCTGAACATGTATGCCGAATATCGTCAAAATCGGGGGGGGGGGGGGGGGGGGTCAAGGGTGCCGGTGTCTCTTAGGCCCAGAGCGCATCACATGCTTACCGCGGGCCTGTCGGTATCCTTGAATCTTTAGGATCTTTTGGTTTTGATATATTGGATATTGGTAATTTCGAAGCAATATATCCAACGTCTGATTTTAATGAAATTCGTATGGTATAGGTTATAATTTGTTCATTGTTGGTCCCATATATAAGTTTCAACTTTCTGCGCCCATTTGATTCTCATCTAATTTTTATGAAATTTAGATGATTTGTCGAAAGTAGCTCGCAGATAGCCCCTGATTAATTTTATCCATCTGCGCTCTTTAAATTTTGCTAAATTGATACTTTAATTCATGCAAAAAAATCAATGCTATTTTGATTACTCGATTTAAAAAACGAGGGAATATTAAATAAATTTGACAATAATAGTTAGTAAATGCATTAGATCACTAAAGTATACGAAATAGAACGCGAGGAAGCATTCTATATATATTTTCTATTCTATTGCTTCCGAGCTTACCGAAGGTAACGGAAGCATTGTGTTCACTTTTGAGAACAAAAAACTTTTATGCCTCCGATTTTAAAAATTCCAAGACATAAATCCGTTTCAGACATCAGGGAACATTTTTGGTCTCGTGTCTGTCTGTCGGTCTGTGTGTCCGCGAATTATGAAACGTGCGACGATAACTAGAGTAAATGTCAACCGATGTTGATAAAATTTGGTAGACATGTTCATTTTACCAATGCCCAGGACGAGTTCGTTGGACAACGTTATCCGTCCAAGCGTTCACGAGCTACGCTCGCGTAAACTTCAAATTTAAAATTGGAATTTTAGGTCGGGACAAAAATCTAACTTCATCTATTCAATGAGACAAACAATTTTTTTTTTCAAATACAATTTTTTAGTAAAACCAACAGCGACACCGCTATGAAGTGTTAAAGATCGCTAAAATTATTAATAGTTTTTATACAATAAACAATATAACAATAAAGTAATATAACAATAATTTTAATGTTAATATAACAATAAAGTACATGATAGGGTGCGAGGAAGCTATGTGCCACACTAATTGGCAGTCTATTATTTATGTATTTTCTATTCTAAGATAATTTTTGATAAAAAAAATTTGAATAACGGATGTCAAAAATCCCCCCCCCCCCCCCCCCCCTTCAATATTGAAAAATATTTAAAGTTGTTCGAACTGGATAAATGAGGTATCATTTTAAAGGTCTTGTTTTGTACATCAATAGTTGTGTTCATAACATTTTTGAGTAAAGTGGGCAAGAAATAAAAAAAAAGAAACAAATTTTTTTTAAGCCTTGATTCGATTCCCCGCCCAGGAGAAGTTATTTTTATGATAAATGTTGATGAAATGTTCAATAATAATTAAATGTACATACGAAAACTAATAAATGGAAAATATTGGGCTAAGTAATTATGAACTCGTATATGAAAGAACTTTAAATATTTTTCAATATTGAAGGGGGGTGGGGATTTTTTACATCCGTTATTCAAATTGTTTATATCAAAAATTATCTTAGAATAGAAAATACTTATTTTTATAAAGAATAACATATTCTCGAAAAATCAAAAATAAGACCACTTCTCTCTTGTCTAATTTCAGAAATTTGTACCTTTTGGGTACAGGGTGCATGGTACAAAATGTTTAATGCGATATATCATCTTCCAAAACATGCAGGAGACATTATAAAGAATTACTTTTTTTCGAAATGTGAAATTTTTTTGCATTTACACCTATAGGTAAGTCGATCCGGGGACACCCGTATATATATATATATATATATATATATATATATATATATATATATATATATATATATATATATATATTTATATATTTATATATATATATATATATATATATATATATATATATATATATATATATATATATATATATATATGTGTGTGTGTGTGTTTGTGTTATTTACTGAAATAAATAAAATGAAATGCATATATATATATATATATATAATATATATATATATATATATATATATATATATATATATATATATATATATATATATATATATATATATTTATATATTTATATATATATATATATATATATATATATATATATATATATATATATATATATATGTGTGTGTGTGTTTGTGTTATTTACTGAAATAAATAAAATGAAATGCATAGATAAAAGTTAACTACAGCGTAGATGGTTTGTCAACAGTCTGCGCTTTTTAACTTTTGATTATACTCAATTGATACTTTTTAATTCATGTAAAAAAATCAAAACAATTTTTATAAATTAAAAAACGGGGGGAAAAATGGTTTGTAAAAGCATAAAATCAATAAAGTACGTGAAGGAATGCGAGGAAGCTATGTGCCGCACTCAATGGCAGTATATTTTTTTTTTAAATTTAATTAGTTTATAAACTATTGTCAAGAAACGTGAACAATTCTTTTGCTAAGCAAAGGACCATAATTAAGATGGCCTTTATTTTATATAATTATTCGCAATTTTTAAATAAATCCTTATATAATAATATTATGTATTTACGTCAACAAATAGTTTATTTTTGAGTCACCAACATTATATTTTAACTATAATCCTTGAGTCCATTAATGTAATATCATTAGTACCGGAGGGCAAAGAGTGTTCGTGAGTTAGGGATGAAGTCTTAAAAACCTTCTCGGTAGCTTAGGAATTCATTTAGAACATCCCACGATATCAGTTTTTATAGTTTGACTATTGTGGTGAAATAATTGTAAATTTTTGTATTTTTTTTCTTCAAAGAAATATAACAATAATGCCTATTATATGCACAGTTATCTTAATAATTCTGATATAATCTAAGTTCTTATGTAATATTTAAAATATACGTGTAACTAGAATATCTAACAGATTGTTTAAGTTTTGGAATCGTTTTTTCTGACAAGCATTTCAAAATGTGACAGTTTGCCTGTCACAGCTACAAATTTCTAATATTAGTTTTGAAAACAATCGTCAACAAATAGTTTCTATTTTACTACGTTTTTATTAGCTTGCTTTCTTGTTTGTTTGTTTATTTGTTTGTTTGTCCGGTACAAATCTGGCAATCGAACTAACTTCCCGAATAGCTAGACATTTGAAACTTTTAACATAGCTCAGAACACGATGACAATGCATTATTTTAATACTTTTAGCCATCTTTCAGCAGAATTTAATTGGTTTTCAGCAAATTTTGCTGTGCGGAAAGTTAGTTCGGAAAAAATCCGCCAGTTATTTGATTTGTTTTACCATATCCAATATTTGCGCTTATCTTCATTTTGACGGGTCTCAAATTTGTGATAGATAAACATTGAATGACAGCAAAACAGGAAATATCGATTATATTATTTATCGATTATATTATTTCAAATATATCGATGGCACGCTTTAGATTTGGTGTTGGGGAGATCCGTTGTACAAAGATTTGTCCTTTTATAGGTTTAAGATCAGGTCTCTGGATGGTTGTCATTTATGTAAAGTAAATAAATTCGGAACTATTTTTTTTTCACTAGCATTATATATATTATATAGCAATAACAATTATATTATACATACGATTCAACAGAAAATTTAAAAACGTAGTATATAAAAAGTTCTTTTTATCTTGAAATTTTTTAAAAAATAATTTAATAAAAATAATGATAGAATTTAATTTTCTTGATCACAGTATGTTTCTATTATTGTTTCATACTTGAAGAACATCATCGTTAAGTATGGTATGACTGGTATGTTTGTGAAGGAAGAAAGTTCAGAAAAAGAAATCATTAATAAAAGGAATGAACCAATATCAAAATAGAAGTAGAATTATTTAAGCTTTGTCCAACATTTTATTTTACAAATAAATTTGATAGAATTGAGTCAAACAAAGATGAAAATACTATTTTTATTCAAACAACATTAAACTCTAGTTTAGTCAACATTTTTAAAACCGGCTACATAATCGTTATATCTAGTTAAAGTCAAGCCTCGAGGCTTACCACTTTCTACTAGAACTATAAAGAAGTAACCACCCCCACATATCTACTTAACTTCTTCGAACTTTTGACCCTTTCAAAAAAAGAAACATAAAGGCAGTAAGGGGGAAATAAATTAAGTTACACAACTCATCCTAATCCTATTTTTTTCAGATTGAAACTAGTTCTTGGTGCTTAAAGTTTAAAAAGAAGACAGATTTAAAGTGTTCTATACACATAAGAATATACAGAAGTCTCCTCATGGAATTACACAATGGTAAATATCAGACAAGTTCTCTACATCATCAACCTAACACCATTTGTAAAAAAAAAAGAAACACAAATTGATTTCGCATTATCCATGATATTTGGATCTCATCACCATTATAGCACTTAAGAGTTTTTTAAAAAAAAGAAAGAACTAAAAAACCGCTTTTTAATGTCATGCGGATTGATCGTAACCTGACATAGTTCACTGGTAGTTTAAAAGAGTTTTTTTTAAATCACCTTCTAATACGAGAAGAATTAAACGAATGATAGTAATCAGTGTCAAATCGGAACAGTTATTTTTGATGTAAGGCCCACGTAAAAATCTAGAAGTGATAGCAAACATAATGACCTGTTGATCCCAACCTTCTGTTCGTGAATTACGTCTCGTTGAAAAGGTCACTTACAAACTTTTTGCTACCCTAGTGTATTATAAATATGAGAAGTTTTAAAAATGGAGCTAAAGTAATAGCAGTAATCAATAGTCACTGTTACTATTTTTGAAAGATGTTAAATCAATTACACGCACACACACACAATTATATATATATATATATATATATATATATATATATATATATATATATATATATATATATATATATATATATATATACATAGGGTGACTGGCGATATATGTAAAAAAAATGAAGTAGGTTGTTCTGCGCCTCAAGTGCTACAAAAAAATACTGTATAAGCCATGGGTCAAATCTTAACTGTACTCCCACAAAATCCAATTTCATTTTTTCTATTACGATTACATACGCTCATAAAAATGCTTATTGCACCAAAAGTATAAAAGCTGGAGTAAAATGTTTGGCACCGTTGTAAAGCTGAATAAAGTTCCTATTTTATTTTTATTTAAATTTTATTTTTATGAAAAAAAATAATTTTTTAAGTTTTTTCTTCAGCAAACGCTGTTAAAATTAACACCTTTTTAATTTTTAATATATATTCAATTATTTGATGGATTTATAAGGTGTTGTGTATTTAAAAATAAAAACTAGTTGGTTTTCATTCTTTTATTGTGAGACGTTTCGACCCTCTAAGGTCATCTTCTCATCACATCATATTCACACTAAAATTGACAAAAAAATTAAAATTATTATTAATAACATAATTCCTTTTTACTTTAATTATTTAACATTTTCTATAAAATTGTTTTATAGAAAATGTTTTTTCTAAATGTTTTTGTTTTCTATAAAATTTATAAAAGACCAATTTTATAGAAAATGTTAAATAATTAAAGTAAAAAGGAATTATGTTATTAATAATAATTTTAATTTTTTTGTCAATTTTAGTGTGAATATGATGTGATGAGAAGATGACCTTAGAGGGTCGAAACGTCTCACAATAAAAGAATGAAAACCAACTAGTTTTTATTTTTAAATACACAACACCTTATAAATCCATCAAATAATTGAATATATATTAATTTTTTAAGGTCCCATATCTTGGAAAAGAACCGACCTCATTTTTTCGGACTTCTGAAAAAACTTTCTTGTTGACTAAGGTTTGATCAATATTAATATTATTACCCATTCATAAGGCGGACATTTTAGTAAACTTCGTTGAATGTGAAAAAGAAACGTGTGTGTGTGTGTGTGTTGTTGCTATTTTTGACACAAAGATGAGTATACTAAACCAACCTTGCTTGTTTTTAATTATTTACTCTCCTGTCAAGAATCAAGTCAAGAATTGCAACAATAAACACGTTTCTTTTTTACATTCAGCGAAGTTTTATAATAATTCCGCCAAATGAATGGGTAATAACATTAATATCGATCGAAACGTTAGTAAGTAAGGAAATTTTTCCTGAAGTCCGAAAAGTTTAAGCTCTGTTCTTTACCAAGTTATAGAACCGCAAAGCAATTTATTTTTTAATCTTTTTCTTAAATATAAAATTTGTATGCCTTGATTGTCATGTAATTTGAGGGCATGTAAATTAAAATTACACTTTTCTTATTGGATAATTTGTCAGCTTTACGACGGTACCAAACATTTTGTTCTATCTTTTATACTTTTGAAGCAATAAGTGATTTTATAAGAAAAGGTATGCGATCTTAAAAAAATCATAAGATTTGACCCATGATATACAGCGTTTTTGTGGCCCATAAGTCGTAGAACAACCTTCTTCATTTATTCATATATAACGCCAGTCTCCCTATATATATATTATATATAAATCAACGGTAACATAATATAGTACCTCATATATCCAATAATATTGATAATATTTTAGCATGGGTGTAAAGGAAATTTCACATACAAAAATATTGAGGTAGATCTCTTTAAAAATAATGGTTTTGCTATTGTAATGTTCTTGAATAGTAGTAACCAAAAGGAACTTTAAAGGGGGCTTAAAATAACTAAAGTTCTATCGTTTTGAACTTAAAGGTTAATAGATAAAGGATATTGGTATTGATCTGAAAAATTCCCCTCATTAATGTCCGAAGTATAATTCCCAACGTGTAACAGATTATACCAAGGACTTAAAATCCAAAAAATGCAAGTGAAAAAAGAAAAAATCAAAACCATCCTTTTCTCAAAACTATTAAACATTTTTATTAAAATTTAAAATAAAGATAAGTCCTTGCCGGCGGGGAATCGAACCCGGCCTCTTACCCTTTGCGTATTTTCTTGGCCATTCCCGCTGAAAACGCATAATTATACTTTTAATAATAAAAAAAAAAAAAAATTACATATAAAGAAAGCTTTGATATTCAATATTTCATAAGCAGCCCCTATATGTGAAATTATAATAATTTATTATCAATTAGACCCTCATATAACGCCTTCACATAACAAGGGTCAGTGTACAATTATAATTTATGATGGATGTACGTCGAACATAGGGGGCATGGGTGGCTCGGAGGCTAGAGCGCTTGCCTTGCGATAAGGCTTGTTAAGCAGCCTTGAGCATGGTCAGAAGATAGATGGGTGACCACTTCTGACCACTGAAGAGCTCTGTGTTCGATTCCCGTACCGGGCCCCCCGCTCAATGTCCACCCAACATTGTTCAAACAAATGGGAAGCTCCTCGAAAGAGTGGCGCCACCAGGTTTCGGTATAGAAACCATAATGATGACACTCCTGGTTGTAATACAACTAGGAGGAGAGTAATGGTTAACGACCATATCAGAGTCATAACCCGGGTTTGTTCTATGGGCCCACCTAAGGGCCTGCGTCTTCGGGTGTAAAAGCCCCCCGGAATTTAAAAAAAAACGTCGAACATATGTGTTAAAATAATAAGCGAAGAACATTCCTAGTTGTCACTAAATAATGAGGGCTTTATATTAAAATTAACTTTACACTTTAAAGCAAGCTTTAAACCATTTTAAACTTAATAGCTTTTAACCATCTTCAAAGCTACTGAGAACAATCAGAGTCAACGCAAGCATTAAGGCAGAAGTTTAAAAATTAATCTATCTTTGAGCTAAAGTTACTTTTGGGAAATGGCTACCAAGAATCCAAATGGTTGATGGAAAAAGGGTAAGTCTGAGCAAGGTATTGACAGAGCGACTGGTAATACTTTTTCATGCCAAGCAAACTCAGTTTTCCCCTTCACAGTACGATTTTGGATTTCGTGTCACCATTTTATCACCAAACGTCAAATGTTGCCACCAAAACGTACTGACATCACACGACCATTCAAGTTACTACTCGGTCTTCTGGATCGTAGGTCTAAGATTTCTCTAAGTAACAAACTTCGCATCTATAACGTAGTCCTAAAGCCAACTTGGACCTACGGTTTGAAAGTTTGGGGCAGCCCCAAACCTTCCAATTCCCGTCATTTCCAAATCCTACAGTCAATAAACAGGTCAAGTGTGTGCTGGTCAGCACACAGCGAGGGTCCGTATGCAACCCTGTATAGTTTAAGTAGTACCATATTGATGGTGTTTTTTAAAATGCTAAAAAGCTTACTTTGCTTTACTATCCTAAAAAGCTTACTTTGCTTTACTATCCTAAAAAGCTTACTTTGCTTTACTATCCTAAAAAGCTTACTTTGCTTTACTATCCTAAAAAACTTACTTTGCTTTACTATCCTAAAAAGCTTACTTTGCTTTACTATCCTAAAAAGCTTACTTTGCTTTACTATCCTAAAAAGCTTACTTTGCTTTACTATCCTAAAAAGCTTACTTTGCTTTACTATCCTAAAAAGCTTACTTTGCTTTACTATCCTATGGGTCTGATATTCTCAAAACACATAAACAAACTTCCGATAAAGTATTTTTTGCCACTGAACCGGACTACAACCATATAAATACATCGAAAGACCAAAGTTATAAAAAACGTATTTTGTAAATAAAAAATAAAATAATATTTTTTTCGAAATTTCCAAAAAGTGGTATCTTTACTTTTGGTCGAAGAATGTTCAGGAATTTTTTCAGATTTTTTGCACTTCACATAAGCAAGATAGAGGGGGGGGGGCACGTTTCACACCCACTTCAAACTTACCTACGATCGCCCTATCAAAGTTATAACCAAAGAATTATATATTTTTGTAATCAGCTCCACATACCCTTTCATATGATACCCTTCACGGCGTCGAAAAAAAATTTAACCCTTAAGTTTTTTTACCCTAATTTTATTGAAAAATATTTTTTTGAAGTCGCTATATTTTTAAAATATGTGGGCAGGTACAAGACACATACATGCCAAATTTCAAAGTGATCGGACGAAAGGTGTAGCCGTGAAAGCAGGCGACAGGACGGACGAACAGACACACGCAGGAAAATATAAGGGTCCTTGGTTTTGCCTACGGGCCCTAAAAATCCTCAGAAAAATTACCGATGCTTCTTACTATGTTTCGAACCTTACTCTCCATGAAGACCTCAATGTTCCATTTGTCCGAAATCTATCCGTATCCCGATACAGAAAATTCCATGAATCCTTATCTGATCACCCTAATCCTCTTGTACAACTCCTTTCTTCCCAGCAAATCCCAGGTAACCCTCCAAGACGTCTGAAGAGGCAGTGGCCTAGAGATCAACTCCTATAAAATATTTATTGTTTTCAAATATTATAATTATAACTATCTATTTTTAAATCTTATTTTATAATATTAATCTACATTATCATTATTTAATTAATTTGTATTACAATTAATTTATAATATTCAAGCCAAGTAAGTGTAGTCACTGGACTACTTCTGCTTCACGTTGCTCCCTTCATGTAATCAATAACAACATTATCACTTGTTGCAATGGAAATTTTGTAGTTGTGTTAATCAATAAAATTAAAAAAAAAATACACTGCCAATTAGTGTGGCACATAGCTTCCTCGCATCCTATCATGTACTTTATTGTTATATTAACAATTAAGTTTTATTACTTTATTGTTATATTGTTTATTGTGTAAGAACAATTAACATTTTTTAGCGATCTTTAATACTTTATAGGGGTGTCGCTGTAGGTTTTACTAAAAAATTGTATTTGAAAAAAATGTTCGTCTCATTGAATAAATAAGGTTTGATTTTTTTCCCGACCGAAAATTCCAATTTTAAATTTGAAGTTCACGTTTACGCGAACGTTGTGCGTGAACGCTTGAACGGATAACGTTGTCCAGCGAACTCGACCTGAGCATTGGTAAAATAAACATGTCTACCAAATTTCATCATAATCGGGCAACATTTACTCACGTTATCGTCGCACGTTTCACGATTCGCGGACACACAGACCGACAGACAGACAGACAGACAGACAGACACGGAACCAAAAATGTTCCCTGATGTCTGAAACGGATTTCTGTCTTGGAATTTTTAAAATCGGAGGCATAAAACTTTTTTGTTCTCAAAAGTGAACACAATGCTTCCGTTACCTTCGGTAAGCTCGGAAGCAAAAAAGTGTCACCATTTTAACGTATTGAACGATCGCTGAAGTTCATTATTCATGGATATTCGCACACATACATTCTGCTTACAATATTAATGTTAGCTCTAATACCAACCTAATAGATCAATATATCGTGGGATAGTCACAACCGTCACACATACTAATTTTAGGAAATAATTAATATAATACTAAAATAATTAGTGTCTCCCACTAACTCACTCTCTCTCATATATATATATATATATATATATATATATATATATATATATATATATATATATATATATATATATATATATATATATATATATATATATATATATATATATATATATATATATATATACACATTACATTAGATAACCAATCATGTTCTTTGTTAATTTTTTTTTTTTTTAGTTAGAAAAAAAATCACCCTGTGAATTTGTAATTTGTCGAAATTATGTAAGTTTGATTACAGTCAAGATTAGATCCATCAAAATATACATTTAAAAAAAATTTTAGACAATCTGTTAATTACGTGTAAGAATAAATTATCTTATACCTACTCATGTAATATAGTTAACAACGTTATTACAAAGTCTTCCGAAGAATGACTTCGATATGCTAAAATATTAAATATTAAGGGATAAAGTATAATAAAAAAAACATAATCTTGATCGAAAATTTCGATGAAAAATGTTATTTATCTCCAGTAGGGACAAAAAGTTATGATTTTGAATTAGTTTAGAGTAGAGGGACTGAAACAGGTCTTTTCATCCCTGAACTCAAAAAGTAGGGAGAGAAAGTAAAAGTAGGGCGAAAAAGTAAAGATTGCAACTTAATTATTTTATAAACAGTAGAAAATGAATGGCAAATGTAATGAAGTTGTTGAAATCAGGTTGGCGGCACTGCACTTTTTTGACCATGTTTATCTTTTTTTACAACATTATAACCTGCATCTAAATAACCTTCTATTTGAGTTTAATTCCAATTCTTATTTGTTTTTAATATTGAATCTCTTATATCTGCTATTATAAGTTCTAATAATTATTGTTATTTATTATTTTAATAATAAATAAAATCTGTGCTATGGAGAAAAATGTGTATTTCCTTCCTACTGGAGATAAAATATTGTATGTACCTCGTGAGTAAAGTGCCATTATTCCCCTCACGATAATTATCTCCCTCGGCTGCGCCTCGGGAATTAAAGAGTCTAATTCCCTCGGCTTCGCCTCGGGATTTAGGGACCATACGTGAACTTAAAAAATATTTTCGTTACTCCTAGCTGTAAAGAAAAAAACTTTTTTTTTTCCTGCTGGTAGTTACCAAAACTTCCGTTAGTAGCGCTGCAATCTTTGTAGAAATGCTTCTTAGTACGATTAAAATCCGCTAGATGTCAATACATTTTATTTATCTTTTCTTATAGTGTAACCTCTTTCTAAGGTTTCTTTTTATTAAATCTTAAATATGTTCTAATATTTGTTATTATTATATTGATTATTAATTAATATTTAATGTTTTTTCATTGCCTGCTACCTCGGAAAAAATAGCATATACTACGCGACTGTGAAGTGTTTTTTCTTTACCTTGAAAATATTTACTGTCTCGCTTCGCTCGACAGTAAATGTAATTGCCGCGGTAAAGAAAAAAATCACTTCACAGCCTAGTAACATAATATACTATTACATATACAAGATTATAATTTAGTAAATGTTTCTGAAGTGTTAATTGGTTTATATATTTAAAATTACATTGTCTATTTCTACAAGACGTTTTACTATTAGTTAAAGCTTCACATGGATTGGCTAATGATAAGGTTATGTAAGTGTAACCTAGAGGCTGGTTACACCTCATTCTAACCTTATTCATAATGAACTGTTAACCTCTTCTATAAAAGGATGTAATAACCTATCCCTTGCCATTTTTATTAAACGTATGCAACCTCCTTTTTTTAAAAAAAAAGAATTGAATTAAAGAAAGTGTTGGGATAGTACATTCATCATTTTAAAACCGTCAACTCAACGCTTTCTAAGAACAATCAATCTTACTTTTAGAATTGAAATGTGTCGATTCTTCATAAGAAGTTATTTTTTTTTTTTCATCTTCGTAACAATTCCATTTTATTGTCCTTCTATACAAGAAAGGGACTTTGTGAATCTAAAGAACATCTGTCCTTTAACGAACCATTCCTGACTATCTAACTAGTTTATAACACTTCATATATATATATATATATATATATATATATATATATATATATATATATATATATATATATATATATGTATATATATCTATATATATATATATATATATATATATATATATATATATATATATATATATATATATATATATATATATATGACTCAATTCTCGACCGTAAATATAAACAGAAAACAAACAAAACTCAGGTTTCGGTCACAAAAATCGTCTTTATGTTACAATCCCGACGTTTCGGTTTTTACTTAAAACCTTCTTCAGGGGCCTAAAAAACAAACGAAATACAAAAAACCCATGAAACAAACACTCATGACTATCAAAACGGAAAAAACTAAGAAGCTGCTACACAATAAATATTCACCAATTACATACATATTTATTTATTTCATTATCTTTTCTAGCTTTGGCCCTTTTTCTTTGTCTTAAATATGTAGGAGTTCCGGGGGGGGGGGGGAAGGGAATTTTATTTTATGTTTATTACGTGGACTGTTGTTATTATTATAATAATATTGAAAAAAAGGGGAAAAAAAGTATGTTTTTATCAAGGAGGCTGTGGTTTTTCTCCGTATATATAGGTGTGACGCGTGGGAATTTTTCAGTCGTTGTTTAGGTGTTTTACGGTGAGCTTAGGTCTTGGGTTAATATTTATTGTGTAGCAGCTTCTTAGTTTTTTCCGTTTTGATAGTCATGAGTGTTTGTTTCATGGGTTTTTTGTATTTCGTTTGGTTTTTAGGCCCCTGAAGAAGGTTTTAAGTATTGTAACATAAAGACGATTTTTGTGACCGAAACCTGAGTTTTGTTTGTTTTCTGTATATATATATATATATATATATATATATATATATATATATATATATTTATATTCTTTTCTATAGCAAGAAGTATAAGCTCACTGATGTTTCATCTAAGTCGAAGAAATGGTAAAAGTACGAAGTTATTTTGTTAGGAGTTTTACCGTAGCCTGAGGTCGTCATGTCTTCTCGACTAGGTTGACACGAAAGTTTAATCTTAACACAAAACTAACGTAAATCTAAGAATATAAAAACTTGCACTTCCCTAACCCCAAGCGATTTTGATGGTAGGAAGGATGTTAGGTAATTTTATATAAAAATATAAATTCTCAATTTTATTTTTAATCTTGCTTATTGTGCAATTTGCGGTCTCTAAGAAAATTGATTTTTTATTTTTTTTCAATTTATGTATATTTATAAAATACAAGGTGTTATATGTTTTGATTGTATAAAGCAACTGGTACGATCGAGAAAAATAACATTTTGTAAATTAAAAAGGCAGCTTTTTAAAATTATAATAATATATATTCCATTCGCAATTAAAATTGTTTATAGTTAAATTAAATAAAATCAAGTTATAGGAAACATTAATATTTTAAGTTAAATCAAATTATAATTATTATTAACAAAGGGAGACGGACAGAGAAAAATAGACTCCTGACTATATAGAGGCTCGTGGTTCAAGTCCCGACTCTAGAGTATATTTTTTCTGTCTGTCTCCTTTTCTTAATAATAATTATAATTTGATTTAAATTTAAACTTTCCATAGTATGAATACTACCTAAAACTAAAAAATGAAATTTCTAATTGATTGTACAAGGTACAGGTACTAAATGAGTACTTTATAATTATTATAAGCGATACTTCTCGGTCTAGTACAATTGTCGTTAATGTTGACTTCTAGACTTGTGGAAAAATGAAAGCTTAATTCGGGATTAGCTATCGTTACTGACAGAGGAAATTATTCTCCAGTGTAGCTCAGTTGGTAGAGCGCTATACTGGAAATATAGAGGCCCGTGGTTCAAGTCCCAGCGCTAGAGTCTATTTTTCTCTGTCTGTCTCCCTTTGTTGATAATAGTAATAATTTACTTTAAACTTTCTATAGTATGAATACTACCTAAAACTTAAAAATGAAAATTCTAATTGATTGTACAAGGTACAGGTACTAAATTCCCTCGGCTTCGCCTCGGGATTTAAGGACCATGGTTCCTTCGGCTTCGCCTCAAGAACCAACTTTTTTCGCTCAGGGAATAATGGCTTACTTTACTCCTTAGGTGCATAAATAACTATTATTAATATAATCAAATTAATTATTAATTGATAAAAATAATCAAATTAATTTGTTAATTTAAAAAATAGAAAAAAAAATAATAAAGCATCAATGATATAATCACCTTACTTAATGAGGTAAGTATACTTTCCCAGAAAAATAGTTCATATGAATAATGTATTTGCTATACAATACAGCAGAGTTAAGTCTTTTGTATTAATATGAAACCACGATGTCTATTTTATCTTTAAAGTCTATAACTTTATTCATACAGGTAGCATTAAACCATTAATTACAGACACTTAGCAGTAGTTATAAGACATTAGTTTCAGTTCGTGCGTAACATTGAAGGTTCAGCGCTACCTGAAACGAATTAATAAAACTTCATACATATTAACCCATTGCAGCTTAGGTTATCGTTTAATGCGTGAAGCGTAACTGCGCTTAACCACAGTGAGGGAGAAAGTTAATACTATTTTCTTAAGACCTTACTTCGACAGTATTATATATTCTTAATAATATTTTACACGTATTTTTTTAATATATGACTATTAAATTAATAATTAATTATTCAATTAATTTGCGACTGTATTTTTAGAAGACTCATATTTAAAACGAATTACATGGTACATAATAAAAGTTTAAAAAAAATACGTTTATCTACGATTGATACGAAATATAATCATTATATCTCTGTTTAGATGGGTAGAAAATGATTATTTACGTAATCGTATTCATTGCGCATGCGCGTCTCATAGTTCTGAAGAATTCCTCTTCTTTACCACGCTAGCGCGGTAAAGAAGAGGAATTCTTCAGCTTTACGCACGATTAGCGAGTTTGTTTACATTTAACAAAACTAATTTGCTGTTCTTTTATTAAAGTAACTGTTTATATCGAGTTTTTAGTGAAAAAGAATGAGTGAATCAAGTGGCTTTGACGAAAATGTGGAGAATAATACTCCTCCAGAAATAATTAATTCGGCGAGAAATACAATTCAAGAATAAATGCCGCATCTTTATCAAGAGAGAGATACGAACTTACATACAGCAAGTTTATTTTTTCTATATTTATTATTTAAATCTAACAATCGTAGATAAAGTACGGTAAGCAACCCTTAAGCAGAAAAGCAAACGTAGTATATAAAAGGTTCTTTTTATCTTGAAATTTTTCTTTTAAATTCTTGAAATAATCAATATTCAAACCTTTAAAATTTATCAACGATCCCCAATGGACCCCTGGAACACTATAGACCCCTTTTACATTTCCATAGACCCCCAAGGGGTCCAACTGTACCCCATTGGGAACCCCTGCTTCAGATAAACTAGATTAAATACAGTGTGTTTACATGGAATGATACAGTTTTCAATACACCATGTGAACGTAGCTATTTATATATTTTTATACTTGTTCATATAATTGGTTATCCTTTGCTATGTCATTTAGCACCACATACTTTTTGTTATTTTCTCGTTCCACTTTTTTCTTTGAAGTGCCACTATTTCTTAAATGAAGCATTTAAGTGAACAGCTTGACTATAGGAAAGTAATAAAATATACCGTAAAAACATTAAGATTGCGTTAATCATTGCTTCAAAACAAAAAAGGGTAAGTGAGTGAGATGAGTTTAGCAGTAAAGAGATAAAGAAAAGAAGATAGATGCTGCAACATTCTCCACTAATTGACACGGATGATTTTTATCGTAACATCAAGAAACATAAATCTTAGAACATTTCTCAACTCGAATTCTTACCTCCTGCAGAGGAAGTTCAATTATACCTTGACAATATTAATTGTCAATTTCCTTTAGTATTGGTTTAATTGAAGAATTGAAGAAAGCTATTAATAATAATTATTGGTTTGGTACCTAGTTTATTGTATACGAAGATGATAAAATAAATAAGTGAATATATAATTATAACTGACCAATGAGTTTAGTACCTTGATTTATTCACTCGATATTGATTATTTACTTTGATGAACATTAATAATTAATATCGGACGTGGGGTATCTATGGACTTTTCCTTAAACAAATAATTGAAAAATCACGTCAGGTATTAAATTAAAATAGGTAGGAATTATTCATAAACCTCCGAACTTATAGAAAAGCATAAATGTTGTGAATTTTGAGCTCAATCGGCGAAATTATTTAGCCTTACTGTTTCAAAGTTTAAAAAGTCGATATTTTTAAAATGGCTGCAGATATAAAAACGAAATTCAGTGAAAATGTGTGTGTGTTTGTTTTATAAAGAGGCATAATTGGTGCGAATTTAAGCTCAATCGGCGGAATAGTTTCGAAATTATTTAGTATTACAGTTTCAAAATTCAAAAAGTATTTATACATATTATTATTATCTATATATATATAAAACTAAGAATGACAGTGACTGACTGATCAAAAATTCTCCTACTTCCCATTGACATAGAGATTTGAAATTTGGTGCTTAGATAAAGTGTACCATAAATAGAAAAGTATAAGGCCATTTTGATTTCGATATATGGCCACCATATTGAATTATAGCCGCCATCTTGGATTTGTTCATCACTAATTCTCCTACTTCCCATTGACAAAGAGGTTTGAAATTTGGTACATATATAGAGTGTACCATGTCCGCCATATTGAATTATAGCCGCCGTCTTGGATTTATTCACATTCTATTATCTCAGCTTCAAGAGGACCTAGAGATCTGAAATTTGGTACATAGACTTATGGTACCTAAAGAAGAAAATTAAAGACACTTTTACTTCAACATATGGCCACGGTATTGAACTATAACCGCCATCTTGAATTTAATAAAACTCTATTATCTCTGCTTGTAGGGGACCTAGAGAGCTGAAATTTGGTACATAGACCTATGGTAGCTAAACAAGAAAATTAAAGGTACTTCCACTTCAACATATGGCCGCCATCTTGGATTTAATCAGATAATATTATCTTAGCTTCCAGTGGATTTAAAGATCTTAAATTTGTTACATAGACTCATTGTAACTAAAATTGAAAATTGAAGGTAGTAAAAAATAGAATAAATGAAAATGCACAAAAAAATAATATAACCTACGTTTAGTAAAATATGAAATTATGTAACAATAAAGATATATTAATTATATTGTTTTAATTATTATTTACACACAGCGCCAACTTCTAGACAGATAAGGTGCGCGAAGCGCACCGATCCGGCTAGTTATAATATATTTTCAAAATGGTGGCAGATAAGGACTGAATTTAGTATCTACCAACTTTCAAACTCTTTAGCTTAAATACTGGTGGGAGGTATGCGTGACACAGACAGATATCCAGCTTAAAACCACTCCAATCGTTTTTACAAATCAAGATGTATCCAGCGCTTAGTGACCAGTTAAAGAGAGATTAGAGACAGTTTGGTGAAAATTAACAAACATATAGCTATAGACGAAGATATTACACTCACAATCGTGGTAAGAATCCAACACATTAGAATTACGTTCCCACCAAAAATCGCGGAACCTAGACAAAGTACATAAAAACTTAATTATTTTTAAAAAACCGTGGAACTATTATTTTTACTAACCTTCAAAAGTCCTTAATAGTAAATTACGCGTTGAGGGTGGAAAGTAGTATTTTGCATGTGAGTGTGGAGTTTGCATCCGAGCAACAGCGAGGGTGGTAAAACCACACGAGCAATGCAAAATGCCGTTTTCGCACGAGTTGCGTACCGTACTTTATCTACGATTGTTAGATTTAAATAATAAATAAAAAAAATAAACTTGCTGTATGTAAGTTCGTATCTGTATCTAAATAAAGATGGCATTAATTCTTGAGTTGTATTGTTTGACGAATTAATTATTTCTGGAGGAGTATTATTCTCTACATTTTCGAAGTCACTTGATTCACTCATTGTTTTTCACTAAAAACTCGATATAAACAGTTACTTTAATAAAAGAATAGCAAATTAGTTTTGTCAAATGTAAACAAACTCGCTAATCGTGCGTAAAGCTGAAGAATTCCTCTTCTTTACCGCCCTAGGGTGGTGAAGAAGAGGAATTCTTCAGAACTATGAGACGCGTATGCGCAATGAATACAAGTACGTAAATAATCACTTTATACGCATCTAAACAGAGATACAATGTTTGTATTTCGTATCAATCGTAGATAAAAATAATTTGTATCTCTAAATTTTTAGAATTTGGGGCAACAAAACCTTTTTTATTGACCATAACTTGAGTAAAATTTAACCAATTTAGTTGAAATTTAGAATGCAAGTTCCTTTTACTAATGCTCATGCTAAGATCGTTAGACAGCGTAATCCGTCTAGTTCGCACGCAACGCTCGCGTAAACTTCAGCTTCAAATGTAAAATTGGAAATTTCAGAACGGGAAAAAGATTCTATCATCCTATTCAATGAGACAAACATTTTTTTACAAATACATTTTTTTTTTCCTAGTAAAACCAACAGCGACACCGCTAGTGATAGATTGTTAAAACTATTATAAAGTGTACCTAAACGTTTAAAATAGAGAAAACAACGTTTTCACCAATATCTTACGTTCTAACTTAACGATTTTAATAAAACTTTTTACAGATTGTCTAAAGTACAATTTGAACAGGCATGTAAAATTTAAACCTGATACAAGCAGTAGTTATTAATTAATGAAGTGATATATTTTATAATAGTTGAAATGAAGATGGTCGGAGCATGTAAGTTAAGCAATATGTAGAAAGACACACTCTCCCCCTTTACACGCCTCTCTATTACAATCATCCTCTTTGACTATCAACTTATCATGTTTAAAACTATTTTCTTAATATCTAATATTTATTGCATTACCTACGCTCGCTTCAATGATTCAGCCGCACGCAATGCCTAGTTAATAAAAGTTTTTAATTTCAAAAAAAGATCAGTTATGCACTATGACTTAATGAGCGAATTTTTTTTTATAGAAATCAGCGTATTATTGGCTTATGATAATATAGGAAAATTTTGGTTTAGAATTTGGATGAGTGAAAAAAAAAATGGTACACAGAGGTACGGGGTACAAAAGTCAAAATAGTATATGTATATACCCTTCAAGAAGCATGTCGTTAGAAAGCTCTTTAAGAGTACAGTACTTGTTGTTATGTACACTTTTGTCATATTTTCATATAAGAGGGGGGTAAAATGGAAAAACTACATTTTTATGCTATTTTTGACCCTAAATTGTCAAAATTTGACCCCTAAATGGACTCCAAAAATTCTGGCCAACGAACTCATACATTCTTTTGATATTATTGACATTTAAAATTTGTTTGGAATTCATCCTAGGGTGAGATATGGTCTGGCGTGACACACATACATACATAATAAAAATGTTAAATTTCAGGAATCGATTAAGAATGGTATACAACGGATTGCCATGGAGAAATTTTTGAAAAATTTCATCACAAAAATTTGAAGCTATTGCAATAGCTTAATATTCTTTGAAAATTCGCTGAAAACGGTATCACCGCGCAAGCCGGATTAAAAACAGGTGGCATTAAAAACAAAGCATGAAAAGATCGACGTTACTAAATTAAGTGCAAGATCGTATGACAGAATAAGGATAAAGATGTCCTTATAAAGATACTATCTAATGAATGATTAGAAAGGATCTCCAATGATCCTAATTATAATATTTATTACAAGTTTTAAATTTCCGCCTTACGACATTCAGGACATCTTGTACAGGACATCTTCTACATGACATTTACTGCTAATAATTTACTTGCATAAAAATAACAATGATCGTTATCCCCGCATTGAAATAATAGCCAATATAGTAAATCAGGAAATGATCACTTCTCATTTTAACACCTTTAGTAAAAATGATTTTTATAGGTTTAATTTTACAGACTTGTCCTTTAAAACGTTTTATTTATTAGGACGTACAAGAAATAGAATGGTATTTAGAGTATTACTATGCTGTCTTAACTGATAACCTTAAAAGTAAAGTTAAAACAATGTCCAAGTTATGAAGCGTTTTAATGTCCATCATTACGACATCCTATTGTCTGTCCCAACTCATTTATTTATGATAAGTTAATCACACTGTGTATTATTTATGAGAGAATATCTAACAGTAATTAGAGAAACCGATCTTGCATATTAAAATTACACTATCACGACCTTTTAACTAATAATTTTAATACGTATTTATTACTACGTTTTTATTAGCTTGCTTTCTTGTTTGTTTGTTTGTTTGTCCGGTACAAATCTGGCAATCGATTTCTAACTAACTTCCCGAATAGCTAAACATTTCAAACTTTTAGCATAGCTCAGAACACGATGACAATGCATTATTTTAATACTTTTAGCCATCTTTCAGCAGAATTTAATTGGTTTTCAGCAAATTTTGCTGTATGGAAAGTTAGTTCGGAAAAAATCCGTAAGTTATTTTATTTGTTTTGCCATGTCCCATATTTACGCAATCTTCATTTTGACAGGTTTCAAATTTGTGATTTTTATAAATAAGAGATAAACATTGAATGACAGCAAAACAGGAAATATATCGATGGCACGGTTTAGATTTGGTGTTGGGAAGATGCGTTGTACAAAGATTTGTCCTTTTATAGGTTTAAGATCAGCTCTCTAGATGGTTGTCATTTATGTGAAGTAAATAAATTCGGAGCTTTTTTTTTTTTTCACTAACATTATATATTATATAACAACAACAATTATATTATCAACATTACACACGATTCAACAGAAAATTTAAAAACGTAGTATATAAAAAGTTCTTTTTATCTTGAAATTATTTACTTTCTTGAAATTATTTACTTATTACCGAGTTTACCGAAAGTAACGGAAGCTATATGTGATTGTTGTGAAGAATAAACATTTTTAATGCCTTTGATTCAAAATTTCCAAGAATAAAATCCGTTTCAGACATCAGGGAACATGTTTGGGTCCGTGTCTGTCTGTCGGTCCATCGCTCAATTTTTGCGAACCAACATATCTTAAAAACTACATGTACGATTTTAATGAAATTTATATGGCAGGTCATAATTATCCCACTGTTGGTCCTATGTAAGTTTCAACCTTCTGCGCTTATTTGTTTCACTTCCACATGCGTACAAACATACATTAATTTACACCTGTAGCTTCAAAAGTACTTATCTGATTTGTATGAAACTTTTACAGTTTATCGAAAGTAGCCCGCAGATAGCCCCATATTACTTTGAACCGTCTGCGCTCTTTAAAATTAGCTTAATTGATACTTTAATTCAAGTATAAAATCAAAACAATTTTGACAGATTAAAAAAACGGAGGAAACAATTAAATTAATAATGGCTTGTAATAGCATAAAATATAAAATTAATAATGTACGTGATAGGATGCGAGGAAGCTATGTCCCATACCAATTGGCAGTCTATTTTGATAAAATTTAGGTCTAATATACTTGCACATAAATTCCTTAATTGATTGTGTGAATAGGTGCATGTGATTAATTAAACTTTTAAAATTTAGAAATATATGATTTTTAGTTTTGTTTAATAATCCTTCCCTAAATAACCATAATCCATATTATAGTTACTTATGGAATAGATAGTAAATTATATAGATTATTTTAATAGGTTTGTTCCAACCTCCCGATTTCTACCGACCTTTCTATCGTCCTTCGGATCGTTCGGGAATCGTTTAGGACAAGTTTTATACGCATGCGCTCTCATTGTACTGTAAATAACATGTCAGATTGGAACGGGTTTAGGACTATAATTCGCACCTTATTAAAAACATTGAGGGAAACCTAACAGTTAGGGAACCTTCCTGTTGAAATGTGTGACGGTTGACATAACTGCGCATGTCATACAAACCAGTACTTGATATTGTCAGAGGATCGTTTGGACGGTTCAGTAAATGATTCGTAAACGATCCCTGTGTGGGTTAGAACAGTTTGGAGGACGGTAAGTAGCACTGTCACAAGTCGGGTTGGAACGGCTTTTATCCATTGCGCATGCCCGTGACGAACCCGTGGACGGTCCACTGCTTGGTTGGAACAAACCTATAGATTATATAGATGCTTGATTATATCTTTGCTTCAACACTGGATTTCTACTTCATATAAAAAGCTACTAAACTGACTTGGAGATCATGGTATCAACTAAATGGAACCTACATTTAATATACAGCTATTTATATAAAATTATGTTTTACCGTGGTAGGCTGTGAAATATTAACTTTAGAGCCTAAAAAACATAGCTAAAATCAATTTTTTCATTACGTGGACTTAAAAAATCTTTTCATTACTCCTAGCTGTAAAGAAAAAAATCTTTTACATCCTAGGCACTAAAAGATTTTTTCTTTCCGGCGGGTAGTTGTCAAAACTTCCGTTAGTAGTGCTGCAGTCTTTGTAGAAATGCTTCTAGTACAATTAAAATCCGCTAGATGTCAATGCGTTTTATTTATCTTGTCTTATAGTGTAACCTCTTTTTAAGGTTTCTTTTTTTAAGTCGTAAGTATGTACTAATATTTGTTATTATTATATTGATTAATATTTAATGTTTTTTCATTGTCTGCTACCATGGAAAAAGTTGCATATGCTACGCGACTGTGAAGTGTTTTTTCTTTACCGCGGCAATTACATTTACTGTCTCGCTTCGCTCGACAGTAATAGTTATTTATGTAACTAGGCAGCAAAATGGAATTTTTCTGACGAATGATTAAGTTAGCCTCCGAGCCGGAGGCGAGGTCAGGCTATAGAAATTAACTGCCGAGGCAGGTAATTTATTGGATTGACTGCCGAGGCGAAGCCGAGGCAGGCAATATATCAAAATGAGGCAGAAATGTTTCCTTTGCTGCCTTGTTGCATACAATATTTTTCCTACTGGCGGCAGAAAAATATTTCCTATAAATAATATTCATTTCATAATACTTATACTTACTTATCAAATACTATTATTGAACTATTCAAATTAAAAAAAAAAAACAAGCAACAATATCAAATGTTACAATTATAAAAAAATTAATTGACAGAAATACAGTAAAAACAAAACAAAATGATGATAATAGACGAGCTGCAGTGTTGCCACTAATTTAATTATTTAAGATTATTTTAAGACCTACTATTTTATTGTAATATTTTTATTTCTTTTTTATCTATTTACTCCATTCTATTTGATAAATATAATCTATAATAAGTATTTATAAACTTTTTTTTATAAATTCGTTATATTTTTAAGGCAAATTGTTCAAATAATTTAGGTTAAAGATGAAAAGGTTGTTAAGTTTATTTATTTGTAGCGGGGAATGTGGGCGTTGCTTAGCCTGGAAAAATCCTCAGCAAAATACGATTTTGCCGCCTAGGCAGCAAAATCGTATTTTGCTGCGTATTGTAAAGTTTTCTTGAAACCTCAGAGAAATTAAACTTTCATGCCTAAAAACAGTTCAATAATGCGTAATTTTGCTGCCGCTAGTAGGAAAATGTAATTGCCGCGGTAAAGAAAAAACTCACTTCACAGCCTAGTAACATAATATACTATTTTTATCCTCTATACAAGTTATAGTTGTTAATTATAATTGGATTATTAATTTACCCTTTTCATTAAATTGGTTTTATGTTTAAGAATTAAATAAAATATCTATTACATTTTATTGCCTGAAGATTCAATGCTATGATAAAAATATAATTCCAGTCGCATCTTATGCATTATATCGAATTAATAATTATATGGTAACTATTTTATAAAAGTACTTGAGAAAAGAACGAACACAGACATTTCCTTTTTAGATATTGCATTTAGTTAATTGCTAATAACCTGGACACACTATAATTATACTTTTTTTTTTATTGATAAAAATGTAATCTTTTATCATAACTTAATCATAGTCAGGTTTATGAAAGAAAAACAATTCTTAAGAATTAAGTTATATTAACCTTGGTTAAAAAACATATTATATGAAAAATTAATGATAGAAAAGAATTTTGACCTCAGATCTTGCTGATTATTGTTTTACAAGTTCTTCTTTTTCTTCTTCATCCCCTTAAGAAAAAAGAAGAATTTCCTTGATTGTTTTTCTAACGCTTGTATTCTGTCGCTAGTACCTGCTGATGCTGATGACGGTCATACGGTGGGAGGAATTGCTTTGGAAAATGTGTCGCCGCGACCTTCACGTAGGTTAAAAGCTAATGAATCTCTCTCGGCCACGTTACTGCTTGTTTGCGCTGCCAGACTATTACCTCGTTTAGTCTCTTGCTACTCTAAGGCTACGTACCTGTATGGGAACAGCCGTGAAGACAAGATAACAGATCTCTTTCCATAAACTCCTACAACTGGCTGGTTAATATCTAACCACAAGACTTCTGTACTAACGTATTTCAACTAGAAACAGACATGTAGCTTTTACACACATTTCGAATGCGTACATTGTGATGATTGTCAATATGTCAGATGTCACGTACAAACTGCATCACCAAATTAATTATTAAATTCATCTTTTATATTAATTAATATTTTGATTAATTCTCATAAATATATTTATTAGAACTTCTGCAAACTCTTACATATTTATTTTCTTATTGATTTTTATTTGATAAATCTATTAGTAGACCGTTCATCTTAAATACCATAACAACATTCAATGAAATATTATTGATGATTATATGATTAATAATTTATTAAATTATGTAATCAATATTTTATTTTATTTCAATATAATCATTTTTTATTTATTAAAAAATACTCTATTGTTTTCTCTATATTGACTTTTTACTCGTGATAAATTAATTAGTAGATGCTACGTTCTTACTACTATAACACCTAATTAATAATGAAGTATAGGTATTTACACATCTATGTTATTAGTTTTAAAGACAGGTGTTATGTGTCAGGTTTTAGGTCAGAGGTGTGATGTATTATCGATAATTTCAAAGTACTATAAATACTTTATTGAATTCAGTAGAGTCAATCTATATATTTTACTACGTTTTTATTAGCTTGCTTTCTTGTTTGTTTGTTTGTTTGTCCGGTACAAATCTGGCAATTGATTTCTATACATTTGAATAGCTATATACATTTGAATCTTTTAGCATAGCTCAGAACACGACGAAAATGCATTATTTTAATACTTTTAGCCATCTTTCAGCAGAATTTAATTGGTTTTCAGCAAATTTTGCTGTATGGAAAGTTAGTTCGGAAAAAATCCGCAAGTTATTTTCTTTGTTTTGTCATGTCCCATATTGACGCAATCTTCATTTTGACGGGTCTCAAATTTGTAATAGATAAACATTGAATGACAGCAAAACAGAAAATATCGATTTTATATTATTTATCGATTATATTATTTATATTATTTCAAATATATCGATGGCACGCTTTAGATTTGGTGTAGGGAAGATCCGTTGTACAAATATTTGTCCTTTTATAGGTTTAAGATCTCTCTAGCTAGATGGTTGTCATTTATGTGAAGTAAATAAATTTGGAACTATTTTTTTTTTTTTTTTTTTTTTTTCACTAACATTATATATTATATAACAATAACAATTATATTATCAACATTACATACGATTCAACAGAAAATTTAAAAACGTTGTATATAAAAAGTTCTTTTTATCTTGAAATTATTTATTTTATTTTTTTTTTGGTTTTGTATTCTTCACCTTAATTGTTTCCATGTGCGAAATTTAGGGAAGATTGAAAGGCGGGAAGTGGTTCAAAATTGGGGTAACGGAAACGTGCGATGAAACTTACAAAGCAAAGTAATATAAGATCTAAGACCAGTAAAAATGTAGAGGATTAGATACGACCAATTTACCTAATATAGTTAGTCACCGATCTAAGGACTATCAGGCAAGAAAATATGCCGAAATAATCTATTACTTCCTTAGGTAAGCATAGATTAAACACGACACGCCTACATAGATTTAAGATTATAATTTTGTTTGACTTTTCAATATGACATTATTCTTACCAATCAATTAATATGATTACTTAATATTAAGTTGTGACATTTTTGATTATGCAAAAAAAACCAGAAATGACAATTTAACAAAAACATTTTATATAACTTGATTATTAAACTAAATTAATATTTTGATTACTTTTTTATATTTCAATCTATTATTTCAACATATTATAAACTCTTAACTATTCTTTTAAGTTAATATGTATATTAAAAAGAAATGAATCTATTGTTTCACAATTTTTTGTTTTATTTAACACTTGAAAGAAATATATATATAACAGGGCATCTCACAATAATATGACACAATGCATAGATGAGTTTTTGTAGCAATATGCTAATACTGTGAGATATTTCACGTCTAGACTTATTATTATTATTATTATTAGAATAAGCTAAAGAGAACGAGACGTGATTGAACGAGATGTGTTGTAAATATGAACTAATTCGTTTGAAAGGATCGTCCTAGTTCACATAGGATCTATCGTTCACTTAAGCTATCGTTACCGAATGAAAGTCTATCCTGTCATGCGTATTAAACAAAATCAAAATTGATTAATCGGCTAATCGTTTTAACTGTGATTCAGGAACTGAACTAGAAGATTAAAAACCCCATAACTAAATCATATTAGATATAGGTTTATTCGATTATAATCTTCTTATTCCAGCACATCCTAGTAGAGTAACAAACACAATAAAATCAAAATCGTGCTTCACTACATTCCACGATAGAAGTCGGCTAAATTAAAAGTGTTTAAACTCAAACTTAATTTATTTTAGTAATACTAATTTAAATTAGTGACATGTCTAAGTCAACGAGAAATAAAATAATTAATATAAAAATGCCATTTTTCAAAACTGGTCTTATTTTCAACCTTTTTTTTTATTGTTTTATTCATTATTGTCTTTTTCTTTGGTTTCTGTATTCTTTACCTTAGTTGTATCTATGTGCAAAATTTGGGGAAGATTGAATGACGATAAGTGGTTCAAAATTGGGGTAATAGGTGTGCGACGAAACTTACTGAACGAGGTATCAGGTTATCAAAGTAGGTAATATAAGTTTTTCGCGTACCAAAAGTTGTCCCTAGGGCTTTCGAGGTCGCAAACTTAGTTTCATGCTCCTCTTACTATACAAAACAATCCTAAAAAAAAAAAAAAATCCTTTACCCTAATTAATGTAAGTAGGGCCCCTCTCAGGCTACCTATATATTGGTCTAAATATGAATTTAGCAAAAGTTAAAGAGCTTAGACGGTTCAAAGTAATCTAGGACTATCTGCGGGTTACTTTCGATAAACCATAAAAGTTTCATGCAAATCAGATGAGTACTTCTGAAGCTATAGGTGTAAATAAATGTATGTTTGTGCGCATGTGGAAGAGAAACAAATGAGCGCAGAAGGTTGAAACTTATATGGGACCAACAATGAGCTAATTATGACCTACCAAACAAATTTCATTAAAATCGGACGAGTAGTTTTTAAGATAAGTTGGTTCGTAAAAATTGAGCAAGAGACAGACCGGCAGACTGACAAAAAGACACGGAAATATATATGGTGGGTAGCCAAATAAATGTTTGCCACATGGAGTTTAATTTATTTGGTTGTTGAAGATGCGCCATCTTTCGTTCAAATCGATAAATGTTTTACTCTAAGTACCGTTAGACAAACAAACTTTTCGATGCCCAAGTCTCTGAAATGAAGAACTTACTAAGCTATTTCAATTAGGGCTCACCGAATCAGTGCCGGAACTAACCGTGTGCATGGGGTCAGCCGCACACGGGCCTCGGAGTAAGGGGGGCCTCACTTCCGCTCGGCCAGTTATAAAAAAAAAAAATTAAGGCTAAAGTTAGATTCTATGGCTTAAAATAAGAACATTTTACTCGGCATTTTTTCTTCAAGAAATAAAGTTTCAAAATATGAGTATTCAACTCAAGTCTAACAGCTAAAATAATGGATCTAATAAAAAAAATTAAAATAAAGAGTTCTTATTTTGAGCCATGAACTCGAAATCCTTCTTTAGTATTAATTACAAAGGCACTTTTTTACTTCAGTTCTATACAATAGTCTGCCCTACAAAAGTCAAAAAGATTTGTGTGTTTGTCTCCCCAAGACATTGAGACTCCTGGTGAAGTTTTATATTTATATTGATTTATCTTAGTAGTTGATTAGACTAAGGGATGTGATCACAATTATATACACAAGTGTTACATTCCGTTGTCCCAAGATACATTAGAATAAATATTCCTTCGTCTTAACAGTAATTTAGACTAAGAAATATGTATAAGCTACTCTGTATAATGTTCCTTTGGCTAAATAACTATTAGCACAAAGGGATGTAGGGGGGTGCTAAAGTAAAAAAGTATCATTAAGTACAGGCAACTTTTTTGATTTTCGTAACTTTTTTGCTCTTTTTACTTTCCATATAAAGGGAAAGTATTGTAATGGCGCGAAAATTCGATTTTGATGAAATTACAATATAATATTTATTATATTGGTAATATTATACAAATATTTGGACATCTTGGAGGGGGGGGGGGGGGGGGGGCCTCAAAAAAAATCTTGCACACGGGCCTCAGCAGGTCTTGTTCCGTCTCTGCACCGAATGTCTCACAGACCGAATATTATGGTTGTCATAGAGCAGCAGTTTATTGGTAGTGAATGTATGACATTCGTTTATCATCTTAACTGTTACATCCCCAATATTGCTTCTTTTAAAAACCCTGGGTATCCCCAACTCACTGTTTAATCCACGACTACTCACAGACACAATTTTGACGGCAGTGGCGTAACTATGGGCCCCCGCATTGCGGGTGGGCCCCCACCGTCAGGCCCCCAAAATCAACGACGAGAGGGGCCCCCAGTTCTAAACGCAAGAGGTTTTTTTTTTTTTTTCTTATCAATTTTGTTTGACAAGGGGCCCCCAAAAAGTTCTTGCGGGGGGCCCCCAATGCCCTAGCTACGCCACTGCTTGACGGTATTCAAATTCTAAACTTCTAGACAAACGACTCAAAACAAGTCGAGCCGTGACAAAGACCTCCATTAACTCAGCAAGTATTGTTGCTTTTTTATCACCTCCATTTTGTTTGAACTTGTGGTGCTAACCCTTACATTGAATTCTAAAGATTAATTACATCTATTCTTTGTAGAACAATAAGTGTTTATTGTCTTGTATATTAATATAGCGGTCCATTATACTATATTAATTAGGAACTTTTGACGTGTCTTTTCCTTTTTGTCGCTGGTACTGATTGTGACAACCAGACATTTGAAAGCTGGGTTCCACTAAAACAAAGCTTATGATAAAAGCTTTCTTTTTATTCTTTTTTAAAAATTGCACTGATTGTTTTTCTAACGAAGTTGCAACTTCTCTTCTGTTGATAATATGATTAATTATTAAAAATTCTTAACTTTTTCTTTTAAATGCATTAAAATGTTTAAAACTAAAGACTTCGGACCTCCTTATAACGAACTTCTGATAAATAATAAATATAACATTTTTTACGTCCCCACGAATTTTCCAAATAAAAGTGTTTCCATACAACGAAAATAGTTGATAATTAAAGAGGATGGTTTTAGTAGAGTGAGTCACTAAACCATTTACGTGCAGGCCTACTCCCTATAAAATATATCACTTCACTACACAAAAATTTCTGCTTTGTATCAGGTTGAAATTTGACATGCCTTTTTCAATGGTACTTTAGGAGATGTGAACGAAGTTATATTAAAATCGTCATGTTAGAACGTAAGATATCGGTAATAACATTGTTTTCTCTATTTTAAACTTTTAGGTCTGCTTTAATAAATTTAGCGATCTTTAACACTTAATAGCGATGTGGGAGTTTGTTTTACTAAAAAAAAGTTGTTTGTCTCATTACATAGAAGAAGTTAGAATTTTTTCCCATCCTAAAATTCCAATTTTACGTATGAAGCTTACGTTTACGCGAGAGTTGCGTGCAAACGCTTGAGCGGATAACGTTGCCCAACGAACTTGTCCTGGGCATTGGTAAAATTAATATGTGTACCAAATTTTAACTAAATTGGTTATCATTTACTCAAGTTATCGTCATCGATCGATTTTGTGAGGGTAGGTTTTGTGAGGGTAGGTTTTGTGACGGTAGGTTTTGTGACGGTAGGTTTTGTGACGGTTGGTTTTGTGACGGTAGGTTTTGTGACGGTAGGTTTTGTGAGGGTAGGTTTTGTGAGGGTAGGTTTTGTGACGGTAGGTTTTGTGAGGGTAGGTTTTGTGAGGGTAGGTTTTGTGACGGTAGGTTTTGTGACGGTAGGTTTTGTGACGGTTGGTTTTGTGACGGTAGGTTTTGTGACGGTAGTGTAACGTTTGTAAAATCATAATTACTAAATATAAATTAATTAATTAAATAATACGATTAATAATAACACTAATAATAATGATAATTAATAATGATAGTAATAATAATAATAATAAGTATATAATAATAACAATATTAATAATAATAGTAATAATTATAATAATAAAAAAAATAGTTAATGAGTACTCTAAATTAATTTTATAAATGCTATAATAACGAGTTTTATAAATAATTAATATAATAGAACGCATGCATTATAATTATAAACGAAATAAATAAACATTGATAAATAAACATAATTGAAGCGAGCGTAGCGAGCTTCCTACATTCAACGAAATATGCTCCGTGTCTGTCTGTCTGTCTGTCTGTCTGTCTGTCTGTCTGTCTGTCTGTCTGTCTGTCTGTCTGTCTGTCAGTAACGTTTACGCGTGTGACGATAACTTGAGTAAAAGTTGACCGATTTAGTTGAAATTTGGTATACATGTTCCTCTTACTAATACTCAGGCTAAGTTCGTTGGACAGCGTGATCCGTCCATGAGTTCGCGCGCAACGCTCGCGTAAACGAGAGGTACAAAAATTAAATTGGAATTTCAGGACGGGAAAAGATTCTATCATCATCTACTCGATGAGACGAACATTTTTTTCAAATAACATTTTTTACTAAAACCAACAGCGACACCGCTATGACTTAATAAAGATCGCTAAAACTATTAAAGCGGACCTAACCGTTTATAATAGAGAAAACAACCTTTTTACCGATATCTTACGTTCTAACGAAACGATTTTAATAAAACTTCATATACACCATCTAATGCACAATTGAAACAGGTATGCAAAATTTCAATTTGATACATGCAGTAGTTTGTTTGTAGCAAAGAGATACAAATTATAAATATTGAAATAGAGATGTGTGGTTAGAAGAATAGTAAGAATGCGGGGTGGTTCCCTTACTACTAGCCGCTGCACTACTACCAGACCCATTATCTATCAACTCATCATGATTCACAATAATCTTTTTTTTCAATATTCAATACATATTTATTACTATACGCTCGCTTCAATGATAGAGCCACGCGATGCCTAGTACCTCTTACCTTTTACCTTTCCTGTGAGTGTTTTTGTTATTCTTAGAGTATAGGTTTTTCGTTTGTATAAGAACATAGGTTGTATTGTTTGTAAACAAGAGATTAATTCTTGAGGATTATCTGTGAGAGATAAGAGAGACTCGGGAGGGAGACGATTGGGATTGCGTAGAGTGACAACGATGAGTCAGTGGAGGCCTAGCCAGCTAGCGAGCCAGGAGACTGTCTGGAGACGAAAGCTACGTCGCGCTTAGCGGATCAACGACGAGCCTACGTATTCTGGTAGCGCCGGCTCTCCGACTCAACGGCACTGCTCCAACCCTAGCGTTCTGCAAGATTGATCTCACTTCACCCACGGCTTGCAGACCAGCTAAGTTTTAGTATTGCGTAATTTATTATTTAAAGATTTAGCATTTCCTCTGCGCCCGTTTGAGGATTGATGGTGCGAAGGCACTTCTCATGGGTGAATTCTATTAAGTGCGGGGAATTTAAATTGAAGACTTCTGGGATTAGGAGAAGATTTATACTTCTAGTCGTCGGGAAATTCGAACTACGATATTCCGAGTCTCTCTTTTAGTTTAGAATGAACTATTGAATTTTCCTTAATTTTATTTAGAACTATATTATTATTTAGATTTGGGTTCATAAGAACCGTTGGGTGAATTTATTATTTTAAAACCCTCATTTGGGAGTTTAGTTTTTTTTTACTGTCGGGCAATATCTTTTTTTTATGTGAGTCTTGTATTTTTTTTTTATCTGATTCTTACTTATGCTTTAAATTGTTTGTAGGAAACTTTTGTGTTGATTTTACTTACTTTTATTCACGTTGAATAATTGTAGATTATTGGCGTAAATTATAAATATTTACAGTTCTTATGTATAAACTGCTTCATTATTTTTTTTTTTTTTGTTCACGCTCACTGACCAACTCCTTTATTCCTTTTTCAACCCACTCCCAACTGAACCTAGTCGGCAAACCCTTTTTTAGGTAACAGTAGGTTTTGTGAGGGTTGGTTTTGTGACGGTAGGTTTTGTGACGGTAGGTTTTGTGACGGTTGGTTTTGTGACGGTAGGTTTTGTGACAGTATACGTTTTGTGACAGTAGGTTTCGTGACAGTCGTTTTTTTGGATTCACTCCCGGGCTCTCCAGACACTGTAAAGTGCTTTAAAGAACTCTGTTCTAAAATCTATATAGAAGCAGTAGATACTGCTAATTTTCTTAAGTATCTTAGAAATATTGATGATAAATTTGAATTTAAATCATAAGGAGTATAGTTGAAGAATAGATGTAGAGATATAAATATTACACACATAATAATTTACAGATGGAACAGCCATAGATACAGCGAACATTGTATTTAAATTATTATACCTGTTCCAACCAAATCCGGATTGAATACCCTTGACATAAACTCCTTGACCACCTCTAGACTTATTAGTCACTTTTTAGTACGATAAGTTCCCTAAAAGGCTTTTAGTCATATTTTCATTAGGAGTTTTTCTTTTTATTGAATACTAAAATTGTTTAAACTAGGCATCGCGTGGCTCTATCATTGAAGCGAGCGTATTGCAATGAAATACTGAATATTGAAATTTATTAATCATGATGAATGAAATAGTTGAAGATAAGTGGAAGAGGGTTAGTGTAGGGAAGAGTGGGGGTACTCGGTACAAAGCTTTACTTCCTAAACAAACCTATACGACTATAACAATCTTCACCACCCGCGGTAGCTTTTAAACAATTATTATAAATGTATCTCGTCGCTACGCAAAGAATTTTGCTTGTATCAAGTTGAAATTTTGCAAACCTGTTTCAATTGTGCATTAGATGGTGTATATGAAGTTTTATTAAAATCGATACGTTAGAACGTAAGATATCGGTAAAAAGGTTGTTTTCTCTATTATAAACGTTTAGGTCCGCTTTAATAGTTTTAGCGATCTTTATTAAGTCATAGCGGTGTCGCTGTTGGTTTTAGTAAAAAATGTTATTTGAAAATAATGTTCGTCTCATCGAATAGATGATGATAGAATCTTTTCCCGTCCTGAAATTCCAATTTAATTTTTGTACCTCTCGTTTACGCGAGCGTTGCGCGCGAACTCTTGGACGGATCACGCTGTCCAACGAACTTAGCCTGAGTATTAGTAAGAGGAACATGTATACCAAATTTCAACTAAATCGGTCAACTTTTACTCAAGTTATCGTCACACGCGTGAACGTTACTGACAGACAGACAGACAGACAGACAGACAGACACGGAACATATTTTGTTGAATGTAGGAAGCTCGCTACGCTCGCTTCAATAAAAAGGAACAGTAATGATCTGTTATTGTTTTCAATCTAGCGCTATGAATGTTATTGTTACTTGAAATAACATTTTGTACCGTTACCATAGGTCATTTCTCTAAGAGAATGCACCTATGGAATTAAAAGCTTTATTCTGAAGTAATGATTTGTAGCACATTTATTCAAGCGCGTGAATCGTGTGCATGTCCTCGGCTTTGTGTTCATCATTAGACTTAACGCATTGTAAGATGCACGCCGTGTGTGTAACGCATTGTAAGATGCATTCCCGTATGTGAATGTCACTTAGCTTCGATACTAAAGTGTTTGCGAAAGTGTAAGATCGTATTTATATCTTTGAATATTGAATAAATACTTTTGTTCTTTTATATATACTTTTCTTTAGTACGATTACTTATTCAAGATGAAGTGTTATTTAAGTTCATGTAGTATAATTAGATATGGTATTGCCAGATGTGAACATGCTAATATTAAAAACTATATTCAGATGGGCAATTCTGCAACTTTTATTGATAAATATCATCTGTGAAGTACCAAGGTGTAGTTATGTGTCATAGCGAGTCTCTAAAGCGCTGTTTGTGGCCTAACATCGAACTAATTCGTTTGGCTTTAATTGCGTATTTCTGGAAAACCTCGCATTTCCATAACAAATATTTTGTTTAATGCTTCCAATCTTACCGAAGGTAACGGAAGCTCATTGCACCCAGTTAGGTCGAACTAAGGATCTTATAAAGTAGGGATGGAGCACTAAGCATACCTCCTGGGTAAAAAAGTTTCGCCAAGAACTTAGAAAAAAACTACATAAAATTACGATTGTGTGTGCTCAGAACTTTTTAGTGGGACGAATTTCATCCCGACTGTTATCCATTGTTTATTTTAAATGAAAGGTTACAATCGAACATTAAATATTTTCTTGTTTTAGGTTTTTTTATATTAATTTTCAGTTATACTATAATATTATACAAATAATAAAATTTAATTATTAGAATAGTTTTTAATAATCAAATAATTAATAATAATTAATTTGAAACGGGTGATTTTTATTGCAGAATAAGATTTTATTCTACAAAATTGTCACAGTTTACCTTTTCAAAAAATGTATAGTGAATATAAAAAATTTAATTCATACAATTTTAAAAAGTTTAAAGTAAATATTATTAATATTTATAAAATTATAAATATGAAACGTGAGTGGCAGAAAATTAATTTTAAAAATAACATAACCTGATTTAATTCTTCACATTTTTCCAGGGGGTGAGCACTAAGCACACCCCCTGGGTTGAGAAGTACAACACGCGCCAAGAACTTGGAAAAAATCTACATCAAACTACCATTGTGCGCGCGCATAGGTAGGCCCAATTTCTTCTCGACTGTTATCCAAACACAAACAAGGAAGAAAAAGCATAACCTAATCGAATTTCTAAGAATTTTTCCCATTCTTCTTGATCTTCTACAGTTATAACCATTGTACAATCATATTGGAAGGTAATCGATCCTACTCGGATCTTACTAGATTTTCCAAGTTCTTGGCGACACTTTTAGCGCCTAGTGCTCAATCCGTATTTTATAAGATCCTTGCATTCTTCTCCATCCTCTATAGTTATAACCATAAGGGAAGGTAATCTATCCCACTAAATGTTCCAAAGTTCTTGGCAACACTTTTTTCGCTTAGTGCTCCATCCCTATTTTATAAGATCCTTGGGTTGAAGAGTGAGTAATGAAAAATAGAGGAATCATAATCTATCATGATACCCTCCAGTGTTGCCCTAGATGAAGCAAAAGTAAGTAAGATTGGTGCTAAATACATAATTCCATTTATTAACATTTGTTAGATGACTAAATCTATAATGTCATTTTCATAATGTAACCTCTACAACGGTTTTCATAGCGATTCATCAGTAAAATAAAGCTCCAGTGTTGCCCTAGATAAAGCAAAAGTAACTAAGGTTGGTGCTAAAAACACAATTCCATTTATTAACTTTTGTTTGATGCCTAAATCTATAATGCCATTTTCATAATGTAACCTCCACAACGGTTTTCATAGTGATTCATCAGTAAAATAAAGCTCCAGTGTTACCAAAGATAAAGCAAAAGTAACTAAGGTTGGTGCTAAATACATAATTCCATTTATTAACTTTTGTTAGATGACTAAATCTATAATGTCATTTTCATAATGTAACCTCCACAACGGTTGTCATTGTTATTCATCAGTAAAATAAACAAACAGGTTAAAAGTGGTTAAAAGCCTAGATAGATCACAGACCAGTAGCGATCCTAGGTCAAAAGTTCTGGGGGGGCTAAAGCCCCCTCATGTATTGTGGGTTTAGTATACATTTTAATGTACCGTAATTTATTTATTTATGAACCGATTTCAATAATTATAAGGAATCGTTAGATTTGCATTAAAAAGTTCTACAACTTTTGTCTCATGCAAAATGTCTTCATATCTACTAGTTTTCATGGAATTAGATAGAGATTTAGAATAGACTTTTCAAATTTGAAATGGCCACCATTTTGAAATTTAATAAATTTTAAAACTAATATTTTTGGAAATTTTAGATATCGGAGTTAGTAAGACATCTGTCAAGTTTCATAAAAATATCTTGAAAGGGTTTTTTTCTTAAATATGTTTGAGTAGCTGAATTCCAAAAGCAGCTATATCCACTTGAAATTTTTTTTGGCAGAGCACGGAAAACGTCTAGCAATTCACTAAATTGTGTTATCAGGTTAATTAAAAAAAAAAAAAAAAAATCAATAACTAATCATTGTATATTAAATATATGAGTCAATAGCAATTACGCAATATTACTTCAAATCTATAATAAACTGTGTCATTTATTCAAAAGTTATAAAAAACTTGCTTTTTATGGCAAAACGGTACTTTTAATTTTGGGGGTGGTTGAGCTATTTTAGCCCCCCAGGGGGGGGGGGGGGGGCTAGGAAATTTGATAAAGAAAAACTTTAGATAAAGTGTTCTCTTTTAACATCAATTGGTAAAATTGCACTATATGGCCCACCTATTTCACCCTGTCCTATTTACTTCCTTTTTTTTTTAAACTGTTCCTTTTTACAGAATTTGTCTTTTACAGTATCTCTGTACATTGTAAAAACGATGTAGCGTCTCGATAAATTCAGAATTTTCTTTTTTCTAAATACACAAAGTGTCAAGTTTAATGTGACAATGATGGAAGGTCAAAAAGTACTAACCTTAACCTAAACTAACCATAACCTTTCATAATTTTCCCTAAAATATAAAAACAAATGAATATAAAAATTAAGTTAAAAAAATAAGATTGAATTTATTGAGATGCTACAATGGAAATCATTTTTATAATGTAAAAAAATAATTTCGGACGTTTAGAAATAGGTGGGGCATATAATGAAGATTTATCCCACACAATAAATAACATATTCATCATTATAATTTTGAAAAGTAGGAGGGGGAGGAAACCATTAGGTTTACACACAAAGTATTTGTAATAACTGATAACAGGTTTTGGCTACTTAATATAGCTAGCTATCTTCAGATTCTATATTAGTTGTTCACTGTTCACAGTAACATGAATTATTTAAGTGACACACAATTGATGATTATTTTAATGAGATAATATAGTTAGAAAATTAAAAAGGGTTAGTTATTTTTTAGATCATTTTTAGTTTGAATTCTTTATTACATATGAAGCATTGGGAAGGACGCGACCTCCCCGTCCCCCCGGGGATGACGCCCGTGAAAATTAAAACTTAAAACTACAAAATCATCATTATAATATGTTAAATTTATTTGGTAAATTTTTTATGGTACAATGTAAATTAATTAAATTCTTTCTATTTCTTATTACAATTATTATTTATTTAATATTTATAGAAAGGATTTAAATAATTTATCCAGTCCAAATAAAATTAAATAATATTTATGACTTGTTTTATTTTATACTTATCTGCACATTTATTTAGTCTTTTTACGAGAATTTGAGAAGGGTGAAGACAAACTATTTGGGGCTAATTTGATTTCTGGGGGGGCTAATTTGGTTTCTGGGGGGGCTTAAGTCCCCTTAGCCCCTCCCTAGGATCGCCACTGTCACAGACCTAGATTAAAAATACTTTTATATTGTAATACTTCATACACTAACCTATTTACTACAAAATAATTTCATAATGGTAATTATTAATTCATTAAACTTATTATTACTTAAGTATTCCTATTTATATTAATAATTATTATCTCCGTGTGATCTAAAAAGATTCCCATAATATCATCCTTAATTTCATTTTACTATTAATGTAAGACTTTAAAAATTATGCATTCATATCTTATACGCATTCGAAAGCCTAAAGTACAACATGAGTTTCTGCACCTTCCATTATTTTTAAGGTGTTAGATAACACAACTTGTCCACAATCATAATATAAACAGTCGTAAATCAAAAATCTCTTTTTTCAGTCTGTCCATCAAATTATTTCCTCAAAGTTGTAATTTTTCCCATAACATTTTTCGTCCTTTCTGTCATAAATCCTTGTTCGAATATTCAACATTTTTAAAAATGTTACCTGAGTTAAGTGTAAATCAATATTAATTACTGTAAGAGGAACGTGTTCATTTTTTAGAATGTTTACTGTCACTTACATAAAAGAAGAATTATTAACTGCTAACCTGCCAAGATATAATTCATGAATTTATCAAAGAAGAGGTTATACAAAATTAATATACGAACATTCGAATTAAGAGAAATGTGTTTTTATAAGTGTAAAAAGAAAAAAAAAATAAACAGGTCTAGTGTGTGCTAGTCAGCACACAGCGAAGGTCCGTAGGCCACACTATATAGTGTTTAACTGTAAAGTGTATAAACAGTGTTTTTTTAAAATGCTAAAAAGCTTACTTTGAACTATTCTAAGGGTCTGATATTCTCAAAACATACTCTGATAAAGTATTTTTTTGCCACTGAAACGGACTACAACTATATAAATACATCGAAAAGACCATAATTATAAAAAGACGTATTTTGTCGGTCTGTGTGTCCACGAATCTTGAAACGTGCGATGATAACTTGAGTAAATGTCGACCGATTTTGATGAAATTTGGTAGACATGTTCATTTTACCAATGCCCAGGACGAGTTCGTTGGACAACGTTATCCGTCCAAGCGTTCACGCGCAACGCTCGCTTAAACGTGAACTTCAAATTTAAAATTTGAATTTTAGATCGGGGAAAAAATCAAACTTCTTCTATTCAATGAGACAAACATTTTTTTCAAATACTATTTATTAGTAAAACCAACAGCGACACCGCTAAAGAGTGTTAAGGACGCTAAAAACTATTATGTAATAGTTTTTACACAATAAACAATATAACAATAAAGTAAGATAACGTTAATGTTAACACACAATAAAGTACATGATAGGATGCGAGGAAGCTATGTGCCACACTAATTGGCAGTCTATTTTTTTATATGAATAATTAATAATTAACAGATAAACTAGGCATCGCGTGGCTCTATCATTGAAGCGAGCGTATAGTAATAAATATGTATTGAATATTGAAAAAAAAAGATAATTGTGAATCATGATGAGTTGATAGATAATGGGTCTGGTAGTAGTACAGCGGCTAGTAGTGAGGGAACCACCCCGCATTCTTACTATTCCACTAACCACACATCTCTATTTCAATATTTATAATTTGTATCTCTTTGCTACAAACAAACTACTGCATGTATCAAATTGAAATTTTGCATGCCTGTTTCAATTGTGCATCAGATGGTGTCTATGAAGTTTTATTAAAATCGTTAGGTTAGAACGTAAGATATCGGTAAAAAGGTTGTTTTCTCTATTTTAAACGTTTAGGCCCGCTTTAATAGTTTTAGCGATCTTTATTAATTCATAGCGGTGTCGCTGTTGGTTTTACTAAAAAATGTTATTTGAAAAAAATGTTCGTCTCATCGAATAGATGATGATAGAATCTTTTCCCGTCCTGAAATTCCAATTTAATTTTTGAACCTCTCGTTTACGCGAGCGTTGCGCGCGAACTCTTGGACGGATCACGCTGTCCAACGAACTTAGCCTGAGTATTAGTAAGAGGATCATGTATACCAAATTTCAACTAAATCGGTCTTTTTACTCAAGTTATCGTCACACGCGTGAACGTTACTGACAGACAGACAGACAGACAGACAGACAGACAGACAGACAGACAGACAGACACGGAGCATATTTCGTTGAATGTAGGAAGCTCGCTACGCTCGCTTCAATAAATAATACAATTTAACAAAGTGCTAACATTATAAATTGAGTGAAAAGAAAGTTAGGGTTGTAATAAAACGTTTTTAACTTCAAGAAATATATTTTTCCGTTCTTTTTATCTTATGTGAACATTCTTGTAAGGAGTGCACGCGAATAAAGAAGTTTACAAAAAAACTATATCTGATAAAGTTGTTTGTCTCGTTAAGTTTATTTTTAAAGTATCCGGTTCAAAAGTACCAACTTCCAACTTCGAACTTTGCACGAACATTCGTGCGATCGTTTGGCTTGAATATAGAGTTTACACAAAAGGTTATCCTTAGACCTTAGAGGTTGTTACTATCAAGTAGTGCATTTAAGATATATCCGGTTAAAAAGTTCGGGGTTTTGCACGAAAAATCCGATGTGAAAAACGAAATGTGCGCCATCTTTTAATTGTACACGAATCTGATAGCTTTTTCTTATATCGTCGACAGTGAAAAATTATATAAACTTGTAGAACAAGAGATTAAGCTTTCAAAAATAAATTGTTTTGGTAAATCCATTTTTTTTTTTTTTTTTTATACTCTTATACGAATTGGTTAACGACACTTAAATATTAGAGTTTATATAACTAAAAACTATACTACATTATACTATTATACTACATATAACTATAATACAGTATGTCCACGAATGGAGTTGCCTATACGATTCGTGTGAATTCCAAAAAAATTCAATTTTCGAACTGTTTTGCTCTCAAGCTTTCACAAGGTAACGGAAGCTCTGTGATTTTTCCGAACAACAAAACATTTTTATGTCTCTGATATCAAAAATTTCAAGACAGAAATTTGTTTCAGACATCAAGGAAGAATTTTGGTTACGTATCTGTCTGTCGTTCTGTCGGTATGTCTGTCTGTTGCTCAATTTCTTTTTACCAACTTAAACCAACTTAAATACGCGTCGGATTTTAATGAAATTATAATCCAGGAGATAGTGTACAAAAAAAGTGTGTGACTAACAAGCTAGAACGTTGTGAATATGAAAATCTTTTGGTGCCTTTTAAGATTATGTGGTCAGCTAAGTACGTCTGCGGGGCATAGCTTGGCGATAGGCATTTCAAAAAAACATTCAAAAACACTATTCGCTCCGAGCATTAGTTTGCCGTTTGGAGAGCACTGAACCTGCTAAAATTGAAACTTTATGTTACGTTAATGTGATTAAGGAAAATAAAATCTTATTTTTGGCCGGAAAATCCAAATCCATTCTTTAAAAAAATGCATTATTGGTAATTATTTCATGTTTTGAGCCCTACTGAACACCTTTTTTGGCAAAAAACTGTTACAAAAAAAAGTATTATTTTAGAATAGATTTGGATTCTATGACTAAAAATAAGAACTTTTTGTATTTGAGTTTTTTTTCTAAATCTATTATTTTAGCTGTAAAATAGACTTAAAGTTTCAATTTTAGCAGGTTCAGTGCTGTCTAGACGGCAAACTAATGCTCGGAACGAAAAATTTCCAAGAGTAAAAAAAAAAAATCTTATTTTTAGCCATAGAATTCAAATCTAGTCTAAGAAATATCGCTTACTATCCACTTTCTTTTATTATGTAAACTGCACACACTTTTGCTGAACACAGAAAATGTTCAGAATTTTTTCTGGAAGTGCATTCATAGCCATTATCATATCGAACCCTGAAAACCACATCATTCTATCTATCATAGTTCCAGAGATATTTCGCTGTTCCATATTAGCTTGGACACCCTGTATTCGTTAACATATTTTATCTGATTGCTTAAATCTTCTTTATAGTATTAAGAATATCTATATCTCAATCACAAACTTCTTCGTGATTAAATGCTTTCGTGTTCACAAACTAGTTCTAAATTAATCATCTTAGTTAGCTAACTTGTGTTTTGACCTTTTTCTGTTTAATCTAATAAAATTGTAGATGTCATCTGAGTCAGGGTCGGATAAAGGAAAACTAGGCTAATTCCCGAGACCTAAGATTTAGCAAGAAGAACAAAGAACTTCAAAATAAGTCAGGCCCAGTAATTTTGGCTATCTAAGTATATAGTCGCACCTCGAGACAATGCAATTGATGGAGGTCATTGGTGGGGTTGATTGGAGGACTTTGTAATTTGATGGTTTCAGAAAGACAAATTCTCTTTACAGATTTTTTTTTTTTTTTTAAGATAAAAAATTAGTGTTGTTCAAAGAGGAAGATTTTTATGCCGTACCAATTTCACCTATTGTAGAACTACTTCATCTACGTCTTCATACTTACGATTCCTAGATCTCTTTTTAGAATATCAACTTGTTTATATAGTTTAAATAGTAAATCTTGACTTTTCAAAATTGTATAGACACTGAACTCGAAGCGATTTTATATTTAAAGGATACTCATTTTTTATCCATTCCTTTATCTATGTCTTTGAATAGATTAATTTTACCTGAATGTGATGATTTGCTCTTAAGCCCCGTATACCCGGTGATAGTTCTCCTTTCTCCTACTATAGAACTATCATGTTAGTCAATGTCATAGAACTTTCGCGGAGGTGTGCAGTCTACACAACAAGAGTTAACATACGTCAAAACTTATTGTTTTGTACCCAAAGTTATATCCATATCCTACATTTCTGTCTTGGATAAAGGAATAGATAAATACAACATATTGTTATATTATAATATACTTATATACAGCAAACGGAATATTCCTATTGTCGAAAACATCAAAATCTGATATCAAATAATGAAGCAAGCTATCATTTGCTGTCTTTTAGATCTGTTATCATTTGATATAAAAGTATAAACAAATAATATGCCAATCAGAATCTAGAATCCAGCATGGTAGTTCTTAAATCTGCCGCGTGAGTACTCTGACTGCTATGGTAGAACACTCAACTATCTCATCAGACGAGATAGTGTGATGGCTGATAGTTCTATCGCGACAGAATCTATCACGTAGTACAGTCTATCTACATGGTAATAGTCAATGCGATACTTGCTAAAATGATTACAACTATTGCGTCAACTATCACCGAGTAAACGAGGCTTTAGACATTTGTACAGTGTAAGGTCATGCTGTAAAAAATCAAGAACTTTATAAATGTCCGAAACAAATTTTAATCTAAACTGAGACTGCGTGACTAGAGGTTTCTCTATTCAGTACAAAGAAGACTCCGATTCCACTTTAACTAATGAAGGTAGAATAGCAAGAAATGAGCAAGAATATGAGAATATGAGCAAGAAACCCCCAAAAATGGTTTTAAGAAAATAAAGGAATACAAAAAACACCGCCAATATTAATTCCACAGAAAGTTTGCGGATCTTTAACATTATTTCAATAAATTTTGTTCGTTGTAAAGAAATTAGGTATTTTCGTTCTATAAAATAGTTATTTATGCACCTAGGAAGTAAAGTAAGCCGTTGTTCCCTGAGCGAAAAAGTTAGTTCTTGAGGCGACCCGAAGGAGCCATGGTCCCTAATTAGACTCTTTAATAACTCCAAGGGAGATAATTATCGCGAGGGGAATAATGGCACTTTACTCACGAGGTACATATTTTTTTCTCCAGTAGGAAGAAAATACAAATTTTCGTCCATTGCACAGTTTTTATTTATTATTTTAATAAATAACAATAATTATTAGCACTTTTAATAGCAGATATAAGAGATTTAATATTAAAAACAAATAAGAATTGGAATTAAACTCAAATAGAAGGTTATTTAGATGCAGGTTATAAACAAAGATAAACAATAAACATTGTAAAAAAAGCGCAGTGCTGCCAACCTGATTTTAACAACTTCATTACATTAGCCATTCATTTTCTACTATTTATAAAATAATTAAGTTGCAATCTTTACTTTTTTGCCCTACTTTACTTTTTCGCCCTACTTTTACTTTTTCTCCCTACTTTTTGAGTTCAGGGATGAAAAGACCTGTTTTAGTCCCTCTAAACTAATTCAGAATCATAACTTTTTCTCCCTACTGGAGATAAAACCTTTTTAAATAGAGAATTCGTGGGGACATAAGTAATATCAATATCTGTTATATTTAAATTTTCATTGTACAGAAGTTTGTTATAAGGAGGTATCTCCAACTGTATATCTTACCATTCGAAAATTCAAATGAAGTCTCTGAAGAAACTGGTGAGCATTTTTATAAGCTAAGATTTGAGTGAAATTTACTGGAAATTAAAATGTAAGTGAATCTGTTTTGTTTTTTTCTCGGGTTAAAGGTTGAGAAGATGCTACTTAAAAATTCTGAGGGGACAGTTGAAATATTTACGTGACCTTCCAAAAGAACGGAAGGGTCTCGGGTGTGACCCCATTTGAACCGTTCACAGTTCACACATCTTGGTACTGCTGTCTGTAGGATCAGGATAGCCTGCGTCTCACCTCTACAGATCGACCTTTAAGATAAATCTTTAATTTAACGATTTCTCAAGCCTTCTTTTAACTTATTTTGTATGCATCTAATCAAACTGTGATTAAATTAAAACGTGATGTGAAGTTAAAAATGTTCACGTATTCTTATCACTGAGTGATAAGGAATGACTGGAGAGGAGAGTCTCAAGTCAGCTGATACTTTTGCTTTTATCTATCTAATTTTTCTCTGCTCAAAATCATATTTACGTAAAACAACCCTAAATTTATATTTATCTAAATCATATTGACGCAGAACAACCCTTAATTTATATTTATCTAAATGATATTGTCGTAAAACAACCCTTAATTTATATTTATCTAAATCATATTGACGTGAAACAACCCTTAATTTATATTTATCTAAATCATATTGACGTAAAACAACCCCCTTAATTTATATTTATCTAAATCATATTGACGTAAAAGAACCCTTAATTTATATTTATCTAAATCATATTGACGTAAAATAACCCTTAATTTATATTTATCTAAATCATATTGACGTAAAATAACCCTTAATTTAAATTTATCTAAATCATATTGACGTAAAATAACCCTTAATTTAAATTTATCTAAATCATATTGACGTAGAACAACCCTTAATTTATATTTATCTAAATCATATTGATGTAAAACAACACTTAATTTATATTTATCTAAATCATATTAACGTAAAACAACCCTTAATTTATATTTATCTAAATCATATTGACGTAGAACAACCCTTAATTTATATATATCTAAATCATATTGACGTAAAACAACCCTTAATTTATATTTATCTAAATCATATTGACGTAAAACAACCCTTAATTTATATTTATCTAAATCATATTGACGTAAAACAACCCTTAATTTATATTTATCTAAATCCTTTAACTTTAACCCTTTAAGCCTGATTTACACGTATTAAGTTATTAAGTAATTAACAATTAACTAAATTTTAAGTGAATGCATGTAAACAATGAATTGAGTAATAAGTTGCAAGTACAATTTAGTGTGTAAAAAGATAAGTAGAACAGAATTTGGTCTATTTTTCGGTATAGTAGGTGGGCGCGGCTAATCACTGGACATGCGCAATTTAGTTAAATGCATAAGTTTGAAGGAGCCTCTCTTATAGATTAGTAGATCTTTGTTTATATTACTTAGGAACGTTTTATTGCGTTAGAACATTAAGAGAAAAACGTGTTATTGCTTACTAAAATAAAAATTAATTCACTTAAATTTAGATAACTACCTAATATGTGTAAATCAGCCTTTAGTGCTTAGTGTTATGCCAGGAAAACCAACCACTTTTGCTCCGAAAAGTGCACTTGTGATTTTTTTAATTTCTAAAATTAGAGTTGCAAATCTTATCTGTAGGATCAAGAATCCCCTTCCCAATAAATGAAAAAACATTGTTTTTATGTGATTTGTAAGAGTTAAATAAATTTAGTTATATGATCCAGATGACCTTGAAAAAAATTATATAGCCAGTAAAGTTTGATGGTTTACATCCTTTACCACCTTGCCATAAAAATTAAAGTACTTTGAAGTAAAAATTATGTACAAACCTCTAAGGTAGCGTTACTTATTACACCGCCTATACGCAAGCTAAAACTCTGCAAATAACTCAAGTGTACTAAATATTTATTATAAAAACTCAATACTAAATCAAAACTAGTAGTATAATAAGCGTTTCGACAATAATTTGCCCAAAGAAATTGCTTTCATGGGCCACAATAAAAAAAACTGGAGATTTGTCATCCAAAACACACATATTTGAAGTAAAATTTCATTATTTCGTCATAGGATCCAAATATGCTATCAAAATTATACACTCTAAATTTTAAATTTAGAAGGTCTGGGGGCAAAAAGAGTAGTTGCTCCTAGTGGGCAATAGCATAAAACTAACTTCCTCTTTCCCTATGGTAGATAGTTCCCCCAAGTTTCATTAATTTATTATTCATTAATTCATTATTTATTTCTACTTATACTACACTTTGCATTTTTTCTGACTCATACTCCTCCTGAACGGCTGAACCGATCTGCACGAAATTTGGCATGGTCATAGTGACCAACCACAGGAAGGTATAAATCTAAAATGGTCTAAATTGGTACACAGGGGTACGGGGTACAAAAGTTTCCTCCTGAACGGCTGAACCGATTCGCACGAAATTCGGCACGGTCATAGTGACCAACCACAGGAAGGTATAAATCTAAAATGGTCCAAATTGGTACAAAAGGGTACGGGGTACGGGGTACAAAAGTTTCCTCCTGAACGGCAGAACCGATTCGCACGAAATTCGGCACGGTCATAGGGACCAACCACAGGTAGGTATAAAGCTATTGTTGTTATGTTCACTTTTGTCATAGTTTCATTTAAGAGGGGGGTAAAATAGAAAAACAGGAAAAAAATGCTTTTTAATTAAAAATAGAGATTTTACTATTTTTGATCCGATTTCAGCTGTTTATTAATACAAATGTTTATTGGTTAAGATTAAAATGCACGTTCAGCTCAATATTGCAAGCAGACAACTGCATTGCACACCTAGTATCAATCCGTTCAAAATTTAAGAGGGGCGGGAGATTTTTAAACCACCCTGTATATAAGATTTATTGCTCTAACTTTAGCTGTCTATCTTGAAAATGTTGACCCTGAGAAATTCTCATTACAACAACACTGCTTGATTTTGTTGATCTAACCGTACAATCTTTAATATCTTTACTAATCTTAACGGCTCATTATTATTGAATAATGGGCAAATTATGTAATTCTCTGTCTATAGATTATATCGGTTATTTATATCTATAGAGCTACTGTATAACAAGCTTTCTTGAAGTTAGAAGATGATTTAAAACTCGGTACTTTCAATTTAAGTTAGAAAAGATCGTGATGCTCATTAAGATAAAGTTCTGTTATTTATTAGAGCTTTTTTAAGTTAATGTCAAAATATGACCTCTTGTTTGTAATAGGTTTTTATATACACTTTTACCAAAAATGGCAACGATCATTTACGTCATCTATTAAATAATAAAGTTCAGATTAGCCGAAAAAGAAAGCTTTTTCTATTTATAGCAAATACCATGGACGATTAGAAATGTTATCTTTTAAGATAAAATCTTTATCGAGAAAAATTAGACTTCGTCGATTTCATTTTAAGTACAAAAATATAGCTAAAAAATAACAACAAAAAAAAATCGGTTCGTGACAACTAAGACAAAATTTCTCATATACGAGTTTATAATTACTAACCCGTGATTTGCATTTATTAGTTTTCGAGTTTTCGTAGCTACATTAATTAATATTGAACATTTCATCAAAATTTATCATGAAAATAATTTCTCCTCGGCGGGGAAACGAACCCTCTCTCTCTCGATCCGCGTTTAAAGCTATTTTCTCAGGAACTAGATTTTCCCGGGAAAACAGCTTATATCGTTAGATTCGTATTTTAATCAAAATTGTCAGAACTGTTTGTGAGAAATAATTTTTTAAAAGAAAAGAAACATATTTTAGGGCCCAAGTTTCTGCATACACGACAGACAGACATTTTTTAAAAACCAGTTTTTTGGGCTCAGGAGAGCTCAAAGCGTGTAAATATATCAAAATCGAATTTTCGCGTTATCACAATACTAAATTTTTATATAAGAAAGTAAAGAGAGATAAATAAAACTAGGAATTAACTTGAGGACGACCAAGTAAAATTGTTTATCTACTATTGATACGAAATATAAACATTGTATATTGTATCTCTGATTAGATGCGTAGAAAGTGATTCTTTATGTACTCATTGCGCATGCGCGTCTCATAGTTCTGAAGAATTCGTCTTCTTTACTACCCTAGGGCGGTAAAGAAGAGGAATTCTTCAGCTTTACGCACGATTAGCGAGTTTGTTTACATTTAACAAAACTAATTTGTTGTTCCTTTATTAAAGTAACTGTTTATATCGAGTTTTTATTGAAAAACAATGAGTTAATCAAGTGACTTTGACGAAAATGTGGAGAATAATACTCCTCCAGAGATAATTAATTCGACAAAAAATACAACTCAAGAATTAATGCCATCTTTATCAAGCGAAGAGGTATGAACCGATTTTTTTTTTGTTGTTATTTTTTAGCTATATTTTTGTACTTAAAATGAAATAGACGAAGTCTAATTTTACTCGATAAAGATTTTATCTTAAAAGATAACATTTCTAATCGTCCATGGTAGAAAAAACATAGAAACGTCATTTTGCATTGCTAGTGTGGTTTTACTACCCTCGCTATCGCTCGGGTGCAAACTCCACACTCGCATGCAAAATGCTACATTCCGCACTCGACGCGTAATGTACTATTAATGTTATGGATTAAACATTGTCGCACCTTACTTGTTTGTATTAGTGAAAAAATACAAATATAATATAAATAAGATTCATTATATCAATTGAAAATATTTGATACAAATTACCTGCTATAAAAATAGGTAAATGTGTAAAAAGACAATGTTGTAATTGCAGAGTTCTTTACAATTATTAATTGATAGAAAAGATATATTAACGTCACTTTAAAAAAATAAGTAAAAAACCATATTTTTATCTCGTAATATCTGTTTTAATTGCGAGTGTATGTAAGGTTGATGTTTTGGTAATAGTTTAGTGGTTTGTTGGGGACGGTCCGTTGAAAAGTTCCCAAGCTGTGTTTCCTAGCTTATTGTTTGGTAACTTGTCTCATTTCACTTTCCATAAAGCGTGGGACTGTGGGATCACCCTGGTAATGTGTGCATAACTAGTACACTGCCCGGGTCTTGATTCATTTTATAAAATCTTAGCACGTTTACCAACATCTAACAACTCTTAAAAAAAAAGGGTTAATGAACTCGTACAAGTTAGTCTAACACTTTAATCTGATTACGATTTGACTTGCTTAGAATTAATGTCCACGAAGTTTCGTAGCTTTTTTTTAAAAAAAAGGACTTAATCAAGATGCTATTTTTTTTATATAATTGTCTTATAAGGAATTGTTTAGAGGTTAATTAAAATAGAGAAAATAAGCATTTGGAAAAAAAATGTACTTTTAAAAACTAAATTCGTGATATATTTTATAAGAACTAAATAAATCGAGCAGATCTTTCTCATATATATATATTGTATTAAAAACCCATAATATAAAATATAGTACATTACGCGTCTAGTGCGGAAAGCAGTATTTTGCATGCGAGTATATTATGGAGTTTGCACCCGAGCGACAGCGAGGGTAGTAAAACAGCACGAGCAAAGCAAAATGCAGTTTTCGCACGAGTTGCGTACCATTCTTTATCTACGATTGTGGATTTTAATAATAAATACAGAAAAACAAAATTTAATAAACTTCCTTTATGTAAATATGTATTTATCTTTTTACTAAGAAGACATTAATTCATTAGTTGTATTTTGTGCAGAATTAATTATTTCGGGAGGCGTATAATTCTCCTCATTTTCTTCATAATCACTTAAATCACTCATTGTTTCTCTAAAAACTCGATATAAACAATTACTTTAATTAAAGAAATAGCAAATTAGAATGTAAGCAAACTCGCTAATCGTGCGTTAAGGTAAAAATTTTCTCTTTTTTCCGCCCTAGGTCGGAAAAAAAGAGGAATTCTTCACCTCATTATGAACGCGCATGTTCAATGAATACAGCTACGAAAAGAATCACTTTCGATGCATCTAAACAGAGACATAATGTTTATATTTCTTATCAATCGTAGATAAAATCATTTTATTGATTTATTGCTTCCGAGCTTACCGAAGGTAACGGAAGCTATGTGATTATAATCTCCGATTTCAAAAATTCCAAGACAGAAGTCCGTTTCACACATCAGGGAACATTTTTGGTTCCGTCTCTGTCTGTCGCTCAATTTTTGCGAATCTACATATCTTAAAAACTACACGTCCGATTTTAATGAAATTTGTATGGTAGGTTTTAATTAGCTCAATGTTGCTCCCATATAAGTTTCAACCTTCTGCGCTAATTAATTTCTCTTCCACATGCGCACAAACATACATTTATTTACACCTATATCTTTAAAACTACTCGTCTGATTTTTATGAAATTTTCATGGTTTGTCAAACGTCATGGATGGAGTCTCGTCTAGAAAAAAAAGGCTTAATAGTGGCCTAGCTTGAATGTTCCTAGGAATAGCCTGCTTAAGATTGAAAGAAAATGGTTTTTTTCTACAACTTATCACTTATCAGAAAAAATCATTAATAGTACATCTGAAGCTCTGTCATTCTACGTTTGAAAAAACAAAAAAAAAAACAACTCTAACAACGACTTCTGAATAGTGTAATTCCCCTTCTTTGATTCTTCAGAATTATAAAAAAAAAAAATAATATTAATTTGGTCCTTGGCCTCTCGTATTTAATAGAAAAATCGGGAACGAGTTCACCTTTTTTTTTTCCAACAAATTCGCAACTACTCAGATCCGCAATAGGTTTGTGTTGAAACGTGTCCATTAATCTTTGCTATTGTATGTTTTTTATGTCTTTCCCATATAGAAATGAGAGTTTGACATTATAAAAATCTCTTTAAGTAACAGTTAAAAAAAAAAAAAAAAAAAAATCTAGACTAACATAAGGTATAGTTTTTAACTATATTTTATAAAAAGTATAAGGCAAAAGTGTCTCCTCGTAAAATATTAATTCAAAAATCAGAGCAGCTTTCGGCCTTTTTTTAGGTCATCATCAGTGCCTAAACAAACGGTAACCGAACACTACTTAAAATTTCAAAAAAAGAAACCGAAACAAATAAATACGAAACAACAGTCAAAGGCAACTAAAACCCAATAGAAATACATAACAATAAAATAATAAAAGTGAGAAAATACAAATAAAAATAAAACAGTCTAACAATGAAATAATATTTTTTCTCTTCGTTGTTTTCTTTATTTCTCTGTTAAACAATTTTTACTATGTCTCAGAGCAAGGAAGGGGTAGAGGGAACAATACTATATATACTAATCTGGGTCTCAAAAAGTGCTTCATTGAGCTGAGCGAAGCGAAGCTCTTATTCTACACTTTGCATTTTTTCTGATGCATACTCCTCCTGAACGGCTGAACCAATCTGCACAAAATTCGGCACGGTCATAGTGACCAACCACAGGAAGGTATAAATCTGAAATGGTCCAAATTGGTACACAGGGGTACGGAGTACGAAGTACAAAAGTTTTATCCTGAACGGCTGAGCTGATCCGCTAAAAATTCGGCATGGTCATAGTGACCAACCGCAGTAAGGTATAAATCTGAAATGGTCCAAATTGGTACACGGGGGTACGGGGTACAAAAGTTAAAATAGTATATGCCCTTCAAGATGCATGTCGTTGGAAAACTCTTTAAGAGTACAGTTATTGTTGTATGTTATCTTTTGTCATATTTTCATTTATGAGGGGTCATACTATTGGGAAGATAGGAAAAAATGAAAAAAATAAATAAATATGATTAAAATGCACGCTCAGCTCAATATTGCAAGCATTGCACACCTAGTTATGCTCCCCCCATGTACTAACACTTTCAAGCGGCAGTCTGGTGAAACAAACAAAAAACTGGAAATACAGAGACCCGTGGTTCGAATCCCGGCACTGGAGCCTATTTTTCTCTGTCTGTCTCCCTTTGTTAATAATAATTATAATTTGATTTAAATGAAAAAATATAATGTTGTGCTTAAGATAAGAAACAAAGTATCTTTCTAACTATACTTAGAAAGGTTTAAAACAGTTTTGATTTATATTAGTAATATTGCTACATTTATATAAGATTTCACAATTAATATTTTGTTTTTAAACAAAAACTAAAATATACTTTTATAAAGTTAAGAATAAACCTAATTTACATTAAATAATCTCTTACAAAGAAGGTCAAAAGTGTAACGCTTTAGTACTTAAAATTAGCATAATTTGTACATTTCACATTGTAGAACTATCTTCACATAATCTATAGCATCTTGCTTTCTATATCCGTCTTCCCTGCCCTTGCCTGTCACATTCACAGCACATATCATACTCTAGACTCCCTATAACTCATAATATTAACTTATTTTAGAGGTCATAACTTAAAAGGATTATGAGTCCGTATTTTAAAAAAAGCCCATTATCTGCCTCAGGGCATCTATATATTATCTCCGTAAGATTTCCCTTTCAAAAAACAATAAAGAAAAAAATAACTTCCAACTTTTTTTTTTCTTTCTATTATTTTTAATTTAAATAGAACCTTTTGTGTAATTCTTTATGTGAACTTCTTTATTTTTAGGGTCCGTAGGCAAAACCAAGGACCCTTATATTTTCCTGCGTATGTCTGTCCGTCCGTCCTCTCGCGTGCTCTCACGGCTACACCTTTCGTCCGATCACTTTAAAATTTGGCATGTATATGCCTTGTACCTACCCACATATTTTAAAAATATAGCTACTTAAAATAAAAAAAATTAGGGTAAAAAAACTTAAGGGTTAACATTTTTTTATTTTTTTTTCGACACCGTGAGGGGTATCATATGAAAGGGTACGTCGAGCTGATTACAAAAATATTTAATTCTTTGGATATAACTTTGATTGGGCGAGCGTAGGCAAGTTTGAAGTGGGTGTGAAACGTGTCCCCCCCCCCCCTCTATCTCGCTTATGTGAAGTGCAAAAAATCTGAAAAAATTCCTGAACATTCTTCGACCAAAAGTAAAGATACAACTTTTTGGAAATTTCGAAAAAAAATATTATGTTATTTTTTATTGAGAAAATACGTTTTTTTTTATAATTATGGTCTTTTCGATGTATTTATATGATTGTAGTCCGGTTCAGTGGCAAAAAAATACTTTATCAGAGTGTGTTTTGAGAATATCAGACCTTAGAATTGTTCAAAGTAAGGTTTTTAGCATTTAAAAAAAAACACTGTTTATACACTTTACAGTTAAACACTATATAGTGTGGCCTACGGACCCTTGCTGTTTGCTGATTAGCACACACTTGACCTGTTTATTTATTTTTCAAATTACACAGTTCTGTAAAAAAAATATGTACCAGAATAAAAAATTACATATACTTTAGGGGCATTTTCCACGAAAATCTGAACTTCAGATTCGGATTCAGCAACCACGAAAACATTAAGTACAGACAATATTTTTCTTGGTTCCTGAAATTTTGCAGAACTGTGTTAATTAATAGATTTTTTACTTACTTTAAAAAAAAATTACAAAATGTTTAAATTCGTTTAACCTTTTATAATGTATATCAAGCCAATACAAATTTATCACTTGCAGCTTGTAACTAAGCTTACAGCTTACAGCTTTTAGCTTTAAACTATGTATAGTTTCATAAATTCGAAACTGGTCTTTAAAACATTTGAATATTTTCAACAAAATATATAAAATCCCATTTAAATATCTAATATATCTTCTTATTTATTAATTGCAGACTGGTTTCCTTTCATCTAAATTAAATGTTATTGTGAAAGATTCTGAAAATGTAGTTATTATGTTTCTAATAATGATCACAAAACTGACTTCAGGCAAAAAGCCAAAAACAATCGTATTCAGATAACTTTAAATTTCACATTATTATTATCTAGTGCTTTTTATTTATTATTTATTTCATTTAATTTAAAATATTTAAGAAGGTTAACAATCTTTAATTAAATGAAACTCAAGATAAATATTTATTGCATTATATAAAGTTTACATTTTTTTTTCATACTCCAACACCTTCTATAACATTATTATTTCATTGTTGACTTTATATTTCATAATTATTTTTTAAGTCGATTATTTTTAATCTTTAAACCCAGTTGTCTAAAAAGACAAAAGAGCTATTCAATCTTATTAAATTTACTGCTTTTTATGGTATAACTCATTATACTGATTAATTTATTGAGATATCTTTGTTAATTAATTTCTAGATTTAGATGATTAATTATTAAGATTTATTTTTAGATTAATATTGTGTTTGAATGATCGAAAAAAATTTAAATACTATCGGAGTAGAAATTAGAAGAATTAATTTACAAAAACTCCAGATGTTTTATCAGCTGTTTTTTTTAATTGGAGTAATAGTATATTATGTTACAAGGCTGTGAAGTGAGTTTTTTCTTTACCGCGGCAATTACATTTACTGTCGAGCGAAGCGAGACAGTAAATATTGCCAAGGTAAAGAAAAAACACTTCAAAGTCGCGTAGCATATGCTATTTTTTCCGAGGTAGCAGACAATGAAAAAACATTAAATATTAATCACTAATCAATATATAATAATAACAAATATTAGTACATACTTAAGACTTAAAAAAAGAAACCTTAAAATGAGGTTACACTATAAGAAAAGATAAATAAAACGCATTGACATCTAGCGGATTTTTATCGTACTAGAAGCATTTCTACAAAGACTGCAGCACTACTAACGGAAGTTTTGACAACTACCCGCCGTAAAGAAAAAATCTTTTAGTGCCTAGGACGTAAAAGATTTTTTCTTTACAGCTAGGAGTAATGAAAAGCTTTTTTAAGTCCACGTAATGAAAAAATGGATTTTAGCTATGTTTTTTAGGCTCTAAAGTTACTATTTCACAGCCTACCACGGAAAAAAATAATTTCAAGATAAAAATAACTTTTTATATACTACGTTTTTAAATTTTCTGTTGAATCGTATGTAATGTTGATAATATAATTGTTATTGTTATATAATATATAATGTTAGTGTAAAAAAATAGTTCCGAATTTATTTACTTCACATAAATGACAACCATCTAGAGAGCTGATCTTAAACCTATAAAAGGACAAATCTTTGTACAACGGATCTCCCCAACACCAAATCTAAACCGTGTCATCGATATATTTGAAATAATATAATCGATATTTCCTGTCTTGTTGTCATTCAATGTTTATCTATCACAAATTTGAGACCCGTCAAAATGAAGATTGCGTAAATATTGGATATGGCAAAACAAATAAAATAACTTGCGGATTTTTTCCGAACTAACTTTCAGCACAGCAAAATTTGCTGAAAACTAATTAAATTCTGCTGAAAGATGGCTAAAAGTATTAAAATAATGCATTGTCATCGTGTTCTGAGCTGTGCTAAAAGTTTGTCTGAGTTGGTTCGAACCGATTTTTTTTTTCTAAGAGGAGTAACAGTCTAAAGATGAACATCCAGTAAAGCTTGTTTAGATTGTTACTCCCCTATGTTTTTATTTTTGTTTTTTATAAAGGGAGTAACAGTCTAAAGAAGTGAATTTAGTTTTTATCTCCCCTATGTTTTTATTTTTTTTTTTTTATAAAGGGAGTAACAGTCTAAAGAAGTGAATTTAGTTTTTATAAAGGGAGTGACTTTAGCCTCATATATAGCTCTATGCAGCCTTTTTGCTTCATCTCAGATATTCTCCATATCTGATATCCTTGAATAGAGATGAGATTGAATTTTTATTAGGTTATTAAACAACTAAATCCTATTTTATTTAAATCGTGTACAACATTGAATATTATAAACAGTCTGTTAAAGAGGATTATCTGGGGCAAGCTGGGATTAAGTTGTTCCACAACCTGATGGTAGGATCACAGTATCCAGCGACATTTTTTTTTTTTTTTTTTACCGTGTCTGTCCGGTTAAAAGAAGGTAATTCAAAGGTCTCCAGGTGGAAATGTTACATCATTAGTATCGGACTGTATTTCGGGGACCTGATCGTGACCTCCCACCTTACAGAGACTTATGTTTGGTAACCGCTCGATTTCCGAACATCCTCTACGTCCTACGTCTTCCCTCATTATCAAGATTTGCCCAACTCATCGTAACCACGATGCTATATATTTTCCACACTTAATAACTCTACATTCGAGATATGATTCGACATGAGTTTAAAAACAATGCCTTATAGTCGCTCTATATAATTCTCTCATCGCTTATTTAAACATAGTTTACCCTATGACTCTTCAAAGTTAAAAAATCCTTTCTCCCCTGATAAGGTAGAAGAAATGGTATTAAACTTGGGCATCGTGAGGCTACCATGTCAACATCTTGAACTGAGATCTTAAAAACTTTTTCTTTCTTATTTAAGAGACCTATAACGACTCTCAACTATAAATTGCATCGTTAAAAAAAATCACTATTAAATAAAAATAAATCCCTATTGATATTTATAACTTATTTCAATTCATTCTATATTTTTTAATCATCACCTTTAAAGAAAACTTTGACTTTAATAAACACAAAACATAACCATTACTTAAATTGACAAACAAACTTCAAACACACGGGCTTCACTTCTTAATTGACATACGAACTTCAAACACACGGGCTTTACTTCTTAATTGACATACGAACTTCAAACACACGGGCTTTACTTCTTAATTGACATACGAACTTCAAGCACACGGGCTTTACTTCTTAATTGACATACGAACTTCAAGCTCGCGAGTTTTACTTCTATAATTTAATTTCCCAATTTAAAAGACAGTTTCAGCCTCATTATTAATTCTGAAGTACTGCCAACAAACAGACTTTGTTCACTAACAGCAGTTTTTAGAACAAACAAATTACTCTTTGATTCTTTATTATTTTTAGGGTTTCGTTGGTAAAACCAAAAAAAGAAACCCTTATAGTTTCGTTCCTGTGTCTGTCTGTCACTCTGTACGGTTCCAATAACTTTTGAACCAAAAGAGATAAAAACGTGAAACTTCCCAGTATAGAAGATCGTTTTGACGCGCACACAGGAAAAATATAGCGAACTCAAAATTATCAGCACTTTAAATTCAAAATGGCGGATAATTCACGACGCGCGAAAAAAATATTTTTTAACATTTTGAGTGGGGTATCAAATGAAAGGTATTGAAGAGTAGATTACAAATATATGTACCACTTAGAGAAAGTGTTTAATTTTCGGCGCCATTTTGTCAAAACATATTTTCTCCCCCCCCCCCCCCCCTTTTTTACGTGAGACTTCACGCCTTACCAATTTTTTCATACATTCCGAAAACCGAATCCAGCCTCAACTTTTTTCGTGTATGTGTGTCTGCGCCACCAGTCCGACTTTATAGTCGCTAAATTGAATTGGCTAAAAGAAATAGTTTTCTTTTTGTTCAGAGGTTGGTTTTTTTGGGGGTGGGAGGGGGGGGGGCTTGGTTTTGTGTAGGCTTGGTTTTATCGAAAAATATTGATTAGAACCAAAGTTATTAAAAATTTTATTCATATTTTACGATTTTGGTAGTATTCATACTACGGAACGATTAAATTTTAATTTAAATCAAATTATAATTATTATTAACTACGGGAAACAGACAGAGAAAAATAGACTCCAGCGCGGGGATTTGAACCACCGGCCTCTATATTTCCAGTATAGTGCTCTAACCAACTAAGCTACGCAGGAGAATGAATTTCTCTGACGTTAATGATACCTTGACCCGAATTTAAAGCTTTCAATTTTTCCACAAGTCTGAGAAGTCAACATTAATGACAAAGAACTCGACCGAGAAATAACGCTTATAATTATATAATTGTTGACGGATTTAATTTCTAATTGGGGTGTGGTTTTAGTAGGATGTTTGTCTGTCTGTATGAGTGACTGTCAGTCTGTGTAACGCATAACTCCCACAGTTTTTAAGCTAGATAATTAAAACTTGGTACAAAAGTCAGTCCTAACATCAACCTGTACTGCCCGGAAAATCATAAATTTGTGACGTGATTATCCCATTTAGCTGAGTCAGCAAGTTTGGTTAAACGTTTGTCAAGTAAATAAGACGCCCATATGTACATCACATTAAGCCATCCAACTCTCAAACTTCACCCATATACTGTCAAACTCACTTGTCACGATGGCTTAACAAACATGTTTATCTACGATTGATAAGAAATATAAACATTGTATCTCTGTTTAGATGCGTAGAAAGTTATTCTTTACGTACTTGTATTCATTGCGCATGCGCGTCTCATAGTTCTGAAGAATTCCTTTTCTTTACCACCCTAGTGCTGGAAAGAAGAGGAATTCTTCAGCTTTTCGCACGATTAGCGAGTTTGTTTACATTTAACAAAACTAATTTGCTGTTCATTTATTAAAGTAACTGTTTATATCGAGTTTTTAGTTAAAAACAATGAGTGAATCAAATGACTTTGACGAAAATGTGGAGAATAATACTCCTCAAGAAATAATTAATTCGGCAAAAAATACAACTCAAGAATTAATGCCATCTTTATCAAGAGAGAAATACGAACTTACATACAGCAAGTTTATTTTTTTCTGTATTTATTATTTAAATCTAACAATCGTTTATAAAGTACGGTAAGCAACTCGTGCGAAAACGGCATTTTGCATTGCTCGTATGGTTTTACTACCCTCGCTGTCACTCGGGTGTAAACTCCACACTCGCATGCAAAATGCTACTTTCCGTACTCGACGCGTAATGTACTATTAATCGTATATTATGTGGGCCTTAAGACAAACATTTCCGCTTAACTGATCTAATATTTGGTTGAAATAATTCCTAATTAAGAACCTACAAAATAAGCTATTATATTTAACCACAATAATTTTATATTCGATAATAAACAAATCTTGTTTATGTCACGCTTCAAGTATTGTATGTAAATAAAGTTTCTTCAAGACAGCAGACAGCCAATTGCAAAAGTTAATTTTCTCCTTTATAAGTTCAAAAATCTAATTTAAAATATATACAATACCGTGTATGTTTCAAAATGTAATAAAAAAATTTGAAGTATTGTAAAAAAAAATAGATTTAAAGCATAAATAAAAACAAATATAAAATAATACATCGTCCTTCACATTTAAATAAAAATAACTGTCATAACGTTAAAAATAATGTTATACATTTAATAGTCCAGGAGATGACGTAAAAAAAAGTTTCAGACTAATATCAAGCTTGGAATATGTATACATATATGTTAATCTGTTGGTTGCTTTTATGAACGTTCGGCTAACCACCTCTAACCATCTCTAACCACCTCTAACCACCTCTAACCACCTCTAACCACCTCAAACCACCTCTAACCACCTCTAACCACCTCTAACCACTTCAAACCCCTTCAAACCACCTCTAACCACCTCTAACCACCTCTAACCACCTCTAACCACCTCTAACCACTTCAAACCACCTCTAACCACCTCTTACCACCTCTAACCACTTCAAACCACCTATAACTACCTCTAACCACTTCAAACCACCTCTAACCATCTCTAACCACTTCAAACCACCTCTAACCACCTCTAACCACCTCTAACCACCTCTAACCACTTCAAACCACCTCTAACCACATTTAAATAATACTGAACATTTTATCAAAATTTAACATGAAAACTTTCTGCGTATTCGATATATAAAGGCCATAGATGAATCCGCACGCGCTGAGCTCCGCCATTTCTAATCCTACCTTTATGTTTAGACTTGCCTTTTCTGTCTTCTAAGACCACACTATTTAGGTACGGAATTATATAATTTTATTTAAGCCTCTTTTCAACGTTAAGTTACGAATAGAACACGATAAAGTCGAGTTCAAGTTGAATATTTTTACTTTCATTACCTTTCCGTGCATTGAATCTCTCGGTAAAAATCGGCTTAGTGATGATAGGTTGACACGTATAAGATTAAGTAGGTCATATTAAAGCCGCTCTCTGCGGTACTTCTTAAACTAAGTACCATCTCACCGAGATAAAACCCCTAAGTACTAAGTATTCTCAACTTCTTATAACATTACCCGCGTCACTTTCTCCTTTCTTTAAGTCCTACTTAATTTAAATTAAAGCGGAAGTGGTTAACCTTTTAATTCGTTCGAAATTAATATTTCTTCTCTTATAGGTTCTTGCGTAAACAAAATAATAATGTCAATCCGCCATAAACTATATACAATGCAACTATTGCATCTATTTTTTTTAAAAAATGCATCTCAATTAATTCTAAAAAAAAAAGTTACATAACATACAGATTTCCATAATTAATTTGTTTAATTTCTTTTTCTTTAAATTGATCGAATCTACCTTTATTAAATAAGTTAGATAACAAAAGGGTAAGTTGACATCATAAAATGAAAGGTGTTGAAGCTAGAAATGGCATTCTCAGGTGAACTAATACATTCTCTTCCATTCTCCACTCTATAACTTGCTTCAATTCCTAAGTTTTTGTGTTTTTAACTTAGCAATAATTATGGATTGTAATACCATAATTTTTATGGTCCAACGGCAAAATTAAGGACCTGCGTGTGTCTGTCTGTCCGTCCGACTGTCGCCTGCTCTCATGGCTACACCATTAGTGCGGTCACTTTTAAATTTGACATATCAGGAGCCTAGTATCAAAGACGGACATTCGACATTTTTTCCGAATTTCAGTTATCGATTGTTTCTTATAGATTTTTGGCTGCTGCATCAGATTCTGCTATCCATTTGCATCAAAAACGACCAGAAAATGCAATATTATTTGTAGTTTCGTTTCAAATACAGACAAGTCAACACACGTTTTGCTTCAAAAGTGGACATAACCGAACCAGCCAATCAGGAGGCTGCATTTTACTAACTCGTCCCTATGATGCACTGCGGGCTTTAGCATCTTAATACCTACTCCTACCATTTTGTCATACTTGTTAAGAAAAATTATACCCCTAGGGGAAATCGAGAAATCAATTTTAGCTCTAAATTTGGGGGCACTACCCCCTAAGAACTCTGAAAAACGAGAAAAAATAATTATTTCTCCAATATTATTATTCTAACCATTATTTTCAACGTCATTTTGCTTCAAAAACGGACAAAACCTTTTTTTGTTTCAAAAGCGGACAACTCCACTTTTTAACTCCATTTAGCAGCTAAAATATCAAAGAAATTCACGTTTTCAGTACTTCTAACTAGTTTTGAGCCTATTAAGAATCCACAGGAAAAAAATCATTGATCTAGCACCTGTAGAATTTGAGCTACAGTTTTTCGGCTCTCCTGTAAAATTTTGAAATGTGCTCATGTCCGTCTTTGATACTAAGCTCCTCATATATGTGTGGGGGAGACCGGAGCTGGTTGTTACATGCTGAATTTAAATTTAACTGAGGGAAAGAGGTCTACAATGCATATCTTAGTCTGTCAAGGACAAGAAACCTTAGTTCTTCTGTTATTAGCTTGAGAACAGGTTCCTTCATTCTACAAATATATGTACTGATTTATGTTTATACCCCTAAAAGTAAAAATATTAGGTGCTATAAAATTTGTTCTGCAGTGTTCATTTGTTTTAATGTAGCTTTAGTAAATAGTAGATTGAAAACAATGTTCATTGAGCTTAATTATCACAATTTATTAGATTTTTTTTAAACTTATGTGGGTAGACGCTTTACTCAATTGCGTCGAAAATGGCAGCACGGGGCTGGTTGTTACGGGGTAAGTTTTTACACTGTAGCAACCTGCCCCATTACTTCTTATCTACAATAACCAACCCTTGGTTTCGCTTCCACTACTGGAAGCATCTTCAGGGGTGTGGTGCATCGTGATGTTCACTTGAAGCAACTACAAGACATACGTCGTACTTCATACCCTTCGTGACGCGGATTTCTCCGGAATACCAAGCTGTTTATAACAAGTCAACCCACGGAAGACTACAAGCATCTTGCTTAGAGTTGTTGCTTGCAATTTTGACATTTTTATGTTTAGGCTATGGAAGATAAGTCAAAAACGTTACGTTACTTTTAGCTTAAAAACTCAGAAAAGTATAACAGGGAGTTAAAAAGCTATAGGAGGTTTGTAATCCAGTCTCCAGCTGTTGGGCCTCCAATCCACCGCACGTCATAGGGCCGAAGAGAGTCGAAAAGATTTATACGTGTGACAGGGAGTTAGGAAAGTACAGGAGGTTGCCATCAACTCTCAGCCCTCTCGGCCTACCTAGTATGAAGGCATATTAACAATTCGTAGAAGGCGGGCCGGCGCCTTTGAATTCAGTCGTTTGTAATCAAGCCGCGGCAGTGCCGGTGTGGAGATAAGAATAAAAATTATCTTCCATCTACTTTAATCAATTACTTGAATAAATTACCGATTTTATTTCATTTTATGTCGGTATGCTGACTCATATGCAAGAAGTATTTTTTCTATTTTTGTTAAAGTGACATTAAGTTGTGTCATGCTTTTCAGAAGGATATTGCTTCGAATAATTGCTTCAAATGTGCAGATTTAATATTTCTGTTTAATTTTGTGCTCGTAATAAAGCAATCGTAAGAATATAAACTTATACTTATATGTGAGTACTCATCTTGTCTAGCCTTAAAATAACTTTTAAAGTTGGAAAAACATTGATTTATTGCTGTGCCTCTCCATCTTCAAGAATTTTTAAAGTAAATGCAAATCCGCTATTTGCATTTACTTTAAATGAAACCATTAAAATGAAGCTGATAAAAGAACTCATAACCAAACAATTCATATAAATTTGCTTAAGTACGGTTCTATCTTCAGTCCCTAGCGCTTCTATTTTATTTAATTGCATCATAAAATGCTGCCGCTTCACTCAATAAATTCAATATTACATTCAATTAAAACAGCTAAATTTATCAATAATAAAAACAGAAAAATAAAAATTTCACCTTGATAAAAAGTACTGTAAATTACATTATTTCTAACGTAATAATTAATTGATAGTCATTAAAAATAGTAATTACGGTAGCTGACCTCTTCATACCCTATTAAGTACCCTATTAAATTGTAAAGTCGACATTGACAGGTAACATACCTATTAAATCTTTCAAATGGAGGATATTTTTATTGGGAAAATTAAGTATTTATGAGATTGTACTCATGACAAAGAATTTGTGTCAACGAAGTATAATTCAAAGTTAAAACTTGTCACTTCTGTCCTTTGATCATTTTGATTAATATTTTTTAGGGTCCGTAGGCAAAACCAAGGACCCTTATATTTTCCTGCGTGTGTCTGTCCGTCCGTCCTCTCGCGTGCTCTCACGGCTACACCTTTCGTCCGATCACTTTGAAATTTGGCATGTATGTGTCTTGTACCTGCCCACATATTTTAAAAATATAGCCACTTAAAAAAAATATTTTTCAAAAAAATTAGGGTTAAAAAACTTAAGGGTTAAATTTTTTTTCGACACCGTGAGGGGTATCATATGAAAGGGTACGTCGAGCTGATTACAAAAATATATAATCCTTTGGATATAACTTTGATAGGGCGAGCATAGGTAAGTTTGAAGTGGGTGTGAAACGTGTCCCCCCCCCCTTCTATCTCGCTTATGTGAAGTGCAAAAAATCTGAAAAAATTCCTGAACATTCTTCGACCAAAAGTAAAGATACCACTTTTTGGAAATTTCGAAAAAAATATTATTTTATTTAAATATTATATTATTACCAGTTCAGTGGCAAATAAATACTTTATCAAAAGTTTGTTTATGTGTTTTGAGAATATCAGACCCATAGGATAGTTCAAAGTAAGCTTTTTAGCATTTTAAAAAACACCATCAATAGGGTACTACTTAAACTATACAGTGTGGCCTACGGACCCTCGCTGTGTGCTGACTGGCACACACTTGACCTGTTTATTTTTTTAAACAAATTCTTTATTGGCATAAGTAACAAAAAAAATATTTGTGTTTACCGGAGCCATAATGTTATTTTGAGAGGGGTTATTTTGTGCCTTTTTTATATTTTGATATTTTGAAAGGGATTGGAGCTTTTTAATCAAATTTGGGGAAGGGTATAATGGAAAATTTTGGAGTATATATTTATATTTTTGTATTTTTCTAAACGGAAGTTTTTGATGGATTTTGGTTAGGGTTGTTTGCAGGTATTTAAACGGGTATCATAGGCAGTCTGTGGACTGACTTAAGAGTGGACCAACCTGGCATTTGCCTAGTAAATTGAGGGAAACCACAGAAAACCTCAATTAGGTTGGGTGGACCCGAGTCCTTCCAAAATTCTTCCTATATGTTTTCCCTAAGTAATTTTTATTTATTTTTTAAATTTTATTTCGTTTGTGGGTTTCTGTTGGTGAGTGGACTCCAGATTTTTTCAATTTTAGGCTAAGGGGAGTAATTTATTTCTTTTACGAATTTTAGTGTGAGTTTAATATTTTTTAAATTTGAGAATAGGATGGTTTTGATTTTTTCATTTTTGTCTTGAATTTCTTGTATTTTAAGTCCTTGGTATAATTTATTTCTTTCTGATTTATATTTCGGACATTCCAATAGGATGTGATCTACATTTTCTTCTTTTTCAGGACAAGTATAACATATTGGTGAATCACTTAGTCCTATTATATAGTTGTACTGAATGCATCGTGCATGGTAACTTCTTAATCTATTAATTTTGTTGATTAATGTTAAGAATTTTAATTAAATTTAAAGGCTAGATTTTTCTAGTTTATAATGTAACATATTTATTAAATGCAGGAACTCGAAATAGAGAGTCCGTAGTCTGCTGCATAAACGGGAGTTGCCTTGCCTAGATACTGGGTGCTGGGTGCCTTTGAGGCCACTGAAACAGGGAGCAAAACTGGCTCGCATATTGAATAAGCAGTGGCGTAGGAATTCATTTTTGACGGGGGTGGCTCGACACCTCCACCAGGGGGGGGGGGACATACTTTTTATCAGTGCTCGATTTCTAGAAATTAAGGTGCCAGACTAAAACCTATCCTCTCTCTACCCCCCCCCCCCCCCCCCCTATAGAAAGGGGGTCCGGGGGTTCTCCCCCGGGAAAATTTTGGAAAATAAACGTTCAAAAACAGCATTTTAAGCAGTTTTAGACATAAACCAATGTGCTAATTTTTATTTTATTTGTAATTTTATAGCCCCTTCAAATCTGACGGGGGGGGGGCTCAAGCCCTATAGCCCCCCCCCCCGTTCCTACGCCACTGTGAATAAGTATAGAATTAATTGTATACAAATATGTTTCTATTAACCCTGGAATGCTAGTGGTATAGTCAAATCGACGAGCTCAGTTTGAACCTTAACCTTCCTCGCTCGTATGCGATGGTGATGGGTACCCCATACTTCTGCAGTGCTTGCACTAGTTAGTAACACACCTGCTAGTGTCTAGCAGTAGAAGTACTTTTGAGCGTACGCTCGTTTTCTGGTAAATTCCCGTCAAAGCCCAAAGCTATACTTCGTCGATTCCACTAACTTTTATTAATAAACGTAGATAATTATTTGGTCGTCGAATGAGCCTATAGCGTGGGGCAATGGGCCTAGGTTAAGGGGCAATGGGCCAAGAGTAAGGGGCAATGGGCCTAGGGTAAAATGACTCAACATAATTGCTGAAAACCAATTAAATTCTGCTGAAAGATGGCTAAAAGTATTAAAATAATGCATTGTCGTCGTGTTCTGAGCTATTCTAAAAGTTTCAAATGTTTAGCTACTCGGGAAGTTAGTTAAAAATCGATTGCAAGATTTGTACTGGACAAACAAACAAACAAACAAACAAGAAAGCAAGCTAATAAAACGTAGTAAAAAATTAATGAAATGACTTGTTTTTAGCAAATTAAATGAATAGTTCAGCATTTATTATTTCATAAATGAATTATTTCATTTAGACCAAGGCTCACAATCACAGTTTCTTGTTAATAAATAGAATTTTAATAAAAAACAGATATAGACTATAGACTGGTAGACGCTAATTAAGTTATATAACCTCATTCACCTGCCAGTGAGTACAGGTATGACTACAGTAGTCAAGGCAAGGGTAAATGAAGATCCAAAGTGATACTTGAACCACTTTGGTTTACCTTTGAAAGAAAGAAAATGTTGTTTGAACCGTATCCAATATTTCTCATATTCTTAGAACGAGCGAAAAAGCAAAAAAGTCATTTGACTTACTTAACTTGTAAGTCATAAGTTATGTTTTTTGTTATTATACAAACAACTTTTAAAATGAAAGAAATGTTTAATGAAAAAAATGCTTAATTTCAAATTTATGTAAATATATTTATTATTTTATACTAAATAATACTAAATAATTTGTTGGAAGAACTTTTTACTTTTTACGATCTAGGATTTGATCGAAACACTAAAACCTACATCTAATGCCAAAGTCTTGTATATCATAAACTTGATACTAAATAAAAAAAATAACATTTAAATAATAATAAAAATGTTTATTTTTTATTATCAAGAGGTCAGAGTATTGTTATTTTGCAAGAGGGTTAAGTCTGTCGCAGATGTTTACCTTCGAGTTGTAAAAATAAATGGGAAAACTTGCCTTATTTATATAATATGTGTTGTGAAATGTTTTTGACTTTAAAGTGATTCATAGTTAGATCCTATAAAACAATTCACTTTTAAATTCTCTTCTGATCCTTATTTTACCCTTTATTGTATTGTCTTACCTATTAACTTTATTACGCGCAAGTAAACGCAATTTATGTTTTTAAAATTGTTTTAGCTTATATTTGCGGTTTTTACTCTTCTTTACATTTGATTTTTATTTTCTCATTTGCACGTAGAATATTCAGGGTCTGGCATTCAAAACCGGCTTTTTAAAACAGTTTTTGAAACCGGCTAGCGCAATGAATTATCAAGATATTTATTTAAAAAAAAAAAGGAATAGTTGTAATTTACAAAACATACTAAAAAAAAAAAAAAAAAAAAAAAATGCAAAACTCATTATAAAGCAAAAAAAACTGCCAATTAGTGTGGCACATAGCTTCCTCGCATCCTATTATGTACTTTATTGTTAAATTAACATTAAAATTATTGTTATATTACTTTATTGTTATATTGTTTATTGTGTAAAAACTATTTAACAGTTTTAGTGAACTTTAACACTTCATAGTGGTGAAAAAAATGAATATTTGAAAAAAATGTTTGTCTCATTGAATAGATGAAGTTAGAATTTTTTCCCGACCTAAAATACCAATTTTAAATTTGAAGTTCACGTTTACGCGAGCGTTGCTCGTGAACGCTTAGACGGATAACGTTGTCCAACGAACTCGTCCTGAGCATTGTAAAATGAACATGTCTACTAAATTTCATCAAAATCATGATGTAATAACGATGATCATAAAGACATTTACTCAAGTTATCGTCTCACGTTTCATAATTCGCGGACACACAGGCCGACAGACAGACACGAGACTAAAAATGTTCCCTGATGTCTGAAACGGATTTCTGTCTTGGAACTTTTAAAATCGGAGGCATAAAAGTTTTTCGTTCACAAAAGTGAACACAATGCTTCCGTTACCTTCGGTAAGCTCGGAAGCAATAACATCACCTTAAATGACCTCCATTTTTCCTGCACTGCACGAGTTGGTTGGCGAAGTTTGTCCTCACTCTTCCTGCTATCCCGCTGGATAGAGGGAAGAGGGGAAAAAAAAGGACCCTTTTTTTTACTGCGGCACATAGCTTCCTCTCGTTCTATTTTGTAAATTTAATGATTTTATACAATTAAAACCTATTATTGTCAAATTTATTTAATTTTCCCTCGTTTTTTAAAATTGTAAAAATTGTTTTGATTTTATACATTCATTAAAGTACCAATTAACCAAAATTTAAGGAGCGTGTTTTAAATTTAAGGTGCTATCTGCGGGCTACTTTCGACAAACCATGGAAATTTCATAAAAATCAGATAAGTGTTTTTGAAGAATATAGGTGTAAATATATGTATGTTGTGTGCGCATGTTGAAACTTATATGGAACCACCAATGTGCTATTTTATGACCTTCCATCAAAATTTCAATCAATTTAGATGAGTAGTTTTTAACATATGTTAGTTCGCAAAAATTGAGTGAGAGACCGACAGGTCGACAGACAGACCGACAGACAGAAACGGAAACAAAAAAAATTCCCTGAAAAAAAAAAAAAAATTCCCTGAAAAAAAAAATCCGCTTCAGACATGGATTTTTGTCTTGAATTTTTTTAAATTGGAGACCTAAAAAAATTTCGATCTTCGGAACGATCACATAGTTTCCGTTACCTTCGGTAAGCTCGGAAGCAAAAATCATAGTTATGCTTTGTTAAAGAAACAAAAACCGCTTCTAAAGGAATTTTTCATACATCGTATATTTTGTGAATAAACATGTTTTCCATCCAAAATCTTATACATTTAATATCATAGGAACGGATTGGGCAAGACAATCAGAGCAATTTTATTGTGTTTGGACAATATAAATACAATAAAGAGGGTTGTTTCCCGTTCACGTCCATTATGACAAATGATTAAATTATAGGTAAAACAAATGTTTAAATTTGAAATTACAGCCATCTTGGTACGCCTGAGCCGATTATGCTGGTTAACTAACTCGTCCTAGTTTTGTTATATTGCCTACATACCCATTGTGTCAGCTGATAGCATATACTTGACCATTTTATATTGTTTGTATTCATTTTTAGCACACAGTACACAGTGCAGTTGTTTGGTTATAATTTGTCTATATTCTTCCATTAAAATATAAAACACAACCGAAAATATGATTAACGGACTCTATCGAGTGTATAGATCAACAATCTATACACTCTACTGTAAGAATATAGATTGTATTGTTTGAAGCAACAATCTATGCACTCAACAATGTAAAATTAAAATCTTAACCAAGATTCATGAATAAACAAATTGAAAAGTTAAGAAGACATTTTATTCTATTAATTGAATATATTCGTGACTCGAATCTTCTCTGGAGTTAATTACTATTTCTGTTTCTTTGTTGTACACACGCTGGTCTCGTTCGATTCATTAATAAACATTGCTTTTTATAACTCTTTCAAACTTTATAACACCAGCAAAAAACTATGAAAACGTTGAAAAAAAAAATTCTCAATAACGGTTCAGACAATTTTGATTAAAAAATTCTAAAATGCAGTCCATTAAAATACAAATCTAACGATATAAGTTGTTTCCCGGGAAGAACAAAAAAAAAAAAAGTCTATAAGATTAGAGTTGGCACAATCGAAGGCGGGAAACAACAAACGTGGAGGTAGTTTTGGGGTTATAAAAAGGGAAAATCAGTGTTGCCATGTTATATTTTTTTTGTGGAACAGGGGTAGAGTAGGGCATTTTTTTCTAAAGTTGCCTTCAAGATGGCGGACCAATAGAATCGTTTCCCTCTCAAAATTTTCCCGCCTTCAATTGTGCCAACTCTAATCTTATAGACTAAAGTTCCTGAGAAAATAGCTTTACACGCGGACTGAAAGAGGCAGGGTTCGATTCCCCGTTGAGGAGAAGTTATTTTTATGATCAATTTTGATGAAATGTTCAATAATAATTAAATGTACCTCTGAACTAATAAATGGAAAACACTGGGCAAAGTAATTATGAACTCGTATATGAGAAAGTTTGTCTGGGTTGTCTCGGACCGATTTTTTTAAATGAAATATACAAAATTTACGCAATCTTTCTTTTTGCTTCAGAGCTTAGAGAAGGTAACGTTAGCTATGTGATTGTTTTGAAAAAATAAAAATTATATGGCCGATTTCAAAAATTCCAAGACAAAAATCCGTTTGAGACATCAGAGAACATTTTTGGTTCCGAGTCTGTCTTTTTTAATTTTTAAGTTTTTGGTAGTTTTATACTACGGAAAGTTTAAATTTTAATTTAAATCAAATAATTATAATTATTATTAACTACGGAAAACAGACAGTGAAAAATACACTCCAGCGCCGGGATTTGAACCACGGGTCTCCTGTATATATATCACCTGTCTTTTTGTGGAAAACCAACATATCTTGAAAACTACCCGCCCGATTTTAATGAAACTGGGATGGTAGGTCATAATTAGCCCATTGTTGGTCCTATATAAGTTCCAACCTTCTGCACCCATTATTTTCTCTTCCACATGCGTACAAACATACATTTATTTATACCTATAACTTCAAAACTACTCATCTTCATTTATATGAAATTTGAATGGTTTGTCGAAACTAGCCCACAGATAGCCCCAGATTAATTTGAACCGTCTGCGCTCTTTAACTTTTCCTAAATTGATACTTTAATTTAAGTAAAAAAATCAAAATAATTTTGACACATTTTAAAAAACGGGGGAGCATTAAATAAAATTGGAGAATAATATGTTGTGAAAGCATTAAATAATTAAATTAAATTAGTTAATTATTGAATTAAATAATTAATTAAATAATTTTAATTCCTTAGGACGTGAGGAAGCTATGTGCCTCACTAATTGGCTGAGTATTTTTAAACTTAAATTTTTTTGTCTAGACTAGTTTTTGTTGAGCCATATATCAGAAGTTTCAAAGAATATTAAAGGTAAATTATACCTTCAGGAATCTAACAATTTTACAAGATTTATAATTCTAACCAAGATAATGCTAGATTATAGTTTATAGTGTGTTTGTATAAGTGTTAATAGGTATATATTTATTTTGATTTATGATAGAACAAGGGACAAAGCTTTTACAAGAGTTAAGAGCCGATAAATATTGCTTATTGAATCTAGTGTATGCAAATGTATTAGATTTATTTCTAGAATGTTAATGTAGCATTTACGAGTATTTCCAAGCTTAGCTTTATAAAACCATTTGGTACCATAACTTCAAACAAATCTATATTTATGGAGATAATCGACAGAAAATGAAAAGTCAAAGAGAAAGCTGTTAGAGGTCAGAAAAGATTTGTTGTATTTTAAATTGCAGTTATCTGGTATCTATGCATTTTTATTTTTATTTATTTTTTTTTTTTTCAGTAAATAACTTTTATATCATAGGAGAGTTAATGCAAATACAAATAAACCATGTACTCTCAAGTATTAAAATAATGCATTGTCATCGTGCTCTGAGCTAAGCTAAAAGTTTCAAATGTCTAGCTACTCGGGAAGTTAGTTAAAAATCGATTGCCAGATTTGTACTGGGCAAACAAACAAACAAACAAACAAACAAGAAAGCAAGCTAATAAAAACGTAGTAAAATTATATGTGATTGCTAGTGGTTTAGATAATAAATTATTAAATAAGAATCCAGAAAATTCATATATTATTATTTCATTAGTCATGGATATATTTTATGGATTTTTTTGTACCTAATATAAATTCATATTTAAAAATATTTCCTTCACTTATTTTTAACGTAAAACCAAAAATTAATGTAACACTATTTCAAGACATACATATTAAATATATGGTCACATATATATTCTTTAGTCATCAATTTTTTTTTCTTTTTACACATACATACAATTTATTAGAAGGACAATAATAAGAAATTATGTTCAAGGATTTTTTTTGTTATTTTTCTAAAAAATCAAAAAAAAAAAACAATAATAATAATAAAAAAACTAAAAAAAAAAAATCCAATTGCCAAAGCAGTTCATTGTCATAATAAATCTTTCACAAGTCAAATAATCTGTTAAGTCGAAATGTGACATTCAAATGAAGTCATAATATTTCATACTTCGAAAAATATTTATATTTTTTTTTTATTTTACCTTCATTATCCAATTATCTTTTAGAAGATATGAAAAAAAAGCTGTATACGACACATTGTAAATTCTACATGAGTATTTTGGTTTATTTCATTGAAAATAATGCAAATTTATTCATTGTTACAGGCTTTACATGATGAAGAAGGATTTATTCCGAAGAAAATATGTTGTGGAACAATGCAGTTTATTTCTGCGTGAAATTTTTATATCGTCATTACATTGGAGTAATACGTAACAAGCTTTGTTATGCTTTCTTAGTTAGGAGAAGATATTAATATTATTTTTTATCTACGATTGACCCGAAATATAAACATTGTATCTCTGTTTAGATGTGTAGAAAGTGATTATTTACGTACTTGTATTCATTGCGCATGCGCGTCTCATAGTTCTGAAGAATACCTCTTCTTTACCACGCTAGCGCGGTAAAGAAGAGGAATTCTTCAGCTTTACGCACGATTAGCGAGTTTGTTTACATTTAACAATACTAATTTGCTGTTTGTTTAATAAAAGTAACTTTTATATCGAGTTTTTGTGAAAATCAATGAGTGATTTAAATGATTATGACGAATATGAGGAGAATAATACGCCTCCCGAAATAATTCGGCACAAAATACAACTAATGAATTAATGTTATCTTTATCAAAAGAGAAATACGAACTTGTATACAGGAAGTTTATTTTTTCTGAATTTATTATTTAAATCTAACAATCGTAGATAAAGTACGGTACGCAACTCGTGCGAAAACGGCATTTTGCATTGCTCGTGTGGTTTTACTACCCTCGCTGTCTCTCGGGTGCAAACTCCACACTCGCATGCAAAATGCTACTTTCCGCACTCGACGCGTAATGTACTATTGTATATTTGTTATTTACTATGCATTGCATAGCTTTATCGTGAATCACTTTAAGGTTTTCGAATATGGAAAAATTAAGCGTAGTGTAAAATGTAAAATATTAATAAAAAAAAATAACTTTCCCGGGATTACTCAACCAAATTTTCTAAAAATATAGCCATGACTAATATTGAGCAGTTGTGAATTTATTGAAGCGAGCGTAGCGAGCTTCCTACATTCAACGAAATATGCTCCGTGTCTGTCTGTCTGTCTGTCTGTCTGTCTGTCTGTCTGTCTGTCAGTAACGTTTACGCGTGTGACGATAACTTGAGTAAAAGTTGACCGATTTAGTTGAAATTTGGTATACATGTTCCTCTTACTAATACTCAGGCTAAGTTCGTTGGACAGCGTGATCTGTCCATGAGTTCGCTCGCAACGCTCGCGTAAACGAGAGGTACAAAAATTAAATTGGAATTTCAGGACGGGAAAAGATTTTATCATCATCTACTCGATGAGACGAACATTTTTTTCAAATAACATTTTTAACTAAAAGCAACAGCGACACCGCTATGACTTAATAAAGATCGCTAAAACTATTAAAGCGGACCTAAACGTTTATAATAGAGAAAACAACCTTTTTACCGATATTTTACGTTCTAACGATACGATTTTAATAAAACTTCATAGACACCATCTAATGCACAATTGAAACAGGTATGCAAAATTTCAATTTGATACATGCAGTAGTTTGTTTGTAGCAAAGAGATACAAATTATAAATATTGAAATAGAGATGTGTGGTTAGAAGAATAGTAAGAATGCGGGGTGGTTCCCTTACTACTAGCCGCTGCACTACTACCAGACCCATTATCTATCAACTCATCATGATTCACAATAATCTTTTTTTTCAATATTCAATACATATTTATTACTATACGCTCGCTTCAATGATAGAGCCACGCGATGCCTAGTGTACAAATGCTGTATAACCAGGCGAGCTTAGCGAGCCTGCAATAATATTATTAAGTAAATAATATGAACAAACGCTGTAACATCAGGCGAGCGTAGCGAGCCTGCAGTTATATTATTAAAAAAATATTTTGTACAAATGCTGTATAACCAGGCGAGCGTAGCGAGCCTGCAATAATATTATTTAATAAATAATATGTACATATATGCTGTATCATCAGGCGAGCGTAGCGAGCCTGAATTAATATTAATTGAAGCGAACGTAAGCGAGCTTCTTACATTCAACAAACTATGCATCTTGTCTGTCTGTCTGTCTGTCTGTCTGTCAGTAACGTTCACGCGTGTGACGATAACTTGAGTAAAAGTTGACCGATTTAGTTTAAATTTGGTATACATGATCCTCTTACTAATACTGAGGCTAAGTTCGTTGGACAGCGTGATCCGTCCAAGAGTTCGCGGGCAACGTTCGCGTAAACGAGAGGTTCAAAAATAAAATTGGAATTTCAGGACGGGAAAAGATTCTATCATCATCTATTCGATGAGACAAACATTTTTTACAAATAACATTTTTTAGTAAAACCAACAGCAACACCGCTATGAATTAATAAAGATCGCTAAAACTATTAAAGCGGACCTAAACGTTTAAAATAGAAAAAACAACCTTTTTACCGATATCTTACGTTCTAACGTAACGATTTTAATGAAACTTCATAGACACCATCTAATGCACAATTAAAAAATCGGTCCGAGACAACTCAGACAAACTTTCTCATATATGAGTTCATAATTACTTAGCCCAGTGTTTCCACTTATTAGTTTTCAAATGTACATTTAAATATTATTGAACATTTCATCAAAATTTATCATAAAAATAACTTCTCCTCGGCGGGGAATCGAACCCGGGCTCTCTCCATCCGCGTTTTAAGCTAATTTCTCAGGAACTAGATTTTTCCCGGGAAAACGGCTTATATCGTTGGATTCGTATTCAAATAGACTACATTTTAGAATTTTTTAATCAAAATCGTCGGAACCGTTTTCGAGAAATAATTTTTTTTCAGGTTTTTTCAGAGTTTTTGGGGGGTAGCGCCCCCAAATTTAGAGCTAAAATTCATTTCTCGATTTCGCCTCGGGGTATGATTTTTCTGAACATGTATGCCAAATTTCGTCAAAATCGGCCCAGTAGTTTAGGCTCCAGGCGTCTGCACAGACGACAGACGACAGACGACAGACGACAGACGACAGACGACAGACGACAGACAGACAGACATTTTTTAAAAACCACTTTTTTGGACTCAGGGGACCGCAAAACGTGTAAATCCATCAAAATCTCAAAATCGAATTTTCGCGCCATCACAATACTTTCTCTTTATATGAGAAAGTAAAAAGGCATGCAAAATTTCAATTTGATACATGCAGTAGTTTGTTTGTAGCAAAGAGATACATTTTATAATAATTGAAAAAGAGATGTATGGTTAGAGGAATAGTAAGAATGCGGGGTGGTTCCCTTACTACTAGCCGCTGCACTACTACCAGACCCATTATCTATCAACTCATCATGATTCACGATAATCTATTTTTTCAATATTCAATACATATTTATTACTATACGCTCGCTTCAATGATAGAGCCACGCGATGCCTAGTTTAATTTACCCTTAAACGACCCACAAGCAACAGTTTTCGTGTTTTTTCATTGCCCCCGTTTTCTCGTGTGCATTTAGACCTCTAAAAGGAGATTTCCCCTAGAAAAAAAAAAAACAGTTTTAAATAGGCCACCATTATTTTAACTAATATATATAGTACATTACGCGTCTAGTGCGGAAAGTAGCATTTTGCATACGAGAGTGGAGTTTGCACCCGAGCGACAGCGAGAGTAGTAAACGCACACGAGCAAAGCAAAATGCAGTTTTCACACGAGTTGCGTACACACACATACTGTTAAATTGACGTCTATAACGCGACTATTATTATCCAAACAACCTCAATAACACGGACGGTTTTCCAATTCAAAACGTAACTCAGAACCTCTATAGTCTATAACAAGTCGTTTTAGTTTTAAGAAGTCAACCTCTATAACGCGACTCTATACAGGAATGGGTCGACCTTGAACAAGTCTAGACTTGAAAACCCCTCCCATTAACTTCGATAACACGACTGATAGCCAAAATAACCTTGATAACACGGCTCTCAACAAAAAGAGTACCTCGATAACAAGACTGTTTCCCTAATCCCCTTGAGACAATTCTTATCGAGGTTCTACTGTATTAACTTGGTGCGTAAAAACGCTTGGTGAGCTTAACTTGGTACTATAAATACGCCGTCCTTCACTCCAGTCGTCAGTATGTCTTGTTGTTGCTTCAAGTAAACATCACGATGCACCACACTCCCTGAAGATGCTTCCAGTAGTGGAAGCGAAACCAAGCACTTCTTCCCCTTCGTGACGCGGATTTCACCGGAAAACCAACCTGTTTAATACGGGAACTTATTGATTTATCGGCTAATGCAATTTATTAGTTTATAACTAATTATTGGCTGATAATTGTATTGCCATGGACATAATCAGTACAAGTTTCAGCTGTTAGATAGTCGGCAAGTGGGTTGAATATAGATTTCAATATTGGTAATTTAACGGACAAAAAACAATTAATAAAATTTTTACCTTAAGTTGATCAATTTATTGGAAGAGCAACAAAGGCAAAAAAATTGTGTTTATTTTCGACGACTATGAATGTTTAAAAGTGTTCCGATGAAAGAAAGCATGTACACCGCAAATGTCAGCTTAATCAATTTATGTTTTACCAAAAATAAATCAATCAAACACGGATACAGAATGCTAAATGTTTTTTATACCTATAAAAACACATTTCTCTTAATTCGGATGCTCGTATATTAATTTTGTATAACCTCTTCTTTTATAAATTCATGAATTACATCTTGGCAGGTTAGCAGTTAATAATTCTTCTTTTATGTAAGTGACAGTAAACATTTGAAAAAAAAAGAAAAAGAAGAACACGTTCCTCTTACAGTAATTAATATTGATTTACACTTAACTCAGGTAACATTTTCTAAAATATTGAATATTCGAACAAGAATTTATGACAGAAAGGACGAAAAATGTTATGGGATAGCCAAAAAAAAAAAAGGAGAAAAAATTACAACTTTGAAGAAATAATTTGATGGACAGACTGAAAAAAGAGATTTTTGATTTACGACTGTTTATATTATGATTGTGGATAAGTTGTGTTATCTAACACCTTAAAAAGAATGGAATGTGCAGAAACTTATGTTGTACTTGAGGCTTTCGAATGCATGCATAAGATATGAATTCATAATTTTTAAGTCTTACAATAAAAGTGAAATGAAATTAAGGACGATATTATGGGAATCTTTTTAAATCACACATCATCATCTTTTTAATAATTATTAATATTAATAGGAATACTTAAGTAATAATGAGTTTAAAAATAATAATAATCATTATGAAATTATTTTGTAATAAATAGGTTAGTGTATGAAGTATTACAATATAAAAGTATTGGTAATCTAGATCTGTGGTCTTGCATCCTCTTCTGGAAGCGTCTTCAGAGTGGACGGTGGTGCATGGTGATGTTAACTCGAAGCAACAAGAGATACTTAGTATATCTTGACGTTCGCTTCCAGCAGTGGAAGCAAAACGTCGGATTTATAACCCTTCGTGGCAAGAATTTCACCGGAAAAATGAATGGTTAATCTAGTGAAGTTGTTGAAATCAGGTTGGCGACACTGCTTTTTCGACCTTATTTGTAATTTCCGATTATCATTGATTAAACCTGCATCTAAATAACCTTCTAATTGAGTTTAATTGCAATTCTTATTTAATTTTAATATTGAATCTCTTATATCTGCTATTAAAAGTGCTAACAATTATTGCTACCTATTTATTAAAATTAAATAAATTTTATTTATTTATTATGTATTTTCTCTTTACTGGAGATAAAATATTGTATGTACCTCGAGAGTAAAGATTTCGCAACAATTATCTAGCTAATAAGCGTTATTCCCCCGGCTTCGCCTCGGGATTTAAGGGACCATGGTTCCTTCGGCTTCGCCTCAAGAACCGACTTATTCGCTCAGGGAATAATGGCTTACTTTACTCTCTATCCCTAGGTGCCTAGGAGCCAAATAACTATTTTATCTACGATTGATACGAAATATAAACATTATATCTTTGTTTAGATGCGTAGAAAGTGATTATTTACGTACTTGTATTCATTGCGCATGCGTGGGTCATAGTTCTGAATAATTCCTCTTCTTTACCACGCTAGTGCGGTAAAGAAGAGGAATTCTTCAGCTTTACGCACGATTAGAGAGTTTGTTTACATTTAACAAAACTAATTTGCTATTCTTTTATTAAAGTAACTGTTTATATCGAGTTTTTAGTGAAAAACAATTTGTGAATCAAGTGACTTTGACGAAAATGTGGAGAATAATACTCCTCCAGAAATAATTAATTCGGCAAAAAATACAACTAATGAATTAATGATATCTTTATCAAGAGAGAGATACGAATTTACATACAGCAAGTTTATTTTTTTCTGTATTTATTATTTAAATCTAACAATCGTAGATAAAGTACGGTACGCAACTCGTGCGAAAATGGCATTTTGCATTGCTCGTGTGGTGTTTGTGGAGTTTGGCAAACTCCACACTCGCATGCAAAATGCTACTTTCCGAACTCGACGCGTAATGTACTATTAACTGCTTAAAGCTAAACAATAATATCCTTATTTTACTATACCTAAATTATATATATACCTTAAAACTAATATACGTTATTTTATAAAATTGTTTGTTTAGGCTTCACTAGGGCAGAGTGGTTAAGATTAGATCTATCATTGAAACATTCTATATTACAATTAAAAATTGTTATTCATGATAAAATAGTACATTACGCGTCGAGTGCGGAAAGTAGCATTTTGCATGCGAGTGTGGAGTTTGCACCCGAGCGACAGCGAGGGTAGTACACACGAGCAATGCAAAATGCCGTTTTCGCACGAGTTGCGTACCGTACTTTATCTACGATTGTTAGATTTAAATAATAAATACACAACACAAGGTGACACAATTATAAGGTGACACAACACCTTATAAATCCATCAAATAATTGAATATATATTAATAATAAATACAGAAAAAAATAAACTTGCTGTATGTAAGTTCGTATCTCTTCCCTTGATAAAGATGGCATTAATGTTGAGTTGTATTTTTTGCCGAATTAATTATTTCTGGAGAAGTATTATTCTCTACATTTTCGTCAAAGCCACTTGATTCATTCATTGTTTTTCACTAAAAACTCGATATAAACAGTTACTTTAATAAAAGAATAGCAAATTAGTTTTGTTAAATGTAAACAAACTTGCTAATCGAGCGTAAAGCTGAAGAATTCCTCTTCTTTACCGCGCTAGCGTGGTAAAGAAGAGGAATTGTTCAGAACTATGAGACGCGCATGCGCAATGAATACAAGTACGTAAATAATCACTTTCTACGCATCTAAAAAGAGATATAATGTTTATATTTCATATCAATCGTAGATAAAAGTGTTTGTTGTATTATGCATCGCAATATTTATTTTATTTTGTAAATATAAAAATTGGAAATAAGACTCTTCTTCCAAAAAGAAATACAAGAATTACTATTTGTTCCATGATTATATTATTTCGTCTTTAAAATATAATTGAAAATTATAATTTTTATTAACTTGATAAAGTTATTAATATTTTTGAAGTTCGTGAATCTGAGAATATTGTATCTTATTATCTTATCTAAACTAAAATCTTAAATAAATAAAGATAAGGATATCTAAATAAATATCTAAGGACTGTTTGGACGTCTGCAGAATAACAATAACTTTTTATATATTTATACTGTATCACGATTTTTTATTTTTTTTATTTTTTCTCATTGTATCAAAAATGTTTTTTTTTAAATGATTACGTTTGACCTTATACGTAACCTTAATATAAAACACACTGGACGAAAAGGTGAAAAAAATCAAATGGATTTCAGTTAGAAGAATGTTTTCGACTCTGTATTAGTCGAGGAGATAGCGTGCAAAAAAGTGTCTGACTAACATCAAGCTAGAATTTTGTGTATAAGTCAATCTTTTAGCGCCTTTTAAGAATATGTGGTTGGCTAAGTTCGTCTGCGGGACATAGCTTGGCAATAGGCGTTTGAGAAAAAAAAAAAACCCGGTGGAGAGCGGCCATGTCTCACCAATTATGGTGGAAAATATGATTTTTATGATCCTGTGTACAGAATTGGTTAGTAGACCAAAAATCAAGTCGATGTTATTTTCACACTTGATAGGTTAGTTATTCAAATATTACTAAAAATCAACGTGGCCACCAGTCAAGGGACAAACTAACATCAACTTGATTTTCGGTCTACTAACTAATTCTGTACTCAGGATCATGAAAATCACATTGTCCACCATAATTGGTGAGACATGGCCGCTCTCCATAGGCTTGTTTTTTTCAAATGCCTATTGCCAAGCTATGTCCTGCTGACGAACTTAGCCGAACACATATTCTTAAAAGGCGCTAAAAGATTGACTTTTACACAAAATTCTAGCTTGATGTTAGTCGGACACTTTTTTGCACGCTATCTCTTTGACTATAAATTATAATTTTGAATTTTATGAGGTAAAAAATTTAAAAATCTTATACAGTAGTGCCTGAAATGTTATAAATATCTCATCTATTCTGCAAAAATAAGACAAGACCTTCGGTTAACATATTTAAGAAAATAACATTAGGTATATTTTAATTTAGTTCTTCAGATAGAAATAACATCCGAAGTTACGTAAAACGTTCTGATCTTCTTATAAGAGGTAAATGTTATGCGTTTTTTTGTATTAGCAACTATTTCAATTACCTTTGGCAGGTTTTGAATAAACATTTTTGTGAAAACCTCAAACTTCGATTGTTCTTTTAATTATAACATTTTGTAGAATTATTTATTAAAGCGAGTGTAAGCAAGCTTCTTACATTCAACTAAATATGAGTTCTGTCTGTCTGTCCCGACGATAACTTAAATAAAAGTTGAACGATTTAGTTGAATTTTGGTACACATGTTCCTTTTACTAAGCTCAGGCTAATTTCACTGTACTGCGTTATCCGTCTAAGATTTGGCGCGCAACGTAATTAGACTGACCGAATGATTGCTTATTTTTTTTTTTTTTTAAATATTGTTACACAATACGCTGGGGAAGTGTGACGTCACTTACGTAAAAAAAAAGTGTGTATTATTACGTTGGCTAATCTGCGCTGGCTCATAACAAACAGTATACAACTGGGTTTTATCAGTGCTATTTTATTTTATTATTTATTTTTTAATAAATTTTATTAATTTAAGAATGAAAAATGTCTCAATGCTTTGAATTTGGGTGCAACCATAGAGCCTTAAGAGATAAATGTCACTTTTATCGCAATACTAATCCATTTTCTCCATCCATTGTTTGGCGTAACATCTGTATTAAGTTATCTTTTATATCTTATTTGAGTTATTTGTGAGAATTATTTGTTTTATCATCTATAATGTATAATTAATGATTTTACTGATATATGATTAGTTTAAAAACAGTTAAAAAAGCTTTTTAATAGGATAAAAAGAGGAAAAAACTATAAAATGCTCACAGAACACAAGTAAACAGTTGTTTGTTATGAGCCAAAAAAAGATAACCTGACAAAAAATCGTGGAGGGCGCCTGACGTCACAGCAACCAAGGTCACTTTACGTAACCTCTCTAACGCGACGGATGAATTACTATAAGACTATAAGCCAAATCTTAGAAGGGTAACGCAGTCCAACGAAATTAGCCTGAGCTTAGTAAAAGGAAAATGTGTAACAAAATTCAACTAAATCAGTAAAACTTTTATTCAAGTTATCGTCGGGCAAGTAAACTGCCGGAAGTAAAACCGTGGCTGGTTAGAGATAGATTTTAAAAAAATCCTAGGGTCTACCATATTTTACATTGGGTAACGTGAATTGATTCTAAATGAAGAGAAAGACTTGCTAACTTATGATAGGGTGTTTGTTATTTTTATGTTGGTACGGTTGGTTTGTTGTTAAGGTGTTGGTGTATAATCAGCTGCTTTGTCGTGAGTTGGATGGTTTCACTGAGATAGTAGTTAACACGCTACAAGCATCTGACAGCTATCCTGTCAAGATCATCTGACAGCCATCCTGTCAAGATGAGAGCTGTTGCAGCCGCGCCGTGAAGCTGAGAATCCCAGATAATAACACTTCTCGTACCTTGTAATCCTTGACCATTTCAGTGAATTTGAATTAACTGAGATTCCGAAAATCTGGAAGTGCTCTTTTACTTTCCCAAACTATCCAGTGGCGTAACTATGGGCCCGCGCGGGCCCGCATGCGGGGGGGCCCCCAGTGCTATGGGACCCAAATCCAGAAATAACTAGAATTACTATCCTTGTACCAACGTCGAGGGGGGCCCCCAATCCTGAACGCAAGAGGTTTTTTTTTTTTTTTTTTTTTTTGCTCATCGATTTTCTTTGGCGAGGGGCCCCCAAAAATTTTTTGCGGGGGGGCCCCCAATGGTCTAGCTACGCCACTGAAACTATCCTTAACTATCTGTCATGATATAAAGATTGTTTCCCATACATCATATTATTGAAGCGAGCGTAGCGAGCTTCCTACATTTAACGAAATATGGTCCATGTCTGTGTGTGTGTCTGAAACGTACGACGATAACTTGAGTATAAGTTGACCGATTTTGATGAAATTTGGTACGCATGTTCATTTTACCAATGCTCAGGGCGAGTACATTGGACAACGTTGTCTGCCCAAGCGTTCGCGCGCAACGCTCGCGTAAACGTGCGCTTCAAAATTGAAATGGGAAATTTTTTGACTTTATCTATTCGACGAGGCAAGCATATTTTTAAAATAACATTTTTCAGTAAAACCAACAGCGACACTGTTATCAATTAATAAAGATCGTTAAAACTATTAAAGCGGACCTAAACGTTTAAAATAGGGAAAACAACTTTTAACCGATATGTTACGTTCTATTCTATGTAACTATTTTAATAAAACTTCATCTACATCGTCTAATGCATAATTGAAACAGGCATGTATAATTTCAACTTGATACATAAAAACGTTTATTTATTAAATATCACATATTAAACTATAATATATAATGTTATAAGATAGAGATAATAGTACAAACTGTCATTGCTAACATTATAAAAGTAAAAATTTTACTGTCTAGGCATCAAAATAAATTTTGATCCTTATAGGCATCAAACATTTTTCTCATTTTACTGCCTAGGCAGTAAAATCACATTTCTCTGTCCAAAATCAGTTCAATAATACCTCAATTAGCTGCCGCAAGTAGATAAACTTTATTTAAAGTCTTGAATAAAGTTTAAACGTATCGAATATTGATCCACATTTTTTTACACCTCTTAAGCCATCGTAATTATATACAGAATTATTTATTTTTACTACTAAGAAGCGAATAATTATGTAATTATGTAATTTAAATAATATTGGTGTGCTCTGCGATTTACACTATTGTTAAAATCATTAATACACTAAGAATATGTAATTGTAATTAATGACTGATATTCCAAAATACTATATTTTATTTTTTGAGAAAAAATGAAATCTGAAAAGATATGTAATAGATCTAAACTATATTTTTCTTTTTGTACAACAACCGATAATTTATAATTAATTATATTCTCATCATTAAAAAAGATTTGTACAATGGTAGAAAAAAAACAGCAAATAACCCAGAGTTAAAAACTATTGTAAAAATCGACTTTTTTTGTAGAACAATTAAATTAAAATAAGGTTAAAAGGAGAAAAAATATATATATTTCTTGTTAAAAAATTAACGACAGACTAGAAAAAAAGTATTAGTTCATTGTTTTCTATTGTTATTTTCATTCAAGTATACAATAAATGTTTCTACGGAGTTTGTCGGTAAAAGAATAAAAGATATTTTTTTTAAATGTTTAAGCAATAATATTGAGTACAATTCTTCTACTATGAGAGTGAAGTAATTCCCATAATAAATGCAAAAAAATTCAATCGAATTGTACAAATCTAATAAACAACAAAAAAGTTCAGAAAACCTATAGTTGTTATATAGTAACCTACTTAATGTAATTTTGCATTTTTCTTTAAAAAAACTTTTTTGTTTTGAATAATTGTAAGTGTTAGGTAAGTAACCTGACATTTAAATAATCTTTATTGAAAAAAATATATAAATAATAATAATAAAAGAATATATAGTTAACTTAAGACATTTTCCAAGGATTTTAAATTAAAGATATAGTTATCAATACAAGATCTGTTTTAAAATACTTTGACTTTCAATTGGTTAAAACTAAATAAAGACTTTGAGGTCAGAACCATGCATTAGTAACATTTTTTTTTTTTTTTGGAATAAATTAGATATGGTTAATTTACAAAGTGTGTATAATTAAATATATTAATCATATAAAGGGTATAATATTAAAATAAATTAATAGATAAAACTCAAGACATACAGTTAATATATAAGTTTTTAATTTCATTGATTTATAGTAAAAAGTACATTAATATTATTGTTTTGTTTTAAAGAGATAATGGTAAATTTTGTTAGAAAGAATTGCAGTAAACCATAAAGTAACCACTAATTAGGAAATAAGTTTGTGCTGCGTATTTGCCAAATCAGAAAATGTTTGTGATTGTGAGGGTCTAAGAATAGAAAGGAGGGGGGGGGGCAGTCACATCATTTACTTGTACTGGATAAATCAGATCTACTAGAACTTACTTGGACAGAGGGAAACTTGGCTACACCTACGATCTCACAACTTTTTACGACAGACTTGGCTTATTTTTTTACATTAAGTGCTAGCGAATTTTCAAAGAAAATTAAGCTATTGCAATGGCTTCAAAATTTTTGTAATGCGAATTTTTGAGAAAAAAAATTCCATGGAAATCCATTTTAGACCATTCTGAATCGATTCCTAAAATTTAACACTTTTATATGTATATATATATATCAGCAATTTAATACCGTGTTTTTGCACACTGCAATAAGGTACACAATATGTGTAGTGAGAGACACCACGGGATGTGCCACGCAAGCGTGACATATAGGAACTGTTCCAACATTAGACTATACCAACAAAGATGTTGGCTCGGCATTACGCCATGTCTTGCATCGTTTCGTCGCGTCCGACTCATCAAGGGCACGATGCCCACCCAACTCTGGACCTATACCAACTCAAGAAGATCAGATCTCACTACAAAAATTGTGTACCTTATTGCAGTGTGCAAAAACACGGTATTTCATTGCTGATTTGTTTTGCCAGCCAAGCAAGAATGGCGGTGTGAGAGCACGCTCGTCTCTGATAAAGCCCTATACCTGATCTTCATTAAGTTCATTTAGGGGTCAAATTTTGACAATTTAGGGTCAAACCCCTTGGGAGACCCCCTTTTATATGAAAATATGATAAAAGTGTAAATAACAACAATTACTGTACTCTTAAAGAGCTTTCCAACGACATGCATCTTGAAGGGTAAATACTATTTTGGCTTTTGTACCCCGTACATACCCGTGTGCCGTGTGTACCAAAATGTTTTATTTTTCACCCATCCAAATTCTAAACCAAAATTTTCTATATTATCATAAGCCAATAATAAGCAGATTTCTCTGAAAATTCGCTCATTAAGTCATGGTGCATGACTGGACTTTTTTTGTTGGGATTTCACTTGTTTTTGTAAGTATGTATATAATAGAAAGATAATGAAAAAAATATTAGTAAATAAAGAGTAGTAGGAATAATAATAGTAGTAGGAATAATAATAGTAGGAATTGTTTATAAGAAAGGGTTTAAAATACAAAGACAAGGTATGAAACACGGTGGGTGTTCAAATGAAACTAAATAATTATCTCGAACAACACTGTCAAATCAGTGACAACCTCACTTATTCCAAAATAAAATTCTATAAATGAGAGTAAAAATAATTCTTTAGTTTTAAAGTTGGGCACTTTTTTATCTGCAAAGAAACAGATTATTGCGGATTTTTTAATTTTTCCTTTATTTATACATTAAACTCTACCTATAAACTAAATTTCAAGTTTCTATTGGATTGCTAGAAGTGGCTTATCATTATGAGTCAGTGACAAAATAACAAAACATTAGGTTCATATATCTTATAAACCAATGTAGGTAGAGGTGTGAAATTTATATTTCTGGTTCAGTCTGTAATGAACTCTAACTTAATAGTATATTACGCGTCGAGTGCGGAAAGTAGCATTTTGCATGCGAGTGTGGTTTTACCACCCTCGCTGTCGCTCGGGTGCAAACTCCACACTCGCAATGCAAAATGCAGTTTTCGCTCGAGTTCCGTACCGTACTTTATCTACGATTGTTAGATTTAAATTATAAATACAGAAAAAAATAAACTTGCTATATGTAAGTTCGTATCTCTCTCTTGATAAAGATGTCATTAATTCATTAGTTGTATTTTTTGCCGAATTAATTATTTCTGGAGGAGTATTTTATTCTCTACATTTTCGTCAAAGCTATTCATTCATTGTTTTTCACTAAAAACTCGATATAAACAGTTACTTTAATAAAAGAATAGCAAATTAGTTTTGTTAAATGTAAACAAACTCACTAATCGTGCATAAAGCTGAAGAATTCCTCTTCTTTACCGCGCTAGCGTGGTAAAGAAGAGGAATTATTCAGAACTATGAGACGCGCATGCGCAATGAATCCAAGTACGTAAATAATCACTTTCTACGCATCTAAACTGAGATATAATGTTTATATTTCGTATCAATCGTAGATAATAGTATATTATGTTACAAGGCTGTGAAGTGAGTTTTTTCTTTACCGCGGCAATTACATTTACTGTCGAGCGAAGCGAGACAGTAAATATTGCCAAGGTAAAGAAAAAACACTTCAAAGTCGCGTAGCATATGCTATTTTTTCCGAGGTAGCAGACAATGAAAAAACATTAAATATTAATCACTAATCAATATATAATAATAACAAATATTAGTACATACTTAAGACTTGAAAAGAGAAACCTTAAAATGAGGTTACACTATAAGAAAAGATAAACAAAACGCATTGACATCTAGCGGATTTTTATCGTACTAGAAGCATTTCTACAAAGACTGCAGCACTACTAACGGAAGTTTTGACAACTACCCACCGTAAAGAAAAAATCTTTTAGTGCCTAGGACGTAAAAGATTTTTTCTTTACAGCTAGGAGTAATGAAAAGATTTTTTAAGTCCACGTAATGAAAAAATGGATTTTAGCTATGTTTTTTAGGCTCTAAAGTTACTATTTCACAGCCTACCACGGAAAAAATTAATTTACATACCTGTGTATGTTTAATAGGATTATAGAGGGGCTTCCGAAATGCCTTGAGATGGTTCCAGTTATGATGGTAATGGCTGTGCTCTACTTGGCCGGGCAATACCGTGCCCCAAGATCTATTCCAATTAGGTATATTGGTTTATTATCTTGGTGTTATCCATAAATAGATTTTGATATGATTTAAAAAAAACTAGTCAAGATTTTTCCAATAATTTTTTCAAAAAAGGTTTACTTTACTTTAATCATAAATACAAATTTGTTATCCTGATTTATTTTTATAATATTTTTATTAATATAACATTTATTTTTATTTTTATAATAATGTATTACATTCACTACTGTTAAACATTTTTAAACATTTAAATTCTGACATATTAATTATTCCTACATAGAGAATATTACATCTTATACTTTCATTTGAAAAATAGTGAATTTAAATATATATTATAAAGTTCTTATTAATGTGTTATTTATATAAAAGTTTTAGTATATAGTAAATGTAAAAATATCGAATTTTATCGCATGATACTCTCCAATTATAATAAGCAATATATATATATATATATATATATATATATATATATATATATATATATATATATATATATATATATATATATATAATAAGATGGAATGCAGATTTATAGGAAATAATATTTATTTTATAACAATCTATCAAATGAAGAAATCTTTCAGAGCCCCTTCTTTACTGTTTTAAGGCGCATAAAGAAAAAAAAACTATTCCGACAAAATCTCACGTCCTTCCTCAGTAGAACACGCTACTACTGACAGAGGAACATGGTTCACCTTTAGTTCTTTTGAACCTTAAGGAATTAAAAAAAAAAAAGAGTTAATAATTGTCCAATCTCAAGCTATTAATTAACAGGTTCTAACTACTTGTACGGTATGAATCACGATATTATAGGAGTCATCACGTGCGACGTGCGCTACGATAACATTCCAATATGAAATACCAGCAATACAAGGTTGTAAACCAACTATAAACTATCTTTAACTATCTTACTGAACGGGATAAGGAAAGATGCTGGCAGTTCTAGCTTTTAACTATCTTACTGAACGGGATAAGGAAAGATGCTGGCAGTTCTAGCTTTTAACTATCTTACTGAACGGGATAAGGAAAGAAGATGGCAGTTCTAGCTTTTAACTATCTTACTGAACGGGATAAGAAAAGATGATGGCAATTCTAGCTTTCAACTATCTTACTGAACGGGATAAGGAAAGAAGATGGCAGTTCTAGCTTTTAACTATCTTACTGAACGGGATAAGGAAAGATACTGGCAGTTCTAGCTATCAACTATCTTACTGAACGGGATAAGGAAAGATGATGGCAATTCTAGCTTTCAACTATCTTACTGAACGGGATAAGAAAAGATGATGGCAATTCTAGCTTTCAACTATCTTACTGAACGGGATAAGGAAAGATGCTGGCAATTCTAGCTTTCAACTATCTTACTGAACGGGATAAGGAAAGATGATGGAAATTCTAGCTTTCAATTATCTTACTGAACGGGATAAGAAAAGATGCTGGCAGTTCTAGCTTTCAATTATCTTACTGAACGGGATAAGAAAAGATGCTGGCAGTTCTAGCTTTTAGCTATCTTACTGAACGGGATAAGGAAAGATGCTGGCACTTCTAGCTTTTACTGCTAAGTGAGGACCTATTGATACGATCTGCCAGTTCACCTGTTAGCAATCTTGCGAAGATGATGGTAAAATAACAGTAGATATAGAAGTAATTCATGGATAAGGAAACGAATGCATGGAGACAGATCACCCAGATGCAGTCTGAAGAAAACGCACATATGTGGATTAAAGCGGAGCCCCTGCTCCTGGGCTAACCGGCACTAAGGGGGATAAAATTAGGTACGTTGAATGGTGTATTGAAAACGTTCTGAAAACGGTATCTTTCCAAGTAAACGCATCGTATTTAATCCAGTTCATCTCAATGTCGATACAGCAAAAGTCTATACTGAATGGTATATTGAACACACTTTTAGTAACATATAAACACCTGACTGTATATTGAGATCGTATTAAGGCATGCGCAGTTTCATTATTTCTCTCCAGGGTAACCTGACATCGACCGTACAAACATAACCTTCTTTCACTGCCGTCACAATTATCATGTGTCAAAATCAGCTGTTTTTTAATGACAACAGAACTGTGTATAGACATTTTCAAATACTAACTCAATACAGTCATGTAAACAGACATCAGTTGAAATTAGTAACCCTATTGAGATCGTTATTAATACTCCATATAAGCGTAGCTAGTTGTAATATAATAGATAATTGATACAATGAGATAATACCCCAAAGTACTTAGGGACAAAGAAATATCACACTTATGTACATAAAAGTGATAATACCACATTCTAATTTACAATTAAGACAGACTTTATCCCTTTGTTTAATTATCAAACTCAGATCATATCAAATTTGCAATGTAATATTGGATACAAAACTGAAAAAATGCCATATAACTTAAAAAAATCAGTCCGAGATAACTCAGACAAACTTTCTCATATACGAGTTCATAACTACTTAGCCCAATGGTCTCCATTTAATAGTTTTCGTAGGTGAATTTAATTATTATACACCATTTTATTAAAATTTAATAAAAAAAAAAACCTCCTCGGTGGGAAATTGAACCTTGAATCTCTCCGTCAATGTTTAAAGATATTTTCTCAGGAACTAGATTTTTCCTGGGAAAACGGCATATATCTTTAGATTCGTATTTAAATAGAATTTTTAATCAAAATCGTCGGTACCGTTTTTGAGATTTTTTTTTTTTTTTTTTTTCAAGTTTGTTCAGAGTTTTGGGGGATAGCACCCCAAAATTGGAGCTAAAACTCATTTCTCGATTTCGCCTCGGGATATGATGTTTCTAAACATGTATGCCAAATTTCGTCAAAATCGGCCCAGTAGTTTAGGCTACAGGAGTCTCCACAGACAGACGACAGACTTTTTGGATTCAAAGGGACCTTAAAACGTGTAAATCCATCAAAATCTAATTTTCGCGCAATCACAATACTTTCTCTCAGAAAATCAGGATAAAGCAAAAGAAACTGTGACACACTGCAGAGATAAAGCGCCAGCTATTACAAACGAAGAAGTGGAAAGGGCAATACATGGAATGAAAAATGGTAAAGCGGCTGGAGTCGACAGAATATTCGTGGAAGAACTAAAGGCTGGAGGCCCAACTATGGTCTCAGCCATTAAACACATAGCAAATTTATGCCTGGAACAACAAAAAGTGCCCCAAGATTGGCTTATTGCACAACTTGTCCTTATATTTAAAAAGGGAGATCGGCTTAACATCGAAAATTATAGACCTATTAGCCTTTTGTCAGTAAGTTACAAAATATTCATGAAAATAATCGCGAAACGCATAGAAAACCTATTGGAATCCGATATCGATAGCTCGCAGACAGGGTTTAGGAAAAATATGTCTACTTTAGACCACGTTTTTGTTGTTAAACAAATGATAAGAAGATGCCATGAATACAACTTTCCTTTAGTCCTCATATTCGTCGATTTCAAGAAAGCCTTCGACACAATATACAGACATGAAATACTTAATGCAGTAATGGAGACCACAGCAGACAAAGAGATTATTGAAATAATAAAATATATTTACTACGGAGCCAAGTTAGAGATATCTCATGATCAAACATGTAGAACAATCAATATAAATCGAGGAACTAGACAGGGCGATGTGCTATCAAGTAAAGTCTTCATTTGTGTACTTGAGCGAGTTTTTAACATGCTGGAATGGGAGAATAGGGGGATTAAAGTAAACGGTAGATGGTTGAATAGCCTAAAATTTGCAGATGATGTAGTTTTAATATGCAAGGATGTAAATGAAGCAAAAGAAATGTTGGAAAATCTAATTGATAAAGCTAAGCATATAGGACTAGAAATAAATAAGAATAAAACCAAAGCAATGAACGTAAATATAAACAACTCAGAAAATATTCAAATACTAGGCGATTCAATTGAATGTGTGAATGAGTATATATACCTAGGCTCTCTGATAAGTAACAAAATAGATGGTCAAGACAGAGAAATAAGCAGAAGAGTAACCCTCGGATGGGTTTCATTCAACAAATATCGTCATCTATTTAAATCAGATGTAGGAATGGACCTAAAAAAGAAGTTGTGGACATCATGCGTACTGCCAGTCATAACATACGGGTGTGAAACGTGGCAACTAACTGAAAGTGCATTAAACAGGCTTAGAACGACCCAAAGAGCCATGGAGAGAAGCATGCTCAGGATAACCAGGAGGGACAGAAAGAGGAACGAATGGATAAGGAATAAGACCCAACTAGAAGATATAGGAAAGATTGTGGTGGAGCGTAAATGGAACTGGGCAGGGCATATTGTGCGGACTCTAGATAATAGATGGACCAAAGAACTTATCGACTGGTATCCTAGAGATAAGACACGAAAAAGAGGAAGACCTAGGCTAGCCTGGGACGAAGAAATGAAGAAGACTTGTGGAGGTGCCTGTTGGCAAAGAGTAGCTCTTCAGAGACCGGAATGGAAAAGAATGAAGTCAATATACTCTTCTGAATGGCTTACAAAATAAATCTATACTAAATATAAAATGATATATATAAATAATAACATTAGCAAATTAGGTATTTACATATATTTGTAAATTTATATGTTAATATCAAAAAAATATAAAATAAAATAAATAGGTTATAATGTAGGAAGTAAATATTTTAATTAACAAAGATATGATGAATTAGTAGCTAATAAGCAGATCATTAATTAAACAATAAATATATACTAAGTGTACAATAAGAATTATAAAAGAATAAATAAATAAATAAATAAAATTAATAATAATAATAAATAAATAATAAATAAATAAACAAATAATAAATAAAAATAAATAAATAAATAAAATAAAAAATTGCATGCTGAGTGAATAATTATCAATCAATTTAAATAGTACATTTTTAAAACAGATTTAAAGTAGAGTTAAAAGTTGTGTTAATGTTGTTATATTTGCTAATTGTTTATTTTTGTATATTGCGTATATTGTATTTGTTAATAATTAATCAAACCTCGTTATGCTTTAAGATATTTATGGCGATGTTTCAAATTATTGTGATGCAACCAACCCAAATCCCATTAAGGGAACCACGGTTTCGACCGATTTGCATATATATAAATTAAAAATGTATATATCTGTATATGTATTGTAAATTTTCTAATGATGCAATAAATGGTATTATTATTATATCAGAGTTTTGGGGGATAGCACCCCAAAATTGGAGCTAAAACTCATTTCTCGATTTCGCCTCGGGATATGATGTTTCTAAACATGTATGCCAAATTTCGTCAAAATCGGCCCAGTAGTTTAGGCTACAGGAGTCTCCACAGACAGACGACAGACTTTTTGGATTCAAAGGGACCTTAAAACGTGTAAATCCATCAAAATCTAATTTTCGCGCAATCACAATACTTTCTCTTTATATGAAAAAGTAAAAACTATATTTGAGTTGTAAACAAGACAAATCAAATAGAGCAAAATAAAATAAAACTGTACTCTATAGCCGTCGTTGTGATAACTAATCGTGAAAAGTTAATCTTTTAATCATATCTGAGTTGTACACTGTAAACATACTTTTATACATTTTTAAGAAAAACATTAATGCGTGAAATTGAGTTTTTCTTTTTTATATTCTGTACAATTATCACAATAATTATGTAGATTTGATAATAAAAGTGCAATAAATCATGTGTTTTTATTTTCACCATCAAGTCAAGTTTAGCGTGACACCTTGTTATAATCGTGTTTAAAACTACATTTATTCCGGTTGGTTGGTTCAATAACGATGCTATTAATCTCGACTCATGAGAATATGATACGCTCGGCAGACTTGGTACTATTAAATTATTTATTTATTATAATATCCGATAGTTTTAAATTTTTTTTTTTTTTTTATTACAAACTAGCAAATTTATTATCTATTAAAATGAGTTTATCTTATTTCACTTATAGACACAAATTATTTATTTATGTTTTTTTTTGAGTAACGTATGACTACGTGGTATTAAAAGTTAAGACTTCAAAAATTGAATAAACACAGACACTAAGGCCGACCGTACATGGATTCGAAACATCAGGGTTGCTAACTGTACGGTAATAAACGTTAATTCTTAGTTGGGTACAAGCACGGTAATTCATTTATTACCGTGCTTAAAATACTTTACTCTAAAACACTCTACTCTCTACTCTAAAATACTCTACTTAAATACAATAAAAAACACTCATAAACAGCACAAAATTATTAAAACCAAAAATATCGGGAGAATACAACACATGGGACATGGGACTACGGGACAGAAGTTAAAATGCAAATGGAAATAATGCTCTGTTGATTGTTGATAACCTGCCACACATTTCTTGGTAAGCTATAACCAAGAGAAAGGTAATGTGTCCCATTGGAGCTCCTATTTTTAGGGTCCGTATAGGCAAATTCAAGGACTTATATTTCCCTGCGTGTGTCTGTCCGTTCGTCCGTCTGTCGCCTGCTCTCACGGCTACACCTTTCGTCCTATCACTTTGAAATTTGGCATATATGTGTCTTGTACCTACCCACACATTTTAAAAATATAGCGACTTAAAAAAAAATATTTTTCAAAAAATTAGGGTAAAAAAATTGAAGGGTTAAAAAATGTTTAAAACTCCGTGTGAGGTATTATATGAAAGGGTACGTCAAGCTGATTACAAATACTTCTTGCATACGAGTCCGCAAGACAGTGAGACATTTTCATGTTTTCGCTTTCGCTCTGCGTAAACTACCGACATAAAATGAAATAAAATCGGTAATTTATTCAAGTAATTGATCAAAGTAGATGGAAGATCATTTTTATTCTTATCTCCACACCGGCACTGCCGCGGCTTGATTACATAATACTGAATTCAATATGCCTTGAATTGTTAATATGCCTTCATACTATGTAGGCCGAGAGGGCTGAGAGTTGATGGCAACCTCCTGTACTTTCCTAATTCCCTGTCACACGTATAACTCTTTTCGACTCTCTTCGGCCCTATGACGTGCGGTGGAGGGAGGCCCAACAGCTGGAGACTGGATTACACACCTCCTATAGCTTTTTAACTCCTTGTTATACTTTTCTGAGTTTTTAAGCTAAAAGTAACGTAACGTTTTTGACTTATGTTCCATAGCCTAAACATATAAATGTCAAATATATAATTTTTGGTTATAAACTTGGATAGGGCTAGCGTAGGCAAGTTTGAAGTGGGTGTGAAACGTGTCCCCCCCCCCCCCCCCCCCTCTATCTCGCTTATGTGAAGAACAAAAAATCTGAAAAAATTCCTGAACATTCATCGACTAAAATTAAAGATACCACTTTTTGGAAATTTCGAAAAAAATATTATTTTATTTTTTATTGACAAAATACGTATTGTTTATAATTATTGTATTTTCGATATATTTATATGTTTGTAGTCCGGTTCAGTGGCAAAAAAATATACTTTATTAGAAGTTTGTTTATGTGTTTTGAGAATATCAGACCCATTGATAGTTCACTGGGTTTTTAGCATTTTGAAAAATACCATCAATAGGGTACTTATTAAACTATACAGTGTGGTAGCCTACGGACCCTCGCCTCGCTGTGTGCTGTGTGCTGACTAGCACACACTTGACCTGTTTATTTTTTTTTTCTGAAATCCAGCACTAACACTTCCTAATATAATCAATAATCATTCTTAGAGTTTGATGTTTAATACAGTATTATTTCTTCTTTTCATTATGAACTTTTCTACGTTAGGAACCATCTTGAACCAGCTGATGTTAAATTTTTGAATAAAAAATAATTACTTGCTCCAGGCTATCAAGCGAATGAATCACCCTTGAATAATAAGTATTTATTTTCTTATAGCCTACGCATGCCGCATGCTTGCTATTTTAAACCTTAGTGAAATGTCAAACATATGACTACATGAAATTTATTATAATTATTTTTTATCAGATGTTCATCGTACATTCTGTTTATAAGAAAACACCTTCAATAGGTAGTAATTAAAAAGTAAAAATGGATCATATCAAGTCAATTTCAAAACTTTTCTATACTTGAGTAATAATAGGCTTTATATCGCTGATATATTTTGCATTGCCATTGTTTAAAAAGCTTTTTATTTTAAAAAGATTTTTATTTTAAACTCGACACGACATTAATATGTAGATATTTACATTCTACCATCTGTCATATTTATATTAAAAATTTACATAAATGGTGTCAAAAGCATGTAAAACCGAGGCCAGAAGCAAATGATATATTATCTGGAGACAAATCGTGTAAAGATGTCCTTTATTTTTTTTATTTTTTGAATTCGAATCAAATAATTTATTTTATTTATGAATGCCCAAATGGTGCCTACTTATGGTAAATTATCGTGTATAAATGTTGTATCCTTTTACATTTTTCGATTGTACAATAAGAGTGTGATTTTGATTTGTTCTCCAAAAAGAAAATAATGGAACTTGAATTATTCAAAACTAATTCCCTCACGAATTTTTACAACTCACGGTTTGTCATTTTAAAAAGATATATTTTTTGGTGATTGTGGGAAAAGTTATGAGGGTATTTTATGTAGAGGTGTTCATATTGTTGCTAAATATTATAAAAATATAAATCTTCCATTGTTTTTTAACACTTATCTTCACCACAAGGATGTAATAAAGTCTTAAGATGTTTTTTGTTTTTTGTTTGCTTTTTGTTTTGTTTTTCTCTTTATAAATACGATAAGATCAAATCTCTTAAGAAGGTCTAAAAAGGCAATGGAGAAATTCGTGTTTTTTTTCTAAAAAATGAACGTCTTATACCTCTAAGGGCACGGATACAATAAATGAGCATGTGCTCACTCCGTTTTTCTCAGATCATGTGTTTTGCTCAGATCATGTGTTTTGCTCAGATCATGTGTTTTGCTCAGATCATGTGTTTTGCTCAGATCATGTGTTTTGCTCAGATCGTGTGTTTTGCTCAGATCATGTGTTTTGCTCAAATGTGGACAGGGCGAGCTGTATTGATGCCCGTTCAGAGCGGCGTCGGCGCATAAAAAAAAATCAAAATTATCTCCTACATGAATTATTTTAAGAAATATATATGTTAGTAATACGCTTAATATGATTTAGAAAATCAGGAATTCATCTTTCTACAAAAAAATATATATGACAAATAATCACGTAGTTTTAGAAATGATGGCACTTTTTACTTTCTCATATAAAGAGAAAGTATTGTGATGGCGCGAAAATTCGATTTTTGAGATCTTGACGGATTTACACGTTTTGAGGTCCCCTGAGTCAAATGACGAAATTTGGCATACATGTTCAGAAAAATCATACCCCGAGGCGAAATCGAGAAATTAAATTTAGCTCCAAATTTAGGGGCTCTACCCCCCAACAACTCTGAAAAAACGTGAAAAAAAATAATTTCTCGAAAACGGTTCCGACGATTTTGATTAAAAAAATTCTAAAAAGTAGTCCATTTAAATACGAATTTAACGGTATAAGCCGTTTTCCTGGGGAAAATCTAGTTCCGGAGAAAATAGCTTAAAACGCGGACGAAGAGAGCCCGGGTTCGATTCCCCGCCCTGGAGAAGTCATTTTTATGATAAATCTTGATGAAATGTTCAATAATAATTAAATTTACATACGAAAACTAATAAATGGAAAACACTGGGCTAAGTAATTATGAACTCGTATATGAGAAAGTTTGTCTGAGTTGTCTCGGACCGATTTTTTACTTTACAAAAGTCTCAAAGGTCTGTGTGTTTGTCTCCCCAAGACATTGGGACTCCTGGGGCAGTTTTATATTTAATATTCCTTTATCTTAATAGTTGATTAGACTAAGGGATATGATCACAATTATATACACAAGATGTAAATTCCTTTGTCCAAAGGTACATTGGAATAAATATACTTTCGTCTTAATAGTAATTTAGACTAAGGAATATATTCTACTCTGTATATGTTCATTTGTCTAAATAACTATTAACACATAGGGATATAGGGGGGAGCTTAAGTTAAAAATGTACCTAATATTCTTTCTAACAATTAACAATTTAGTACCTACTAAAAAAAAAAAAAAAAGATACTTAAACTGGGATAAATAATTCGTTAAGGCCGTTACCATTATCCACTTTCGTTTTCAGTCGCGAATAAATTTATATTTTTGTGGTAGTTTCTTCATCTCAAAACTAATATATCAGTGATTCTGTAAGTTGTAAATCTACCTGAGGAATCCACCTGATTTTGTAACTGTTTGATATAGAAATGAAAAACTCGCTTCTATTGACATTTTAAAACTTCCAATGAAATCCTCATGTAAACCTTTATATTGTACTAAAATGTTTTAACACTATAAAATACTTCTTCTGCAAAAATATTATAAAAAAAGAAGCAGATTAACAAATAATATACATATGTATATGTATATTTATATAATAAATGAGACTGCGAGTAATAAATAATATTCATAAATACAATATCAGTTAATAAAATTTCAACTTCAATAAACAAATAATATATTAATTTGTAAATAATTATATTTAAAACATTAATCAAGTGATAATTCATGTTTTTACGTCAATTACATAGTTGTTAATTTATTTAATTTAATAAATCAACTAATTTTTTTTTAAATTTATCAGCTGATAATTATATGTATTTAATTTTGAATGTAACAAGTTTGGTTTAGTTCTCATTATAATATTTGTGATGGCATTAGCATAAATAATAATTTTTAATTGATAATATAACATAAATAATTTTATCTACGATTGATACGAAATATAAACATTATATCTTTGTTTAGATGCGTAGAAAGTGATTATTTACGTACTTGTATTCATTACGCATGCGCGTCTCATAGTTCTGAATAATTCCTCTTCTTTACCACGCTAGTGCGGTAAAGAAGAGGAATTCTTCAGCTTTACGCACAATTAGTAAGTTTTTTTACATTTAACAAAACTAATTTGGTGTTCTTTTATTAAAGTAACTGTTTATATCGAGTTTTTAGTGAAAAACAGTGAGTGAATCAAGTGACTTTGACGAAAATGTGGAGAATAATAATCCTCCAGAAATAATTAATTCGGCAAAAAATACAACTAATGAATTAATGCCATCTTTATCAAGAGAGAGATACGAACTTACATACAGCAAGTTTATTTGTTTCTGTATTTATTATTTAAATCTAACAATCGTAGATAAAGTACGGTACGCAACTCGTACGAAAACGGCATTTTGCAAACTCCACACTCGCATGCAAAATGCTACTTTCCGCACTCGACGCGTAATGTACTATTATATTTAAATAATAAGAGCGTCTATCTGAAGTCCAGATCCGGACAGAGAGAACTCCGGGGGGGGGGGGGGGGGTTTGTTCTGAAGAGAAAATTGAAAAAAAATATATATATACATATTATATACCTATATAATTTTTTTGTGATATTAGGAAAATAAATAAGTTACAAGTATTGTATAATTATTACGTTATGTATTTATTAATGTAATATTTGATATTATTTATTTTTTAATATCATATTCAACTTTGGCTAGTCTCTGCTGGTTCTTCGTTAGTTCTTGCTTCATATTTTTCAGATGAACTAATTTTTTTTAGAAAAGGTTTGAAGTCATTTTTGATTTTGTCGTGGAATTCTGAGCATGTGATAATAGAATTTGCTTTAATATTAAGAAGCTCTTTTACAACTGACAGAGATAATCTTCCTCTTTCAGGCGTCCAAATAGACCCCATCATCGCTTTTGCTGCGTTTTCCGTTCATCTTAGTTAAATCCGGACATGTCTCAAATCCGGACGCTAAACTGGACAGATGTTTCAAATCCGGACTGTCCGGACGAAATCCGGACTGTCCGGACGAAATCCGGACTATGCTAACCCTACCTAAAACCTCTTGTAATGCAAGAACGGTACTAATTTATTTCAATATAAAAATACAAAGTGAAAGAGAGTTTGAAATGACATCTACTTTACATAGTTTTCAAAATAATACAAGTAGAATTTCAACAGATTGTGAGGAAACAGATTTGGAAGTCTATATAAAATAATATTCATTATGGTACTTTATTTATATTAGTGCATTATTTTACATCATTTCTTCATTATTGTTTTATTTACGCACATAAAGTCTCTACAGATGTATAGTTTCACGTCTTCTTCGATACTTGAACTAGGATCATATTTTCAACAAGAAATTTACAATTTAGTGATGTAACTATACGCCGCATAGTTGAGTTTGTTTTAGCTTAAGTTTAAATCTTGCTCAACATGTTCTTACATCAAACCCTTGACTGTTGTTTTCTATTCATCTAAAATCAATTAGTTATTTTTTTTTTTTAATTGATATATTTCTATCTTTTACAAAAATGATAACCAATCAATTAATTTTAATTCCAAAAAAAAAATGTGATTTTAACGTTCCTTTTTTAATTTAATCTATCATTGTCGTATCGAAACCTATAATTCACCTTCAAACTTTATTTTTTGAGTTAAAAGACGGTGTTTTTTATTTTTTTTTTTTTTTAAATTAAAAAAGAAAAGAAAGTTGAAAATATACAACAAAATCTGAAACATTTGGCAACTGATGCCAATTAATTTAAACAATTAATGTATATATATATATATATATATATATATATATATATATATATATATTAAAGCTTACATTTTTCAAATTGAATTTAATATAAATAATCTCTTAAAATTAGTAAATTCTGTCAGATGATTTAATTGCTTTTGGCTTCTGTATTTACTTTGCATTTACATCAATGTTTTATCAATCAAATCAAATAATTTATTGTATATAAACGTAAGTTTGTACAATAGAGTTCGGACCGTAACTAATAATATAAATATCGAATAATGTTTATAAAAGCTATATAAGCAGATTCAATTTTCTTATACTTTAACCTAATATGAAATACCTAAATAAATAAATTAATGACAATTATCAACAATACTAACTAAATATTGAGTAGTAATATTAAAAGTAATTAATATTAATTACAATAGTAAACAATTTTTAATAACAAAAAACAATAGTTTAATTTTTATTTCTTCTTTTTTTCATGCATACACACTTAAACAAACATCATACGCCCACGCACATAGGTTTATGTATTATTTATATTCTATATATATTTTTTCTTTTTAATTCTTTACATATAAAGTATTTTTTAGTATTTATTTCCTTATTATAATCATTCGTTTAATATAAAGGCTCTTATTTTTAAGGCTTCTACTGTGAAGTGATAAACTAGGCTAATATTTTCAGAATTATATATTTTATCATTGTTACTTCATATTTTTATTATTTTATTCTGGTTACTTTTATAATGTATTATGTTAATTTATTAACATTACATATATATATTAATAACTTTTCAATCAATAACAATGAGAGAAGAATTTGTGATCTTAATATATTTCATAACTATTAAACATTATAATGGTTGCGTATTTTAATAAATCTCTTTGCGTTTTTTTTTTGTTTTTTTTTGGCATAAAGTATGAACTTATAATAGGTAACGTTTAAAAATGTTTAAGAAATTGAATATTTTAAACGCAGGTGAAACTTCTTTGTTCTTTCTTTAATAATTTTATTATATGTAAATAATTGAAGCGAGCGTAGCGAGCTTCCTACATTCAACGAAATATGCTCCGTGTCTGTCTGTCTGTCTGTCTGTCTGTCTGTCTGTCTGTCTGTCTGTCTGTCTGTCTGTCAGTAACGTTTACGCGTGTGACGATAACTTGAGTAAAAGTTGACCGATTTAGTTGAAATTTGGTATACATGATCCTCTTACTAATACTCAGGCTAAGTTCGTTGGACAGCGTGATCCGTCCATGAGTTCGCGCGCAACGCTCGCGTAAACGAGAGGTACAAAAATTAAATTGGAATTTCAGGACAGGAAAAGATTCTATCATCATCTACTCGATGAGACGAACATTTTTTTCAAATAACATTTTTTAATAAAACCAACAGCGACACCGCTATGACTTAATAAAGATCGCTAAAACTATTAAAGCGGACCTAAACGTTTATAATAGAGAAAACAACCTTTTTACCGATATCTTACGTTCTAACGAAACGATTTTAATAAAACTTCATATACACCATCTAATGCACAATTGAAACAGGTATGCAAAATTTCAATTTGATACATGCAGTAGTTTGTTTGTAGCAAAGAGATACAAATTATAAATATTGAAATAGAGATGTGTGGTTAGAAGAATAGTAAGAATGCGGGGTGGTTCCCTTACTACTAGCCGCTGCACTACTACCAGACCCATTATCTATCATCTCATCATGATTCACAATAATCTTTTTTTTCAATATTCAATACATATTTATTACTATACGCTCGCTTCAATGATAGAGCCACGCGATGCCTAGTAATAACCGGGTAAAAAATATAAAGAGGCTAACTACATAAGAATTATTTTCTGCCTATTGTCTTCAGAGGTTCAGAACAGTTAAAAGGTGTTAAAGGTTTTATAGCTTTACCTAACAATATTTAATTGATTTTTATAACGTTTATATTACATTTATTACGTGCAGCCGATCGGCATTCTTTCTTACTTTTAGAGTTTATGAAACGGGATGGGGTTCATTTTTACTTCTAGAGTTTAGTACAATGTACATTATTTGTACAAATAATTTTCTCTCGTCTATTTTACTACGTTTTTATTAGCTTGCATTCTTCTTTGTTTGTTTGTTTGTCCGGTACAAATCTGGCAATCAATTTCTAACTAACTTCCCGAATAGCTAGACATTTGAAACTTTTAGCATAGCTCAGAACACGATGACAATGCATTATTTTAATACTTTTAGCCATCTTTCAGCAGAATTTAATTAGTTTTCAGCAAATTTTGCTGTGCGGAAAGTTAGTTCGGAAAAAATCCACAAGTTATTTTTATTTGTTTTGCCATATCCAATATTTACGCAATCTTCATTTTGACGGGTCTCAAATTTGTGATAGATAAACATTGAATGACAGCAAAACAGGAAATATCGATTATATTATTTCATATATATCGATGGCATGCTTTAGATTTGGTGTTGGGGAGATCCGTTGTACAAAGATTTATCCTTTTATAGGTTTAAGATCAGCTCTCTGGATGGTTGTCATTTATGTGAAGTAAATAAATTCGGAACTATTTTTATTTCACTAACATTATATATTATATAACAATAACATTTATATTATCAACATTACTTACGATTCAACAGGAAATTTAAAAACGTAGTATATAAAAAGTTCTTTTTATCTTGAAATTATTACAAGCTTTTGTTCAACTTGCAATGTATGTATGTTCGTACTCGAGTCAAATCTTGCAACTGAATTTTAAAGCAGTTATCCTCAGACCGATTGAATTGAAATTTTATATACACGTATATTTTGGATGACAATGTATAGTTACTTAAGTGACTTCATTCTAAATCCAATATGGCAGACAGCCCAAGATGGCGGATTAGTTATTTTTTAAGAAGACCCATGATATGAGTATCAAAATAAAGGGTTTGCTGAGAAGAATACGAATAAAAGTTTGTTTTTTTAATAAATTTATTTTATTGATTTGATTGATACAAATTGAAATGTGATTTTTTATTAATTTTCGTTGCCTTAATGGAAAAGTATTGTTTACTCAAAAAGGCCGAAACCGAGATTTCAACAAAATTATCCAATTTTTGTTTTCAAGACGATTTAAGTGGTTTTAAGCTGGATGTCCGAAATTTGACATACATGTTCAGAAAAATCGTACCCCGAGACGAAATCAAGAAATGAATTTTAGCCCTCAAAAATCTCTGAAAAAAACGTAAAATTAATTATACATCGATAAGGTTCCGACGATTTCGATTAAAAAAATATCTAAAATGTAGTTCTATATTTAAATACAAATCTAAAGATATAAGCTGTTTTCCCGGGAAAATCTAATCTCTTCCTGAGTAAAATAGCTTTAAACGTGGAAGGAGAGAGACCGGGTTCGATTCCCCGCCAAGGAGAAGTTATTTGTATGATACATTTTGATAAAATGTTCAAAAATAATTAAATGTACCTACGAAAACTAAGAAATGGAAAACACTGGGCTAAGTAATAATGAACTCGTACGTGAGAAAGTTTGTCTGAGTTGTCTCGGACCGATTTTTGTTTACACTCTCTGCCCACTAGTGCATTAATATTGTGTGCATTAGCATGCCCGAGCATGACCGAGTTGTTAAAGCTTACCTACCGCAGATAGAAGTAAAAAAAGAAATGCATTTTGTAGCAATAATTTATTAGTTATAAATTATATTTATAGTGCGAATTATATCCAAGTCCATACTTATATATTCTCATTACTAAATCTAATTATATATATATTTTATTTTATTTTTTAATTTTGCATAATAATTAAAAAGGTGATGATCTTTTCTATTATCGTAATAACTAGGTGTGCAATGCAGTTGTCTACTTGTAATATTAAGCTGAGCCTGCATTTTAATCTTAAAAAATGAACATATTTATTTATAAACAGCTGAAATCGGATCAAAAATTGTAATATTTCTATAATTTTTAATTAAGTAGCATTTCTGTTTTTCTAATTTACCCCCCTCATAAATAAAAATATGACAAAAGTGAACATAACAACAATAAGTGTACTCTTAAGAGCTTTCCAACGACTTGCATCATGAAAGGCATATACTATTTTAACTTTTGTACCCCGTACCCCGTAGCCCTGTGTACCAATTTGGACCATTTCAGATGTATACTTTCCTAAGGTTAGTCACATTGACCGTGCCGAATTTTGTGTGGATTGGTTCAGCCGTTTAGGAGGAAAACTTTGTACCCCGTACCCCTGTGTATCAATTTGGACCATTTCTGATTTATACCTTCCTGTGGTTGGTAACATTGACCGTGCCGAATTTTGTGCGAATCTGTTCAGACGTTTAGGAGGAAACTTTTTGTACCCCGTACCCTGTACCCCTATGTACCGATTTGGACCATTTCAGATTTATACCTTCCTGTGGTTGGTCACTATAACCGTGCCGAATTTTGTGCGGATCGGTTCAGTCGTTCAGGAGGAGTATGCGTCCAAACAAATGCAAAGTGTAGTATAAGAGCTTCGCTTCGCTCAGCTCAATTAATTATCAAAGAAGCGTATGATTCAAGTATAAATTAAGTGCTACAAAAATGCTAATTAAATTAAATTATTCGTTTTTTCGTGCTACTTCATTACTAAATGTAAAAACATAATCCCTTATTTTTTTCTTATAGGCCTCTAATTATAATTTTTTCGGGAGTATTATATTATTTATAAACAAAATAAAATTATTAAAAAGAAAGTTTAATAAGACTTTGTCTTAGTTTTCAATGCAATTTTTTTTTTTGTACGAAATAAAAATTAAGAGTTTTATTCTGTACCGGAAATATCATTAATCAAAGTTATAACAACCAAGCCAAAAAATTAACCGAAAAATGAATCCCTGAAAAAAAAAAAATATAAAAATTAAACCTTTAACAAGGTTTAGATAGAAACAATGATGGAATAATTAATATTAACAATGAAAAATCGAATTAAGTATTAAGAGCGGACATCTTTGTTTGTTATCCTTGTTTTTCTGACTCGAAATTTCCTGAAAATAATTATTAAACGAGTGAAAGCTATTTTTTTTTTAAAGAATCTCATGAGTAATTTTTTTAAGATGGTTCTTTTCTTATTTTTCTGTTATAGTTTGTCCCACACGTTTGATAATTATGTTTGGATCTTCATTACCTTCCTGAGCTAAATGAATTTTTTAACACACTTCCTTATTTTTTTTTATTTATTCTTTGTGTTTGTAAAGTTTTATGGTGCTTTGCAAAAAAAAAAGCTTGAAAAAACCAAAACTAATGAGCTTTTTTTTTTTTCATTGGAACTTACTAAAGTTAATTAATTGTTTTACAATATTATGATTCTCGACTGTATTTTTTATTTCCAACTAGCTGGATTTGCTTCGCTGCGGAGTAAGTTATTGCTTCCGAGCTTACCGAAGATAACGGAAGCATTGTGTTCACTTTTGAGTACGAAAAATGTTTATATCTCCGATTTTAAAAATTCCAAGAAAGAAATCCGTTTCAGACATCAGGGAACATTTTTGGCCTTTTCTCTGTCGGTCTGTAACTTGAGTAAATGTCGACCGATTTTGATAACATTTGGTAGACATGTTCATTTTACCAATGCTCAGGACGAGTTCTTTGGACAACGTTATCCGTCAAAGCGTTTACGAGCAACGCTCGCGTAAACGTGAACTTCAAATTTAAAATTGGAATTTTAGGTCGGGAAAAAAATCGAACTTCATCTATTCAATGAGTTTAGTAAAACCAACAGCGACACCGCTATGAAGTGTTAAAGATCGTTAATAGTACATTACGCGTCGAGTGCGGAAAGTAGCATTTTGCAGGCGAGTGTGGAGTTTGCACCCGAGCGAAAGCGAGGGTGGTAAAACCACACGAGCAATGCAAAATGCCGTTTTCGCACGAGTTGCGTACCGTACTTTATCTACGATTGTTAGATTTAAATAATAAATACAGAAAAGAATAATAAACTTGCTATATGTAAGTTCGTATCTCTCTTTTGATAAAGATAACATTAATTCATTAACAAATAATTAGTTGTTTTGACTGAGATTTTGTGGTAGCACTTCATAATTATGACTAGAGAGGTTGGTAGAAAGTTACACAACAATATTGTCACCACAATTTTTATTACACATAAACTCACAGCCACGTTTCGACAAATAACATCATCTTCAGTGTGTGTGTTAACTTAGTAAGGGTTAATTCTGTACTAAGTTAACTATTTTACAAACATGTATTATAAACTAACAGTACAAGGTGGGGATGGACTAGGGTCATGTGGGTAGGGGGATTACTACGAAAGGAACAAGGTAAGGGATATGGAGTTGAGATCTAAGTCGGAAAAACAATTAAAGGTAAAAGGTTCAGGTAACATTTGGTTTTTCAACTGCTAAAATAATACTTTCTTATATGCTATGACTAAAATATCTTACAACTACTACATTATTTAAAAAAATATATTTTTTATAGGTTTTACAAGAGCAGAGTTGTTAAGATTTAATTTTTCATTAAAACATGCTATACTTGTGTCTTGGATAGCTCTTTGAATTTCTAAGTTTTCTAAGAGGTCCAATTCCTTGTTTTTTTGGCATGAGTGAAGAAGTTCATAATTATTAACATCAAATGTATGATCGGAAACCGATCATACATCCATTTTGTCCACCATTTTGTTTTTTTTAAATGCCTATTGCTAAGATATGTCCAGCAGACGAACTTAGCCGACCACATATTCTTAAAAGCCACTAAAAGATTTACTTATACACAAAATTCTAGCTTGATGTTAGTCAGACAATTTGTTGCACGTATCTCCTGGACTATAATAATATATACTACCTACTTATCAACTTATGTCTATATTATATACTTGTCAAGGACAAAGGATATTGAAGTTAGCGATACATAAAGTTATATATGAGAGGTAGAAAGAATTGCAGAGCGTGCCGCAGAGAAAACCATCGTGCTCTCATGATTCTTTGTTATCCTTTAATGGTAAATCACGCTGTGAACAGGTGAAATAACAGATTCAAATCATAACCTTTATAGATCTGCTCAAATAAATATATCTTAGGCAAGGGACTCAATCCATATTGAATTCAATTACCATTGAAGCGACATTTAGGGAAATCACAAGGGCACAATCCTGTAAAGCAGCTGTATGGTCGCGACCATAGGGTTAGGAATTTAAGAAAAAATAAATTTAAAAAATACTTCTTGCATACGAGTCCGCAAGACAGTGAGACATTTTCATGTTTTCACTCTGCGTAAACTACCGACATAAAATTAAATAAAATCAGTAATTTATTCAAGTAATTGATAAAAGTAGATGGAAGATAATTTTTATTCTTATCTCCACACCGGCACTGCCGAGGCTTGATTACAAACGACTGAATTCAAAGGCGCCGGCGCGCCTTCTACGAATTGTTAATATGCCTTCATACTAGGTAGGGCCGAGAGGGCTGAGAGTTGTTGGCAACCTCCTGTACTTTCCTAACTCTATGTCACGATCATAGAGCTTTGATGTCTGAAACGGATTTCTGTCCTGAGCCGGCCATTCACGTACGGTATACCTGGTAGGTAAACCTGTACAGGTAAACCGGAGCGTGTGTGCTATTAAATTATAAAAAAATCTGCACAGTTATGATAGCACACACGTTCCGGTTCAACTGTACAGTTGACCTATACAGGTTCATCTGTGAGGTATACCATAACGTGTATGGCTGGTTTTGGAACTTACGAAATCGGAGAAATGATAAATTGTCGTTTTTCAAAACGATCATAGAGCTTCCGTTACCTGCGGCAAGCTAGGAACCAAAAATGATAAAAAAAACATATGGGCAAGTAATTCACAATTTGATTCTGATAAAAATACTTTTATTTTTTTGCTTCCGAGCTTACCGAAGGTAACGGAAGCTATGTGATCGTTCTGAAGAACGAAAATATTAGGTCTCCGATTTCAAAAATTCCAAGACAGAAATCCGTTTTAGACATCAGGGATCATTTTTAGTTCCGTTTCTGTCTGTCGGTCTGTCGTTCAATTTTTGCGAACCAACATATCTTAAAAACTACACTTCCAATTTTAATGAAATTTGGGTGGTAGGCCATGAGCCCATTGTTGGTCCCATATAAGTATCAACTTTCTACGCTCATTTGTTAAATGTTTTTCTTTGCTGTTCGTTCTATTACATCCTGATCAACACAGTATTTTCAATAACAACAAGTAAGAATTCATATGATCGTCGATCGTCTGTCTTAACCTCGCGTACACCGAAGCTAGAATATTGATTTCAGTCGAATGTAACTCCTCTGCTCTTTGCTGCAGCGATTCCCTCAAGGGGATACTTATTACAGTAGCTTGTAAATACCTATCATGAACTTCCCCCTTATTCTTCAAAGGTCAAGAACATTGCAAATAGTTGACCATTTTGTGGTTCATCTTAGTTGTGATATTTCGGTTAAAGATAGAAACAGCAAGACTTGATGGGTCACGTTTTTTCATAGACTATAATTTGAAAGAATGAAGTGATATTTACTGTTTATCAAAGATTGCATGTTGGTAGTGTTTTTATTTCTATATTGTCATTATAAGATGCTTTATTTTTCTCGGAAGCAATCATTTCAAATTTGCACCTTTTTAATATGAAGTTTATTTATTATGACTATTTTATTTTATTTTTTTTTTTTTTCATAAATGGTCATTTTAAATGATGTAATACTATTTATTAAAAATGATGACTCAAGTCTGACTTTTAAGTCTTAGTTAAACATTTAAATGTATTTAGACAAATGTTTTCTTAGAATGAATAGACAGTCAATTAGTGTGGCACATAGCTTCCTCGCATCGCATTCATTCAAAATACCCGCTGGTGTAATAATTCCTCCTAGATCTCTGGTTTTTCTACTCTGGTACTAATTACTTCTATATACTCGTACATCATAATTAAGTCTGAAGTCAGTACTTTTATTATCGTAATACTACTAAGCCAATAATGGTCTAACTCATAATGATTTTTTTCGTTTAAGGGGCACTTCTTTAGATTGTTACTCCCCTAATAAAGAAAACATAAGGGAGTAACAATCTAAAGAAGGTGTACGGAATGTTCTTCTTTAGACTGTTACTCCCCTTATAAGAAGACAGAGGGGAGTAGCAATCTAAAGAAGGTGTACGGAATGTTCTTCTTTAGACTGTTACTCCCCTTATAAGAAGGCAGAGGGGAGTAGCAATCTAAAGAAGGTGTACGGAATGTTCTTCTTTAGACTGTTACTCCCCTTATAAGAAGACAGAGGGGAGTAGCAATCTAATGAAGGTGTACGGAATGTTCTTCTTTAGACTGTTACTCCCCTTATAAGAAGACAGAGGGGAGTAGCAATCTAAAGAAGATGTACGGAATGTTCTTCTTTAGACTGTTACTCCCCTTATAAGAAGACAGAGGGGAGTAGCAATCTAATGAAGGTGTACGGAATGTTCTTCTTTAGACTGTTACTCCCCTTATAAGAAGACAGAGGGGAGTAGCAATCTAAAGAAGATGTACGGAATGTTCTTCTTTAGACTGTTACTCCCATTATAAGAAGACAGAGGGGAGTAGCAATCTAAAGAAGGTGTAGGGAATGTTCTTCTTTAGACTGTTACTTCCCTTATAAATGCAGAAGTGATATATTTCTTTGTCCCAAAGTACATTGGACTAAACATCCCTTTGTCTTAATATTTATTCAGTCAGTCATTTATATTCTTAGAAAGCATAGGGGAGTAACAATCTAAAAAAGTACCGTTTGACGTTTAACCCTAATTGAAGAATGCAGGCTCTGTAAAAATAGTCATAGTTCTATCTGTGTACCTGACTCATGTATCTGTGTGTGATATGTACATATATTTATAATTTATACTATGGATTTTCCAATTTGACAAGATTAAGAAGTGGGTTTGTTTAATATATCACTTTTTAATTTATGAGCTGACATATAAATTTAATTAATGAACAAAGAGAAATAATTAAATTGCTTGATAAAGTCTCAAAGTAGGGACGAAATATCGCATAAAACTAGTTGTTTTTTTAATTATACTCCTGAAGACCTATAGAGAAGTGTTAGAGGTGGTTTAATTGAAAATTATAGAGGACAGCAACAAAAATGGATAATCTTTCTTTCTTTTTTTTTTGACGTGTACCCCTAATTTAAGAATGCTCTGTAAAAATATTTAAGACAAAAACTCCATTGCCAACATATACAATGACTAACGAATAACTAAGCATAAGAGGGAAAAAATTGCATTAGATTTAGATCTATATCTAATAAAATTAAAAATTCAAGACACCCTGAATAGTTCGTTAAAACAACGGAATCTTAATTTATTTCAAAGTCAATTCGTTGTTAAAAAATATGAACGAAAATAAATGTTTACTTCCTACTTATCTCAAAAACCCATCTTATTAGTCATTAGAACAATATTCGTGGAAAAATATATGTAAAAGTAAAAGTACAGGACCAATCTTATCGCCTACAACTTTTCCCTTCTTTTTTAAGAACCCAACATTATGAATGAATGAATGTGGCATCTGTAATAAGTTAATTGTTCTCCAATGAGTGAACGAATGTCTTTGTTTAGTTGTTAGTTTACCCACGGGAGTGCGCCGCGCACCTACAACTTGTTACATAACATCCAGGCTATTAACAGTGTTCTTCTCTTGGACCCCTCTCACTGTGGGAAACAAAACGTTTCCAATCTTCTATTGTTCGCACGCAGAGTAGCCCCATAATAATGGACCTATCCATCAAACCCCTCGTTCTTCCAATCGCTTAATTCCTTAAAAATTATTTCAGTTTATACAACAAAAATTCTATTACTCCGTTACCTTATTCTTATTACAAGCAATTAGCTTACAAACGAAGATATCCGTGCCGCAACAGCTGGTAAGGACCTAGACAAAGGGCATATTATACAACTATAAATGTAATACACAGGGTTAGTATGTATTAGTATTTTCATTTGCTGTATAAACCTTACGAATTAACGTACACAATCAGTTAAGTAGCCTTTGTACATAAGCAGCTACATATTTTAAAAGTATCAATTTAGCAAATATTAAGAGAGCAGACAGTTAAAAATTAATCTGGGGCTATCTGCGCCCGCAAGTCGAAAGTAGCCCTACTTTCGACAAACCATCAAAATTTCATACAAATCAGATGTGTACTTTTGAAGATATTTGTGAAAATAAATGTATTTTTTCCGTGGTAGGCTGTGAAATTGTAGCTTTAGAGCCTGAAAAACATAGCTAAAATCCATTTTATCATTAGGTGGACTTAAAAAATATTTTCATTACTACCAGCACGAAAGAAAAAAATTTTACGTCCTAGGACGTAAAAAATCGTGCTGGTAGTTATCAAAACTTCCGTTTTAGCGCTGCAATCTTTGTAGATATGCTTGATAGTACGCTTAAAATCCGCTAGATGTCAATGCGTTTTATTTATATTTTGTTATAGTGTAACCTCTTTTTAAGGTTTCTACATTTTAAATCTTAAGTATGTTATTATTATTATATAATTATATTGATTATTGATTAATATTTAATGTTTTTTCATTGTCTGCTACCACTGAAAAAATAGCATATGCTACACGACTGTGAAGTGTTTTTTCTTTACCTTGGCAATAATTACGTTCTCGCTCCGCTCGACTGTAAATGTAATTGCCGTGGTAAAGAAAAAACTCACTTCACAACCTAGTAACATAATATACTATTTGTGCGCATGTGGAAGAGAAACAAATGGGTGCAGAAGGTTGAAATTTATATACCAAAAATGGAACTAATATGACCAACCATCCAAATTTCATTAAAATCGGACGAGTAGTTTTTAAGATAATATGTTGATAACCCAAAAATTGAACGACAGACAGACCTTCTGACTGACAAGGAACCAAAAAAGTTTCCTGATGTCTGAAACGGATTTTGAATTTTTGAAAAAGGGGACATAATAGTTATTTATGTAACTAGGCAGCAAAATAGAATTTTACTGACGAGTGATAAGATTAGCCTCCGAGCCGAAGGCGAGGAAAGGCCATGATAATTAACTGCCGAGGCGAAGCCGAGGCAGGTAATGAATAAACGAAGCAGAAATGTTTCCTTTGCTGCCTTGTTGCATTCAATATTTTATCTACTTGCGGCAGAAAAATTAAGCTGCTAAAATGTTATCTTTATTGATATAACATAGTTAATAACTATGTGTCATATTAATAAAGATAATGACATATGTATTAACTAAAATTAATGTTCAAATAAGAAATTTGGGAATAATAACAATAAGTAAAAAGCAAACTCAATCTGTAACAACAAAATACAAAACACACGTTTATAACACACATAACTTCTGAATGAATAATGCACGCATTATAAAATATTTATTTATATTTTTACTAACAAATTACTAAAAGTATTAATGATATCTTCTATTGCTTAAAAGAAAAGAAGTAACTAGGATAAATCAAGAAAAGTAGCTAGTCTCATCTAGAATGACTTAAATAATAAAAATAATATGGATGATCAATGTTTACATGACGCTACAGTATAGTCAGTGACTCTACTATTTTTTTTAAATTAAAGATCTACTAATCATTGAACTTATTTAACAGAATTAACAAATATAAACAAATTATTTTATTATTAAAATGTTTATTTATTAAATATTACTTATTTAACTATAATATATAATGTTATAAGATAGAGATAATAGTATAAACTGTTCTTGCCAAAATAAGAGGTTATGACACTCAGTGGTAAACACTTACTTTCTCGGCCTAGGCAGAGAAAGTATTTTCCTGACTGTTTTAACTACTTTCCTGCCTGTTTTGAATATTTTAATGACAAATCAGCGAAATAGTACTTTCCAGCCTAAAAGCAGTTAAGTAATGTTTAATTTTGCTGCCGCTAGTAGATAAAATATTTTCGTTCTTCAGAACGATCACAGAGGAGGGAACTCCTAATTTTTGTAAATTGCAAATTTTGTGTGCGCACATGCGCAGTGAGACTAAATTTTTATGTTTTTTTTAAACTTCGAATGGAGTATCAAATGAATGCTACTGAAGAGTAGATTGAAAATATAAAATATATCATTTTATGAGTATTGTGCATTATATTACTTTTATTTATTTTTTTTTTTTTAGTACTGTATTTTACAAATATTGCATTTTTAGCGCCAAAACTTCACCCAAAAAAATCTCAGACGGGGATGTACTAACATGTTATTTCAGCATATTATAATAACATATATGCGTAATAACTTAATAACCTACGAAACCCAAAAAAGTACTTGGATGCTAGTACTTCCCTGGAAAAATTTTGGACAGACAGACAGACACGGGACCTAAAATGATTCCTGGATGTCTGAAAAGGATTTCTGTCTTAGGATTTTTGAAATCGGAGACATAACAATCCGGTTCTTTTTTGTCTTCTTTCTTTTTCCGTTCTTCAGAAACGATCACACAGATTTCGTTAAGCTGTGTGAAGCAGCCTTCAGTAAGCTCGGAAGCGAAAATTAAGTTTTACTTATATAAATATTACATATTTGTAACTTTAGTAAATGATGAGTACATTAAAATACTATTAATGAAATTATTACTACGTTTCCATGATGTTTAAATACAGATTGAATACGGGTAGAATACAGTTTTTGGATCCTAAGTGTCCATGGAAACCTAGATTCAAAACGGATTAAGTACGATCCCGATCCCGATACAATCCACTAAATTCTGGGATCGTATCTGGATCTTAGTTGCATGGAAACACTTAACTCGATCCTAACATGCGCAGAGCGGTGTTGTGAGCGAACCAAGCGTATTTCTGTAGAAACTGTAGTCAAATCTGTCAAAATACGTAATAAAAAGCATGGTTATAAAAGGTGAAGGTTACAAAACGATTTATAACCTTTAACAAAAGTAACCAAGAAAAAGTTTGTTTTTTTATTTCGTATTGAATACGGATTCACTATTACTTATGGAAACACCTAACTTGTTAAATCCCAAATTAGGATTCAATCCGTATTTAAACATCATGGAAACGTAGTATATATCATCACACAGTAAGATAATGTTCGGCACTGTGATGAAGAGAGTTTCAAACTAATTAGAAGGTCACGTATAAATTTGAATGCTGTGAACAAACTCTTCCAGCTTTATTGAAATAACCGGTTATTTTTATAACTTTGAGTATTTTTTATAAGCAACAAGCAACTTTATTGCCATTGTAAAAGTCATTCGTGCAAATCGATAAGACACAGGTACATATTTAATTACGTCTTATGTGGATATAACACTTACGAAATTAATTGGCACTTTTTTTTTACAAAAAAAATAAATTCTCTCACTTCCAAAACAAATGCAAGTAGGTGTGAGTTCAATATGTGACGAATTTAACCTCAGCTTTCTAAAAGGGTCAATATAAAGTCTCGTATAGAAATGTCAACATCAAACAAATTTAAATCGTAGAGAAAATAAAAGGAATAGGCTAAAGAACGTTCTGATGACGTTTTCCTATCAAATTTAGACAACTATACAGGGTGGTCCAAAAGTCTCCCCCCCCCCTCCTCTTAACTTTTAAACGGTGTGAGATAAATTAATGAAACTTGGGGGATCTCTACCATGCAAAGGGAAGTTTGTTTTCATGCAATCACCCACTAGGGGCAACCACCCACTTTGCCCCAAGGCCCCCCAACTTCAAAATTTCAAATTGGAATGTATATTTTTGATAGCATATTTGGATTCTACGGTGAAAAATAATAAACTTTTACTTGTAACTATTTTTTCTATCTCCAATATTTTGCCCCCTACAGGGGGGCAAAGATAGCAAAATAACCCTTCCGAAATAGTAAAAAAAATAGCACTTAGATCGTTATAAAATCTAAACGGTTAGAAATAAAGCAATGAAATTTGGAGGAGCTGTACCATGTAAAGGGAAGTGTGTATTCATCCACTCGCGTACTAGGGGCAACCACTATTTTGCCCCCAGGCGCTGAAAGTTACTATTTTTATACATTTGCCCCCCCCCCCCCCCCCCCTATAGGGGGCTAAATATTGGAGTTAGAAAAAAAAGTTTGAAGTAAAATATTATTATTTTTTGCCGTTGAATCTAAATATACACTCTAGGTTAACATTTTGAAGTTGGGTGGCCTGGGGGCAAAATGGGTGGTTGCCCCTACTGCTCGATTGCTTGAAAACAAACTTCCCTTTGCATGGTAAGGATCCCCTGAGTTTCATTAATTTAACTCTAACCGTTTAGATTTTACAACGTATTATCGGAAGGGTTATTTTGCTATCTTTGCCCCCCTGTATGGTGCAAAATATTGGAGATAGAAAAAATAGTTACAAGTAAAATTTTATTATTTTTCACCGTAGAATCCAAATATGCTATCAAAAATATACAATGAAATTTGGAGGAGCTGTACCATGTAAAGGGAAGTGTGTATTCACCCCCCCCCCCCCCCCCCCTTCTTCTTGGAGTTAGAAAAAAAAGTTTGAAGTAAAATATTATTATTTTTTGCCGTAGAATCCAAATATGCTATCAAAAATATACATTCCAATTTGAAATTGGGTGGCCTGGGGGCAATGTGGGTGGTTGCCCCTAGTGGGCAATTGCATGAAAACAAACTTCCCTTTGCATGGTAGAGATCCCCCAAGTTTCATTAATTTATCTCAAACCGTTCAAAAGTTAAGAGGAGGGGGGGGGAGACTTTTGGACCACCCTGTATGTGAATTATAATATTTAAATTCGAATTGTGGAGCTTCGAATGGCTAAAATTCAATTCATTATTAATTTATTGGCATAAGGTTTTAGATAGTTCTCAATGTATCAAATATCGATAGAGCTCTATTATTGCTTCCGAGCTTATTAAAGGTAACGGAAGCTATGTGAACGTTCTGAAGAACGAAAATATTTTATATCTCCGATTTCAAAAGTTCCAAGACAAAAATCCGTTTCAGACATTTATGGGAACATTTTTGGTTCCTTGTCTGCCTTTCGCTCAATTTTTGCGAACCAACATATCTTGAAAACTACACGTCCGATTTTAATGAAATTCATATGGTAGGTCATAATTAGCCCATTGTTGGACCCATATAAGTTTCAACCTTCAGCACCCGTATGTTTCTCTTCAACATGCGCACAAACATACATTTATTTACACCTATAGCTTCAAAAGTACTCATCTGATTTTTATGAAATATGGATGGTTTGTCGAAAGTAGACCGCAGATAGCACCAGATTAATTACAACCATCTACGCGCTCTTTAACATATGTTTAATTTATACTTTAATTCTTGTAAAATAGACTGCCAATTAGTGTGGCACATAGCTTCCTCGCATCCTATCACGTACTATATTGATTTTATTGCTTTTACAAGCCTTAATTGTCTAATTTATTTAAATGTTTCCCCCGTTCATTTAATTTAAGTCAAAATTGTTTTGATTTTTTACATGAATACTTTTTTACTGAAGTGGTTTTAACTTTATCAGTATATTAATTAAGACCTACTGAAGTGGTTTACCTTTATCAGTATATTAATTAAGACCTACTGAAGTGGTTTAACTTTATCAGTATATTAATTAAGACCTACTGAAGTGGTTTAACTTTATCAGTATATTAATTAAGACCTACTGAAGTGGTTTAACTTTATCAGTATATTAATTAAGACCTACTGAAGTGGTTTTAACTTTATCAGTATATTAATTAAGACCTACTGAAGTGGTTTAACTTTATCAGTATATTAATTAAGACCTACTGAAGTGTAACTTTATCAGTATATTAATTAAGACCTACTGAAGTGGTTTTTACTTTATCAGTATATTAATTAAGACCTACTGAAGTGGTTTTAACTTTATCAGTATATTAATTAAGACCTACTGAAGTGTAACTTTATCAGTATATTAATTAAGACCTACTGAAGTGGTTTTAACTTTATCAGTATATTAATGATGAGATGACCTACTGCAAGTGGTTTAACTTTATCAGTATATTAATTAAGACCTACTGAAGTGGTTTTAACTTTATCAGTATATTAATGATGACCTACTAAAGTGGTTTTAACTTTATCAGTATATTAATTAAGACCTACTGAAGTGGTTTTAACTTTATCAGTATATTAATGATGACCTATTGAAGTGGTTTTAACTTTATCAGTATATTAATTAAGGCCTACTGAAGTGGTTTTAACTTTATCAGTATATTAATGATGACCTACTGAAGTGGTTTAACTTTATCAGTATATTATTTAAGACCTACTGAAGTGGTTTTAACTTTATCAGTATATTAATGATGACCTACTGAAGTGGTTTTAACTTTATCAGTACATTTGATGAGATGACCTACTGAAGTGGTTTAACTTTATCAGTATATTATTTAAGACCTACTGAAGTGGTTTTAACTTTATCAGTATATTAATTAAGACCTACTGAAGTGGTTTTAACTTTATCAGTATATTAATTAAGACCTACTGAAGTGGTTTTAACTTTATCAGTATATTAATGATGACCTACTAAAGTGGTTTTAACTTTATCAGTATAATAATTAAGACCTACTGAAGTGGTTTTAACTTTATCAGTATATTAATTAAGACCTACTGAAGTGGTTTTAACTTTATCAGTATATTAATGATGACCTACTGAAGTGGTTTTAACTTTATCAGTATAGTAATGATGACCTACTGAAGTGTAACTTTATCAGTATATTAATTAAGACCTACTGAAGTGGTTTTAACTTTATCAGTATATTAATTAAGACCTACTGAAGTGGTTTTAACTTTATCAGTATATTAATGATGAGATGACCTACTGAAGTGGTTTAACTTTATCAGTATATTAATTAAGACCTACTGAAGTGGTTTTAACTTTATCAGTATATTAATGATGACCTACTAAAGTGGTTTTAACTTTATCAGTATATTAATTAAGACCTACTGAAGTGGTTTTAACTTTATCAGTATATTAATGATGACCTATTGAAGTGGTTTTAACTTTATCAGTATATTAATTAAGGCCTACTGAAGTGGTTTTAACTTTATCAGTATATTAATGATGACCTACTGAAGTGGTTTAACTTTATCAGTATATTATTTAAGACCTACTGAAGTGGTTTTAACTTTATCAGTATATTAATGATGACCTACTGAAGTGGTTTTAACTTTATCAGTACATTTGATGAGATGACCTACTGAAGTGGTTTAACTTTATCAGTATATTATTTAAGACCTACTGAAGTGGTTTTAACTTTATCAGTATATTAATTAAGACCTACTGAAGTGGTTTTAACTTTATCAGTATATTAATTAAGACCTACTGAAGTGGTTTTAACTTTATCAGTATATTAATTAAGACCTACTGAAGTGGTTTTAACTTTATCAGTATATTAATGATGACCTACTGAAGTGGTTTTAACTTTATCAGTACATTTGATGAGATGACCTACTGAAGTGGTTTAACTTTATCAGTATATTATTTAAGACCTACTGAAGTGGTTTTAACTTTATCAGTATATTAATTAAGACCTACTGAAGTGGTTTTAACTTTATCAGTATATTAATTAAGACCTACTGAAGTGGTTTTAACTTTATCAGTATATTAATGATGACCTACTGAAGTGGTTTTAACTTTATCAGTATAGTAATGATGACCTACTGAAGTGTAACTTTATCAGTATATTAATTAAGACCTACTGAAGTGGTTTTAACTTTATCAGTATATTAATTATGACCTACTGAAGTGGTTTAACTTTACATTATATTAATTAAGACCTACTGAAGTGGTTTTAACTTTATCACTATATCTTCAAATGACGTTATTAAAATTTAACACCTTCTTTACTTCTTATCACATATTTGGTTTTTGATGGGAAGGTCTTGTACCATGTTTTAATTTATTACTTGATAGTTTATATAGCTATATTTTATTTATTTGATTGTGTTTAAATGTTACGCATTGACCGTAGTGTACGTTTATTTTAAAATTCAAAATTTAATTATAATGACGAACTCTCTTAGAGGAATTTAAATATGACATCAAATTTGTACCTGTAAATGAAAACCTGATTGAAAATGACCTTAAAAAATAAAGAAGGGTCGAAACGTTTTATAATGAAAAAATAAATGAAAACTAACAAGTTTTGAGTATTTATTCAATCAACACCTAAGAATTCCATCAAAAACCAAATATGTGATTTATCAGTATATTAATGATGACCTACTGAAGTGGTTTAACTTTATCAGTATATTAATTAAGACCTACTGAAGTGGTTTATACCAGTCTCTATTAAATATTTGATGTTTCGTTATTCTTAACACAACGTTTTCGTTCCTTCTTCTTTATAGTTTTTCTAACTTTCTTGTCTTTTTATGCAGATTATTGACACCACTTGTTTGTCATAAGACTAGAATCCTACTGTATGTATGGAAATATACTAAAATTACATATGCCGAGACAATTTTTTCTTCCGTTAGCCCAACTTTCACAAATGTATTGAACTCTTGACAAACCTGAGATTGTGGACTTGCCAGGACACGGCGCAATGTTGCATAAAGCACCTTTAGAGGCATTATACGCCTCATTACCCTTTTCCCCTTTATATCTAATAGCGTCCTCCACATCTTGCCTATATATATATATATATATATATATATATATATATATATATATATATATATATATATATATATATATATATATATGTACATAAAATATACATCATGTCTTTATTAAAATCCTCTCATCATTTTATCTATTTTCCAACCAGTTAAAAATTATTATTATTATTATTATTATTATTATTATTATTATTATTATTATTATTATTATTATTATTATAACTGTTAAGAAAGAATAATGGAGATTTAGTTACCATCTCATTATTTTTATTTTATTTTATTTCTATTTTTAATGTCTTATCCAAAAATTCCTTTCAGAGGTCCCAGGAGAAAATAAAGTTTTCAAAAAAAACCTTGTACTTCTATTACATAAGGAATTCAGAACGATAAACTAGTCATAAAATTAAATTTTATCGTTTGCAAAGCTTAGTATATATCCTATAAAGTTTAGAATATTTTTAAATAAAGACAAAACGTATTTAGCTAGATCAGTTTTATATTCAGTTATAATAATAAATATTTAATGATTTATTCTGTATAAGATGCTTGATAGATTTGTGTAAGATTCCAACACATTAAGCTCACCTGTTTACAAGGGACAAGAAACTTACAAAATGCAGAGTTTCCAATAATTTATTAAGGGCAGTGCATTTTTTTTTTTAAATAATGCCACTAACTTAAAGAACTGCGTAAGAAACATAACTTATCTAATAAACTAAAAGAAATATTACGTATAATATTTCTTTTTCTATCCCCGCACCGGAGCTATGGAAAAGAGGGGAGGGGTAAAAATGTAATCCCAAAAGACGTGTTTGTGTGGGGTTTCGCTTATTTCTCCTAAAATAAATTAAATTAAATTAAAAAGAGCTTGAAACATAATTTGTAGAGCATTAAATTCTGCGTCGAATGAGACCATGAGCAAATCTTTTGGACCACCCGCTACCCAACTACTGTATTATAAATATTTTCGTTTCAATGTAATCTTTAGACAAATATCTTCGAAAATAACATGTTTATCATAAAAGTGTGGCATATAAAAAAATGTATAACATTAAATATTGCGGTTACCAAACTGCAGTACATCAAAGTTTGACCAATTTTCAACATCAGCGGAATGATTAATTTCAACTTCAGATTTTATAAAATATCTTCGAATTTGATTTTTCAAAATTTTGGGTTTTTTTAGAAGAAATAGGCGAAAAACTGCACAAACCCCCCTTTTTTCGTTCGAAGTTATTTTTAAGTTAATAGTAAACATTATGTTTTTTAAAATAAAACATATTATATCGATGTTAATCTACTTTAACGAATATTCATGCCTAATTTCATGAAAAACAAAAAAACAAATTAATTTAGTCGTAACTGTGTAAACAAACATTTGCAGACGAAATGCCAAACTGTCTAGTCGGAAAAATAAAAATTGAAACAGGTAGACCTTACAAAGTACGGTCAAAAAATATATAAGTATTCAAATAAGATCCCTTTATCATTTTTATAATCGATTAGTGTCCAGACGACGGCGACGACGACGCACTTTGAAATGATTTGTAATTACTAAGCTAAGGCAACCACATTTATTCCAATAAAAATGTTTGTTTTGATTTGTTGGTCTTTAATTAGATATAATAACTTATCTACATAGATTTCTAAATTAATTTACCTAATTTTACCTTTTTTTGTAAATATAATATTTTTGTATATTAAGTATTATTTAAATTTGTTTGGGAAGGATGCTTTTTCTGGTATATTAGAGCTATATGAATAGATTCTCTCCACTTTTTTAGATGCTGTAATAATTAATATATTATCTGCTTTATAATTAAGATAATCCTGGTCATTTCAATTTAATTATTTTGTAAAATATATCAGATTGTTTTAGTTGAACCCACACCATTAACCAGTCTTATAAGAAATGAAGATAATACTAACAAGTTAATTAGAGATAAGAAGAGATAGAAGTGGTGTATCCGCTGCATGTCGGTTGTTTTAGAAAGACACCGGATTATTAGATGTCAGAAGATCGCGAATACCTTGGTTACGGTCCGCCTGACCGTACTACAGACACTCTAACACTCCTCGCGAGAGACTAACTCTACAGATGCAATACAACCCTGCATCCCCCTACTTTCTGTCTTGGACCACTATCATCCCCTCAACTCTCTGCTAGTGGGAAACCTACGAAACATTGCTCTAACCTCACACTTCTTTGTTTCTTCACCAAACCTACTTTAACCTGTATTGTTCTTCTTTCGTCTAGGATTATCTTAATGAAGCAAAAAAAAAACGTTAAATAACAATGGACATATATATTGGATTTAGTAGATCATAAAAAAAATCGTAGGTATCGACTTGAAATTTCTATTGTCTTAAAGACTCCTTCAAACTGGTACAATCTCAGCGGCGATCAGATGTTATGTATTGCAGTGGCGCTACTGTAAGATAGTCCGTCGTTTTTTCCATACTTATTATTCATTCTACATCTTCCATTAGAGCTTGACTTGTAATCACTTGTCTATTTTTTACTTTTTTCATAAAATAAGAAAGTATTGTGATGCCACGAAAATTCAATATTAAGATTTTGATGGATTTACACGTTTTGAGGTCCTCTGAGTCCAAAAATGTGGTTTTTTAAATAATGTCTGTCTGCCTTCTATCGTCTGTGCATATTCGTGGAGCCTAAACTACTGGGCCGATTTTGACGACATTTGGCATACATGTTTAGAAAAATCATACCCCAAGGCGAAATCGAGTAATGAATTTTTGCTTCAAATTTGGGGGAACTAACCCCCAAAAACTCTTTAAAAAGTGAAAAACGATGATTTTTGAACGAGCGTAGTGAGTTCTTCATTTCAGAGACTTGGGATTTGAAAATTTTGTTTGTTTGTTTGTTTGTCTAACGATAACTGGAGTAAAAATTGATCAATTTCAACGAAATTTAGCACATACATGCATCTCAGCATTTTTGAGAACTATGCAGCTTTTGGAAATTCCAAATTCCACACTAAATATTTTCAAGATGGCGGCCAATATGGCGGATGACTAAAAATAGGTTTTAGTTAGCATAATTGATAACGAGCGCATTGAGTTCTTCATTTCAGAGACTTAGGCTTTGAAAAGTTTGTGTTTGTTTGTTTGTCCAACGATAACTGGCGTAAAAATTGATCGATTTGAATGAAATTCGGCACACAGGTGCATCTAACAATTTGTGATATGATAACTGTATAGTTTTTGAAAATTCCACACGGTGCCCAATAAGGTGGACGACTAAAAAAAAGGTTTTAGCAAGCATGACATGTTGTATATCAATTTAAAGGTCTTGAAGTGTAGATAAAGAATATGTAATTATTGCAACTTCCCACTAAATATTTTGTGTACAATCGGAAGATGTAACTAAATAAAATATTAAAATATTATACCTACAATTTTCAAGATGACGGCCAATAAGGTGGATCTAAAAATCCGTTATTTTATTTTTGTTTTTTCCGGGGGGTTTAAAACCCAGAGACATAGACCACTTAGGTGGGTCCATTGAGCAAACCCAGGGCAGTGAAGAATTCTCTCCCTGAGTCTTCTATAGTCTGAGCAGACTGACAGACTCACAAAAAGTCAGGAGTCTGTTCAGAGCCAGTCCCTTAAACTCTTCTAAGGGAAGAATTGGCAATCCAAAGGTTTGCCATCTAGGACGGGTCAACGCTGGGCAGCAGCTTAGTAGGTGAATAGGAGTTTCATCTTGCTCTCCACACAGCCGACAGGTGGCACTTTCAACCAAGCCTAGCAGCTGCAAGTGTCTGTTGAGACGACAGTGACTGGTTATAAATCCAGTCATAAGATGACAAGTACCCCTGTTAAGGGCCAATAGTGTTTTTTTAGTAACTTTATGAGAAGGTCCTGAAATAAACAACTTGGACTCTCTCATTCTGGGAGCATTTTCCCAGGTTCTTTGAAAATCTCTTAACAAAGACTTGTTTAAAGCGGTCCTCACAACGCAGCGAGATATACCTACCACTGGTTCCGGGACAGAAGGAATTACGCTGGAACCTTGCCTAGCCAGTGGATCTGCCGATTCATTCCCTTCTATCCCACTATGTCCTGGAACCCATACTAGGTGGACAGCATTCTGTCTTGTCAGATCATTAAGAAATCTCTTGAAATCTGTCACTAATTTAGAAGTGCATCTCGGAATAGCCAAATCGTCGCTTAATCGCCGCCTGACTGTCCGAGCATATGTAAATCTGTTTTACGAATCTGAGGTTTGCCACCAAAAATGTTTGTGGGAATTTGAGTTATAGCCAAAAAACATGAAAAAAACTTCTTTCTTTTCAGTTTTTTCCATATAACTCAAAAACTATTGACTTTGGGTAAAAAATGATTCTTTATTAATTCAATCTGCATAAAATTTCCTATAATAAAGATGATTACTACTTTTTTCGCCACACGTATCGTACAGAGACAAACATATTATTTTGACACTCAAGCTCAATACAACACCAAGCGTATTAAATGGCAGCGATGTTCCATGCGGAGGGATCTGTAATCTCCCTTCCTACCTCCATTTCCTAAATATATATATATATACAGTGTGTCCTCGGTTCGGGTTGTCAATAAGTGTAATGATAAAAATAAAATATATTTTTCCAAGAAAAATCATTCTTCATAAAATCTCCTGCTTGTTCTTAAATGAACATTCTTTATAGTTACATTTTTTTTTTTTTCAAAATATTCTTGTGTCCAAAAAGTACAATTTTAAAATCGCACAAGAAACAACCGGACAAAATTTTGACTATTCAATAAAAAAATATTCTTTAAACTTTTTAAGTACTAATCTAATTTTCATTTTTGCGTAAAAATGTCAAAAATAAAATTTAAAAAAAACACACCCATCTGTCATTTAGCCTTTAGAATAATACTATATATAGAAGGAGGATCACTGATAACATTGAAGCCAACTTTGGTTGTGTCCCTTAATCCGCGTTCTAAAAATTTCTTTTTGAAATTTGTGACGTCATAACTCTAAAATTATTTGCCTTCGGTTTTTTAATTTAATTTTTTATTAAATTATAATTATTGATAGTCAGTTTAGTTTATTGTAATATTTTTGTTGTGTTTTATCTTATTTTAGCTTGAAATATGGTAAAAATAATGTTTATTATATCATGCTGGGCGAGTTGTAAAAAATGACGTCAGAGTGAAACGTAAACAATAACCAATGGCAGGGTTTTTCTTCTTGATGTTTGTGAGCGGGCTTTGAATAGTTACTAAAGCATGGCCAACCTTCTCCTGTTTAAATGAAAAAAATGAGTGTTGTTATGTTGGCAGCCTGGTCTTAAGGACACAACCTCTCGGCAAAAGTTGGCTTCAGTCTCTTATCAGTAATTGCCTTAGAATAATACTATATATAGAAGGAGCATAGAATCGGAATCCTAAGCAATTACTGATAAGAGACTGAAGCCAACTTTTGCCGAGAGGTTGTGTCCTTAAGACCAGGCTGCCAACATAACAACACTCATTTTTTTCATTTAAACAGGAGAAGGTTGGCCATGCTTTAGTAATGTAACTATTCAAAGCCCGCTCACAAACATCAAGAAGAAAAACCCTGCCATTGGTTATTGTTTACGTTTCACTCTGACGTCATTTTTTACAACTCGCCCAGCATGATATAATAAACATTATTTTTACCATATTTCAAGCTAAAATAAGATAAGACACAAAAAAATATTACAATAAACTAAACTGACTATCAATAATTATAATTTAATAAAAAATTAAATTAAAAAACCGAAGGCAAATAATTTTAGAGTTATGACATCACAAATTACAAAAATGAATTTTTAGAACGCGGAAAGGGACACAACCAAAGTTGGCTTCAAAGATATCAGTGATCCTCCTTCTATATATTGTATTATTCTAAGAAAAAAACACACCCATCTGTCATTTAGCAATGATCACATTTGTCAGATTTTAATAAATGAGGGATTGATTTAAACTTAGAATATTCTTATCAGTAATTGCTTAGAATTCCGATTCTATGCTCCTTCTATATAGTATTATTCTAAGGATTTAAAGCTCCCGTTGAGTACATTAAAAGTTGTGGTATTTATATATATATATATATATATATATATATATATATATATATATATATATATATATATATATATATATATATATAATATATATATATATATATAAACTACGAGAACGTCATTATAGAGGAAATAAAATTTAAAAAATATTTTAATTTGAAAATTATTATTCTATTAAAGAAATAAATAGTTTTTAAATAATTAATACGATTTCCTCTACAAAAGCTTTATATTGTGTTTATCGAAAAAGCAGGGCCACAATTTTTAATGCACTCAACGAGACCTTTAAATTTGTGACTAGCACATTAATTTAATGTTAAGCTCAACTCAGTAGGTAGTTAGAGAAGGGTTGAAGTATTGCAAATTAATTTAAATTATTGAAATACAAAAGAAATTATGATATATATTTTCCTAAGAGCGCCAGGTTTGTTTATATCTATTTTTAAGGGGAGAAGAACCAACCCACAAGCACATTATAATAACATAAACATAAAATTGGCTGTATACATGTATTGAAAGAAATTAAATAACTTTGTGATTAAATGGTTGATACTGATGATACGGTGCATTCAGCCCTGAACCAACCACCATAAAAATAAATAAATAAGGAGGCTATTAACTATACAAAAAACTCTAAATGAGAAATTAACTAAAAATAAATGGTGCGATCATGGTCGACTGAAACGAAAAAGAAGCTTGCCCTTCAAATGAAGACTTGAAGGGTTCGGAGGCAGTTTTTTTTTAAATTTAAGTTGAAAGATAGTGAAAACAAATTACGACTGTACAGTGCTCTTAAAACTTTAAGTTTAAACAAAAAAAAAAAAAAATCTAAACTAAGTCCATAAGGTAACCTGGAGGTTCGGCCTCTTGGCCAAAGCCAAGAGGCCCTCGGGTGATCCGAGTGCCTCTGCCTGGGATAGAACCGGCATAGCATACTTTTGTAGACAAAAAAACTACACTGTCCGACTTTTAATGTTAAAGGTCGGAGAAAGGAATCTTATAAGAAAAATCAAAGTAGATATGGGATAAAATTAAAAAGTAATTTGGATTTCTTCAGACCCCTGGAATCAAAATTATGATGTACCACAGAATAAACATAAATAGCCAAACTGATCAATTTTCCACAATATTGAAAAATAATTGTCAGTTTAAAATTGAACCAAACTACAAATTGTTACAAATTGATCACATTAAATGCACATTATATAGTCGCTTAAAAATTAAGAATGGAGATAGAAACAACTTTAGCCTTCCAAATCGCCTCTCTGGCCGAACAAAAAGAAATAAAAATATATATAAATTTGAAAAGAAGGCAAAAATTGAAAATGATGAAGTTTGTTAGAATGGTACTGTAAATACGACAATGTCACAATGAGACGGTGATTTCAACCATGACTAGTGAGAAGGCTAAAGCTAGATCCAGGAATTATACTATTGTCACCAGCCCCAGCCACCGCCACCATCCTATTCACTTCTTTATTATATTTGCTTCAATAACTACTCACCACTTTAAAAAAAATCTCATATCATGGTTTAAATAACTAATACATATCTATGGGGGGCCTGGGTGGCTGGAAGGCTAGAGCGCTCGCCTTGCGAGTTAAGCAGCCTCAAGCAGGGTCAGAAGGTGACCACAGCTCTGGGTTTGATTCCCGGACCAATGTCCACCCAGCATTGTTTAAACAAGTGGGAGAAGCTCCTCGAAAGAGTGGCGCCACCAGGTTTCGGCCTGGAAACCATGACGATGACACTCCTGGTTGTAATACAACTAGGAGGGGAGTCAGGTTAACAACCATATCTTCACACAACTGTGAAGATTTCAGTCCCTAACCCGGGTTTGATGAATGTGCCCACCTAAGTGGCCTGCATCATCAGGTGTAAAAAGCCCCCCGTATAAAAAAAAATACATATTTATTATTTGTATATAAGGGAAGGGAGATTACAGATCCCTCCGCATGGAACCCCGCTGCCATATAACACGCTTGGTGTTGTATTGAGCTTGAGTGTCAAAATAATACGCTTACTTCATCAACCCGCGTTTGCGCTCTGAACGATACGTGTGGCGAAAAAAGTAGTAATAATCTTTATTATAGAAATTTTATGCAGATTGAATTAATAAAGAATGATTTTTTACCCAAAGTTGATAGTTTTTGAGTTATATGGAAAAAAAACTGAGAAAAAAAAACCCAGATAGCACAGATATGTGGTAAATGTTTGGAAAAGAAATGGCCCATATATAAGTTTTTGATTTGGCTTAAGTTTGGAAGTGTGACGAGGTTCCACATTGGCGTCGAACATGTTGCCGGAAAATAACCAAATTCAATTTAATGTGGTCCAAATTAACACCTAACAAGTACCCAAACATTTACCACATTAATTTTTATTTGGCACCATATTGGAACCAAACACGTAACCAGATATTTACCACATTTATTAAGTAGGTCCACATCAGGACCAAACAAAGAACGAATATTTACCACATAACATTAATATGGCCCTGATAGAATCCACAAATTATTCCATTATTCGGCTGATAAAAGAAGACATAATCAAGCCCACAAGTAAAATCTTCGTAAATAAATATTTGGACCAAATATTAGCCATAATTTGTTTGCCATTTTAGCGCCAGACATGTCATCGAACTTTAGCCAAATTATTTTTTATATGGCCCTGATAATATCCATAAATTATTACAATTTATGGTTGATATTTGGTGACTGTAATATGTACCAACCAAAATCCAATTATTGTAATATATGGGCCACATAACATCCATAAACGCATAACCATTATGGCGCCAAAAATGCATTCAAACTTTAGCCTAAATATTTTTTATATGGCCCTGATAATATCCATAAATTATCACAATTATTGGGTGATATTTGGTGACTGTAATAGGTTCCAAACAAAATCCAATTATTGTAATATATGGGCCACATAACATCCATAAACGCATAACCATTATGGCGCCAAAAATGCATTCAAACTTTAGCCAAATTATTTTTTATATGGCCCTGATAATATCCATAAATTATTACAATTAATGGTTGATATTTGGTGACTGTAATATGTACCAAATAAAATCCAATTATTGTAATATATGGGCCACATAACATCCATAAACGCATAACCATTATGGGGCCAAAAATGTATTCAAACTTTAGCCTAAATATTTTTTATATGGTCCTGATAATATCCATAAATTATCACAATTATTGGGTGATATTTGGTGACTGTAATATGTACCAAACAAAATCCAATTATTGTAATATTTGGGTCACAAAAGATCCATAAACGTATAACCATTACGGCACCAAACATGACACTAAACTTTAGCCAAATTATTTTAATATGGTCCTGATACTATCCCAAACCTCTCACATTTTTTAAATTTGATTTGATTTAACTAAATTTGAATTATTGTGGCTATAGTTACGTGGCATGTTCAGTAAATTACAATTGACTATTAAATAAAGAAACAAAACACAATTTTTAATGAAAAAAATACTTTAATTAAAAAAACAAATCTTTATATTATTAAAAGTAAATTTAATAGTCTAGTCAAATAAAAGGTTTACAGTAACTTCTGAAAAAAAAAGCCATGATTTTTGGGAAAGAGCTTAAAAAGTTTATGTTCAGATGACTTAGTTAGCTAGATAGGATTATCTAATATTAGATTTAATATTATACAAATTAGTATTCTTTGCTAAATTATTTTCTTCATTATAAGATTCGGATTCATCCATATGTGATAAATCTTCAGATTCAGATCCTTCACTTTCTTCAGTCTCTTTTTCCTCAATAAACTTAAGTATCCTCTTCTTCCTACCAAGTCCACGACCACTTAGTTGCCCATCATTTGTGTTGCTTTCTCCCTCACTGACCAGCTTTGCTTTTTTCCTTGCACTTAACAGTGTCCCTATAAAAACATAGTACATGTTAAAAACATAGTACAAGTTAAAAATGTGTAAGCATATTAATATATAAATATTTAACACAAGAACTAAAGGTAATAATTTCGCAAGAGGCATAGCTGCTGATATCAAGTGTACCTTATATTCCGTTTTTACATGAATTTTAAGCACATACTTTAATTGTTTATTCATTGATACCTCTTAAAAAAATAAATAATAATAACAATACATAATTATCTTCAAATAATAAAGTATTAATAGTAATATTGCATATTATAATACGTATAACTTAATAATAATAATACTATTTTTTTAATAATTTAATCTAATATTATTATAATATTTAATAATTAATATAATTTAATAATAATATTGTCTCAAGTTCTAAAATAAAACATTTTTTACTCTCGGTAGACATTTTATATCTTTAAAGTTAAAGGAGTGGAGGAAAGAAAATATTAAGTGAAATTGCGTAACTTTGAAAGTATACGTAAGAAAAGACTTAATTATTTTTATCAATCTATTTTTTTATTTTAAAAAACAACCCTAAATGAATATAAAAAACTAATTTGTTTAACCCTGTATAGAGTATCGTTAAAATTAAGTGTGTGGCTCTTATAAAGTTAATAAGAAGTATTTATTTAACTAACACTAACTACGAAATAGACATTATTGCAAGTACTTCTGAGTTTATGGCATGGAAGACTCAATAATTGTAATTTCACAAAACTATTTTAAACACCAACAAATAAAATCGAAACTATACTTTCTACATACAAAATACAATAATTACTAAATAAAGTAAATCTGTACTTACAAATTGTCACTGTGAGAGGCGGGCAAATGATCTATCTCTAATATTCTATGCAGAATGCAGAAAACGCAGCGTGGCACATGTATGTAGTTAATAATTATGGCGGCGGTGGGCAGTTTAGAGGTCGGTGTAATAAGCGAAGCGCGACAGAGTACAGAGAAAAGACCAGAAGTGACTTGAGGGACGAGGAACGAGGCTATAATAGCGTCAGTCAAACAAATGATTTGCGCATGCGTTTACCCCTCCTTTCACATCTCCTTTAAAAACCAAACAATAGCCTTAATTTTCCACAAAAACTACTTTCTCTTTTATGGTTCTTTTATTTTGCAACTGTTAAATTCGAACTTTAACCAAGCATGTGCCTCTCCCCCTCCCTAATCCTAGTATTAAACAAAAATTCACACACTTCAACTAGATATTCTCCTAATATAATACTGAACTAATGATTGGTATAAAAGGTAGGTATAAGGCTAGATTTTAGATATCCATTTATTTATTTAGCTCGATACACAGGGGTTAATTTATTTTTGTTTTTACTGATGGGTTTAAGTTAACAAATAAACCCTCATCTGGACTTCTGAATATTGATTTTAGTTTAAAAGATATAGTACATAATATTATATATAGTACCGTATATATAAATCAAGTCAATGAAGTTTCCGTCCATGCTAGCACCATGCTAGCGAACGAAATGTAGCCTTAAAAGATGTTGCATTCTTAGCACGTTGCGCGAGACTGGCCCACGCACTAGCATGTTGGCACGGGGCGGGATGGCATGGCACGCCATGCTAGCACCATGCTAGCGAACGAAATGTAGCCTCAAAAGATGTTGCATTCTTAGCACGTGGCGCGAGACTGGCCCACGCACTAGCATGTTGGCACGGGGCGGGATGGCATGGCACGCCATGCTAGCACCATGCTAGCGAACGAAATGTAGCCTCAAAAGATGTTGCATTCTTAGCACGTGGCGCGAGACTGGCCCACGCACTAGCATGTTGGCACGGGGCGGGATGGCATGGCACGCCATGCTAGCACCATGCTAGCGAACGAAATGTAGCCTCAAAAGATGTTGCATTCTTAGCACGTGGCGCGAGACTGGCCCACGCACTAGCATGTTGGCACGGGGCGGGATGGCATGGCACGCCATGCTAGGCACGGAGACCTCCACACACTGACACGTTTCGTCAGTTTTTGGCACGACGTGTTTGCCCCCGTCGTGCAATGCACGTGTAACGTATGAGCCCACACACTTAAAACTCGGACAAGTTGTATATGTCACAAGATAACATGTCATCTTTTTTTGAAAAAAAAAACGTACATAGTATTATTGAATCATTTGTTAAATAACTTATATCCTGATATAAAACATGGTTTTTAACCAAATTAAACCATACATTAACCTAATAATTCCCAGATATTTAACATTATATATATGGTCCTAATATAAACCTTAGTTTTGAACAAAATATGAACAAACATTAACCTGATATTCGACATTATATATGGTCCTGATATAAACCTTAGTTTATAACCCAATTCGAACATACATTAACCAGATAATTTCCTAACATTTGGCATTATATTTGGTCCTGACATAAAACTTGGATTTGAACCAAATTTGGACATACATTAACCATATAACTCCCTGATATTAAACATTATATATGGTCCTGATATAAAACTTGGATTTGAACCAAATTTGGACATACATTAACCATATAACTCCCTGATATTAAACATTATATATGGTCCTGATATAAAACTTGGATTTGAACCAAATTTGGACATACATTAACCATATAACTCCCTGATATTTAACATTATATTTGGTCCTGACATAAAACTTGGATTTGAACCAAATTTGGACATACATTAACCATATAACTCCCTGATATTAAACATTATATATGGTCCTGATATAAAACTTGGATTTGAACCAAATTTGGACATACATTAACCATATAACTCCCTGATATTTAACATTATATTTGGTCCTGACATAAAACTTGGATTTGAACCAAATTTGGACATACATTAACCATATAACTCCCTGATATTTAACATTATATTTGGTCCTGACATAAAACTTGGATTTGAACCAAATTTGGACATACATTAACCATATAACTCCCTGATATTTAACATTATATTTGGTCCTGATATAAAACTTGGATTTGAACCAAATTTGGACATACATTAACCATATAACTCCCTGATATTTAACATTATATTTGGTCCTGATATAAAACTTGGATTTGAACCAAATTTGGACATACATTAACCATATAACTCCCTGATATTTAACATTATATTTGGTCCTGATATAAAACTTGGATTTGAACCAAATTTGGACATATATTAACCATATAACTCCCTGATATTTAACATTATATTTGGTCCTGATATAAAACTTGGATCTAAACCAAATTTGGACATACATTAACCATATAACTCCCTGATATTTAACATTATATTTGGTCCTGATATAAAACTTGGATTTGAACCAAATTTGGACATATATTAACCATATAACTCCCTGATATTTAACATTATATTTGGTCCTGATATAAAACTTGGATCTAAACCAAATTTGGACATACATTAACCATATAACTCCCTGATATTTAACATTATATTTGGTCCTGATATAAAACTTGGATTTGAACCAAATTTGGACTTACATTAACCATATAACTCCCTGATATTTAACATTATATTTGGTCCTGATATAAAACTTGGATTTGAACCAAATTTGGACATATATTAACCATATAACTCCCTGATATTTAACATTATATTTGGTCCTGATATAAAACTTGGATCTAAACCAAATTTGGACATACATTAACCATATAACTCCCTGATATTTAACATTATATTTGGTCCTGATATAAAACTTGGATTTGAACCAAATTTGGACATATATTAACCATATAACTCCCTGATATTTAACATTATATTTGGTCCTGATATAAAACTTGGATCTAAACCAAATTTGGACATACATTAACCATATAACTCCCTGATATTTAACATTATATTTGGTCCTGATATAAAACTTGGATTTGAACCAAATTTGGACTTACATTAACCAGATAATTTCCTGATATTTAACATTATATTTGGTCCTGATATAAAACTTGGATTTGAACCAAATTTGGACATACATTAACCATATAACTCCCTGATATTTAACATTATATTTGGTCCTGATATAAAACTTGGATTTGAACCAAATTTGGACATATATTAACCATATAACTCCCTGATATTTAACATTATATTTGGTCCTGATATAAAACTTGGATTTGAACCAAATTTGGACTTACATTAACCATATAACTCCCTGATATTTAACATTATATTTGGTCCTGATATAAAACTTGGATTTGAACCAAATTTGGACTTACATTAACCAGATAATTTCCTGATATTTAACATTATATTTGGTCCTGATGTAAAACTTGGATCTAAACCAAATTTGGACGTACATTAACCATATAACTCCCTGATATTTAACATTATATATGGTCCTGATATAAAACTTGGATTTGAACCAAATTTGGACATACATTAACCATATAACTCCCTGATATTTAACATTATATTTGGTCCTGATATAAAACTTGGATTTGAACCAAATTTGGACTTACATTAACCAGATAATTTCCTGACATTTAGCATTATATTTGGTCCTGATATAAAACTTGGATTTGAACCAAATTTGGACATACATTAACCATATAACTCCCTGATATTTAACATTATATTTGGTCCTGATATAAAACTTGGATTTGAACCAAATTTGGACTTACATTAACCAGATAATTTCCTGACATTTAGCATTATATTTGGTCCTGATATAAAACTTGGATTTGAACCAAATTTGGACATATATTAACCATATAACTCCCTGATATTTAACATTATATATGGTCCTGATATAAAACTTGGATTAGACCCAAATTTGGACATACATTAACCAGATAATTTCCTGACATTTGGCATTATATATGGTCCTAAACTCTTAACACATATTTGGACCAAATTAATTTTTCTCTTTCTACCCCAACATAATTATATCCAGATCTGGGCCAAATTTAAATTTACAATTGTATCCACAGACAAGGAAAAAATGTTGGGGCCTTATCTGGGCCTAAAATAAATTCCATAATATAACCGAATAACACACATTTACCAGACTTCAAAAATTAACCACATAATATCCATAAATGCTGTGCTATCTGGGAAGGTTTTTTTAATGTTTTTTGGCTATAACTCAAATTCCAACAAAAATGTTTGGTGGTAAACCTCAGATTCTTAATCAGCACCCCAAAAAACATAAAGGAGCAAAAAATCATAACTACTCCAGAATTTGTTTTAAGAAACTACCTAATGACCGAACTATGTAGAGAACTTACCTAAGCTTATACTAATCTCTTGTAGTGGGTCGGAGCAAAATACACTAGCCCCCGATAGTCCTTCTATTCTAAAAGAGAACCATCAGTGAACCAAACATCCTTCATAGGTGGGGGGGGGGGGGGGGGGGGGGCATTATCATTACCCTGGCTCCAGTCCTCCTTAGAAGGGAAAGAATAACTCCAGGTAATACTGAAGTTCCAATGTGGTACAGTATAATCCTGTATCATTGCTGCTGCAGGGCACTCCTCCACCAGAGACTGCCAGACAGCTTCATGTCCTGTGCCGCTGCTATAGCCTTTCCACAGGCCCACACAATGTAGTCGATATGCTTTCATCATGGCTTCATATCGAAGAAACAGATCAAGAGGAGGTAGGCCTGCTAAAACTTATAATGCTAGAGTTGGCGCTGTCCTCATTGCCTCATTTTTCAAATGTTCTCGTCATTCATTAAAATACAGTAGTATCTATAAATTGATATTTCTGAAACCTCATGTTTGTTGTATGGTACAAATTTATTTAATTGATAAAAATGCAGAGAAGTGTGATTTACTTGATAAACATATAACATATATAGGTTTTTGTGAGGTTTATGTTTAAAATGTATAGATAACTGACTACGCCCGATGTTGGGCTGTCAAAATGGGCGATCTAACATGTTTGTTTCTCATCCAATATTGTATGGCACACAGTAACTAGGAAAATTAACAGAGAGTTGTTAATTGATTTTTTAAAGGACTGCCTTTAACTAGATGTAACTAACCTGTTTCAAAGCCTACCATAACCAGAACATTAAAATAAAAAATAAAATAAATAATAATATATTTCCATTCCAAAATACATCTTAACATAACACATGTTACAAAGTGCAATCAATGTCACAAAGTGCAAACATTAACCTTGAATAATGCAATATGAGGAAAATAATAACAAAACAATACCAAATAATTGAAATAATTATTTCCAGAAGTTAGATTGCCCAGTTATATCATCTTTTATACCTTCAAGAATAATAATTAAATGTTTCTATAGTCTTACAGTGGAAGTTCTTGAATTTATCATGGTAGTTTCACAAATTGTTGGCTGTTTTGACTGAGATTTTATGGAACCACTTCATAACTAAGCATCGCGTGGCTCTATCATTGAAGTGAGCATATTGTACTGAATATTGAAATTTATTAATCACGATGAATGTCATAGTTGAAGATAAGTGGAAGAGGGTAGTGTGGAGTAGAGTGGGGGTACTCGGTACAAAGCTTTACTTTCTAAACAAACCTACACACTACGAGACTATAAGAATCTAAACCACCTGCAATAGCTTTTAAACAATTATTATAAATGTATCACTTCACAACTCAAAAACTTCTGCTTGAAATCAAGTTGAAATTTTACATCCCTGTTTCAATTGTACTTAAGAACTGAAGATATAGGTAAAAACGTTGTTTTCTTTATTTTAAACGTTTTTCGTCCACTTTAATAAATTTAGCCATCTTTATCACTTCATAACAGTGACGGTGTTCAATTTACTAAAAAAAAATATTTAAAAAAAGTTGTTTGTCTCATTAAATAGATGAAGTTAGAATTTTTTCTTGGATTAAGTACACAGTATTATAATAATATACCTAATACCGTATTGCTTCGAATATAAGACGCATCCCGATTTTTGAACCAAAAATCTTGGAAAAAAAATAATGCTTCATATATAAATGCTCCTCGAATATAAGACACACCCCGATTTTTGGAGAAGCAAAAACGGAAAAAAAGTGCGTCTTATATTTGAAGCATTACGGTATATTGAAATAAGCGTCAGCACAGATCAATTTTACTTTTAACAAGACCGTGATTATTAAATATTATAATATTTTCTATATTTACAAAACCAAGTGACATTTTGACATATAACAAAAATAAACAAAACAAGTCAAGGAACAGGCTTCTTTAATAACACTTTTTCCCGTCTTTTTGAAGCTTACGTGAACGCTTGGGCGGATAACTGTTTCCAACGAACTCAGCCTAGGCATTGGTAAAATGAACATGTGTACCAAATTTCAACTAACTCGGTCATCTTTTACTCAAGTTATCGTCATCGGTAGATTTCGTGACGGTGATTTTGGTTGTTTTTTTCGGATTCACTCCCGGGCTCCAGAACATGCCATAAGGAACTTTGTTCCAAAAATCATCCTCTGAGTCACTTATAACATAACTGTTTTCGCTTCCTGATCAGGTGAAAGCAAATTGTTAGATAACTCAATGGTGCAGGGGGGACTATATTTATCCATAGGTTGTAAGACTAAATTGCGCTGGTTCAAACATGGAAAAAGATTGTTTGCTTAAAAGGGTTCTTGAATGAAAAATAAATTTAAAAGAAGACCAAAGGACCGTGTATTTTAAAATAATATAAAAATCTTGGAATAATAAAAAAAACAATAAATGAAAATAATCTTATCTAGAGGTAGTCGGTGATGAATCGGTGTGATGTGGTGTGTTGTATGGTACAGCTGGGTTGTAAGGCACAGCTGGGTTGTATGGCAAAGCTGGGTTGAATGGCGTAAAATAGTACACTTGTACTTGTACACTTGTACACTTGTACTTGTATACTTGTACAGAAGAGATGTATAATTATAAAACTGCCAGTTCGGCTGGTTACGGCACCAATCCCAGATAAGTGCACGTTGAGTGCGTAGGTGGCTAGATGCAAGGACTAGCCACTAATTGAGTTAAGGTGAGTGCGACACTGACAGTTCAGCAGCTCGTAGTACACTGGCTAGGGGGGAGGGGGGCTCCATCCTCCTAGACGAGATTGTGTGGCGAATGCACATCGGACTTGGACCCTAGATAAGATTAATTAAACCTCTAGACAAATAATCCTTCTCCTAAAAACTGACTCTTAGTAAAATAAATAAACATAATGATAAATAACGCGAAACATTTATTTCGGGTATTGTTTTGTCCCAACATACCGCCCACCAAATTTAAAGTAAATTTTCCTGAGAGGAATTAAGGTTGGGACGAGGAAGAAGTGGTATTATTTTACTTATAGGTCTTTTAAGGGTACTTGTGGGTGTTTTTACAGTTACAACGCGAACAATTGAATCTTTGCCCGGGTGTAGCAAGAGAATTCGTGCCATAGGCCATTTTAAAGGATAAATATTATCTTCAAGTATTATAACCAAATCACCTATAGCTGGTACATATTTGGTTGAGAGCCACTTATGACGCTGTTGAAGATGGTGTAGGTAATCCTTTCTCCAAGACTGCCAAAAATGCTGATGCATTTTTTGTAGTAATTGCCATCTATCAAGGCGATTATCCGAGATAGCAAAGAGATCAGGCTCGGGTCGAGCAAGAGGAGCGCATCCTATTAGGAAGTGTCCCGGAGTCAGGTACTCGAAATCTTCAGGCATTGAAGAGAGAGAATAAAGTGGCCTAGAGTTCAAAGTGGCTTCTGTTTTTGCTAGAAGAGTGCCGAGTTCTTCAAACGTTAAGGTTGTTTCACCCATTACTCTATGAAGATGAAATTTTGCAGATTTTACACCTGCCTCCCAAAGCCCACCAAAATTTGGAGCTGAAGGCGGATTAAACGACCACTGGATACCCTTATCTAAAGTGTATCCCTGTATAGAATTTTGAGTGTGCTTAAGTCGAAGCCAATCTTCGATTTCTCTTAAATGTCTGGCCGCACCCACAAAATTAGTACCACAATCAGAAAATATATGTGCAGGTAAGCCACGTCGTCCTATAAACCTATCCAAGGTTGCAATGAAGGCGTCGGTGGAAAGGCTGGAAACTGCTTCTAAATGGATAGCTTTTGTTGAAAAGCAAACAAAGATGCAAAAATAAGCCTTTGTGATGACTGGCTTCCTACGAAGAGAATCTCTTATCATGATGGGCCCAGCGAAATCTACCCCTACATTAGTAAAAGCTTTACCAACAGTGAACCTTGATGAAGGAATATCGCCCATAAGTGGTGTGAATGGTGTAGCTTTTAATCTGTAACACCGATTGCAGAGAAAAATTCTGTGTTTGATAACTCTTCTCGCGGAGAGAATCCAGAAACGTAGTCTTAGATGAGAAGAAAGAAGTTGGAGTCCAGCATGTAAGAGTATTTTATGAGTTTGGTCAATCAAGGAATTTGTAAAATGGCATTTGCTTGGTAACAGCAAAGGATGTTTAGAGTCGAAACTAAGATCAGAGTTTCTCAGGCGACCGCCCACCCTTAACAAACCATCTCCATCAACAAAAGGAGATAATCTACTAAAACTCTTGCTGACTTTACAATCTGAAATTCTGTTGAACTCGTCTTTAAAATAATGTTGTTGAACCAACATCACACATTTAAGCTCAGCCTTACGCAATTCCATAACAGACAGATATGCTGAATAAGTAGAACTTGGGTTTTTAGCTCTCGAACAAAATCTTAAAACGTATGCTAAGATTCTTAACATTTTATTATAGGAAGAAAACATTTCCATCCATTTAATCCAATAACTTGTATCGTGGACAGACGTAAGTAAAATATTATCACAATTCTTGAGCTCAGGTAATTCAGTTAAGTGGTTATGTTGAATCTCATCAGTTGGCCATTCTGATATAGATTTGTATAACCATAGTGGTCCATCCCACCAAAGTTGATATTTTAAAAATTCTTGAGGGTGTAAACCTCGTGACGCGCAATCAACAGGATTGTCTTGTGAATTAATATGTTTCCATTGCACACCTGGTGTCATATCTTTAACTTGAATTACTCTGTTAGCAACAAAAATTTGAAGTTTATAGGGTGGTGTTTGCAACCAGCCTAAAACTACAGTTGAGTCGGAAAAGAAATAAGTTGATAAAATGTTCAATGACTCTAAAAACTTTGATATTGAGACATATATTTTGGAAAGAAGTAATGCACCACACAATTCCAATCTAGGTATGGTCAATGTTTTGAGAGGTGCTAGTTTTGTTTTCGCCTTTAATAAAAATAATTTGACTTCATGAGGCGTAGAAATTCTAAGGTAAATCGCGCCTGCATAACCACGCTCGGAAGCATCACAAAAGCCCAACAAATCAAGATTGTGATTATTTGTAGGAATATATCTAGGTATTTTAATTTCACTTAAACAAGGAAGTTGAGTTACAAAACTAATCCAAAGTTGATGAATCGGTTCTGGTATAGTGTCGTCCCAATCTACACCTGACTTCCATAATAGTTGTAAAATAGATTTAGCTTGAAATATGACTGGAGATAAATACCCTAAAGGGTCATATATACGAGCTATAGTGCTCAAAACTGTACGTTTAGTACTTCCAACATCTGACATTTTAATACAATAGCAAAATGAGTCAGATTTTGGATCCCAGTGCATACCAAGTACTTTGACAAAGGTATCTTCATATGAACCAAAACTTACTAATTTCTCTTTATCATCTTGAGAAATCCCTTTTAGTATTTCTTCCGAATTGCTTGACCATTTTCTAAGGGTAAATCCTCCTTTTGCTAAAAGTGAATTTAATTCTTCTCTTAGGTTCATAGCATTTTCCAAGGTATCACTCCCTGTGGCGATATCATCAACAAACGTGTCATTAAGAAGAGCATTAGCTGCTGATGGGTAAGCCGCACCTTCATCTATAGCTAGTTGTTTTAAAATACGAATCGCTTGATACGGAGAAGGCGCTAGCCCATACGTGATGGTACATAACTCGTATTCTTGTATTTCCTCGTTTGAGTTGGATCTCCACAAGATGTGTTGGAAAGCACGATCTTCAAGTTTTAATGAAATTTGTCTAAACATTTTCTCAATGTCAGTAGTTATGGCTATGAAATGTCTACGAAAGTTTAAAACAATGTCAGGAATCTCAGGTTGTAACTTGGGTCCTGTCATAAGATGATCGTTAAGAGAACCGAAAGGAGTTTTCATAGAACCATCGAACACAACACGTGTTTTTGTTGTGGAACTATCTTCCTTGAAAACACAATGGTGTGGAATAATAAATTCTCCAGGTTCACTGGCAGGTGCCATATGGCCTAGACGTAAGTATTCCTCCATGAATTTGACATATTCGACCTTCACTGTCGGGTTTTTATTAAATTTTGTCTCTAAAGATAAGAATCGTTTTAGAGCCAAGTTTCTAGTAGAACCAAAATAGGGTCTTTTATCCTTGAAGGGAAGTGCTACGACGTATCTTCCATCTGTTTGTCTGCAATGAGTTTGACAAAAATGTTCTTCACATATTCGATCGTAAGGGTTTTCAATTTTAATATGAACGGGTTCTTCTATGTGCCAAAAACTCTTCACTATGTCTTCTAAAGGAGATACTTTAACTTTAGTGGTAACAAACGACACTAGAGTACTTTGGGATTCATATTGCTCATATCTGCCGGTAATAATCCATCCAAATATTGTTTTAGTCAGAGCTGTTTCATCATTGTTTACGAAAACTGGAGCACCTTTAATAACTCTCGAATACAAGTCTGCACCTAATAAAAAGTCAATTTCAGACGGTTGGTAAAATAAAGTATCAGCTAGTTGAAAAGTTTTAAATTTGTTCCAGACGTGATGAGGTACCGGAGTAGAAGGTAAAAGACCGGTGATTTTTGAGACTACGACCGCATCAGTAGATAGACGAGGAAAATCTCTATTATGAGGTTTTAAGGTGCAACTCACTATTCCTTTGGTGTGTAAATCCATTTGACCAACACCGGCTATCGGTGCTTCGTAATCTTGAAGCGATATACCCAAACGTTTTACGCAGGACTCAGTAATAAGTGAACACTGAGATCCTGAATCCAGAACTATACGAACCGGTACAAACGTGTTATTAACACTCTTCAAGTGTACAACTGCAGTGCCTAATAATACTTCTTTATGTGGATACGAGACACTGGTTAAAGCCTTTTGAGGTGGAGGTGTTTTCTCGACAGTTTTAGACACGGTTTGTGTCTCATTTCCGGAGGTAGTTTTTGTTTCAGCTGGAAGTTGGGAATGTTGAGAGTTGTAAGGTTTTCGAGTTTCATAAAATCCGTTTATATGTAGAAGACTGTTGTGAAGTTTATTACAGTGACGGCACCTTGTCTTAGTCACACAGTTACGTGTAGGATGTGAAGTTGTCAAATGGTAAATGCAACCGGGGTAATTACGTAGTGCAACCAGGCGTTGACGAGGTTGTAAGTTCCTAAATTTACTACATTGATTAAGGAAGTGATTCTGTTTACACATATAACAGGATAAACTTTTCGAAGAATCTTTATCTGTAAAGTTAGAACTATCGGTCATCAAAAGTGACGATTTATTAAATTTTGTCGGTTTGACAGATTGATGAAAAACAGGTTTAATATTCGTAGTAGATTCAGAATATTCTAATATCCTACATCTTTGCTTTACAAATTCTATAAGTTGTTCGTAAGTAGGAAATTCTTCGGAGATATGTTTAATTTCAAAGGATTCCCGTGTAGTTTTATCAAGACATCTTATTGCAAGAGTGAATAGTAAAAATCCTAATTCATCTTTTAAATGCAATACCTTAAAAGCCGCAATGCTGTCGGAGACCGTATTAATAAATTGTCGTAAATTTTCCAACTTTTGATTACCCTGTAAGGGTTTGAAGTCTAAAAGTTTCTGAAGATAGAGAGTGGCTATTATACGTTTATTATCGTATCGCTCACATAGGGCCTTCCACGCTACTTGATAATTCGTGCCGAGAATAGGAATATTTTTTACTATAGTTAAGGGATCCTTGGTCAAACATGTAGTTAAATAATGAAATTTCTCCAAGTCTGATAAGAAGACATCGTCGTGGACGAGAGATGTGAAGGTTTCCTTGAAATGTGCCCAATCGGACGGTTCACCGTCAAAAGAGGTCAATTTTATTTTAGGAAGACGGGATCTGCCCAGACTCGTCGTATTCATTCCTAGTGACTGATTACCGATAGTCAACTGAGGTTGGTTATGAAAAGTCGATTGCTTATGCATGTGTTCATTGTAAACTGTTTTACTTTCGAAATAATATTTCTCGAATAAATTATTTAATTGTGAATCTTTACTGTCCGGGTATTCGACACCGGCGATCAAACATCTATGCATAAGTTCTTCTTGAGTCTCTTCGAAAATAAAACGGTAATTCGGTACCTCTTCGTACATTGCATCGAATAGGGGAAACTGTGTTTCGTCAATTTTAACAGACCTAGCCTGTTCAAAAGTCCTTTTCATTTTTTCATAAATATTGTTCAGTTTATTTTTTAAGAAATAAATTCTCGTAAGATCATCTGATGATGGATTCGATTTTGAAGTACTTGTAGTCGTAGTAGCTAATTTAGTATTCTGCTTCGGTGGCTGTACCCCGGTACTAGGTGGTACAACATTTCCTGTTGCCTTGGGAATTGGAGGTACAGTGGTTGGATTTTTATCCTCTTTTCCCTTTTTTTGTAAATCAACATTATCGTCATCACTGTGGACCATGATGATATTAAAGTATTAAAGTAAAAAATATTAAATAGCAATAATAAAAAATTAATAAGCTGAAAAATGAATCTTCCAAAAAAAAACAATTATCTAAGTAATAAAAAATGTCTGTAAGAAAATAAGCAGACTATTAGATATAAAATCAAAATATTATTGTTATTATTTAAATTATTTATCTTTCTAATCATAAATAGATTAAGCGGTACGTGGGACAATAACAATTGAATATTTATAGATTGATAAACCATAAATTAAAAATATATAAATTTATTCTAATTAAATTAAATGAAAAACAATTATCTAGATAATCACCCTTGATTCTATAAGAAAATTTAAAATGAATGTAAATACTAATTAAAAATAATAATTTAAAATAAGTTCAATAGAAAATAAAATCATAAGATTCCAAGTAAGTGAAAAAAAAATAAATTAATTAATTGAGTATCTAAATAATACTGAATCAAAAAAACTTGGAATTTATAAATGTAAATAATTTGTATTAATTGATTTATTTTTGACACCCAATTTAAAATAATAAAATAAAACAAACATCAGTAATGATGCAAAGTCAAAATACAAAAAATATATATATATAAGGTTCAGAATTGTTATTAAAGTTCCTTTCATTAACAAAAAACATATAATATAATATATTCTTAATTTAATTAAATATAATCTTTTATTATAATAATAAATTAATTTTATTAAAATAAATGTTTCCCAAAAGAACTTACTATTAAATTTTAAATGATCTCTAATTTGTAAGAGATTTTAAAAAAAATATAATTCAATAAAATGTTTTAAATACTATCACAAAAAAAATATATTCTTTGAACAAAAAGAATAAAAACTTGAATTATAAGAAAAAAGAAACGCTATTTTAAACCTGGAAGTTTAATAGATAAACTAATAACTTAATGAATACTTAAATTATAAAATATTTAATTCCCATTAAAAATGTTGGGTATGGAATTATATTTAAATTCCTTTAAAAAATTAAAAGAAATCAAGATTTTTATTTTAATTAAAATATTTCTTTTATAATCATAAAAAATTAAATATTAAATGCAAAATTATAATAATTAATTCTGAGCAAACAATAAAGTAAAATATAAAATGATCCGGCCCAAAGGACCAAAAAATGTTAGATAACTCAATGGTGCAGGGGGGACTATATTTATCCATAGGTTGTAAGACTAAATTGCGCTGGTTCAAACATGGAAAAAGATTGTTTGCTTAAAAGGGTTCTTGAATGAAAAATAAATTTAAAAGAAGACCAAAGGACCGTGTATTTTAAAATAATATAAAAATCTTGGAATAATAAAAAAAACAATAAATGAAAATAATCTTATCTAGAGGTAGTCGGTGATGAATCGGTGTGATGTGGTGTGTTGTATGGTACAGCTGGGTTGTAAGGCACAGCTGGGTTGTATGGCAAAGCTGGGTTGAATGGCGTAAAATAGTACACTTGTACTTGTACACTTGTACACTTGTACTTGTATACTTGTACAGAAGAGATGTATAATTATAAAACTGCCAGTTCGGCTGGTTACGGCACCAATCCCAGATAAGTGCACGTTGAGTGCGTAGGTGGCTAGATGCAAGGACTAGCCACTAATTGAGTTAAGGTGAGTGCGACACTGACAGTTCAGCAGCTCGTAGTACACTGGCTAGGGGGGAGGGGGGCTCCATCCTCCTAGACGAGATTGTGTGGCGAATGCACATCGGACTTGGACCCTAGATAAGATTAATTAAACCTCTAGACAAATAATCCTTCTCCTAAAAACTGACTCTTAGTAAAATAAATAAACATAATGATAAATAACGCGAAACATTTATTTCGGGTATTGTTTTGTCCCAACACAAATGTATCAGTGTAGGCACTCATATCGGACAACATTGGGTCAGACAATCGTCCTATATTGTTGGACAGGGAGAAATATGGATCCTAAACATATGTAGCCTCAAACATATTAACCCTTAGTTCACTTCTATTGTAGCATCAATACCATACATTTTTGTATTGATATATCAAAAAATATTTTTCACCAAATTCTTGAGACAGTAAAGGTTGATAAACTACATCAATATTTTTAAATATATATAATTTTTTATTTTTTATTTATATATTACATCCAATTCAAATACAAATGCATTTCAAAAATACAAACAGTACAAATCTGAGAAGTCTTAAACTTTTCATTAAAAAATAATACTTCCCTCTAACATAGAATATAATCAAATATTTACTTTTAGAAAATAAAAAATAACATAAAAATTCAAACAAAAATAAAATAACATAAATTAAACTCTCTTTAACAACATTACTTTCCAAACAGCGAAAAAGCCACAATCTTTCTCCAAATGATCTTCAAATAAATAAATCATTTACATATCAATCAAAAATAAAAATAATAGTACAACTTATTTTAGTCAGGGTGCCCGCCCATAGGCAAAAAAGTCAATTATACATACTCTTTCCAAACCTCTATGAAAGGATTTGTTTAGGCCAAGTCTGACACCATTTTCCTCTGTGATTTTATTTGGTTTTGGGGTGTTTTTCATTATTTGAACCCTATAACTTTGACGCCTCAGACTGGAAAATCAGAAAACGTTCTGCGTCAGACAATATTAAAATTTTGATGGTTAATCTTCAGTTTATCCCTTAATTTTCTAACAATTCTTCATACTTATTGGGCTTTTAGGGATGATCATTAAAAAAACATTTCAATTTTTTTAAAAACAATATAATAGGTGCGAATTTTCGCCCATACCTGGGCATCATCAGGCCTTTATCTGAGTAATATTGATCTTTTTTCATTGATCTTTTATATATATGTATCCAAAGGTGAGTAACATTCTCTGACCAACATTGAACTGTTACTCTAGATAAAGGCCTGATGATGCCCAGGTATGGGCGAAAATTCGCACCTATTATATTGTTTTTAAAAAAATAGAAATGTTTTTTTAATGATCATCCCTAAAAGCCCAATAAGTATGAAGTATTGTTAAAATTTTGAGTTATAGGGTTCAAATAATGTATCTTGAGAAAATCAGCTGGATAGTAATTAATATTAATTAATAATAATAAATAGTAATTAATATTTATTATTGTTAATTAATATTAATTAATTATTAATAACCAGCTGATTTTCTCAAGATACGTTATTTGAACCCTATAAGTCAACATTTTAATATTGTCTGACGCAGAACTTTTTCCGATTTTCCAATCTGAGGTGTCAAAGTTATAGGGTCCAAATAATGAAAAACGCCCCAAAACCAAAAAAAGTCACAGAGGAAAACGGTGTCAGACTTGGCCTAAACAAGCCATCCATAAAGGTTTAGAAAAAGAGTATGAATAATTGACTTTTTTGCCTATGGGCACCCTGACTATTTGTTTATGTTTACAAAATTAAATATATAAAATGTTTAAATTAAAATAAAATATTTTTCTCACTTATGATTTTTATTTTGGTCCACTAAGTACAGAATTAAATATTTATTCGAATTAAAATATAATATTAGGATTGCTGCCTGACAGTCATATGGCTACGGCTACATGTTTCGTAGGATATATTTTATTTTTGTTTTGTTCTTTTATTTAATATACAGTGGAACCTCAATAATTCGGACTAATTGGGACCAGACTCTGGCCGAATTACTGATTTGTCCGAATTTTCGAATATGCTGTAAAACAACTTTTTCGCAGACGAGAGGACCTGATAAAGGTGCGCCTGAGCTTCTTCTTTGGGTAAACCATATGTACATCGCATCTTCTAAAGGGTATCATTTGCCGTTCGTAACGTTTTCCGGTTTTTTGACCCCTCTGCAGAATCTAGCTTTGACGCGTATCGCAGTATGCTATCTCGTTTTCGTTTTAGATGACCCCACACCATACTTTTTTGCAAGAGATGTCCCACTTTCACCTTTAGGAATTTATCTTTTATAGAATTTCTAGTTATTAAATTTTTCAGTAGGCAGTCCGGATTTTCGAGGGTCCGGATTTTAGAGGTCCGAATTATCGAGGTTCTACTGTACTAATTATATTAGGATTGCACAAAAATGTTTTGTTTTTTTTAATTTATAAATTTAAATTTTAACTAAACAGTAAAATTATTATTGCTGTTGTCATATTTATTTCTAAATACAAACAACAGTTCAAAATATTTAAAGTTGGTCAAATCTGGCATGAGCAGATAATGACTGAAAAATTAATTATAGATATTATAACATAAAAATTGATTATTTCAAACAAAATTTGTAAAGATTGGTAACTTTATAAATGAAAAGATACCAACTTTTATTTTGTTGATAAACAAGTTAATAGTAATTTTGCTTTCAAAGTGGGTATCCTACTAATTATTATTGTTATTATATTATTAGCTTCTAGATCAAAAGAATTAGGACATTGCAGTAAAAAATTAAGTCATGACATGAGATATAATGCAAATAATAAACACTTATATCCAGTGCTCGATTTCTAGAAATTGAGGTGCCGGAACTACAACCTACCCTCTCCCCCTCCCCCCCATAGAAGGGGGGTTCGGGGGTCCTCCCCCGGGAAAAATTTGAAAAATAAACGTTCTGAAACAGCATTTTAAGCAGTTTTAGACATAAACCCACACTCTAAGTGCAAATTTTAGTGCCAATAATTTCTTTTTATTTATCTGAGAGAGAGAGGTCCCGGAACGCCGTTCCGCCTCAAATCGAGCCCTGCTTATATCAACTAATAAATCCAATAATTTGTTTTGTTTTATACTTTTTTACATTTTGTCAATCTAGAAGTAAGGCTACGATACTTTATTTAAACTGACAAAAAAAAGAAGACTGTTATATGTCTTTGAATAAAACAGAAAAAGAATAATTATTACAATAGATATCTTATATTGTATAAAACAATTTTTACACTTCTTACAAAAATATTATAATTGAGTTATACCAGTTCAAAAAAATACTTTTTTAAAAAAATCTTTTTTTATACATACAAAAACAAAGTTTTATAATTCCAAAATATAATAAAACAATAAAAAAAAAAAGGTATGTTGAATATATTATGGTCTAAATATTTTTTAAAACAAAAAATTACTTCTGAAAATTCACAAGTTTAAAAACAATTAAACCATCCAGTGATAGATAGATGTATACCTAAATTACCTCACAATATTTTTCTTTGAGAAAAAAAATCTCACATATTATTATATTTCTTTCACTAATCTCTCAATTTTGTTCTGTTTGGAAAGTAATGTGATGGTGTAACACCAAAAAAAAAAAAAAAAATAATAACAAATAAATCTGTCGTAACTAAAAAAAAAAAAAAAATTTATAATAATATAAAAACCCTTCGTTCACTCAAATATTAATAATATTAAAGTATTAACTAAATAAATGAGACGATTATTGGTAAATATACATAATATATATAAAAAGAAATAATGTAAATAATTAAGTATAATAAGTAATAATAATTAAAGGTAAAGTATAAATTAAATTTAAAAGTTTTTCTTTGTGCTCAAAAAAAAAATGTTTTTTTTTTTTTTCTTGTCAGTCTTAGCTTTGGATCCGACAAATGCTTCCTCATAGAAACTATTATTTCATTATTATTATTATTATTATTTATTTATTATAATGGTTATACTTATTTACTTCAAGCGAAAAAAATAAATAATAAACACAATCATAATAAGGAAAGACATTTACTTTCAACGTTTATTTTTACATTATCATTATCAATATTATTATCATATTTTTTTTTTTTTAATTATTTCTAATTATTTAATGATAAAGAAGGTAACTAACCTAAATGTAAAAAATATAAGATTAAAGAAGAGAAGAAAGATGAAAGATAATTATATAAAAAGGTAAGAATTAGGTACGAAATAAAATCACAATATAATGGTTAATGTAAGGGAAAGAAAACATTTTTTTTTTTCTTATTTCTAATTTACTTATACAATGTAAGTATTGTCAAAAAAAATCGAATTGACAACTATATAATAATATTTAAAAGGAATATTATATAAATTACACTATAATGAGTTTCTATATGAATATAAAGATATATATATAAAAAGAAGGAAAAAATAATAAAAAATGAAAAAGAAAAATCAGTGGTTGTAAGTTTTCAGAATGAAGAAAGACTAGTCGAGAGCTATGGGCGACGGCAGGATTACGCCCCTTCTACTGCTCAGCCATACACTGAAATCACAAACAAAATACTCATTAGAATTAAAACAAACTCCCACAGGTAATATAATTAATAATTAAAGATAAAAAGAACTTTTTATATACTACGTTTTTAAATTTTCTGTTGAATCGTATGTAATGTTGATAATATAATTGTTATCTATATATATAAAACTAAGAGTGACAGTGACTGACTGATCAAAAATTCTCCTACTTCCCATTGACATAGATATTTGAAATTTGGTACATAGATAGAGTGTACCATAAATAGAAAATTAAGGCCATTTTAATTTCGATATATGGCCACCGTATTGAATTATAGCAGCCATCTTGGATTTATACATCAGTAATTCTCCTACTTCCCATTGACATAGAGATCTGAAATTTGGTACATAGATAAAGTGTACCATAAATAGAAAAGTGCGGCCATTTTGATTTCGATAAATGTCCGCCATATTGAATTATAGCCGCCATCTTGGATTTATTCATCAGTAATTCTCCTACTTCCCATTGACATAGAGATCTGAAATTTGGTACATAGATAGAGTGTACCATAAATAGAAAAGTGCGACCATTTTGATTTCGATATATGGCCACCATATTGAATTATAGCCGCCATCTTGGATTTATTCACATTCTATTATCTCAGCTTCGAGAGGACCTAGAGATCTGAAATTTGGTGCATAGACTTATGGTACCTAAAGAAGAAAAATACACTTTTACTTCAACATATGGCCGCCATATTAAATTATAACCACCATCTTGGGTTTAATAATACTCTATTATCTCAGCTTCCAATGGACCTAGAGATGGACCTATGGTAGCTAAAGAAGAAAATTAAAGGTACTTCCACTTCAACATATGGCCATCTTGTAATTAATCAGATAATATTATCTTAGCTTCCAGTGGATTTAAAGATAAATTTGTTGCATAGACTCATTGTATCTAAAATTGAAAATTGAAGGTAGTAAAAGATAGAATAAATGAAAATGCACAAAAAAAAATAATGTAACCTACGTTTACTAAAATATGAAATTATGTAACAAAGATATATTAATTATATTGTTTTAATTATTATTTACACACACCGCCAACTTCTAGACGGATAAGGTGCACGAAGCGCACCAATCCGGCTAGTTGTTATATATAATGTTAGTTAAAAAAAATAGTTCCGAATTTTTTTACTTAATATAAATGACAACCAACTAGACAGCTGATCTTAAACCTATAAAAGGACAAATCTTTGTACAACGGATCTCGCCAACATCGAATCTAAACTGTGCCATCAATATGCCCCCGTGTAGGGGCAGAAAGAGAAGAAAAAATTAGTACAAGTAAAGAAGTACAGATGTAGAAAAATTAAACTGATACCTAGGACACAAGTGTAAACAAACCTGGTTGTCACATATCAATTAATTTATTTCCTTGTTTACTTTTCCTGTTTCGCTGTCATTCAATGTTTATGATCGGAACCGTAGGTGCTGGTTGAATTGAATTTTTATATTTAGTTTAATTTTTGTTTTATTTGTTTTTGTGAAAAAACACTGGCACCACGGCAACCGAATTATTTTAAAAGTAACAACTAAAAAAAGGAAAAAAACCGAGAGTTGCTTTTGAGAAGCCAAGGAGAATTAATCGATTGTCAGATCTCTGTAAATAAACGAATTATATTTCTCTAAACAGGGTCGTCATTGTAGCGACAGTTTTTCTCTTAAAAACACAATTAGTTTTTACATAACAAAAAGGCCTGATATAATCATTCTTGAACATTTTAACAATTTTATCAGCCATACCAGGTATTAAAATAAAAAAATCAATCATAAATTTGAAACCTGTTAAAATGAAGATGGTAAATATGGGTCATGTCAAAATAAATATAATAATTTGCGGATTATTTCCAAACTAACTTTCCATATTTGTTTTGGCATTGTATGCAGAGTCTTAAGGCGCGTCACACTATGCCAGTTGGCAAGGCCAAGCGGCAAAGCCGTCTGGCCGACTTACGACTTCTTGCCGTCTGGCTTTCTTTGATCCGGACCGACAATCGTCGGGTTCGGCTTGGCATGACAAGTGGCACGTTTTCTGCCAAGCTTGGCAAATAGCAAATGCCAAGGGAGACGTCCACATTAACACTTGGCAATGCCATTTGGCCTTACCATTCCTTGCCGCTTGGCATAGTGTGGACGCGCCTTTAGAATTCAATGTACAGTAGATCCTTTCTTAACCGAAATACTGTTTAACAGGAACAATCACAAACCGGTAAAAATTGTATAAATAGAGAGAAAGATAGAAGATTTAAAAAAGAACAAAAAAAAAAAAAAAAACAGTAGGCATACAGTGAATAATAGTTGTTAAAATTTGTATACATAAGTGTATGTACATACATAATATGTCCGTAAAATGTATGTTCCTAAATAAAAAAAAGTCCAGTCATGCACCATAACTTAATGAGCGAATTTTCAAAGAAATGTGCGTATTATTGGCTTATGATAATATAGGAAAATTTTGGTTTAGAATTTGCATGGTTGAAAAAAAAAAAAAAAAAAATTGGCACACAGGGGTATGGGGTACAAAAGTCAAAATAATATTTACCCTTCAAGATGCATGTCGTTGGATAGCTCTTTAAGAGTACAGTAATTGTTGTTATATACACTTGTATCATATTTTCATATAAAAGGGGGGTAAAATGGATAAAATACGTTTTTATGCTATTTTTGACCCTAAATTGTAAAAATTTGACCCCTAAATGAACTCCAAAAATTCTGGACAACGAACTCATCCTTTCTTTTGATATTATTGACATTTTAAAATTTGTTTGAAATTTTTAAGTGCATCCTAAGGGGAGATATCGTCTGGAGTGACACATATATACATACATACATAAAAAAAAGTGTTAAATTTTAGAAATCGATTCAGAATGGTCTAAAACGGATTTCCATGGAAAAAATTCGCATCACAAAAATTTTGAAGCCATTGCAATAGCGTAATTTTCTTTGAAAATTCGCTAAAATATATTATATAATATGTCTTATGACACCTTTAACTTTAAAAATGACCCATTATTTATTAACCAAAATTATGGTTATCCGAAATCCCCCCCCCCCTTTTTATTTCAGTTAACAGAGGTTCTACTGTAGTAATATTATTTTAAACTTTTAAAAATATTAGTTGACAAAATGCTATTTTTAAAAAAAAAAGTAGATTAAAACCACAGTTCCGATATGTATTGCAGGTTTTATAGAAATACATACTCATAAAGAATTTCAGGTTGTTTAACATGGAAACACTACCTATGCATTGAAGTGAACGGGAAGTTCTTTAACATCCATCTAGCTTATTAATACAGTAGAACCTCGATAAGAAGTGTCTGTCAATATGAAGGGGATTAGGGAAACAGTCTTGTTATCGAGGTGATCTTTTTGTTGAGGGTCGTGCTATCAAGGTTATTTTGGCTATTAGTCGTGTTATAGAGGTTAATGGGCGAGGTTTTCAAGACTAGACTTGTTCAAGGTCGACCCATTCCTGTATAGTCGCGTTATAGAGGTTGACTTCTCAAAACAACTTGTTATAGAGGTTCTGAGTTACGTTGTGAATTGGAAAAAATCTGTGATATAGAGGTTGTTTGGATAATAATAGTTGTGTTATAGAGGTTAATTTAACATTATGTGTTATGGCAATCTCATGGGGGATTTGAAAATTGCACTTGTAATTGAGGTTGTCGTGTTATTGAGGGCCGTGTAAGCGAGGTTCTACTGTATTTCAAATACAAAGGTGCTGACTTCAACTTATTCTAATTATAATAACTAATTATAACTCAAAGTTAATTTTTGATTGATATAAAAACTAAATGGTATGGTTACCCAACACCGGTGCCGAGGAGGAGCGAGAGAAGATTTGTCACAAGGAACGTGTACATTATCTCCCGGGAAAACAGTCCCACTTTACCAACTCTAGCTGTTCTCATGGAAAGCAGAGCCTTCTTGTTCTTCTTCGGGTGTCGGAATTTCCAATCCCTAAAAAAAAACAATCGAATAAATAAATTATAAATAAATAAAGACGATAAACAATAATACAGAATAATTAAGGTGTTCAAAACCAGAACGGGCCATCCCTCTAGAGTCCTGACCTGAGATACCTTTGCGGGCCAAGACACATGACCCGTTCTGGTTGTAGATTTGCAACTCTTTAAGCAGCTGGAACCAACCCAACACATGCTGCTACCTGTTGAGAGATAAGATAACTTAATATAGACCACTATGGCACTCAAATATAAGCTAAAACCAAGTGTAAGCACCACTCAGCCTGTTTTGTGGCTTGGCCTGTTCTGGTTTTGAACGCCTCAATTTAGATCATGTGGGTTTTACACATATGTAAGAGTCGAACCATTAATCTCTCAGAGTACCCTAAAAAGAGAGTGAAGTCTAGCTAAAATAAACACATTATTGATGTGTTTATTACATAAACACATTATTGATGTGTTTATTTTAGCAAGACAATAGGTTTGTTCCAACCCTCAAATTTGTATCGACCTGCAGTTGTTCGGGAATCATTTAGGACAGGTTTTATTTATAAGCATGTTTTATTTATAACATTGTACTATGGTAAAATCATGTCAGTAAAAAGATCAAGCAAATTTTTCAGGTTGGAACGGGTTTAGGACTATAAATTTACACCATATTAAAAACATTCAAGGAAACCTAACAGTTAAGGAACCTTCCTGTTGACATGTAAGACAAACTAGTACTTGGTATTGTCAGAGGATCATTTGGACCGTACAGTAAACGGTTCGCAAACGATCCCCGAGTGGGTTAGAACAGTTTGGAGAAACACTATCACAAGTCGGGTTGGAACAGCTTTTATCCATTGTGCATGCCCGCGACACTTCTTGGTTGGAACAAACCTATTGTTCTCAGAGCAGAATGTGACATAAAAAAGGAACCTTAGGCTATTAATCACCTTTAACCCTTAAATGCTAATGGTAATTGGATGGGTGGTATTACTAAACCTTCGTCGATTCGACTAACATATGCAGAAAATACATTTTTTGGGTTGAAACTACACTTTTATAAAGAGAAAACTATTAAGGACGCATTATTAAATCTTTTAGTGAGATATACAAACATTTGATGACAAATAACTTTTTTTTTCTTCTTCTTCTTTTTTTTTTTTTTTAAACCAGGGGGACAAGTCCCAGAGACATAGACCACCAATTGGATCCTTTGAACAAACCCGGATTGTAGAAAGTATCTTCCCTCTTTATTTCTTTAACCTCTACTCCCCTAACAAGTTTACTCCGTGACAGAAAGTCAGCATCTTGTCAGTGGGTATCTCTTTAAGTTCCCTTATTGGAACATTTGCCTCTCCCAAGATCAGCCATCTGTGCTTTATCAGTCCTGGGCAGTTGCACAACAGATGTAAGGGAGTTTCTTCTTCCTCTCCACACAGCCTACAAGTTGATTCGTTTACCAGATCTAGAAGCTGTAAATGCCTGTTCAACCGGCAATGGCCAGTGAGGAATCCCGTCAGTCTCTGACACGACTTTTTGTTTAGACTTAGTATGTTTCTAGTAAGTCCACGCGAGGGTCCCTTCAAAAACATTTTTGACTGCCTCATCCTGGGTGACTTTCCCCAGCTTTCCTGAAAATCTTTCTGGAGAAAGTTCTTCAAAGTTGTCTTAGTAGAACAACGTGCGATACCTACGATGGAGACAAATAACTTAGTAGGAACATCAGAAGAATCTGAAATTGAGTGAAATTTAATGCACCAGGTTCCATGCCCCAGGCCAAAAGCCCTAGGCCCCTTGCTAAATGCTCCAGGCCCCAGATTATCGGCCACTGGTTTCTGGTCCAAGGCCAATTACCCTAGGCCCATTGCCCCTTACCCCTAGGCCTATTGCCCCTTACCCCAGGCCCATTTTCCCAGGCTATAGGCTCATTCGACGACCAATTAATTCCTTAAATTTATTACTAAACGTTAGTCGAATCGACGAAGTAGCTTTGACAGGAATTTGCCAGAAAACGAGTGTATGCTCAAAAGGACTTCTACCGCTACACTATCAGGTGTGTTACCAACGAGTACAAGTACTGCAGAAGGATGGGGTACCCATCACTATTGCATACAAGCGTAAAAGGTTAAGGTTCAAACTGGGCTCGTCGAAATAAAATTACTTTTCTCAAAGATAAAATTTGTCTATTATTCTAAAATTATCAAATCGAACTACAGTTGCTTGTAGGCAGTATTGTGCGGAGTTGAATAATTAACAAAAAAAATGCCAACATTAAGTAGGAGATACTTTTGGATGTTCTTTTCTTTAAGAACAATTATTAAACTTGATATTAGCCCAAGTTGGGCTGAAATATCCCAAATGATAATGAAAACTTACGGCTAGAAAAAAATAGGTTTCTCTTTACTGAGATGAACGGAGACGGAGGTAGCCATGTTTACCCACCTATATAAATATGTCTATGTACATATACATACATATTCCAATAATATATATATTACTGTCTCAACCCAAGTAGCTTATGGCAAATATTTTCACCACCTTAATATGAGGAGCTTAGTATCAAAGACGGACAAGAGCACATTTCAAAATTTTACAGGAGAGCCGAAAAACTGTAGCTCGAATTCTACAGGGGCTAGAGCAATGATTGAAACAAAAACAAAGTTTTGTCCGTTTTTTAAACAAAATGACGTTGAAAATAATGGTTAGAATAAGAATATAGGGGAAATAATTTTTTTTTCTCACGTTTTTCAGAGTTCTTAGGGAGTATTGCCCCCAAATTTAGAGCTAAAATTGATTTCTTGATTTCCCCTCGGGGTATCATTTTTCTAAACATGTATGACAAAAATGAGTAGGTATTCAGATGCTAAAGCCCGCAGTGCATCATAGGCACAAGTTAGTAAAATGCAGCCTCGTGATTGGCAGTTTCGGTTATGTCCACTTTTGAAACAAAACTACAAATATTATTGCATTTTTACCCCTTTTCTGGTCGTTTTTTATGCAAATGGATAGCAGAATCTGATGCAGCAGCCAAATCAATAAGAAACAATCGATAACTGAAATTCGGAAAAAATGTCGAATGTTGTCTTTGATACTAGGCTCCTCACATATTATTGTGTAAAAAAAATAATTTAAGTATATATTTTTTTAATTCAGTTTTTGTGGGCCTTTTTTTGGACTATTTCCAATAACACAGGTAGGTGAGTTTTAAGGGGATTTTTGGGTGGTAGTTATGTTTACCATTATGTGTTAAAGGGTAAGACCAGGAATAGACTTCAGAATAACTTATATAAATAAAAGGGTAACACATATCACACTACTGCATAAGTGTGACCCTACTGGTCTCACCAATCCAAATCTTATGACACCATTGTCCAATAATAGAACGTGATGAAGCTATGTGCCACACTAATTGTCAGACTATTTTCTAAACATTCACAAAAGAGAACTTACTTAGGAGGGACCTGATCAGGTCTGCTGCTCCAGTCCCATATCCAATCAGTCGTGCTGTCTCCAACCCATTCACCTTCCTGCAATCAATTTAAAATTTATTGGTTTAACAGTGGAGCACTTATTTACTTCAGCATACTTAAACCATTTTATAAATTACGTTTCACTTCTTTTAAGAGCCGAAATTCAGATTATTTTTTTTTTAACCGAATGTAATTTGTTACCTTATTTGGATAATTGATGTAAACTCCTTTGAGATCTTCTTCGAGAGAAAGTTCTTCAATGTTTGGACTGTTAGGTGGGGATTTCGGGCTGGAAACAAAAACACAATAACACCCAAAATTAACATAATCGTTCAAAATTCAAAACTCAAGTTAAAATAAATAAATTGATAAATACATTGAATGATTTCCAAAACAAAAATACATAATATAAAATACCAGGTAAAGTGAAGGTTCAATTGTTATACATAGGGTTTTTTTCTTTTTGAACAATGTTAGACAAACATGTAAATTCAAAAACAATTGCAGATAAACTCCATTTCACACGCCAAATACTATTACATTTTTTTTAAAAAAAATCGGTCCGAGACAACTCAGACTAACTTTCTCAAATATACGAGTTCATAATTACTTTGCCCAGCGTTTTCCATTTATTAGTTTCCGAGTTTTCGTCGGAACATGTAATTATTATTGTACATTTTATTAAAATTTATCATAAAAATAACTTCTGTGTGTGAAAGTATTAGGTACTCATTGTGCGCTGTAAATTTCGATCTTCGGTCACATACAATACTTCGCCGTCAAATTGAAAACATCGCCAATAGAAAACGTCGCCAATAGAAAACATCGCCAATAGAAAACATCACCAATTGAAAACATCGCCAATAGAAAACATTACCAATTGAAAACATCGCCAATAGAAAACATCGCCAATAGAAAACATCGCATATAGAACGCATATAGAAAACAACGCATATAGAAAACATCGCCAATAGAAAACATCGCCAATAGAAAATATCGCATATAGAAAACATCGCATATAGAAAACAACGCATATAGAAAACATCGCCAATAGAAAACTTCGCCAATAGAAAACATCGCCAATAGAAAACATCGCATATAGAAAACATCGCATATAGAAAACATTGGCAATAGAAAACATAGCATATAGAAAACATCGCCAATAGAAAACATCGCATATAGAAAACATTGGCAATAGAAAACATCGCATATAGAAAACATCGCCAATAGAAAACATCGCATATAGAACGCATATAGAAAACAACGCATATAGAAAACATCGCCAATAGAAAACATCGCCAATAGAAAATATCGCATATAGAAAACATCGCATATAGAAAACAACGCATATAGAAAACATCGCCAATAGAAAACTTCGCCAATAGAAAACATCGCCAATAGAAAACATCGCATATAGAAAACATTGCCAATTGAAAACATCGCACATAGAAAACATCGCATATAGAAAACATTGGCAATAGAAAACATCGCATATAGAAAACATCGCATATAGAAAACATCGCATATAGAAAACATCGCCAATAGAAAACATCGCATATAGAAAATAACGCATATAGAAACAACGCATGTAGAAATCATCGCCAATAGAAAACATCGCCAATAGAAAATATCGCATACAGAAAACGTCGCACAGCGTGAAGCTGGCCTGAACTATCATACACATCGGTCTTCAGCGTTACATAAAAAACGTCACCAGTCACCACCACGGGCGACATAACCCAGCCTGAAACTGGCTTAACTCTTAAGGTCAGTTTAACACTAGGCGACGATCGTCCCTGTTGTGCGACGGAAACGAACGTGCGCCACTGATCATTTGATTACTTTTTAGTATTGATGAAGACTACAGATACTATATGTACCTCTTTTATTAAGAAAAAAAAGCAATAATAGTGACTTTTACTGTAGAATGTAGAAGATATATTAAACGTTAGAAAAGCTTGTGATAAATATTATTTATACAGATATATTTGGTATGTGGGCTAAAAATAGTCTTTCGTCGAAAGATAGTATTTTAATTTCCTTAAGATGGAAAAAATACATATTTTTGAAGTCTGATGTAGTTATTATCGTAATTAAGAAAGGGGTTATCTTTCTTTCTTTTTTAAAAAAAAGATACACCTCTTTCTTTAACAATCGTCTCTTTAAAAATTATCACTTCACCTTCACTGAGATCGTGGTCACAAATAAACAAACGATTAAACTTATTTTTAGACGTTCTTCAGCAAATATATACGAAAAATCCACAAACAACAGCATTATCTGTAAAAGAAGCAAATCAGATAAAGAAGTATTACATATTAGTATGTAATACACGGGATGCTCCTTTAACTGGTGTTTAGGTCAATTTTAATTATACTACGCTTTACAATTCATTTACTTCAAATTGATGCACATTTATAGACCGAGAGCTACATCGAATAAATATGAAGCGCACGCAAATAGGTTTAGAATTTAAGTGAGCCTGGCCGGCGCACAAAATATCTTTTTATACATACAAACATACCCAGAGATATATCCATGCTTTTCTTTATGGATTTGGTTTTAGAATGGTCTGAAACGGATTTGTTTGTATTTAATTTCTCTCAGGTCTTTTTAAATTTTGGGCCGGTACTAGGTTCCTAAACCTCCTACCCTCCCCTTGTGGACACCCCCCCCCCCCCCCATTAAAATAAATTTGACAGCAAAAGTCGTGAATGGACTGCATTTTACGCTGTAATAATTGAACCATTTTGCCGATAGGGCCAGCCGTTTTCAAGTTATAAGCGAAAAACCGAAAAATGTGCAAAATCGTGGTTTTTAGCCCACCAAAAGTTATCCGCCCTGTTTTAGAGGTCGCAAATTTGGCTTTGACATCTCCTAATCATGCCTGAGTCCACAAAAAAAATAAAATCATTTACTGCACCAAACGCACGGTGGACTTCCCCTCGTGACTGAGTGACTGGACTAATGTAAGTACAAGCACTATGGAAAAGAATGAGATATAATATTATGCAGGAGCAAATAATCAATTAGAGAAAGTGACTCATTAAAGGTATGAATAATAAAAAAGAAACTGAGAAGAAAATAAAAACAAAAGCTTGAGTCAACTTTAAGGCTTCAGTTATCACTAATGACTTTGCACGCAACCATCTACAGTCATTTCTACGCCTTAACATTACCTTTATACATAAAGTATAAGAAACAAAAACAAAAACACTTCGCAGTACAATAATCATGAGGTCATATACAGGTAAAAATAACATTATCTAACTTCTGTTATTCAATAAAGTCAAGCAGTAGCTATGACGCCCAACAGTCTTAACCCTTAAGCTACAAAAAATAAATACATTCATCTTTTTAAGTTTAGCGAACTTTTAACGAGTTCGTTAAGGGCTGGCGTAGAGAAGAGAAAAAAATATAAATAAATCAATAACAATAATAAAACGAATCCACTTCGCTCTTTATACCGCTTTAAAACTAAATTATTTTATTTGAGAAATAAGAGCATTGATGGAGCTCATCTTAATTAATACAAAGAAACAGTTTCTCCACGGAAGATTTGTTTATTTATCAAAGCAGTTTTCGGCTTTTATAAAGCCATCATCAGCGCCTATGAACAAACACTAAACGTTAAAACTTACTAGAGGTCGACCAAGAAGTCATGGAAATGTGAGGAGTGCGCTAGTGTCGCCATGAACAGTCAGTTTTTATTAAAATAGACCACTGTCAAAAAATACAGTGTTGTTCTTTTGTTATTAATAATTTTATTTTTGATAACTTCTATATTTTTTGCAACAGGCAACACTGTACCTGATAAGAAATCACAATAATATACGATAATATCTTTATATTATTATTTATTGATTATTCACAATAATATTCTTTAAATCTAAATAAATTTTCTTCTTTCTTAATCGATTTTTTTCTTCCTCTTTATGTCTGAGTTTGATTTGTTACTCTTTTTCTTTTATTTCTGTTTTATTTGTTACTTTCCTTATTTCTGGCTTTTAGTTCTTAATTTTTTGTGAATTATTATTTGTACTATTACCTCTCTCGGATTGTTTTTGGCAATTTTCTCTTTGGTAATTTAAATTTCCTGGTATTATTAAAAACATGGATAATAACACGAATTCAAAATTAGGAAGAAATTATACAAATAATGAGATTCTAAGATAAGTTCTCCTGGTTATTTTATTTATAAAAAATATAATGGGGAAAAGCAAACTATAAATTCGCTAATATTATTTTGATTAATTGTCATGGAGAGCAATCATTTTTATAATAACAAATAAATATTAGGTTTGTTCCAACCCCATTATTTGTAGTGTTCTTTGCACTTGCATCATCATGGTGAATGGTACAAAATCAAAATTGTTGTGTGACAGTTGTGACTATAATTCGTATTGTATAAAAACAAACAAAACAGGAAACCTAACAGATTGGAAACCTTCTTGTTGTTGTTATTCGTGAGATTTGACGTAACTGCGCATGTCATACAAACTAGAAATGGTTATTGTCTTAGCACCCGACTTTACTGACTTCGGCACTACTCGGAAGTTCCGATTTTAAACGAAGTTAAGCTTTCCGTTTCTCCCGTGTTCATGACTTCTTGGTCGACCTCTAATATACAGTAGAACCTTGCTTACACGACCCTCAATAACACGACAACCTCAATTACAATTTTCAAATCCCCTTGAGATTGCCATAACACATAATGTTAAATTAACTTCTATAATGCGACATGCGAGAATTATTATCCAAACAACCTCAATAACACGGATTTTTTCCAATTCACAACGTAACTCAGAATCTCTATAACAACAAGTCGTTTTGAGAAGTCAACCTCTATAACGCGACTCTATCCCAGGAATGTGTCGACCTTGAACAAGTCTAGACTTGAAAACCCAGCCCCACCCCCTCCCGTTTTGAGAAGTCAACCTCGATAACACGACTAATAGCTAAAATAACCTTGATAACACGACCCTCAACAAAAATAGCACAAAACTGTTACACACTTCTTGTCGAGTTTTGACTGTATATAAGTAAACTGATGTTAAAAAAAAACTAGACTGTCAATTGGTGTGGCACATAGCTTCTACTTTATTGATTTTATCCTCTTACAAAGCCATTATTGTCTAATTGGTTTAATTGTTTCCCCCCCCTTTTTTTTTAATCTGTCAAAAATGTTTTGATTTTTTTACTTGTTAAAGAGCGCAGACGGTTAAAATTAATCTGGTGCTATCTTCGGCTTACTTACGATAAACTATAAAAGTTTCATTCAAATCAGATTAAGTACTTTTGAAGCTATAGGTGTAAATAAATGAATGTCGCATGTGGAAGAGAAACAAATGGGCGCTGAAGGTTGAAACTTATATGGGACCAACAATGGGCTAATTATGACCTACCATACAAAATTCATTAAAATCGTTTGAATAGTTTTTAAGAAATGTTGGTTCGCAAAAATTGAGCGACAGACCGACACGGAACCAAAAATGTTCCCTGATGTCTGAAACGGATTTCTGTCTTGGAATTTTTGAAATCGGAGGACTAACAATTTGTCGTTCTTCAGAACGATCACATAGCTTCCGTGACCTTCGGTAAGCTCGGAAGCAAAATAGCTGTAGTGATTAAGGACAAATCTATAATATAAGTGGCAATGTCCTGATTGACTGACTGACTGACATAGAATCAACGCACAGCAAAATCTGCTTAACCGAGAGACTTGAAATTTTGAGGATATACTCGGTTCATATCATAGGCATCCACTAAGAAAGGATTTTGCGAAATTTTTATTTTTGTACCCAGGGGTACGAGGTACAAATGTCAAAGTAATGAATACTTTTAATGATGCATATCGTTGAAAAGCTCTTTAAAAGTACAGTAATTGTTGTTATGTACAGTTTTGTCATATTTTCATTTAGGAGGGGGTAAAATGGAAAAATATGTACAACTACATTTTATATAAATGAAGAGTGTCTATGAGTGTATTTTATCTTATATAAATGAAGAGTGTCAATGAGTGTACTGCTTACATGAGATTATAAAGTTAAAATGTTGGTACACATGAGTACGGGGTGCAAATGTCAAAGTAATTGATAGGTATCCTTTATGATGCATATCGTTGAAAGGCTCTTTAAGAGAAAAGTCATTGTAATGTACGTTTTTGTCATTATTTTCATTTAGGAGAGGGGTAAAAAGGAAATGTCAACGTAAGTGAAGAGCGGGAACATAAGCCCAGAAAATTGAGAAGGGAATTGAGCCCAGACCGATCTCCTAAAGTTAGGAAGTTAATACTTGAGAAAGAGCTCTTATTTTGGATGTAAGCATGTATATTAATAAAAGATAATTCCAATTTCAACCAAGGGATGTAAAATGACACGGGGGGGGGGGGGACAAAAGGAAAATACCACTGCTTTTCATTTTAAAAAATTTAGTCGGAATGAATAACTAATTTGGGATATTAGCAAATTATCTTATCAAAGGGGAGGGATAGAATCTAGATATTCTCGCTTTGTAAAATAATTTAAATGTTTCTTGATGTAGTTTATAAATCCATTAAATTGAAAATAAAACACCCCGTAGCGAAGCACGGGTATTCAGCTAGTTATATATAAATGAAGTTTTGTGTTGTACACCAACTGCGCATGCCTACGCAAAAAGCAACCGAGAATTTGGTTAAATTGTATAATGTTGTAAACAATAAAATAATATTTTAGATTTTTCATTGTAAATTATAATTATCCAATACCAATAAAAAATGTACATCAAGTTTTTAGCATAAAAATCAAGAAACTTTGGACATAGGATAAAAAAAAATATAAAGAAACATCTGTGGGTTAAGAATTTAAAGGTGCGGCCGGTGGGCACTAGAAGCATTCAAAGCAGATGCGTGCCTGAGCATACAGACAGACGTTCCTAATTTTTTGGACCAATCAACAAACAAGAAAATGCATTCCAGTCTTACAAAAACTCACTCATTAGTTTTAAAAGAAGAAGACAAGACACTGAAATTGTATAAATAAACATTTCAATGAGACAATGAACTTTTTTAAGCCACATCGAAACACAAATATGTGGTTTAGATGTCAGAGGAAAGACCAGGGGCGGATCCAGGGGGGGGCGACCGCCCTGGGCCCCGCGCCTTGGAGGGCCCCGCGCCATAGAAAATTAAAATAAAATACTTATACTTTACAGGCAAATTTATAGTTCATAGTGAAGATTGTCCGCGGGGCCCTGTACCACGTACAAAACATGAAATATTAGAATTATAAAATTCAGTCGAATTTAGTTTACATGGTAGAGCCTCATACCTAACTACCTTTTCGCGGGGCCCCTCACTATAAAAAAGCCAAATAAATAAGTTATGAAATATAGATTTTTTTTTTTATGTTTAAGATAGCCCGCGGGGCCCCGCTCCATATAAAATTAAGTGAGTTAACGTCCTAGTGTTTTCTCACCCTTCCCCTTTTCAAAATAATGACGATTTTGTTATTTATTCTGTGGGATAAATCTTCATTATGTGCCCTACCTATATCTAAACGTCCAATTTAATTCTTTTTTTTTAAACTGTTCCTTTTTACATTACAAAAACGATTTCGGTTGTAGCATCTCGATATATTAGTTTTTTTTAAGTTTTAGTGAAAAGAATGGAAGGTTATGGTAAGAGTTTAGTACTTTTTGACCTGACATAACAATAACCTTCCATCATTACCCTATAAAACGTAACATTTCGTGTATTTTTTTTTAAAACAAATAAAACAATGAATTTATCGAGATACTACAACCTTAATCGTTTGACAATGTACAGAGATATGTAAAAAAGACAAATCCTGTAAAAAGGAATAGTAAAAGAAACTAAGTATATCGGACAGTACGAAATAATTGGGCCAATTAGTGCAGTTTTACCAATTGATGTCAAAGAGAAACTTCACCTCAGAGATGCATAAAAACGCTGTTTTGAGAGGTAATATTTACAAAATTTTCCGGGGGAGGACCCCCGGACCCCCCTTAAAATGTGTCTGTAAATTAAACTAAAAACTCGGCACTAAAATAGAAAGTTATATGCTGAAAATATGAATTCTGGGAGTAAATTTAAAGTGCTCGAGTGTAGATTTCAAATTATAGGACTGATCACAAATAACACAGCTTAACTTTTTATTTACAATAATAATTTAACCATAAAACCCAAAAATATCATGAAGAAGTATACACAGAGCTTAATTATTACAATAAAAATGTTTCTTTTCGATTACGTTTGCAATGAAAATGATGAATAGTTGAAAACTATATAATTTGAGGGGTTTATGTTCAAATAATATGTTAGATTAAAATCATGAGCAGAATTGTAATTATTATAAAAGTTTTGAATTATTTTGAGAGCAAAAACGTTTGACTGGCCCTAAGTGAAGGGAATTAGCCGTAAAATAGGATCAAGTTATAAGTGGTTTATTATTAAGTTACTTTATTGTTTTTTATCAGCAATCCCCGCTCTATCCTAGGGGCCCCGCCATTTTGTCTCGCCCAGGGCCCCGCAAGATCTAGATCCGCCACTGGGAAGGACAAGATTTTAACAGAGAGATTCAACTAAAAACCGTAATCACTAAAACTTCATAATCTATATATTATATAAAACTAAGAGTGACAGTAATTGACAGTGACTGACTGACCACTAATTCTCCTACTTCCCATTGACATAGAGATTTGAAATTTGGTACACATAGATAGTGTGTACCATAAATAGAAAAGTGCGGCCATTTTGATTTCGATATATGGCCATCATATTGAATTATAGCCGCCATCTTGGAAATTTTCACATTCTATTATCTCAGCTTCAAGAGGACCTAGAGATCTGAAATTTGGTACATAGACTTAGGTAGCTAAAAAAAAAAAAAAAAGATGATACTTTCACTTCAACATATGGCCACCATATTTAGTTATAGCCACCATCATGGATTTAATAACACTATTATTCAGCTTCTAGGGGACCTATTGATCTGAAATTTGGTACATAGACTTATGGGAAACAAAAAAGAAAATTAAAGGTATGTACTTTCACTTCAACATAGGACCGCCATATTGAATTATAGCAACCATCTTGGATTTAATAACACTCTATTATCTCAACTTTCAGTGCACATACGGATCTGAAATTTGGTACATAGACTAATGGAAGCTAAAGAAGAAAATTAAAGGTACTATCACTTCAATATATGGGCGCCATCTTGGATTTATCAAATAATAAAGTATAAAGTATTGTATTTAATGAAATGGCCTACTCAATAAACAAATAATATAGCAATAGGTATAGCATAGTAACAGCCACTGATTCCTAGCATGAACCCCGCGCGAATGCTATTATTTTACAAAGATACGTTTAGACAGTTTAATTTAATTACTTAATATGATTGAAACACGACTGAATCAATGAAATTGAAACATTTAAACACCAATTCAATGAAATGGAAACAAGTAAACACCAATTCAATGAAATTGAAACGTTTAAACACCAATTCAATGAAATTGAAACAAGTAAATACCAATTCAATGAAATTGAAACATGTAAACACCAATTCAATGAAATTGAAACATGTAAACACCAATTCAATGAAATTGAAACATGTAAAAACCAATTCAATCAAATTGGAAACATGTAAACACCAATTCAATGAAATTGAAACAAGTAAATACCAATTCAATGAAATTGAAACATTTAAACACCAATTCAATGAAATGGAAACAAGTAAACACCAATTCAATGAAATTGAAACATTTAAACACCAATTCAATGAAATTGAAACAAGTAAATACCAATTCAATGAAATTGAAACATTTAAACACCAATTCAATGAAATGGAAACATTTAAACACCAATTCAATGAAATTGAAACATTTAAACACCAATTCAATTAAATTGAAACAAGTAAATACCAATTCAATGAAATTGAAACATTTAAACACCAATTCAATGAAATTGAAACAAGTAAATACCAATTCAATGAAATTGAAACATTTAAACACCAATTCAATGAAATTGAAACAAGTAAATACCAATTCAATGAAATTGAAACATGTAAACACCAAATCCATGAAGTTAGCGAAACGATCATTTACATAGTAGAGAAAGTCTTCCCTCCAAAAGTAACTTTTTAAATAAAGCAACTCTTTCGAAATTTAAAAATAAATAAAAAACGAAAAAAGCAAGACTCAGGATTGATACACCAGTTATTTTAGAGAGCTTTTTAAAATACTCTGCCAATTAGTGTGGCACATAGCTTCCTCGCATCCTATTACATACTTTATTGATTTCATCCTTTTACAAATTACAAGCCATTATTGTCTAATTTATTTAATTGTTTCCTCCGTTTTTTGAATGTGTCAAAATTGCTTTGATTTTTTACATGAATTAGGTAAAAAAAAAGTATCAATTAGGCAAAAGTTAAAAAGCGCAGCCGGTCTACTTTTGACAAACCAAACAAATTTCATAAAAATCAGTTGAGTACTTTTGAAGATATAGGTGTAAATAAATGTATGTTTGTGCGCATATGGAAGAGAACGCAAATCGACGTATACGGTTGAAACTTATATGGGGCCAGCAAGGAGCTAATTATGACCTATCACATAAATTTCAATAAAATCGGACGTGTAGCGTTTATGATATGTTGGTTCGCAAAAATTGAGTGACAGAAATACACAGAACTAAAAATATTTCCTGTTTTCTGCCTTGGTATTTTGGAAATCGGAGACATAAAATATTGTCGTTCTTCAGAACGATCACATAGCTTCTGTTACCTCGGAACCATAAATAAATAACTGTTTAAAAAAAAATCAATTAAATGAGAAGTATGTAATTTAAACGTAGTTTTAACAATATGAGAAAGTTTTTAGGGTCCGTAGGCAAAACCAAGGACCCTTGGTTTTGAAATAGTATATTATGTTACTAGGCTGTGAAGTGAGTTTTTTCTTTACCGCGGCAATTACATTTACTGTCGAGCGAAGCGAGACAGTAAATATTGCCAAAGTAAAGAAAAAACACTTCACAGTCGCGTAGCATATGCTATTTTTTCCGAGGTAGCAGACAATGAAAAAACATTAAATATTAATCACTAATCAATATATAATAATAACAAATATTAGTACATACTTAAGACTTAAAAAAAGAAACCTTAAAAAGAGGTTACACTATAAGAAAAGATAAATAAAACGCATTGACATCTAGCGGATTTTAATCGCACTAGAAGCATTTCTACAAAGACTGCAGCGGTACTAACGGAAGTTTTGACAACTACCCGCCGGAAAATAAAAATCTTTTAGTTCCTAGGACGTAAAAGATTTTTTCTTTACAGCTAGGAGTACTGAAAAGATTTTGTAAGTCCACGTAATGAAAAAATGGATTTTAGCTATGTTTTTTAGGCTCTAAAGTTACTATTTCACAGCCTACCACGGAAAAATTAATTTTAAAAAAATTAGGGTAAAAAAACTTAAGGGTTAAAATTTTTTTTTTTTTCGACACCGTGAGGGGTATCATATGAAAGGGTACGTCGAGCTGATTAAAAAAATATATAATTCTTTGGATATAACTTTGATAGGGCGAGCGTAGGCAAGTTTGAAGTGGGTGTGAAACATGTCCCCTGATTACAAAAATATATAATTCTTTGGATATAACTTTGATAGGGCGAGCGCGAGCGTAGGCAAGTTTGAAGTGGGTGTGAAACGTGCCCCCCCCCCCCCCCCCCCCCCCACTATCTCGCTTATGTGAAGTGCAAAAAATCTGAAAAAATTCCTGAACATTCTTCGACCAAAAGTAAAGATACCACTTTTTGGAAATTTCGAAAAAAATATCATTTTATTTTTTATTGACAAAAAACGTTTTTTTATAATTATGGTCTTTTCGATGTATTTATATGGTTGTAGTCCGGTTCAGTGGCAAAAAAATACTTTATCAGAGTGTGTTTTGAGAATATCAGACTCTTAGAATGGTTCAAAGTAAGCTTTTTAGCATTTTAAAAAAAACACTGTTTATACACTTTACAGTTAAACACTATATAGTGTGGCCTACGGATCCTTGCTGGGTGCTGACTAGCACACACTTGACCTGTTTATTTCTGAGTTAAATCGAACCGATTTTGTTCTTAATCTGGTTCAGTTACTTAGTTAATTTTTATTGAACACTAACTTCACAATATCTCGATCGAAAGAGCTTTAAAACCGTCTAAAAATGGGAAATTCTATATCCCGCTGCAGCTTTAGATTTTTTTTAGCCTTTTTTTTTCTTTAGATTTTTTTGCCTCTTTAAAGGGTGATCTAATAAACCGTTATATAAAAAACTCTTTAGTGATTTTATTTTTTACTCTTTTGAGAGGGAAGGCTAGGGAAGCAACAGTGCAAAAAAAATCCTAAACCCTCTTACAGGAGAAAATGTATTTTTAGATAAATAATAAAAAAAAAAAAATTAAATTGAAATAATGTAGGGGTAAAAAAAATATATTGAGCGTTTAAACGAAAATTAATAGAAAGCATTTGTTTATAAACAAAAAACTGCAATATTTAACTAAAATAACTAATCTACTAAATCCTTTATTCATTCAGCTAATAAATAAATAAAATATTATATTATATAATAGTAAATTTAACAAAATGTCTTTGAATGAAATAAAAACAAAATTATTTTGCTTCCAAGCTTACCGAAGGTAACAGAAGCTAAGTGATCGTTCTGAAGAACGAAAAATTTTGTCTCGGACTTCAAAAATCCGTTTCAGACAACGGAACATTTTTGGTTCCGTGTCTGTCTGTCTGTTGGTCTTTCGCTCAATTTTTACGATCCAACATATCGTAAAAACTACACGTCCGATTTTAATGAAATTTATGTGGTAGATCATAATTAGCCTATTGTTGGTCCCATATAAGTGTCAACCTAGTTTCACTTCCACATGCGCACAAACATACATTTATTTACACCTATAGCTTCAAAAGTACTTATCTGATTTGTATAAAACTTCTATAGTTTATCGAAAGTAACCTGCAGATAGCGCCAGATTCATTTGAACCGTCTGCGCTCTTTAACTTTTGGCGAATTCATATTTTAATTTGATGTAAAAAATCTATAATTTTGACCGATTAAAAAAAAAGTGGGGAAACAATTTTACAAATTAGACAATAATGGCTAGTAAAAGCATAAAATCAATAAAGAACGTGATAGGATGCGAGGAAGCTATGTGCCATACCAAATGGCAGTTCATTTTGTTGCGTTCACACACTTGCGAAATTTTACTGCTAAACTGTTTTCCTGGTTTTTCGACGGAGTTTCTTAGCTCTTATCTTCCAATGTCCGTGATAAGCCGCGTCAACGCAGGACGCGCATCGTGTTCGCAAACACAAAAAGTGTGGGCGGCACCGTGCGCACGAACGAATGTTTGTTTGTGTTGACCGGTGCTCCGGATAAAATCGGTATCAAAGGGAATTCATCGTTTGTGCTTGTTTAGATGTGGACGCTTTTTTGAGGAAACTTCTTGAGCGTTCACAAAAATAGTTTGTGCTTTGACTTGGAAAGTCGAGAGAGGTGATCTTCTTTTCACTCCATCACAATACTTTCTCTTTTTATGAGAAAGTAAAAATATCGGCTCCGATGAACTATAGTTGCGTTCGTCTTTAAAATCAACGAAACTATTTTTTGTGAAACAACGATACGAAATTCCCTTGTTGCGGTTTGCGGTTGTTAGCAAACCCTGTTCACGAATGTTTTGAATTTGGTGTGTACGAAGCTTTAATCGCCTCAACATTTATCTCTGCAATAAGTGGTTAAATGTCGTCATGTATCTCTGCACTAAAGTATTATAATGGAAAGAAATTTAATCAAAACTAATGAAGTTGGAGAAAAGGTAGGAGGAAGGAGAAGGTAGGAGGAAGAAGAAGATAGGATAGAGGCATGCCAGTGTTGTCGCACCAAATTTATATAATCTTTTGCCAGAATACACTAGGAACATAGTAGATATAAAATACTATAATAAGTTTAAAAAATTGGCTACAAACGGTAGAATCACAAGAAATATAGCATTTATATGATTTAGGTGCGTTTATGTATTATGTATGTACTTTTGGGTTTTTCCATATACTTTTTATAGTTAAGTATTTTTTATAGTTATGTATTTTTATATACTTATTTGATTTACTAACCTTTGTTTTACTTTTGATTACTAAGCTAAAAATCATGTTTAAAATTATATTACTTTAATTTATAACTTCAACTCTAGGTGATTGTAATTAAAATCAGAGCATATTTTAACATGTTAACTGGGCGACACTTGTGTCGCCCAGTGCTAAGGTTTTGTCGCCCAGTGGCTAGAGGAAGTGCCGGCAGGTTTTTTTATACGGTAAATCAAAAGTTTACAATTTTTTTTTAATTTCCGGGGGCTTTTACACCCGAAGACGCAGGCCACTTAGGTGGGCCCATCGAAAAAACCCGGGTTAAGCCGCGTCCACACTAGCCGTTGGCAATGCCGCCGGCAAAGCCGCATAGGCAAAGCCGCTGGTTCCACATTAGTGTTGGCATTGGCTTTTGGCTTTCAGTCAGTTCGGAAATGTTCACCGAGGAGGACTTTGAAGTTTCTCTTTCTTTTTTTAATTCACGTAAAAAATGGCTTACTAAGTTTTTGATATTTCGATCGACTTCCTCTTTTTCTACATTGAAACTAATCGCAATTTCTATCAGCGCGTCCGTTCTTTTGTTTCTGTCTTTAAATTCCTTTAAACGACAGTCCCACAATACCGGTCGATCCCGGTATAAATCGATTAGATTTATAACCTTTTCTTTCGTCCACTCCATCGACATTTTTAATATTTAAATAATAATAATATTTTATAATATATATTTAATATTTAATAATAGTATATAATAATATTTAATAATAATATTTAATATTTTAAGACCTAAAATATAAAAAAGAGTTAAAAAAGTTAGCTAGGGTTAAAAAAAAGTGAAAAATGATAAGCGAAGCGACTTACAGGCAGTCTAAATGACAACTGAAGCCGCGCGAGATGCCGCCGGCACGTCCACACTAGTTTTGTCTATTGGCTTTCTTTGATGGAGACCGACACTCGAGCGATTCCTGTTGGCATGCCGCGCGGCATAATTTTGCCGTTGGCTCGTGCCAATGATCACGTCTACATCAGTTCGGCTCTGTAGTGTGGACGCGGCTTTAGGGACCAAAATCTTCACACTCGTGAGAAAATGTGGTCTAACTACTAACTACTGTGGTCTAAACTATGCTGGATGGACATTGAGTGGGGGACCCGGTTCGGAATCGAACCCAGAGCTGTGGTCAGAAGCAGTCACCCATCCATCTTCTGACCCTGCTCGAGGTTGCTTAACTTGCGTTATCGCACGGCAAGCGCTCTAGCCTCTGTGCCAAGTTTACAATTAGTCAAAATTGTTTTTTGTTACTAGTTATAAGAAATCCGTGAAAGTAAAGTGATGTTATCACATAATTACTGATCTAATTTTGTTTAAATTTTTTAAAAATTATGTGATGAATGTCATATTAGACCTTTAATTCGCAAAGCTTGATGTAGTTCTGATTTTCTGATATGTTATTCTGACCAGTTAGGCTAGTGTGATTCTAAGTATGAAGCTTCGAAAAACCTGTGCTAGATGCGTAATACGTGAAAAACAGAAAACAAATCCTTGTTTTCTTTAATTCTTGCTTTATAACTAGTGCTTTAAACTATGCGTTGTTCGATGTTAGTTGCTCTTACTATTTTTAAAGTACAGTAAATTGACAGTAGCATAAGCCCAACTGCAGCTCTGTACGTCCACTAGTTTCCGAGACATGACACTTTAAAAATTGGCAATTTTTTCAAGAAATGATAATTTTAAATATTGCTCTCGTTTTGGGCCGAATATTGGCATGATGCCTCTCACCTACGAGAAAAGTCATAATAAATTTAATTGGCTTCCTTTTACGGCCAACGGCAACTCTGTACGTCCAACAGTTACCGAGATATGACACTTTAAAAATTGGCAATTTATTTCAAAAAATGAAAATTTTAAGTTTTGCTCTCAGGCCGAATATCGGCATAATATCTCTCACCTACGAGAAAAGTCATTAGAAAAGAAGTTGTAGTAAATTTAATTTTCTTTGTTGTTGGTGGGTCGATTAAGCGGGTAATAGATGAACAAATTCTACTATGGTGAATCTTTAAACTTGGCTATATTTCGCCCCTCTCCGGGGCAAAAGAAAACCACTCCGGAACCGCTTTCGCTTTACTTCAGAGTGGAGACCTCGCATTGCTCTCTGGAGGTTCCGCCAGTAGGTTCTGGCACCTCTTTATTAATAGCCTCCTGGACTCCCTCTTCTGTAGTGAGGCTATCAAGGTCTTTAATCTCTAATGTAGCTCTTGGTTCCAGGCATCGAACTGAGGCCATCTCTCCTAAAGCTTTCCTTAAAGCATCTCCGAAGACCTACATTGCCAGACCTGGTTCATCGAAGGTCTTGCACTCAGTTTATATCTCCTCGGGCTTCACGTTCCTGTGGATTTCTTTAAGGACCTCCCCATAGGTTTTCCCAACCAGTGGTTTGATGAGGAGTGCTTCCGACCTTGGTTTAAGTTGCTTCTATCTTCTCTTTCTTTGGTTGGAGGCAGGAGTTTTTTGTAGTCTTCCTGGTGCATCTGGGTTATACCCCGGTGTTCCATGTTGATGCAGTTTTGGTGTTCCTCCATCCATCCTTTCTCCGGCGTCTTTCTTTCTTGCAGACGATCTCACTCCATTCCTCCTTCACATCTTCTCTTTTTTCCTCGTCCTCCGGGTCCTTTTTTTTGTTTTCCAGGTGCTTTATCTGTGGGGCTGGACAACATCCTCTTCTTTGAGATACCTAAGTTCTTTTTCGATAAGGCTGATTGGGTTTAACTCCCTGGTCTGCACCTTTCTCTTGGAGACTCCTTTCCGCCTCTAGCCAAGACTTCCTCAGGTCACCTCAAGGGATTCTTCCAGCTGTTCCAATCCGTTTTTCACCTCAGTGCTAGTATTTTTTTGCCTGCAGGTTACTGCCTTCATCTTTTCGACTAGGGCCATGCACCTTTGAAGTTCCATTAATTCTTCTAGTCTTGTCTTTTCCAGGTGTGCTCTCACGGGGGATTTCTCCTGGATGTCCTCCATGCCTTCCGGTCTAGTAGGCTTTGGGGTGCTAATATCACTCCCTTTAGCTGTCTCATCTCTCCTCTAAGGTGGAGTGGCTATCTACTGCCTCTTCTGGAAATACTCCAGTATCCTCCTTTCGGTCTCCGATCTACCGTCTTCCTCCCTTTGCGGTGCCTCTTTTTTCTCTCTAGGTGGTGTGTGGCTACCTTCTTCCTCCTTTTAAAATCTTCCAGGAGCAGTCTCTCTGTCTTTCCTCTTTCTTCTTCTTCACTTGTTGTTGGAGCCAAGTGAGCCGCTGTAGCGAATGCTAGTTTGCCCTCCCCAGAATCCATATGGCAGCCCGATTGCTCGGGGTGGGATTTAGCCAGAGGCATTCCCACCTGGGGTACTAATTCCGTTGTTTGTGCTAGCATCATAGTAATTCAATTTATTTAGAATACCAATAGTGATATAAAATCTCAAGGTTCCATTTAAAACCTTGCGGTTTTTAGGAACGGTGGTCCTAACGGTGTAATTGTTCTGGTAAGTGTGTATAGTGTACTTGTGTGTGTAGTGTGTTAAACGGCTTGTTATGCACTATGTTAGAGCTAGTGATTGTTGTCAAGTGGTCACAACTTGTTATTAGAAGTGGTTATGTACAATTTTCCATTCTTATTACGATTGCAACAGAACTACTGGGCCTAAAGATTTTATTTTGTACTTAAAAGGAAGCCAATTAAATTTAGTACAACTTCATTACTTATGACATTTCTCGTAGGTAAGCGTTTTTATGCCGATATTTGGCCCGAAACTAGAGCAAAACTTCAAATTTCCATTTTTGAAGTGCCATATCTCGGAAACTATTGGACTTACAGAGCTGCAGTTGGGCTTATGCTGCTGCAAATTTACTGTACTTTAAAAATAGTAAGAGCAACTAACATCGAACAACGCATAGATTAGTATATAGCAAGAACTAAAAAAGGGCCGAATTTCATTGCGAATTTATTATTTTATATGTATGTTTGGCCTATAAGTTCTAATTTTTAACTCTTTATAAAAATAGTTTTTATTACAATAGCACTTCAGTTAGTTAAGTTACATTGTAAAAAAACATATTTGTTCAAATTTTAATAAATCATTTTTTTCTTCCTTAAAGTTATGGCTTTTGTTTTTCTAAAGAAATGTAGAAGAGATTCAATTAGTTAAAAACAGCTTAAAGTTGCGTATTGAAGCTTTAAATTTTCAAAAATTTTCCGGGGGACCACTCGCTCTGCTGGAGGAATTCCATATCCTTACGCCCAGACCTCCGGAACGTCCTAGTTTGTCGCCCAGTAAAAATTCCTTAAAATATGCTCTGATTAAAATAAATAAATAAATTAATTAATTGATTAATAAACTTAAACAATTAAGATAGATTAAATAAAATGAAACAGTATTTTACAACAAAGATTATTATATTAGGTATTTAATATGTGAACTCGGGCCTCCTGTTTCAAGGTTTTCCTTCTTGGAGGCTTTTGGATCTTTATATTAATTTGTTATATTCTAATTATTTATGTAAGCAAGTGTAATTTATAATTATTTTATGTGATTTGGTAAAATGTTTTAAATAAATAAAAAAAAAAGGAGAAAGAAGAAGGTAGGAGGAAGAAGAATGTAGAGAAGAAGGAGGGAATAGCCTTGAGAGAAAAAAAGTCGGCTAATCCCCAAACAAAAGTTTCACGACTACAGACCCTCCATTTTGGATTACGCCTTTGTCTTGTATAAAAACACAGGATGTACTGTAAAATACTGCGTGGAAGATAAAAGAGCCTCCGTTATTCAATTTACATTTTTCGATTTAACGTTGTTTGTAAGACGTACATATAGTAGGATGGAAGGTAACGCTTCTACATCTATACAAACATGTAATAAATTGTGAAAACAATTATATTTCCACACTTAATTCTATACAACATGATTATTATTAAATATTTGTTTGTTTTGACTGAGATGTGTTTGGTAGCACTTCATAATTATGACTAGAGAGGTTGGTAGAAAGTAACACAACAATATTGTCACCACAATTCATTATTAATAAACATGCGCGTTTTGACATTTAAGTCATCTTCAGTGTAAGTGTTAAGGCGGAAATACACATGCTAGTTACTCGCACAAAAACATACGAGTAGCTCGCAGAGGAGAGCTGCTGTCATGTGTATACATCAAATAGCATGCGAGTAAAAAGCATGCGAGTAAATCACACGAAGTTTGATTTTTGTCTTGCCAGTAGCACAAGTTGAGGGGAGGGGGAACTGATAAGGCACGTGTAAACAGGCCTGCCAGCGCAAGTTTGCTAGTAGCTAGCACGAGTCTCCCTTAGTCCTTCAGTCTCAGTCTTCAGTTGCGTTCCTTCCTTTCGCGGTTATCAGACAACAACTCATCTACTTTCTCCGGAAGCATTCGCAATTGATTCCTAAAACTATTGACGTCCCCGAACCGCATTTCATTTAGTAGGCACTGACTCGCTCCATGTACCTAATTCCCTTTTAGCTATCCAATCTTTACCCACACTCTTCGTGTCTTTTTATTATTTTTCAAATGTTTTAAAACACAGTTCTTTGCAAGTAACAGAACAATCTGGTTAATTTCATTCCGCATCGATACATTCATAAGGTACATTAAAACAATTAATAAAACTCATCAAAATTAATTAAATAAAATACAATTATTTAATAATTTATTCCGGCTAAAAGAAGGCAAGAAACGATTGCCTGTTTCAAAACTAGAACTGTGACTGGAATGTGTATTGTCATGTGCTAGTGGCTCGCACAAGACCGATCATCCGGATGATACTAGCATGCTGTTTCACTGGCAAATGTGCACAGCGTCTGCAGCATGCCTGCTACTGACGTGCTAGTAACTCGCCACTGGCATGCTTTTTTACTATCATGTGTATTTCCGCCTTTAGCATAGTGCAGTGGTTTTCAACCGGGGTGCCGCGGCACACAAGGGTGCCGTAATGACTCCTCAGGGGTGCCGCGAAATATCAAAGCTGAACTAACTAAGTGCAAAAAACATGAAGCCCCACACTGATGCAGAAAAACTTATTCTTCCTGCTTGCTGTGTTATAGTGAAAAAACTTTTTGGCGATGAAGCAGAAAATGAAGTTAAAAACCCCTTTCTGATGATACAATTAACAGGCTAATTTGTGACATGTCAACAGATATAGCAGAAAATGTAGTTGTTTCTATAAAGGAAAGTGACATTTTTACAATTCAAGAAGATGATCAACAAATATTGGGGGAAAGGCCAATTACTTGCATTATTCACATTTTTTGTAATATAATAGTACTTTACGCGTCGAGTGCGGAAAGTAGCATTTTGCATGCGAGTGTGGAGTTTGCACCCGAGCGATAGCGAGGGTGGTAAAACCACACGAGCAATGCAAAATGCCGTTTTCGCACGAGTTGCGTACCGTACTTTATCTACGATTGTTAGATTTAAATAATAAATACAGAAACAAATAAACTTGCTGTATGTAAGTTCGTATCTCTCTCTTGATAAAGATGGCATTAATTCATTAGTTGTATTTTTTTCGAATTAATTATTTCTGGAGGATTATTATTCTCCACATTTTCGTCAAAGTCACTTGATTCACTCATTGTTTTTCACTTAAAACTCGATATAAACAGTTACTTTAATAAAAAAAAACACCAAATTAGTTTTGTTAAATGTAAACAAACTCACTAATCGTGCGTAAAGCTGAAGAATTCCTCTTCTTTACCGCACTAGTGCGGTAAAGAAGAGGAATTATTCAGAACTATGAGACGCGCATGCGCAATGAATACAAGCACGTAAATAATCACTTTCTACGCATCTAAACAAAGATATAATGTTTATATTTCGTATCAATCGTAGATAAAAATAATAACCAATTTCTTTGCGGCAAAGAACATGAAAACAACAAAAGGTAGAGACATAATAATGCATTAAATTCCTATTTAAAACTCATAATTTAAGTTGGAAATAATGTGTAGTAATTTGTACAGATGGTGTTCCATCTATGGTTGGGTCCGTGAAATGAATTTTTACAAGCTTTTATTTAACTTGCAATGTTTGTATGTATGTATGTATGTATGTATGTATGTAGTATGTATGTTCGGGTCAAATCTTGCAACTGAATTTTGAAGCAGTAATCCTCAACCGATTGCATTGACATTTTGCATACGTTGGTTTTGCATGCGTTTAGTTTGGATGACAATGCATGGCTAGCTAAGTGACGTCATTCTAAATCCAAAATGGCGGACTAGTTATTTTTTAAGCCCGCCCATGATATGGGTATCAAATGAAAGGGTTTGCCGAGAAGAATACGAATAAAAACTTGGTTTTTAAAAATGTTGTTTTAATAAAATTATTTAGACTTTACTTGTTTAAACTAGTATTAAGAAATAAGGGTGCCGCGAGAAACAATTTACCAAGTTGGGGCGCCACCATTATAAAAAGGCTGAAAACCTCTGGCATAGTGAGTGAAAGACTGCTACACTGCATATTTACTATACAACATTATATGACTTAAAATAACAGTACTTAGAACTGTGTGTATGGCTTATAACTGACTGTTCGACTGAAAGTTCGTTATTTTTTTGTATAATTTTTCCTATTTGTTCTGACAGCTTCCCCATGTAAGGTAAGCTAATCCAGGGTTTAGGATTATATTCTATTGATTCTAATATTAATTGCTAATGTTTCTTGTTTATTATTTTGTCTATTGTTCTTGTGTTATATCCATTGTTAGCAGCTATTGCTGTAGCTTGTAAAGTAAATAAGTAGCGTCGCAGTGTTTCACTCACTATGCTAACACACTGATTTTTATTAACCTCTCTAGTCATAATTAAGATTATTATTATTTAAATTTTTAAATTTTTGGTAGTATTCATACTACGGAAAGATTAAATTTTACATTAAATCAAATTATAATTATCAATAACTACGGGAGACGTACAGAGAAAAATAGAGCCCCGCACCGGGACTCGAACCACGGGTCCTCCTATTAATCCGTTACAGGTGCTCTTACCAACTGAGCTATACGGGAGAATGATTTTTCTCTGTCGTTACCGATACAAATTCACCGAATCCAAGCTTTCAATCTTATTCTACATAGTTAGTCTCCCGTAGTTATTGATAATTATAATTTGACTTAAAGTAAAATTTAATCTTTCCGGAGTATGAATACTACCAAAAACTTAAAAATTTGAATTTCTAATAGATTGTACTAGGTACAGGTACTAATTGAGTACTAAATAATTATAAGCGTTAATTCTCGGTCTAGTTCTAATGCCGTGAATATTTGGCTCACTAGATTTGTAGAATAAGATTGAAAGCTTGGATTCAGGGAATTTGTATCGGTAACGAAAGAGAAAAATCATTCTCCCGTATAGCTCAATTGGTAAGAGCACCTGTAACGGATTAATAGGAGGATCCGAGGTTTGAGTCCCGGTGCGGGGATCTATTTTTCTCTGTATGTCTCCCGTAGTTATTGATAATTATAATTTGATTAAACAGTACAACTGTTTGTATGGCTTACAACTGACTGTTTGACTGAAAGTTCGAAAAGTTGTTCGAAGTTTGTATAATTTTTCCTATTTGTTCTGATGACAGCTTCCCCATGTAAGGTAAGCTAATCCAGGGTTTAGGATTATGTTCTATTGGTTACATATAATATTAATTGCTAATGTTTCTTGTTTATTATTTTGTCTATTGTTCTTGTGTTATATCCATTGTTTGCAGCTATTGCTGTAGCTGATAAGTAAATAAGTAGCGTCGCAGTGTTTCACTCACTACGCCAACACTTACACTGATTTTTCTTAACCTCTCTAGTCATAATTAAGATTATTATTATATGAAACCTTATTAAAACACCATTGTACGAGTAGAATGCTTACATCAGTGTTACCATTTCATTCATAATTTGAATGACAAAACATGTAGAAGGCGTATAATGTACCAAATATCATAACATGCGCAGTATTTACAAGCGAGAGTGACATAATTAGATAATATTATAAGAAGGTAACCTGGTCCTGTGAGATGAAGCCAGAGAAACTCTGGAAGACGAGTGATTACTCTCCCGCTGGGCCTCTTTCAGAAGTCTCAGGTAAGCCTCCTCCACTGGGATGAACGGCAAGGGAGTCGTCCGAGCAGAGCTGTTCACTTCAACCCAGCTCTCTGTACAAACAAACATCAAACACAACAATTAATTAACTGATATTAATTAATTAAATTAAAGTACATCAAACATTTTCGTTAGATTCACTAACATAAGGATATTTTACCTTCTGTCACAGACATCTTAAATAGTTTTGTATTTGTTGTGACTATATCTCAGAGCAAGGAAGGTGTAGAGGGAACAATACTATAGAATCTGGGTCTCAAAAAGTGGCTCATTATAGTACACCCCTATACTAAACCTCCCAAGCGGCAGTTTGGTGAAACAGTATCGATATCTCGATAAAAACTAGAAATTTATCTGATATCAGCTGATAAGAATAAGTGATATTTTCTTACGACATTTAATATTTTTATTTTTAATAGTTTTCTTTATAAATATTTACTTTAATGTTTGTTGTTAACGTTTTAATTATCTAAAGGTAGTAACGTCGTTAATAAACCTGTAACAGTTCCTAGATAACCAATAGTAACCTTCTTTGAGTGGGGTATCAAATGCAACTATTGAATTTCCAAATAGGTTTGTCTGATGCCACGCCCACCTTACCTCTCATTGGCCAGCTGTTCCTAGCTTGCCTTTTGCCGCCAATATTTAAATGGAAATGTATCTTATATGAGTTCTATGACGTTACAGTTGTTTTTGTGTCTGATCCGATTTTTTTTTGTTGAATACATTATACACCTTTATAATCCTCAAAAATGAATAACAAATTTGAAGTAAGTACTTATAACTATGGTATTAAACAAATTACATATTATCTTTTTGTCAATCTTGAGTAACAGTTGAACACTAGTGTTATAAATCTTTTCAATTGTTATTCCTCTAAATTGCTTTGAAAAAATGTTTATACTAAAGTATTGACTGCAGAAATAGGCCTGATGATGCCCAGGATATGGCGAAATATTGTAAAGCCAATAAATTATGTTAAATGTAATAAATTAATATAATTAAATATTAATTTTTTTCTTACATCCCTAAAAACCCCTAAGAAAAAATATCATATTATTATATCATCTAATTAAACATATTAAGATAGTTTTAAGTTATTCAAAATGTGTCTAACAGAGTTAATGACTAAAAGGATCGATGAGGTAAATGCCTATGTATAAATAATTAATCATAACAAGTATATATATATATAGTGCAACATATATATTTGGTTGTAACATTCACTGGTTTTAGTTTTAAATTTGTAATATAATATAAGTGATGCCTGAGAGCCAACCATTCCAAAAGCCTAGGTTTCCTCTATCCCTGAGATGTTGTCTTTACGCATTATGTTTGATGATATTAACAAATATTTCTTTGAGAAGTGTTTTTTGTCAATGCTTTTTATATAATTTATTTATTTCATAAGTTGTATCCAAGCGCCTCATTTCTTAAGACTAATGAAACCGAAGATGGTCATGTGGCAAATTTTAGATTAAAATGTGCGATCATGTGTCATCAGCAGTTATCAGGGGTTACATACAGAGTTCAGACTACGACTCCCTGTACTGGAAAAAAAAGTCATTTAAGGTAGGTTCATTTTTTTATCATTAAGATGTGATACAATGATTGATTGATTACCATTTATTGATACAATTTCAAAAACAAATAAATGTACATTTTTTGCATAATAAATAAATACTATACACTACTATAATTTTAATTTCTTTTTTTTCTTCCTGGCTACTTGGCTTACATATTAGTTTGTTGAAGGCTCTGAGAAGACCAATTGAGTGGTTTATATAACTTATACATTACTTTTTTTTATCATTAGGTAAATCAATAAAACAAAAATATATACATCAAGTTATCAATAATCTAACAACAATGTAATTAAATCTATATATGTGTGTATAAATTATTCTATAACTAACAAAAATTATAAATAGAGGTAATAAAGAAACAACGTTACAACAAAAAACATATTGGCTACTAAATTCTTTAGATTTTACTCCCACTAGTGTTTACCAAACAAATTGATAAAATATTTTCTATTAAAATCATCTACTCTCAAGTATTTAAATAGTGACCAGTTATTTAATTTAACTCATGTATTGTCAGTATATATATACACCATTTAGACAACTTTACTATTTTTTATATACACTTACACACACATGCATACATTTATTTTATTATTTAATTTACTAAAAATAGTTTATTAGTATAATAATCATTTGTTTCCTTATTGCTTCTAAAACCTAATATTCTTATATACATTTTTGATACATTGCTTACTCAGACTTGCCACACTCTGGCCAGTCTCTCGTGTCTCCTCCACAGCTCTTCCTCTCATTGAGCCGGTGGTTTGCCTCTTTTCCTCACTCTCTCCCAGGGACACCATCCTATTTGGGCTCAATGTAAAAGAACTTTAATTAGAGGGAATAACACAAATAATATGGTGCAGTCTGCAATAAATGTTCTAAAAGAGCGCATCTTAAATACGACAAGAGCCTATAATATCAAACAGTTATTCCATTATTTGACTGTGGATATGGAAAATTACTATAAAAGAAAAATAATAGACATAATTAGTGGAAGGTACTCTAAATACAGGCACATGAGGTATCTTCCATGCACCAAAAAGATAAAAGATTTGCAACTAGTTGGTCAAGAAGATGAAGTGTTTGTTGTGTATAACAAAGCTTCACAAACAGAATATGAAGTAAATTTAATTTTAGGAATTAGCCCACCCCTTCTCACTTCAACGTATTTTTTGACAATGGGATATCAACTCTCCTATGAACAAACCATACATGTATAATTATTATATACATATATTATATATGAATGGAAGGGATGAACTGATATGTCGAAGCCAACTGTACGACTTCGAAAGACATCGATTACATGTAAGGGGTAGGCTATTGCCGAGTTTAGCCTTTTATTTCTTTTGAGCATACATGATTTTCATGTAACAAGTACCAAACATAAAGTAAAAATATAGTATAATATTAAAGATTCATTGTATTCGTTATAGCTAATTATTCTTTTAGCCATACATTTTGGTAAACATCCCATTTCTTTCCCCACAATTCTGTTTCGAGCAACTCTCTGCCAAGCCTCTTCACCGCACACCTTTTTCATCCAATTGTCGCAGAGGTCTTCCCTTGCTTCTCTTTTTCTCCCAAGGGAACCAATTCAAGTTTCTTGGACCATCTACCGTCGGTAGTTCTAAACCGAATATGGAAATATGTCCAGCCCATTTCCATTTTCTCTTCAGCATTAGTTCTCCTAATCATCCATTCCCGATTCTTTTCTAATCCAAAGATTTGATATTATGTTATCTCTTCTACTAACACCAATCATGCTTCTCTCCATCATTCTTAGGCAAATTCTTTGGTTTTACTGAAAAAAAATTAATTGGATATATGTCTGTCTCAAACAATAGATTAATTAACTTTCACCAACGAACAGTCTTAGCACTAATAAAACTTTAGTCTTAGCACTGATAAAAGGAATACGTCTTAATGTTTTGTTTTTTTTAATAATAAAAATAAATACTTTTTCAATAACTAATAAAACATATTTTTGTAAATTCACAAATTCTATTAACTAGTAAAATACAATACTTTAATACACATTTGCTTCTCTCTGTCTCTACATAATAAACATAACAAATGACAAACAATAACAATAAAAAAAAAGTTCTCTTCTCTCCTTCTCCTCATCTTTGCTTTTACCCAGTTTCTTGTTTCATCTCTCGTGTATTGCGGGTCAAACTACCTTACATAATATCATCCATGTTCATTACAACGTATACCAAATTAAATCGGCCAATTTTTACTCTGAACTGAATCATCGTCATGCGTAAATATATTTATCTGTTCGCATAGCTCATACAAACTGGGGTTCTTACTGTTGGCTTAGGTCCTAGCAACAAATAAACAAATTAGAACGACTTGACCTTTTACAAAGTCGAGCCCTTTTTAGTGTTTAATTTGACTAGACTACAAGGAATACGAAAGTATTTTTTGAAATATTGAAACTCTTTTAATTTGTACGTAAAAAATATTTAAAAGGTTAGGTTAATTAGCTATAGAGACGATGTAACATTTTAATTTAAATACTGGCGGGAATAGGCAAGCTAGGAACAGCTGGCCAATGAGAGGTAAGGTGGGCGTGGCTTCAGACAAACCTATTTGGAAATTCAATAGTTGCGTATCAAATAAATGCTACTGATAAGGATTTGTTGACAAGCGTTCGTGAGCACTGAAGGACAAGGAATAGAATAGACCAATAAGGCAAGGACCCGTGACCACGTGATCACTTTAGTTCGGATTGAGCTCGCTTGGGAGGTTTAGTATAGGGGTGTAGCATAATGAACCACTTTTCAAATCGGATTGTTCCCTCTACCCCTTCCTTGATCTGAGACTATTATACTATTGATTCATGTTATTGTTCATAGCATGCGTTTTTTTAAGTGAGATTAGGCTGTATAGATAAAAAATACTCTTATGAAGCAGGGAAGACGTCCACTGAGTGTTTTCCCCCACCCTTCCTGTCTTGTGCACTTGTGCAATTTTCCGTATATTTCTTTACGTATTTTCCATCCTTGTGCACTTGTGCAATAATATATATACATATTATTAAAATAAAAAATAATAATTTTCTAAAAGGATGGTTTGTAAATGAAAAATAACCTGTATATTTGAGGGGGCTAGTGCTAAAGTGGGCCATTTTTTGAAAAAAAAAAAAAAAAAAAATGAGATAAAGATATATTGTGAAAGCTTATACTGTATATTTTAATAGGGCTAGAGTGTTATAATTGTTAGTACCATGGGAAACCCACAGAATGCAGTAGTTTCAATGAGCACTGAAGAATTTCTATATTTGAATTTGCTCTGAAGTCTCAGAGCAAATCTGAACCAAGTCACAGTAGCTTCCATTTGAAATGTCATAAATTGGATTTTTTTTAAGGTATCAACCTAAAATCTGTAAAATATATTTATTAATGAACTAAACTATGAACTATACATATTAATGAACTATACTGTGTCTCTAACTTTAAAATCAAGTTTGAAGGACTTGGTCCACTTTAATACTGAACCCCCCATTTAATATTTACTACGTGAATGGTTGAATCGAAAAATGTAAACAAACAAGAGGAAAGAGCACAGGAAGGTTTCATTCAGGTTAACCACAACGTGAAGGTGGGTTCACAGGTAGCGGATCCGCACAAATTTTTAATGTTTTAAAACCTAAAATTATTAAAAATAATTACCCGACTTTAAAGAAATTTGGATTGTTCATATAAAGAAGGTCACAGATTAACCTCTAATAATAATATCAATCGTCTGCATTAACATGTTATGTAGAATAAAAATAAATATGGGCCCACTGGGAATTGAAAGAGATCCAAACCTCGTGACCATTGGTCCATTAATAGGAAGCGAAGAAGCTATGTGCAGGACAAATTGGCTGACTATTTTTTTTTTTTTTTTTTTTTCATTACTTAGGTGTTGCCTTTTTATTACAAAGAATATCGTATGGTCTATAATTTTATTTTAAAAAAAGATAAGATTATATGATTGGAAAAATTCAAAACAAAATGATTTAACTTTTTAAAATAGGTTTTATTATTTTTTTTTTTTATCTTGACAGTTAATTGCCAGGGTTATTTAGCATGTATATAATTACATTATTCACTGCCTTGAACTAGAAGTAATTAATAATAATTTTCAAAGAAAATAAAGATAAAGAAACATATGAAAAGAAAGAAAATAAACAAATAAATGTATTTAAAAAAGCGTGCACTATTGAATTTATCAAGGTTGAACGACCTTTTATTTGGCATTTATCCATTAAAATAAATGTGCACTTAATAATTATAAATTATTTAAACAAGAACACAGATTTATCTCTATATTAAATGATTCGTCACCTGACAGTTGGTTCAGATATTGTGGAAATCAAACATAATGAATCGCTTATATCACTTGTTGAAAGAAAAATCTGTGTGAGGCTCTCACGCATTAGAAGTGAAACTTAAGTTCTAGATGCATTGCTCTCTTTCATTTTTTGACGAATTTATTATTTCAGGATTAAGAAACGGTTATGGGAAATTTAATTGAAAAAAAAAATATTGGTACGCTAAGGCAACCACATTTATTCCAATAAAAATAAATGTTTGTTTTGATTTGCTGGTCTTTAAATAGATATAATACAATTAATCCTTTTACCTAAATACCTTAATACCTTTCGAGGCCCCCCGGTTAAGAACCAATGATTTATACAATCGAGGAGTATCCCTCTGACGCCAACGCACCTCGAAATGATTTGTTATTGCTACGAAAAGGCAACCACATTTATTCCAACAAAAACTACGCTAAGGCAACCACATTTATTCTAATAAAAATAAATATTTGTTTTGATTTTCGGTCGTTAAATAGATATAATAACTTATTTAAATTAATTTAATAAGTTTATATTTTTTTTTCTAAGTATACAATTAGCCCGTTCCCATGAACCTAGTCTAATTATAATATATCTAATATTACGCTTATATACCAATTTTGTGTTCTCTCTTCCTGTCAATGAATTTAGAGCAATTGATAGCACGTTTGCTTCATGATCGGAAGGTCGATGGTTCGCAACTCGCCTGGGAGAAAGATTTTTTACAGATAAATCTTTCACCAGGATTAGCCTCGAAACACAACTTCCGTTTCATTATTTCCGTCACACAAATTTCATTACAATTAATCTGTAAAAATGTTGGAAACTTGGAATCGCAAACTTCGTTACACGATGTCACTATATGAAAAAATTCACTCTACCGCCGCCAAAGAAATTTCACTTCAATAAAATCTAATGAATAGGGTAGTTAAATTAAAATAGGGGGTTAACTGATTTATAAGGTAAATAAAATTAATGTAGGCTAATCAAATTTTAAGTCTAGAAATAGAAGTTAGCCATCATACTTTTATAATTGTTATATTTTAGACGTTGAAACCGGTTTGATTTACAATAAATTAAAAATTGTGGTATGATAGACGAAAAAAAGTTAATCATAATGAGTTTATAGTTAAAGAGTATGTTTTTATACTTAGTTGGTAGGAAATAGGACTGTTTTCTACCTACCCGGCCTACTAATTTAAAATACAAAAATTCTCTTCCCAACTCAAAAACTTCTGCTTGTATCAGGTTGAAATTTTACATGCCTATTTCAATTGTACTTTAGACGATGTGTAAGAAGTTTTATTAAAATCATTACGTTAGAGCGAAAGATATCGGTAAAAACGTTGTTTTCTTTATTTTAAACGTTTATGTCCGCTTTAATAAATTTAGCGATCTCGCACTTCATAGCAGTTAGCAGTGTCGGTGTTCGTTTAACTAAAAAAAAGGTGTTTGTCTCATTCAATATAGATGAAGTTTGAATTTTTTCTCGTACTAAAATTCCAATTTTAAATTTGAAGCTTACGTTTACGCGAGCGTTGTGCTTGAACGCTCGGGCGGATAACGTTGTCCAACTAACTCAGCCTGGGCATTGGTAAAATAAACATGTGCACGAAGTTTCAACTAACTCGGTCATTTTTTACTCAAGTTATCGTCATCGGTAGATTTCGTGACGCATGATTTTGTGACGGTCGTTTTTTTTCGGATTCACTCCCGGGCTCCAGAACGTGCCATAAGGAACTTCGTTCCAATAATAAATATATGAATTTTCAGACAGAACGTATTTTTTTAGCTAATCCTCTTTATCTTAAATAAAGAGTAAAGAAAAGAGTTATTTTTAATTTTATGTATTTCTACTAAAGGAATTGGTTTGTATTTAGAAAGAGTTAGGAATAAACAACATGTAACAAATTTTATTTACAACCAAAAGTAAACAAAAGGTGTGTAAACAATCGTAAGCAGAAGATTCTGTTGAGATATACGAGATTCTGTTTTGTAACAACAAAGCTAGAAACCGAACAATTTTTAGAAAATAGAACAATAGATTTGTACATTAAGAATAAACGCCATGTTTTAATCATTAAGTTATAATTATAACTAATAGCTTAGTAAATGCAAAACCAAAGCAATCAATGAATGCTTTATGATATGCAATTTGTTTTAAGATATTTAGCAGACGTCAATGGGAATTTGGTGCAGTATATAACGTTTTCCTCGACACTCAGGCGGTGTGGGGGGTGGGTGTTAGTAGTGATTAAGGCGCCAGGTCAGTTTTAAGTAAATGATTAATTAATATAAATGATTATTACTTAAATATAGGGTCAGGGAGTGACCAAACCCTGAAGCCTCTAGGTAGAAGAAGCATATGAAGCCAAAAATCTAAAGAATAAATAAAGAGACACAAAAAACTTCTTAGTTAAATATAATTAAATGTATGAATCCTCAAATATAAAAAATAAAATAAATATATTCTACTAACAAAAAGTCTCTGAGGTCATAATAGTTATTTATGCATCTAGGGAGTAAAGTAAGCCATTATTCCCTGAGCGAAACAGTTGGTTCTTGAGGCGAAGCCGAAGGAACCATGGTCCCTAAATTCCAAGGCGAAGCCGAGGGAATTAGACCCTTTCATTCCCGAGGCGCAGCCGAGGGAGATAATTATCGCGAGGGGAATAATGGCACTTTACTCACGAGGTACTTACAATATATTATCTCCAGTTGGGAGAAAATACACATTTTCGTCCATTGCACAGTTGTTATTTATTATCTTAATAAATAACAATAATTATTAGCACATTTAATAGCAGATATAAGAGATTCAATATTAAAAACAAATAAGAATTGGAATTAAACTCAAATAGAAGGTTATTTAGATGCAGGTTATAATGTTGTAAACAAAGATAAACAACAACTTCATTACATTAGCCATACATTTTCTACTATTTATAAAATAATTAAGTTGCAATCTTTACTTTTTTTGCCCTACTTTACTTTTTCACCCTACTTTTACTTTTTCTCCCTACTTTTTGAGTCAGGGATGAAAAGACCTTTTTGAAGCGAGCGTAAGCGAGCTTCTTACATTCAACGAAATATGCATCTTGTCAGTCTGTCTGTCTGTCTGTCTGTCTGTGTGTAACGTTTACGTGTCCGACGATAACTTGAGTAAAAGTTGACCGATTTAGTTGAAATTTGGTATACATCTTCCTTTTACCAATACTCAGGCTAAGTTCGTTGGACAGCGTGATCCGTCCAAGAGTTCGCGCGCAATGCTCGCGTAAATGTGAGCTTCAAATTTTAAATTGGAATTCTAGGACGGGAAAAAATTCTATTATCACCTATTCGATGAGACGAACATTTTTTACAAATAACATTTTATAGTAAAACCAACAACGACACTGCTATGAATTAATAGAGATCGCTAAAACTATTAAAGCGGACCTAAACGTTTAAAATAGAGAAAACAACCTTTTTACCGATATCTTACGTTCTAACCTAACAATTTTAATAAAACTTCATGTACATCGTCTAAAGTACAATTGAAACAAGTATGTAAAATTTCAACTTGATAAAAGCAGTAGTATTTGAGTAATGAAGTGATACAATTATAATAATTGTTTAAAAGCTATGACGGGTGGTTAAGATTCTTAGAGTCGTGTGGTCTGTAGGATTGTTTAGGAAGGAAAGCTTTGTACCGAGTACCCCCACTCTTCCCCACACTACTCTCTTCCACTTATCTTCAACTATGACTATGACATTCATCATGATCAACAAATTTCAATAGCCAGTATTTTATTGCAATACGCTCGCTTCAATGATAGAGCCACGCGATGCCTAGTTTAGTCCCTCTAAACTAGAGGACAAAGATAAACATGGTCGAAAAAGCAGTGTCGCCAACCTGATTTCAACAACTTCAACACATTAGCCATTTATTTTCTACTATTAATAAAATAATTAAGTTGTAATCTTTACTTTTTGCCCTACTACTTTTTCGCCCTACTTTTACTTTTTGTCGCTACTTTTTGAGTTCAGGGATTAAAAGACTTACTTAAGTTCCTCTAAACTAATTCAAAATCATAACTTCTCCTCCCTACTGGAGATAAAATAATAAACTATCTATCTACTAGGCATCACGTGGCTCTATCATTGAAGCGAGCGTATTGCAATAAAATACTGAATATTGAAATTTATTGCTCATGATGAATGTCATAGTTGTTAAAAGATAAGTGGAAGAGGGTAGTGAGGGGTAGAGTGGGGGTACTCGATACAAAGCTTTACTTCCTAAACAAACCTACGCACAACACAACTCTAAAAGAATCTTAACCAACCGTAATAGCTTTTAAACTATTATTATAAATGTATCACTTCATTACTCAAATACTGCTGCTTGTATCAAGTTGAAATTTCACATACTTGTTTCAATTGTACTTTAGACGATGTACATGAAGTTTTATTAAAATCGTTTCGTTAGAACGTAAGATATCGGTAAAAAGGTTGTTTTCTCTATTTTAAACGTTTAGGTCCGCTTTAATAGTTTTAGCAATCTTTATTAATTCATAGCAGTGTCGTTGTTGCTTTTACTAAAAAAATTTATTTGGTAAAAATGTTCGTCTCATCGAATAGATGATGTTAGAATTTTGTCCCGTCCTGAAATTCCAATTTTAAATTTGAAGCTCACCTTTACGCGAGCATTGCGCGCGAACTCTTGGACGGATCACGCTGTCCAACGAACTTAGCCTGAGTATTAGTAAAAGGAAGATGTGTACCAAATTTCAACTAAATCGGTCAACTTTTACTCAAGTTATCATCGGACACGTAAACGTTACACACAGACAGACAGACAGACAGACAGACAAGATGCATATTCGTTGAATGTAAGAAGCTCGCTTCAATTATATCGAAGCTGTATGGAAGCCTCTCCTATCTCTGTTTTGAAGCAGTTCCGCAAAAAAGCTTGTTTTGGAACCAACGTTTTGCGAATCCGCTGTTAGAAGGCCATAGATGAATCCATCCTTTAAGACACCGCAAAAATCTTTGCTTATGCCCATGATAGGTACTTTGTAAGAAAACACCTTTTAGCGAACATTAGATAACAGCTGTATCAAGAACGAATGAAAATTTAATTTTATCAGATGCGATTAAAAGTTGGGGAAGATAAACTTCAATGTGAAGATAATAATCACACTTGAATGGTTGTTATTAAAGAAAAGATAGGAGCTGAAGAAGATTGAAGACAGGAAGATGATACGAGAAGAGTAACTAGACGGGCCATTTGACCAGACAGTATTATCTGACCAGAACGAATTCAACAGAATAAGACAGGCAAACCTAAAGATCCATCCACCCGGAAGAACAACAAAGAAGTCTAGCTTCATTTTCTCTGGGTAACATAAGCTGAAAGTTTTAAAACCCAAGGAAGAGAACATTTGTTATCGAATAGATACTACTCATATAAAATTGCATGTAAAGTCTGTTTTTGGGGATAAATAATAGTACATTACGCGTCGAGTGCGGAAAGTAGCATTTTGCATGCGAGTGCGGAGTTTGCACCCGAGCGACAGGGAGGATGGTAAAACTACACGAGCAATGCAAAATGCCGTTTTCGCACGAGTTGCGTACCGTACTTTATCTACGATTGTTAGATTTAAATAATAAATACAGAAACAAATAAACTTGCTGTATGTAAGTTCGTATCAGTATAACAAGGTAATAATAATGCATTATTGTCGAGGTACATACAAAATTTTATCTCCAGACGAAGCACTAAATAAGATTTATTCAAAAAAAAAAAAAATAAATAATAATAATAATAATTTCTTTATTAAACGAGCTTAATACAGAAATAAAATAATATACATTTTTTAAATTATTTAAAACAATTAAAAATCACTTTTAAAGTAATAATAATTAATGTAAAAATACCATTTTTAAAAACTGGTCTGATTTTTTTTTTTTTTTTTTTTTTTTTTTTTTTTTTTTTTTTTTTTTTTTTTTTTTTCTACATTCTTCACCTTAATTGTTTCTATGTGCAAAATTTGGGGAAGATTGAAAGACGGGAAGTGGTTCAAAATTGGGGTAATTAGATAAAGAAGAGGGAAAAAAGGTCATTTTTGGTTCATCGAATAATTTCAGGCAAAAAGAATTCTAATTTGTTTCATTCAGTGTACCCCGAATCAAAGGACAGTAACAATTTTTGCCGAATGTCGCGTGAAACTTTCAACGAATTGCTTAGAATATTGAAGAACAGTTTGACCAGTAAAGACACTTATATGAGGGATGCAGTTAGCCCCTGATTTGATTTCCCCTAGATTTGATTGAATGAGTGGGGGCTGAGTAGTAGTGGCTTAGGTGGCAACGTCTAACGGGCTCAATTGAAAACAATGGGCTGACCGGGTGGCGCCACCTGCAGGTGGGGGCTAGACCGTGGGACGTTCGACCAGGTAGTACTACCCAGCGTGAGGCAGGTTGCCTTCTATTCTCATTGGAAGCTTGGATGACGAAGTGAGTTACTACCCTAAGATAGGACTCCCTCACGTCACTTGGGGAATCCTCAGCACCTTGGATTCCTACCCTGCAAGGGCGTATCTTAATCTTACCTGGTTTTATGGGTTGTAGCCCCTTAGAATATTAGAATATTTCTATTTTTTCTCAGAACTTGGCCCAAATAAGGCAAAATGTGGCATTTTACCGAAAATCGGTAAAATGTGGCTTTTTAGCAAAAAAATAGGCAAAATGTGGCATTTTAGTATGGCGCCATGGCAAAAAGGCATTTGAAGGTCTCTGCTAATGATGGACGGCGAACAACGTGTTCAAATCATAAATACTGTCTAAAAAATATAATTTTTGTCGAATAAAACTTTTTTAAATTATATATAAACAAAGATCTGCAAATCTATAAGCGAGGTTCCGCCAAACTTGTGCATTTAACTAAATTGCGAAGAGAAGAATTGTCCAGTGATTAGCCACGCCCACCTACTAAACAGAAAAATGTCTATTCTACTTATTTAGTTGCAGGCTAAATTTTAACTTGCAACTTATTACTAAATTCACTGTTTACATGCATTAAGTCACTTAAAATTTAGAGTTAATCACTTAACAACTTAATACGTGTAAATCGGAATTTAGGACTCGCAATACAGCTGGGAGTTTAAAAGCAGTATTGTCATCTGCCAACCTGACTTCAACAAATTCACTACATTTGCCATTTATACTACATTTGCTATTTACAAAATAATTATATTGGCGAACGTGGATTATAGTCCCGTTTTCACATTATTTCCCCCGTTTTTAAGAACGGACATAAAAACACCAACATAATAACCTATAAAGTAGCCCTGAAAAGTTACTTTTCCTCCTTTCTGGAAATAAAATTATTTTACAACGAATCCGAACAATGAATTTTAGTTTGAACAAGATTCATTGTCGCCGTCTCAACCGGGATGCAAGCTGGGACTCAATCCTACGACAATAAATCCCATCAAAAATTCCTAGATAAAAGAAAACATATGGCTCAAAAATATGTTCGGTTTAAAAAAAAAAAAAAAAACACTTTTAGCTCATAACAGGAGCGAGAAAATAAATGGAAAACGCAATCAACAAAGCTAGTTGACATGACAAACGAGATTTCTTTATTTCTTATGCAAATTTTCGTCACGATAATTACACGTTTCACTCCGTGAAACAGTTTACTGGAGATAAATAGAGTTAACAGCTAGCCCGTGTTCAAACAATGAGATTCAGCAAAATCACATCATTTATCATCAATTATGCAACAATTCTAGCAGGAAAAACGGACTAACATTTTATATAACTTTTCCTACAGTTGACCGATAAAGTGATTATTATCGCACTCAAAATAGTACGCAAAACAGCACATTCCTGCACTTACTACTTTATCGCACTCGTTTTACTTTACCACACTCCAGTGTTCCAACTTAAGAACATAAACAACTTAAATCTAAACAAAGATTAGATAATCCAAATTATAATAAAAACAACAATGGCAACTAATGTTACTTTTTTAACTAAATACATGATTTACACTAAATATCAAATATAAAAATGTTAAAATATAAAAACTAAAGATAGACAATCTAAAAAAAAAAAGAAGAATTAAATGTGATGAGTAAGTGTTATAATAAAAAATCGGTCCGAGACAACTCAGACAAACTTTCTCATATATGAGTTCATAATTACTTAGCCCAGTGTTTCCATTTATTAGTTTTCAAATGTACATTTAAATATTATTGAACAATTTATCAAAATTTATCATAAAAGAACTTCTCCTGGGCGGGGAATCGAACCCGGGCTCTCTCCATCCGCGTTTTAAGCTAATTTCTCAGGAACTAGACTTTTCCCGGGAAAACGGCTTATATCGTTGGATTCGTATTCAAATGGACTACATTTTAGTATTTTTTAATCAAAATCGTCGGAACCGTTTTCGAGAAATAATTTTTTTCAGGTTTTTTCAGAGATTTTTTCAGAGTCGCCTCGGGGTATGATTTTTCTGAACATGTATGCCAAATTTCGTCAAAATCGGCCCAGTAGTTTAGGCTCCAGGCGTCTGCACAGACGACAGACGCAGACAGACATTTTTTAAAAACCACTTTTTTGGACTCAGGGGACCTCAAAACGTGTAAATCCATCAAAATCTCTAAATCGAATTTTCGCGCCATCACAATACTTTCTCTTTATATGAGAAAGTAAAAATAATAACAGCGCTTGGTCAGGTTTGCTGAACCTCGAAAAAAAAGGCAACACTGACTATAAACAGAACAGCTGGTTTAGTAAATATTGAAAAACCTTTCATTATTCCTTTTAGAAACAGTTGTCTGAAAATGGATAGTTGTAGCGAAAGTGATTTTGAATTTAGTAATACTCCAGAAGAGTTGGCTACAATAGCGAAAAATGTTAACACTGAATTTACTTCCAGACAAGTCCAAACAAAAATACGAACGCAGATACGAAAGTTTTAGTTCTTGGTGTAACAATCTCAGAAGGTGGGAAAACTGTCTGAAAATGTTTTTATTTACAGATTAAAAACTAACTGTAGGAAAAATGTAATGTGCAACTTGAGCTTAAAGTGACTGCTGCACTCGAGAAACCTTTCCGTAAATATTTCTCTCGAGTGCAGCAAAGTGTCACTTTCTGCACTAGTTGCACAAATAACTATTAAAAAAGAAATGAGTGTAAAGATTAAACCTGTTTTTATTTTTTTTTCACTATGATAATAGCATATAAATCATGTCAACAAAATAAATCATGTCTGTTTTTTTTTTTTAAAAAAAAATGACAGTATTTTATCAAGAAGTTCGGGTTGTTCTAGTTTTTCGAACGCAATGTTATTTTCAAGTTATTTCATGACTAATTAACACTGTTTTTGTTTGCAATTTTTAGAGTATGGTTTTAGCTTTCCTAATTAGTCTGTTTTAATGAGTTTATATATTTTTTATGTAATAACAATATAATTACCATGTTGATGTTATCATATAACATAGTATAAATTCCCCTTCTCTTTAACATTAAAGAGTTGTTATCGATACATACAAAAAAAAAATTATAATTGTTCATTGTAAATACAAGACTCATCGAGAGCTAGATTAAAAAATAAACTATGAGAAATAAAAATCTTGATAAAAGTATAATTATAGACTATATTTCAACCAAACTGCAATAAATTGTGAAGTAACAGTTATTGAGAATTTTATTGTGTTCCAGCGAATAAATGATTTTTTTTTTTTAACAACGTATTCAAAAGGATTGCTACTCCATATCGTTCATCAATGAAGAAGAGCCTAGCACTGCGCACACACAAGAATGACTTGGACAGTAGCTTAAACGAAAACATAGTGATAAAGATGTCTAGAACAAATTAAATGGTTTTACAGATTAAAAACTAGTTTCAAATTTAAGGGTTCAAGTGATGTTATCATGCACCAATTTCATGGGTTAAGGTTAAAAGGTGATATGGTTACAGCTATAACTTTATACGTTAAAATTAAAGTTACTTCTTGTATCTAATTAAGAACTTCCGCCCACCCTTACTGCAGTGCTTCCATTCATACTGCAGTACTTCCATTCATACTTCAATACTTCCATTCATACTGCAGTACTTCCATTCATACTGCAGTACTTCCATTCATACTGCAGTACTTCCATTCATACTGCAGTACTTTCATTCATACTGCAGTACTTCCATTCATACTGAAGTACTTCCATTCATACTGCAGTACTTCCATTCATACTGCAGTACTTCCATTCATACTGCAGTACTTCCATTCATACTGCAGTACTTCCATTCATACTGCAGTACTTTCATTCATACTGCAGTACTTCCATTCAAACTGAAGTACTTCCATTCATACTGCAGTACTTCCATTCATACTGCAGCACTTCCACCCATACTGCATACCATTTAACAGGTGAAAATGGTTGATTGACAAGAAGTCTAAGTCAGTTACTGAAATGGAATCTCATGCTTGGTTTACATTCAGCCCACATCCATGGCAGTGAGCAGGGAAGTGGAAAAGAAATAGAGTAGCGCGAGTATGTAACAGGTTACTCGCGCTGTCCATACTCCTGCTACACAGGCAGCCCATGCCCCTGCTACTCGCGCTGCCCATGCTCCTACCACTTGCACTGCCCATGCTCCTGCCACACAGGCAGCCCATGCCCCTGCTACTCGCGCTGCCCATGCTCATGCCACTCGCGCAGCCCATGCTCCTGCCACTTGCACTGCCCATGCTCATGCCACTCGCGCTGCCCATGCTCCTACCACTTGCACTGCCCATGCTCCTGCCACACAGGCAGCCCATGCCCCTGCTACTCGCGCTGCCCATGCTCATGCCACTCGCGCAGCCCATGCTCCTGCCACTTGCACTGCCCATGCTCATGCCACTCACGCTGCCCATGCTCCTACCACTTGCACTGCCCATGCTCCTGCCACTTGCACTGCCCATGATCCTGCCACACAAGCAGCCCATGCCCCTGCTACTCGCGCTGCCCATGCTCATGCCACAACGGGCTAATTATGACCTACCATCCAAATTTCATTAAAATTGCACGTGTACTTTTTAAGATACGTTGGTTCGCAAAAATTGAACGACAGACAGACACGGAACCAAAAATGTTCCCTGATGTCTGAAACGGATTTCTGTCTTGGAATTTTTTAAATCGGAGACCTAAAATATTTTCGTTCTTCAGAACGATCACAGCTTCCGTTAACTTCGGTAAGCTCGGAAGCAAAAAAACAACCTTACATCTAAACAGGCCAAGCAAACATCAATTTGCGATAGTAAGATCTTAATTTAGAAACAAGATTTTTTTTTTTTTTTATCTAGGTTCTCAAAATTCTTGTTTTTAATATAAAAGAGGTCACTAGTATTTTGAGAAAGGCAGCCATAATTATACATAATTTAAAAGTGACAACAATACAATAAGCGTATATTTTTTAATTTATGCCAATTCTTTCACATGACTTTTTAAAGTATTTTAGTAAGAGACAGCATCATAACACATTATTTACAACAAAAACGTAGATTATAAACCACGGTTATAATTAGAGATAACACCAATGAGCTATGAAAAAAAAAAAAATAAATAAATAATAAGCCTAGTAAAAACTATGGTTTAAAATGCGCATTCAAATATTTTTCATGTGTAATACATGTAGGATTAAATCAAATTTGGTAATGTTTAATCTAACTTAAAATTCTATTTATTTACTACAGTTTTTTCATGATGTAACTTCAACTGTTCTTAATGTAATTGAAATACATATATGGTAAATGATAAGATAAGAAGATAAATAAATGCGTATGACTACGAAAACAAAGGAAATATCGCAAAAAAATCGTTTACAATGACAACACATAAAAATGACAAAAACAATAAAAAATGTAAGATGTAAATGTAATCTTAAGTGCGCCTTTCTTTGATAAAATATAATATGTCACGTACTAAAAATAGTCTGCACATTAATTTGGCACATGACACATAGCTTCTTCCTTTCTCTATAACCTGATCTATAGAACACATTATGGTGTAAAAAAAAACGTAAAAATTTTGATTGAACATTTTTTAAATGTAGTCTATTTAAACACGAATCTAACGATATAAGTCGTTGTCCCGGGAAAAGTCTAGTTTTCGAGGTATTGACGAAAATAAAAATTGATTTCTTTTGAAAATCGCTAACTCGTTTTTTCAATTAAAAAATCGGTTACAGGGTACCTCGAAACTTTTCCTCACTTCAGAGGCCACTAAAGTGGCCTCTCCTGCAGCAACGCAGCAGGAGGAAGCAGCATTGGACGTGGTCAGTACTTGGATGGGTGACCGTTCTGAACAAACTGATTTATTATCATTCTCCAAAAAAAAATCTTATTTTTTAATACCTATATTTTATTTAATTAATCGAAGTTTGGAGGTATTTTGACAGATGTAAACAAACTTTGACGTCATCAAAATTATCGCACTAATAAATAATTATATTCGCTTATAACTTTTAAACTAATTAATGGAATTTCATCGGGGTTTTTATATTTGTTCCTAATTTTTTCTTCCGGTTCCAACGATATGCTTATACGTCAAAAACCTATTTATACTTTCGGTATTATTAACCGACAAAGTTAAAAAAATAAAAAATAGATAACTTCAAAATGGCAGCCAATATCAAAATGAAATTTGGTGGGCTTGTTACAGACAGGTATATTCGAACATACAGACGTCATGCTGAAAACCACTCAGGAGGTCTTAAAAGCACCCAAAACGTTTTACGTACTTTTCCTACCATAGGTAGTGAGGAAAAGTAAAAATCAATTAAATGAGTATCACATCTATTTGAGAGAGTTTGTCCGAGTTGTTTCGGACCGATTTTTACTTTCTCGTATACAGAGAAAGTATTGTGATGACGCAAAAATTCGATTGTGAAGGATTTACACGTTTTGAGGTCTACTGAGTCCAAAAAGGTGGTTTTTAAAAAAATCTCTTTCTGTCGACTGTCGTCTGTGCAAACGCGTCAATCCTAAATTACTATGGGCTGGTTTTGACGAAATTTGGCATACAGTTTCAGAAAAACCATACCCCAAGCCGAAATCGAGAAATTAATTTTAGCTCCAAATTTGGGGGCGCTACGCCTCAAAAACTCTGGAAAAACGATAAAACAAATTTTTCTGACGATTTTGATTAGAAAATTCCTAAAATGTATATACTATTTAAATTATCCTGAGTACTAATTTAGTTAGTAGACCAAAAATCAAGTTGATGGTAGTTTGTCACTTAGTAGGTACATCTTTGATTTGGAGTAACATTTAACTATCTAATCTATTCGATGATACGGTTCCGACGATTTTGGTTTAAAAAATCTAAAATGTGTTCTATTTAAATACGAATCTAACGATATAAGCCGTTTTCCCGGGAAAAATCTAGTTCCTGAAAAAAAAGCTTTAACGGAAGGAGAGAGGCCGGGTTCGATTCCCCGCTGAGTAGAAATTATTATTATGATTCCTGGACCGATTCTTTCTATTAAAAGATTTTACACATTTGATTCCGGAATGTGAAATTGATTTTTACTTTAGAATCTCTTTAACCACTTAATGTGTGAGTTCTTTCCTTAAAAACATTGTTTGTACATCAATCTTTGACATTTTTCCATGGTTCCCGTAAAAAAAGTGTTCATACTTTAAGCTACACTTAAGTTAAGTGCTCTTATAGAAGTCTGGAGCCTAATTAGACATATACAGTAAGTACTTCTATACTTTTCCAGGAGTTGAATTTTACAGCCTAGATTTAAAAAAACAAACAAATGAGGTAGCAAGTATATAGAATACAAACTTAATGCATCTTTGGTTCACTATAAGCAAAACGAATTCGTAATACTGTGCGATAAACGTGTAAAGAACATAATATGAATGAAACCAAAGTTATTGCTTCGGCTTTATTACCAGACCAGTTTTACGATTTTTTTTTCTTTCTTATCCATGAAAGACGTAAAAAAATTATTATAGAGGGCATCTACAAAGCACGTAGACGACGAATGGTAAGCAAGTGTTATTGCCCAGTTGCCCGTTCTCTCCCTACCTCCGTCACAGCCTGACTTCCTACTCTACCACGTCGGCGTCGCTACCCTCTAGCAAGGTCACACTAACAAACTAAACACCTGCCTCACACAACTCTTACGTTAATAACAACAAACTTCAGGCCATAACTTGCGTCTGACAGTAATACACACAAGAGTGCAACAACGCTTAGTCACATTTCATTTAAAAAGGTGATATGACAACTGGTTTCAAAAATAGACAGTACAGTGTACAGGACGTAGGAGATCTAATAATAAACATACTTCGTTTCTCTCTTTCACAAACATATGTAAGCAGGTATTCATTAACACGTAGTTTTCCTATTTAATGACTAGCAGGATTCTCGTGCTTCGATAAAGTGTTTGTTATTTTATCTACGATTGATACGAAGTATAAACATTGTATCTCTGTTTAGATGCGTAGAAAGTTATTATTTACGTACTTGTATTCATTGCGCAGGCGCGTCTCATAGTTCTGAACAATTCCTCTTCTTTACCACGCTAGCGCGGTAAAGAAGAGGAATTCTTCAGCTTTACGCACGATTAGCGAGTTTGTTTACATAACAAAACTAATTTGCTATTCTTTTATTAAATTAACTGTTTATATCGAGATTTTAGTGAAAAACAATGAATGAATCAAGTGGCTTTGACGAAAATGTAGAGAATAATACTCCTCCAGAAATAATTAATTCGGCAAAAAATACAACTCAAGATTAATGCCATCTTTATCAAGGGAAGAGATACGAACTTACATACAGCAAGTTTATTTTTTTCTGTATTTATTATTTAAATCTAACAATCGTAGATAAAGGACGGTACGCAACTCGTGCGAAAACGGCATTTTGCATTGCTCGTGTGGTTTTACTACCCTCGCTGTCGCTCGGGTGCAAACTCCACACTCGCATGCAAAATGCTACTTTCCGCACTCGACGCGTAATGGACTATTGTTAAATGTAAACAAATTCACTAATCGTGCGTTAAGGTGAAGAATTCTTCTTTTTTACCGCTCAGGTCGGAAAAAAAAGGATTTATGAAACGCGCATGCGCAATGAATACAAGTACGTAAAGAATCACTTCCTACGCATCTAAACAGAGATAAAATGTTTATATTTCGTATCAATCGTACATAAACTAACAACTTAATTGGAGGTATTGGTTTGATAAATTTCGTATTAACAATTACGTGATACCAGTTTCAAAATCGGTCAGAGACAATTCAGGCAAACATTCTCATATATGAGTTCATAATTACTTAGCCCAGTGTTTTCCATGTATTAGTTTTTGTGTTTTCGTTGGTTTATTTTTAATTTTTATTGAGCAATTTATCAAAATTTATCATAAAAAAATTTCTTTTCGGCGGGGAATCGAACCCGACCTATCTCCGTCTACGTTTAAAGTAATTTTCCTAGGAAAGCAGCTTATATCGTTAAATTTGTATTTAAATGGACCACATTTTAGAATTCTTTTAATCAAAATACATAGTCCGAACCTTTTTCGAGTGTTTCCAGAGTTTTGGGGAGGGGGGGGGGGGGGGGGTAGCGCAACCAGATTTGGAGCTACAAATCATTTCTCGATTACACCTCGAGAAATGATGATATGATTTTTGAGAACATGAATGCCAAATTTCGTCAAAATCGGCCCATTTAAAAAAAAAAAAAAAAAACTTATTGGGACTCAGTGGACCTCAAAACGTTAAGTCCATCAAAATCGAATTTTCGCGTCATTACAATACTTTCTCTTAATATGAGAAAGTAAAAAAAAAAAAAAAATAAAAAAATAATAATAATCAGCTGCGAATGCTAATAAATTTTAAATAAACGAAACTTGTCCCATAAAATTCTCCTAAACTGGTTGAACTTGGAAACGAATAAAACACTTTTCAAACCGGTTTTGCAGGGGCTTTGACATTAGAACAGATCTGTCGATCTATTTGACGGTTTCCTAACCTTTGTTAATTGTAGGATGGTTGAGATAGAAGCGGAGTCACCTTGTTAAGTAATCAAACAGTTAATATAACCTTCCCAACACGCCACTGACACGCCACGAGGCAATTCACTTTAAACATTCTCCTATGATTGTTTCATTTCACCCAGGAACACAATTCCAACCGCAATACCACTCTCACTCTAAACGGATTCCAAATCATCATTTTCACATAGATTTTATATCAATGTTTTTTGTTACCTAAAACCTAAAAGATTTCTACATTAATAACAGTTTAAACCACGGGTGGCCAACCCGCGGCACGCGGGCCGTGAAGTGGCCCGCGACGCCTTTTGAGGTGGCCCGCGGAAACTTGCCAGTATTCATTTATTTTTTAAAGTTTGTTAATCGACCTTTACCCGAATTTTTTAAAAAATTATTTTTATTTTATTAATATAATAATAATATAATTGTTAATACTTTAATGATTGGATATCACAATAGACCTACAATCGTGTGATTTGGTAAACTTCAAGGTAAATTTAAGTGTATGCAAGTGCGATAGGGAAAGACACGGTTTGATAACTAATGATATCACATGACATCGCTCTTCTTGATCTCCCGATGCATACGATCCAGGCTGCAAAAGTCCGATGAAGCGCACCCTTAGATGATTTCTGAAAATCAACAGGCATGTCAATTCTTTCTTTGGTTCCTTCGCGTTTTTGCTACTCTCTTTTTTCTCTCGTTCGTAATAAATTCTTTGAATATTAAGTTATTCACATAATGTTTTCTGATTGTGTGAATTTCATCATATAAATTGGTTCTTGAATTACCTATTTTATTCCTATTATATTTAATAATATGCATAGAAGATATAAGTTTTTTAATGTTGTGTGAATTGCAGATGAATGTGTGACTGGGGGGGGGGGGGGGGGATTGGCCCTCCCAGTTTGTGGAACCACGATTGTGGCCCACGATCGAAAAAGGTTGGCCGCCCCTGGTTTAAACGCTTCCTTCCAAGTACCATTCAATTCTTTAATTATTGTAATCAAGTCTTCAGTAAAAACAATATTACATTTATACAATTTTTCAATCCTATTTTATAATAGAGTAGAGAGAGTTTCCAGTAAAAAATAACATTATTTACTATTTCTCAATCCTCTTTTATCATTGAGTAGGTATATAGTTTCCAGTAAAAAAAGTCCAGTCATGCACCATGACTTAATGAACGAATTTTCTAAGAAATCTGCGTATTATTGGCTTATGATAATACAGGAAAATTTTGGAATAGAATTTGCATGGGTGAAAAAAAAAATTGGTACACAGGGGCACGAGGTACAAAAGTCAAAATAGTATTTACCCTTCAAGATCATGTCGTTGGAAAGCTCTTTAAGAGTACAGTAATTGTTGTTATGTACACTTTTATCATATTTTCATATAAAAGGGGGGTAAAATGGAAAAAACACGGTTTTATGCTATTTTTGACCCTAAATTGTCAAAGTTTGACCCCTAAATGAACTCCAAAAATTCTGGCCAACGAACTCATCCTTTCTTTTGATATTATTGACATTTTAAAGTTTGTTTGAAATTTTTAAGTGCATCCTAAGGGGAGATATCGTCCGGAGTGACACATATATACATATATACATACATAAAAAAAAGTGTTAAATTTTAGGAATCGATTCAGAATGGTCTAAAACGGATTTCCATTGAAAAATTTGTCAAAACTTCGCATTACAAAAATTTTGAAGCCATTGCAATAGCGTAATTTTCTTTGAAAATTCGCTAAAACAACTTTAATTGCTATTTATCAATCTTCATTTATAATACAGTAGGGAGAGTTTCCAGTAAAAAAACAATATTAATTACTTTTTCTCAATCTTCATTTATAATAGAGTAGGGAGAGTTTCCAGTAAAAAACAACATTATTTACTATCTCAATCCTCTTTTATAAAAGAGTAGGGGGAATTTACAGTTAAAAACATTATTTACTATTCCTCAATCCTCTTTTATAATAGAGTAGGGGGAATTTACAGTTAAAAACAACATTATTTACTATTCCTCAATCCTCTTTTATAATAGAGTAGGGAGAGTTTCCAGTAAAAAACAACATTATTTACTATTCCTCAATCCTCTTTTATAATAGAGTAGGGGGAATTTCCAGTAAATAACAACATTATTTACTATTCCTCAATCCTCTTTTATAATAGAATAGAGGGAGTTTCAAATATAATAACATTATTTATGGCTTCTCCATTCTATTATTTTTATAAGTGTAAGAAAGTTACCAGCTTTACAGAGTAAACAAGTTTCAAGTGTTCATCAGTGTAAGTTGTTGTTGTTATCATAATTACAATTTTATTTACATTTTTTCTTATCTTTTATCAGTTGTAAGAGAGTTTACAGCATATACTGACATTATTTTTACTTTTAATATTATAGTTTATCAGTATTAGAAAAATATATTGATTTTTTTATCTTTGATATTTAATAAGACAAAGAAAAAAATAGTGAATATTAAAAAATGAAATGAAATTATTTACATCCTCAACTGTGTTTTTCTTCAATGTGTGATAGCGACTCATCATGAAAAAGATTTTCTAACAAACAAACAATATGTCTTCACAAAAACAAAAATGTAAATAAATACTTTTGACATACATCTCTTTGATGATGAAATTATTCAGGTAAACTTATACGAGCATAAAGCTACAAAGCAAACAAGATTTTTTTTTTTTTTTCAGAAATCCACGATAAATTGAATTGTAAATTAATGTAAATATTTGAATCAATAAAAAAAAAAGAGGTTATGACGTTAAAAATACAACTTACATTTTTTTTTTTTATTTACGAATAAACAAATTCAATCTATAAAAAGAAAAATTAACGCAAAAGTTAAGATTACAGAAAAAATAAAAATTCTGATTAAAAAAAACAAAAAGGAAGAAAAAACTAACCGCAATTTATGAATATAGCAAAAAAGAAAACAAAAATCTTTCCGTTTCCTTTACAAATTTAAATATTAAAGGATTCAGTTTTGTTTTATTCTTATTCAAATTTTTTAATTTTACTTAATTTAAAAAAAATAATAAAACAAAATGGGAGGCATACTGAATAAAACTCAGAATAAGCTTATATTATAGATTTTACAGGCTATGTTGATATTAGCGCTACAGTAATTAATAGAAAACTGCAATAAAAAAATTATTTCAGATCATAATTACTTTCTCATATACCTGGTATACATAGAGAGAGAAAGCATTGTGATGGTCCGAAAATTCTGAGATTTACACGTTTTAAGGCCCTCTGAGTCCAAAAATGAAGTTATTTAAAAATGTCTGTCTGTCGTCTGTGCAGAAGAGTAAAGCAAAAATCGTACAGATTTCATTGTTCTAGAGTCGTATCGTACAGATATTTTTGTTCTAGAGTTGTATCGTACAGATTTAATTGTTCTAGAGTTGTATCGTACAGATTTAATTGTTCTAGAGGCGTAACGTACCGATATTTTTGTTCTAGTGTTGTATCGTACAAAGTTTAATGTTCTAGAGTTGTATACTACAGATTATTTGTTCTAGAGTTAGGACGTACAGTTTTTTTTGTTCTAGAATTGTATCGTACAGATTTAATTGTTCTAGAGTCGTAACGTACCGATATTTTTGTTCTAGAATTGTATCGTACAGATTTAATTGTTCTAGAGTCGTAACGTACCGATATTTTTGTTCTAGAATTGTATCGTACAGATTTAATTGTTCTAGAGTTGTATCGTACAGAATTTTGTATCTAGAGTTATATCGTACAAATTTTAATGTTCTTGAGTTTTATCGTACCTACAGAATTTTGTTCTAGAGTTGTATCGTACAGAGTTTTTGTTTTAGAGTTAGATCGTACAGATTATTTGTTCTAGCGTTAGATCATAGAGATTTTTTGTTCTAGAGCTGTATCGTACAAATTTTATATTGTTTTTGTTGCTTGACGATATATTTATTTATCAAGGTTTAACCAGTGTAAAATATGTTAAGGAACCATTATGAGAAAACCCAACATAATAATTTATAATAATAAAAATAATTAATAATAAATAATAAGTTATAATAAATAATTGTATAATTAATTACACGGGTTGAGTGATAATCAAATTATCTACCATTCTTATCTCTTAATGTCAATTTTTATTCGAATAGATAAAAAACAAATATTTGATATATAATCGGTTTTATTAGAAAATAAAAATAAATAAAACCGTATATAAATAGCATGTAATGTACAATGTAAATAGTGTCATTTATACAATGTAAATTCGTGCAGTCAAAATAAAGCCATCTATTCATGAGATAACAAGGTTCCGGTTGGAACCGACATGGGCTAATCATTACTCGTCAAATTACCTAGTACTGCAGCCATGAGCCATGTCTCTTATTTATCTAGAAATAAAGATAATCTCAAAACAGCATAAACTCGGACTAATTTCAATGTTGATAATATAATGTCTTGTTGGAATGATAAATGGAGAATTTATTTAGAAAATAATATCAACTAAAAGGTCGACCAAGAAGTCATGAACACGGAAAAAACTGAAAGCTTAGCTTCGTTTAAAGTCGGAACTTCCGAGTATTGCCGAAGTCAGTACAGTCGGGTGCTAAGACAATACCCATTTCTAGTTTGTATGACATGCGCAGTTATGTCAAATCTCACGAATAACAACAGGAAGGTTTCCAATCTGTTAGGTTTCCTGTTTTGTTTGTTTTTATACACTACGAATTATAGTCACAACTGTCCTAAACGATTTTTGTACGATCCGCACAAATCCACGGGATAATGCAAATGCAAAGGACGCTACAAATAACGGGGCTGGAACAAACTTAATATGTATTTGTTATTATAAAAATGATTGCTCTACATGACAATTAATATCTGTATGGATAGGTACTTCTGTTGTTGAACTGCCACTCCCGCCAATGCTGTTGTGTTTAAAATACACATTGTAAACGATTTCACGTCCTTGACTATGAAGAGTCTTTCTTCCTAATTTTGAATTCATGTTATTATCCATGTTTTTATTAATACCAGGAAATTTAATTTACCAAAGAGAAAATTGTCAAAAAAAAATATAGATAGAGGTAATAGTACAAAAATAATTCACAAAAAGTAACAACTAAAATCCAGAAATATAAAAAGTAACAAATAAAACAGAAATAAAGAGGAAGAAAAAAATAGATTACGAAAAAAGAAAATCGATTTAAATTTAAAGAATATTATTATGAATAATCAATAAATAATAATATAAAGATATTATCGTATATTATTAGTAATTTCTTATCAGGTACAGTGTTGCCTATAGCAAAAAATATAGAAGTTATCAAAACTAAAATGATTAATAACAAAAGTACAACACTGTGTTTTTTGACAGTGGTCTATTTTATTAAAAACTGACTATACATTATACATGGCACCAAAACGACGACACCAGCGCACTCCTCAAATTTCCATGACTTCTTGGTCGACCTTTAGTAAACATTCTTCCTAAAGCAAGAGGATTCAGGTGATAATTAAAGATAAGCAGGCAAGCCTTCGGAGAAACTGTATTAAAGATCATTTTTACACTATGTGTCTTATGCCTTTCCGTGTGACTGAATCATACAAAAATAGACTGCCAATTAGTGTGGCACATAGCTTCCTCGCATCTTATCACGTACATTATTTTATGCTTTTATAAAAGCCATTATTGTCTAATTTATTTAATTGTTTCCCCCGTTTGCGTTAATATGTCAAAATTGTTTTGATTTTATTTCCGAGCTTACCGAACGAAGATAACGGAAACAGCTATGTGATCGTTCTGAAAAACGAAAATACTTGATGTCTCCGATTTAAAAATTTCCAAGAGATAAATTTGTTTCAGACATCAGGGAACATTTTTGGATCCGTGTCTGTCACTCAATATTTGCGGACCAACATATCTTGAAACTCATTCGAACTCATTCGATTTTGGTAAAGTTCAGATGGTAGGTTATAATTAGCCCTTTGTTGGTGTCATATAAGTTTAAACCTTCTGAGATCATTTGTTTCTCTTCCACATGCGCACAAACATACATTTATTTACACCTGTAGCTTCAAAAGTACTCATCTGATTTGTATGATATTTTGATGGGTTGTCAAAACTAGCCCGCAGGTAGCCCCAGATTAATTTCAACCGTTTGCGCTCTTTAACTTTTGCTAAATTGATACTTTCAGTCAAGTAGAAAATTAAATTTTTTTTTTGGAAAATTAAAAAAACGGAGAAAACAATTAAATAAATTACACAATAATAACTTGTAACAGAATAAATTACCTTAAAGAATGCGAGAAAGCTATGTGCCACACTAATTCGCAGTCTATTTTTGTTTTTAAAATGGATCTAGTATTGTCAACTGAGTAACAAGTTTTTTTCAACCAAAGCAAAACAATAAACTGGGACCTCGTTCCACTTTCAACCATTCATTATTACAAGAGTCTTGTCAATCATGAGTTGTAGAAATAAACGTGAAAAATTGGAATCCGATCCGCCACTCTCACATCAATATACATCAAAAGAGTTATAAAATAATATTACTAGTATAGTTCAGGAGATAGTGCGCAAGAAAAATGTCCGACTAACATCAAGCTAGAATTTTGTTTTCAAGTTAATCTTTTGGCGCCTTTTAAGAATATGTGATCGGCAAAGTTCGTCTGCGGGCCTACAGCAATAGGCATTTGAAAAAATAAATAAATAAACAGGTTAAGTGTGTGGTAGTCAGCTAACAGCGAGGCTCCGCACTCCGCAGTCCGTAGGCAACACTGTATAGTTTAAGTAGTACCCATTGATGGCGCTTTTTAAAATGCTAAAAAGCCTAACTTTGAACTATCCTACGGGTCTAATATTCTCAAAACACATAAACAAACTTCTGATAAAGTATTTTACCTCCAGCGGGGAGAAAAAGTGAACTTTCCTCCCTAGTTTACAGGGAGGAAAGTTACTCATTGCACCCGGTCGGGTTAAACAGGTAGTAATGAAAAATAAGGGAATCATGAACTCTCATGATTCCCTCCAGTGTTGCCCTAGATAAAGCACAAGTAAATAAGGTTGGTGCCAATACACATTTCATTAACGAACTTTTGTTTAATGTCCAAATCTATAATGTCATCTTCACACATGTCATGTAACCTCCACAACGGTTGCCATAGTGATTCATTAGTAAAAGAAACAAACAAGTTAAAAGTGGAAACATAATTTCTAAATGTAGATTAACTAATCCATATTTAAATACATCAGTTGTCAACACCATTCAATACACGACTCAGCTTCCAGCTGATTCTCCCATTTAATTTTAGCATTGAAATTCAAATAATTATTATCTATAATTTAATTTTAACGTGATTAAACTTATTTAGAGAATTTTTAATATTATATCTAACTATATTTTTTTTTAAAAATAAATAAATATAAACCTATGTATTTTTTGTTGAATAACGTAATTTTTCTCCCTTCTGGAGGTAAAATCTTGTACGTACCTTGGGAGTAAAAATCACTTGCACCCTCACGATAATTAACTGAACGTTATGTTTGAACGTTATGTGAACGTTATGTTTCCCTCGGCTTCGCCTCAGGAACCAACTTCATCCCTCAGGGTGCAATCACTTACTTTCCTCCCTTGGTGCGTAAATAACTATATACATATAAATACATCCAAAAGAGAATAATTATTAAAAAAAAAAAAAAAGAAAGAAAGTATTTTGTCAATAAAAACATTTTTTTTTTTTTCGAAATTTCTAAGAAGTGGAATTTTTACTTTTGGTCGAAAGATGCTTAGGAATTTTTTCAGAATTTTTGCACGTTAAATAAGCGAGATATAAGGGCGGGAGACACTTGTCACACCAACTTCAAACTGGCCTACGCTCGTCCTATCATAGCTTATACCAAAAAATGATATACTTTTGTAATCAGCTTGACTGACCCTTTCGTATTATACCTCACACCGTCTCCAAAAAAAAAAAAAATTTTTAACCCTTACGTTTTTTTACCCTTATTCTTTTTAAACAAAATTTCTTTTAAGTCGCTATATTTTTAAAATGTGTGGGTAGGTACTATACACTTATATGCCAAATTTCAAAGTGATCGGACGAAAGGTGTAGCCGTGAGAGCAGGTGACAGACGGACGGACATACGCACGCATGAAAATATAAAGGTCATTAGTTTTGCCTACGGACCCTAAAAACTAAAAAACGGTGGAGAGCGCCGATGTCCTGGCAATTATGGTGTTTGCATTCGTAAAAAGAATTATTCATAAATTGGAATTCATAAAAACTATCCAATAATTTTGCAATTTTGCGCAACGTACAAACAAAACTGTAATTTTATAAATCTAAATATATAGATATATATAAACTAATTAACTTATCGTATCAGATTAAAACGGCCACAATTTAATCTATAATTAAAATGTGGTATTTTCGTTTCTTGTTGTTTACAGTTTCTAACAGAATGTTAATAATAGATCGAGATGTCACCTCATAGATAATAATTCAATTATTAAACAGGAACATTATAATAACAAAAATATTTATCATATTCTAATAGTGCATCGAAAAAGCGTAAACAAAATTATCAGAAGGAGAGATGCACACAGACATTATAGCGAGCAGAATTTTTCAAGTAAAATATTTTAATATCAAGGGAAAATATTTCGATTTTTTTTTCTTTTTTAACATAATAACAATCGAGATAATTATTTGCATTGATAAAATTATAGCCTATGTTAGAGTAAAAATGTTGATAGATTTATCTTCAAAATAATTTTAAAATATGATGATAAGAGATTTAGCGATGATAACGATATGGTAATAAGCGTGACAGACAGTTAATACAAGAAACTACATAGTCGGGGCGCGTGAGTGAGGTTATGGAACCATTACAGATTCTCTCAGGTCAAAACCATTAGCCACCATTACAACAGTCTGCGCCCTAACAAGCTAATGGTCCCGTCAAACTTTATATATAATATAGTAACTAACGCCTACAACGTATTATAAAACATCTTTCTTCCTCCAGATAAAAAAAAACTATGATATTGAAACAAAGATCTGCAAAATAAAAAAAAGTACCAGAATAAAAATGTAATTTTCTAAAGAATTTTTGTGTCTAAATTTCTTCTATTCGTACAGTTATCCCGGCAAATTCACCTGGAGTCCAGAAAAATTGTGTTTTGAGGTTTTTCGACCCAATTTTCGCCCAAAAAAAATCGAAAGAAAAAAAATCACAATTTTAGGTCATGGTCAGCTTGTTGATAAGCTAAGACGTCCGTCTTAGGGGCTTTTTCGGGGGCGTGTATCTCTTTTTCTATTCACTTTAAAAAAAAAAAAAAAAAAAAAAAAAAAACGATTTTTTCCCATTTCGCAAGACCTACAAAAAAGGTAATTTGCATCGCACCGCTGCGGTCGACCGTATTCGAGTTATGCGGAAAAAACGTTTTTTTCCGGGAAAAAAACTTAACTTAACTTCCGCATAACTTAATAATATTTGTAGGTCTTGCGAAATGGGAAAAAATCGTTGTTTTTTTTAAAGTGAATAGAAAAAGAGATACACGCCCCCGAAAAAGCCCCTAAGACGGACGTCTAAGAGCGGGCCCCAACAAGCTGAGCATAACCCAATTTTATGTAGGATTTGACCCCTCTCCCCCAAATCGCTGTCATCACGATGAGTGAACGTAGTAATGGCGAAGGTGGGTTCATAGTTCATAGCATGCATTTTTTACACGCTTCAGACTTATCTATTACTTATCTATAGACGGCTGTTATAACATGACGCGAAAAAAGTTGGTTCCAAATCAACTTGCTCGCACTAAAGCTAACCTAAATGAAACCTTCCAGTCCTCTTCCCTCTTGTTGATATTTTTGATTTCATTTTTCGAGTCATCCATTTACGTAGTAAATATTAAATACATACTTATCATTCATTTTCAAACCATCCTTTCAAAAAAAAATGAGTATTGTATTTTAATAATATATTCGGCTTTGATTATAACCTGAACGGAACACTGCGCAAGTCCACAAGTAAGGAAGGGTGGGGGAAAACACTCAGTGACGTCTCTACGGCTTCATGGATGTATTTTAATCTATATAGCCCAAACGCGCGTAAAAAATCCGCATGCATATGAACCCACATTAAGAAATCAACTATCCTTTAAAAAAATGTTTTAAGGAACAAAATAAAACACTTTATAAAATATTTTAGTTTATTTTTTTTTTCTAACCTAATCATGCACTAAAAAAATCTAAACAAAGATGTAGAAATAATTCTCTAAAAAAATCTAAACAAAGATGTAGAAATTATGAAGGGGAATGAAAAGAGAAAATGCAGTTAAAATGCTTCCGTTGCTTTAGAAGCAAACAGTTTAATAATATATATAATTAATAACAATTTGTTTTCTTAATCTACACCTCCAGCGTCATTATAAACTAACTGAACATATAAAATGCAGAGATTTTTTCATGCGAGAAGGCGAGTAGATGCATAGTTAAAAAAAAACCCAACCATATGAAACACGTGAATACTTGATTAAGACTTGAAGCTGGCTGAACTTTAGGGTGCGGAAACGCCTACTTCATTAAGACTTAATTTGAAGTGTTACCTCAGGGTCAATACATCCTTATTAAGTGCAAATAACCAAGTGCAAGTGAAAATGTTTTCTCTATTTTCTAACTCTTAATTTTAAAAGGGACGAAAGAAAGAAACTATTTTTACATGATGGTACGTTTGTTGTATGTATTTTTTTCGGCAATCTTAAAAAAACAAAAAACATAATTATGTCGAAACATCCAAAATATATAATGATATATCAATCATACTTGTCTTGCCTTTATAATTGTGAATAACACCGTTTATTCCGTTATTGTTATCATTTCTTACAGAATTTATGTCTTATTATTAATTTTTTTTAAATAATCGTAATAAAACTCAAGCTTCTTACTACCGACACAAAACACCACTGATTTAATTGTAATTTAAAAAATAAAATTGGCATTAACTAAACAGAATAATTTTGCACGAGAGATAAATATAACAAGAAGTAAAAACAGATCATTATAATGTAAGTGTAAAATTAACAATAACTTAATTTTTTGTCTATTTAATTTATTATGAGTTAAAAAATTTTATTCTTTTAAAAATATTTTTGTAATTAATGAGGTTCTCTTACGGAGACCGATTTTTTTTTCATTCGAGCTTACCGAAGGTAACGGAAGCTATGTGATCGTTCTGAAGAACGAAAATATTTAATGTCTCTGATTTCAAAAATTCCAAGATTGAAATCCGTTTCAGACATCAGGGAACATATTTGGTTCCGTGTTCCGTGTCTGTCTGTCAGCCGCTCAATTTTTGCGAACCAACATATCTAAACTACACGTCCGATTTTAATGATTTTTTTTTTATGTTAGTTCATAATTAGCTCAGTCTTGGTCCCATACAAGTTTCAACCTGCTACGCTCATTTGTTTCTCTTCAACAAACGCACAAACATACATTTTACCTTTATCTTCAAAAGTACTCATCGGATTTGTATGGTTTGTCGGAAGTATATTTCAGATAGCACCAGATTTATTTCAACAGTCTGCAATCTTTAACTTTTGCTTAATTCATGTAAAAAATCAAAACAATTTTGACATATAAAAAAAATCAGTCCGAGACAACTCAGACAAACTTTCTCATATACGAGTTCATAATTATTTAGCCCAGTGTTTTCCATTTATTAGTTCATCTACGATTGATAGGAAATATAAACATTGTATCTCTGTTTAGACGCGTTGAAAGTGATTCTTTACGTACTTGTATTCATTGCGCATGCGCGTTTCATAAATCCCCTTTCTTCTCCCGGGCGGGGAATCGAACCCGGGCTCTATCGGTCCGCGTTTTAAGCTTTTTTTCTCAGGAACTAGATTTTTCCCGGGAAAACGGCTTATATCGTTGGATTCGTATTTAAATGGACTATATTTTAGAATTTTTTAATCAAAATTGTCTGAACCGTTTTCGAGAAATAATTTTTTTTTTTTCACGTTTTTTCAGAGTTTTTGGGGGATAGCGCCCTTACATTTGGAGCTAAAATTCATTTCTCAATTTTACCTCGGGGTATGATTTTTCTGAACATGTAAAATCGGCCCAGTAGTTTAGGCTCCAGGCGCCCATTTTTTACCAGACAGACATTTTTTAAAATCCACGTTTTTGGACTCAGGGGGCCTCAAAACGTGTAAATCCATCAAAATCTCAAAATCGAATATTCGCGCCATCACAATATTTTCTCTTTATATGAGAAAGTTAAAAGGGGGGAAAAATTAAATAAATTAGACACAATAATGGCTTGTAAAAGCATTATTGAAAGGATAAGAGTAACCTACCATAAAAATTTCGATGAAATCGGTCGTGCAGTTTTTAAGATAATATTGGTTCGCAAAAATTGAGCGACAGACCGACAGACAGACACGGAACCAAAAATGTTTCCTGATAAAATTCTAAAACGGATTTCTGTCTTGAACGTATTTGTTCTTTTGATTTTTGAAATCGGAGACAAAAAATATTTTCGTTTTTCAGAACGAGCACAATGCTTCCGTTACCTTCGGTAAGCTCGCAAGCAAAATCAAAACAATTTTGACAGCTCTAAAAAACGGGAGAAAAATAAAATAAATTGGATAATAATATAGGTTTTAAAAGCATTAACTTTTACGAAATGGGACGCGAAGAAGCTATGTGCCACACTAATTGACAGAGTATTCTTCTAACAACTATGCGCATACTCGAAACTTTTCTAAATTTCATTGATTAAGGCTCTACCGCCCTTTGAGGTTAGGAAAAACAGTAAAATTTTATTGGTTCTAAGCAAGATATCAAAACTCTAATCACAGGCTTCATTCCTAATTTTAATTCTGCACAATTTGAGCCCTATTTCAACTTCCTATGATAAATAGTACAGGCGCCATTTCAATAAAACGAGTTTTATCGAAAGTGTGTGGACCATTCTTGTATGTGTTTTAGTCGAAGTTACAGCGAGTTTGTATTGAAATGGCGCCTGTACTATTTATCATAGGAAGTTGATATAGGGCTCAAATTGTGCAGAATTAAAATTAGGAATGAAGCCTGTGATTAGATTTTTGATATCTTGCTTAGAACCAATTAAGTTTTCAATTTAATGATTTTTCTAACCTCAAGGAGCGGTAGAGCCTTAAGGCTTCTTCTCGCATTACCAGCATCTAATCCTCAATTAAATTTAAACATTATCCATCATTTTACTGCCACCCTAAATCACTGTTTAACATAAAACATTACATAATGGCCACAGTAAAGTACGGATTAATGTTATTCAAGATAAACTACCCAGATCAATAAAAGGAACACGTGATAATATAAGACTAGGTGATAAGAGAAGGCATTGTCAGCCATATTGCTTCCATATGGCTACATCCATAGATAATTTCCGTTTTCCATAAATAATTTTCGAGATAACTGTAAAGTTATCTCTACTTGTTATGATAATTTTTCTAATTCTGATGTTCAATTTTTGAGTATAATTTATTTTACTACGTTTTTATTAGCTTGCTTTCTTGTTTGTTTGTCCGGTACAAATCTGGCAATCGATTTCTAACTAACTTCCCGAATAGCTAGACATTTGAAATTTTTAGCATAGCTCAGAACACAATGACAATGCATTATTTTAATACTTTTAGCCATTTTTCATCAGAATTTAATTGGTTTTCAGCAAATGTTGCTGTACGGAAAGTTAGTTCGGAAAAAAAAGTTATTTTATTTGTTTTGCCATGTCCCACATTTACGCAATCTTCATTTTGACGGGTCTCAAATTTGTGATAGATAAACATTGAATGACAGCAAAACAGGAAATATCGATTATATTATTTATCGATTATATTATTTATATTATTTCAAATATATCAATGGCACGCTTTAGATTTGCCCTTTTATAGGTTTAAGATCAGCTCTCTAGATGGTTGTCAATTATGTGAAGTAAATAAATTCGGAACTATTTTTTTTTTTTTCACTAACATTATATATTATATAACAATAACAATTATATTATCAACATTACACACGATTCAACAGAAAATTTAAATACATAGTATATAAAAAGTTCTTTTTATCTTGAAGTTATTTAATATTATGTTCTAATAAATCTATGGACTATAATAGTAATTTAAGCTTAGTTAGACTATATTTCTTGAGTGCATGACGATACTCATGTACAGGCATGACGATACTCATGTACAGGCATGATGATACTCATGTACAGGCATGACGATACTCATGTACAGGCATGACGATACTCATGTACAGGCATGACGATACTCATGTACAGGCATGACGATACTCATGTACAGGCATGAAGATACTCATGTACAGGCATGACGATACTCATGTACAGGCATGACGATACTCATGTACAGGCATGACGATACTCAGGTACAGGCATGACGATACTCATGTACAGGCATGCCGATACTCATGTACAGGCATGACGATACTCATGTACAGGCATGACGATACTCATGTACAGGCATGACGATACTCATGTACAACGGATCTCCCCAACACCAAATCTAAACCGTGCCATCGATATATTTGAAATAATATAATCGATAAATAATATAATCGATTTATTTCCTGTTTTGCTGTCATTCAACGTTTATCTCTTATTTAAAAAAATCACAAATTTGAAACCCGTCAAAATGAAGATTGCGTAAATATGGGACATGGCAAATAAAAAAAAAAAAAACTTGCGGATTTTTTTCCGAACTAACTTTCCATACAGCAAAATTTGCTGAAAACCAATTAAATTCTGCTGAAAGATGGCTAAAAGTATAAAAATAATGCATTGTCATCGTGTTCTATGCTAAAAGTTTCAAATGTCTAGCTATTCGGGATGTTAGTTAGAAATCGATTGCCAGATTTGTACCGGACAAACAAACAAACAAAAAAGCAAGCTAATAAAAACGTAGTAAAAATGAAAAAAAAAAATTAAATAAATAAGCGTATTAGTATGCATAGACTAAGGTAAATTGGCAAACAATGATAATCATTTTTTTTAATTTGACATGAGCTCCGCAGTTCCAAATAATACGTATATATGTATATATTGTTATCTGTATTTATTTACTATATAATCACCAAGAAATTATCAGTCAAGTTAGCAAATAAACAAGTTTATCATTGTTGAATTCATTATTTTTCTTTTACACACAAAACTGTTAAGATATTTAAAATTATGGTTTGTATTTGATAGGCTGTATCATTAATCACTTAAATGTGAGCAATGTGGCCACGTGTGAGTAAATTCATTTCTTATCTTATCAATTCTCCTAGCTAAAATAATAAACAGTATAGTGCTAGCTTAGAACGCATAAATATGAAAAATAAAGAAATTAATTATCATCAGAACTATAATGATTGTAAAATATCTAAAAAGAGAATTGAAAAAATATACACTTCAGATAAATAAATCGTTCGCAAAGAATACATATATATAATATGTACATGTTTGTTACTTTACAATATTTAAATAATAAATCAATAATTTTGTTGACTTTTCACTCGCTCCAACAATTATGATAAATGTCTGTAGTTGTTGTTTTTATTAGATTACATTAAATTCTTAGAACTTAATAATAAAAATTATTTTGAAAACTAATTATCAACTGATATAAAGAATTTGTGATTGTACTGTACATAATAAAATACTTAGAAGCAATTAAAATCCATAACTGACAGCACGAATCTATACCGCACGGTTCGAAGTCTTGTAAGAATAGGTTAGCAACAGCTGACACAAAGTGCGTTCGGAACCACTATACCGGTCAACCGATTGGTCGACCGGAAGTTGGGTTTAAAGCAGGGTTTACACGATCCAAATGGACTTGGACCAAGTCAGAATTGACGCTTCTTTGATCGTGTAAACAGGCTATCAAAGTGTACTTGGACCAAGTCAGATTTGACGCTACTTTGATCGTGTAAACAGGCTATCAAAGTGTACTTGGACCAAGTCAGATTTGACGCTACTTTGATCGTGTAAACAGGCTATCAAAGTGTACTTGGACCAAGTCAGATTTGACGCTACTTTGATCGTGTAAACAGGCTATCAAAGTGTACTTGCACCAAGTCAGATTTGACGCTACTTTGATCGTGTAAACAGGCTATCAAAGTGTACTTGGACCAAGTCAGATTTGACGCTACTTTGATCGTGTAAACAGGCTATCAAAGTGTACTTGCACCAAGTCAGATTTGACGCTACTTTGATCGTGTAAACAGGCTATCAAAGTGTACTTGGACCAAGTCAGATTTGACGCTACTTTGATCGTGTAAACAGGCTATCAAAGTGTACTTGGACCAAGTCAGATTTGACGCTACTTGGATCGTGTAAACCCGGCTTCAAAAGTTGCACAACCACTTGGACCAAGTGAATTTGATCAAAATTAGTTGGTCCAAGTCCACTTGGATCGTGTAAACCCGGCTTCAAAAGTTGCACAACCACTTGGACCAAGTGAATTTGATCAAAGTTAGTTGGTCCAAGTCCACTTGGATCGTGTAAACCCAGCTTTATGGTTAGTGTCATAGCAGCTTGTTATAATCTTGTTTCCGAACGGAACTGGTTGAAGGCAGCAGAGGTCCACCGAAAAGGTTATAAACAAAGAGAGGTTATAAATCGGTTGTTGTTTGGTGTGATATGGAAGTGAAGCTATTGCGATTTCTCAAGTACATAAACTATTGTAGTGGCACCCCTGAAGGTTAAATCTGTATACAGCCATCCCTTTCCTTTTAACTTCTACTGAAAACTCTGATACTGATAAGATATCACATTATGTGATTTTCAGCCGTATCTTCCTCCTGAAACCTTGCACCGCACTGTTCACATCGATAAAGGGGTTCTCTTTTAGCATGTAACCCACATATATTGGTATCCATAAAATGTTGGAAAGTAGAATTGATAACAAAATAAATACAGTAGAACCTCGCTTACACGACCCTCAATAACACGACAACCAATTACAAGTGCAATTTTCAAATCCTCTTGAGATTGCCATAACACATAATGTTAAATTAACCTCTATAACGCGACTATTATTATCTAAACAACCTCTATAACAGGGATGTTTTTCCATTTCACAACGTAAGTCAGCAACTCTATGACATAGTCGTTTTGAAAAGTCAACCTCTATAACGCGTCTCTATACAGGAATGGGTCGACCTTGGACAAGTCAAGACTTGAAAACCCCGCTCATTAACCTTGATAACACGACCCTCAACAAAAAGAACACCTCGATAACAAGACTGTTTCCCTAATACCCTTGAGACACTTCTTATCGAGGTTCTACTGTTACTATTAGGACAAAGGGATGTTTAGTCTAATGTACTGTGTGAAAAGAGATATCACAGTTTCCATCTCTCAGTTTTGATATATTCTGATTATAAGTCACAAAATTACCCACTAAATTCATCTCAATTTCAAAATAAAACGATGGGTGGGTAACAAATTAAAAGAGTGCCGATGTCAAAAACTTATTTAATTTTGATTTGCATAAAAGGTATTTGTCCTTCATCTCATCCCTGTCTGGTCGGTCTGTGCAGACACCTGGAGTCTAAACTACTGGGCCTATTTTCACGAAATTTGGCATTCATGTACAAAAAAAAAATCATACCCCGAGACGAAATCGAGAAATGAATTTTAGCTCCACTTTTGGAAACGCTACTACCCTAATAACTCTGAAAAAACATGAAAAAAATAAGTAATTATTTCTCGAAAACGGTTCCGAAGATTATCATTTAAAAAAATAATCTAAAATGTAGTCCATGTAAATACGAATCTAACGATATAAGCCGTTTTCCAGGGAAAAATCTAGTTCCTGAGAAAATAGCTTTAAACGCGGACAGAGAAAGGCTGGGTTCAATTCTTCGACGAAGAGAAGTTATTTTTAAGGTAAATTTTGATGAAATGTTCAATAATAATAATTAAATGTACCTAAGAAACACGAGAACTAATAAACGGAAAACATCGGGCTAAGTAATTATGAACTCGTATATGAAAAAGTTTGTCTGAGTCGTCTCGGACCGATTTTTTCTTCGTGTGTTAAGAAATCTATGTAATCTTGGATGTCCTCGTACTTAGTCCAATTTGACTCTTAAGACATCCAGTCTAATGTTAGTCTTCTCAAAGCACATCTTCCTAAATATAGGTTAATAATCTGTTTTATTAAATACAAAGTAACCTAGTGACATTATATATATATATATATATATATATATATATATATATATATATATATATATATATATATATATATATATATATATATATATATATATATATATATATATATATATATATGTCAAAACTACAATGTTAATGTCACATCAACTATAATTTTAAATGCTTATAAATTTTAGTAAATGCATAGAATAATTAATTATGCGAAAGATTTGTTATTATAAATACCACATTTTTATCAATTTATTATTGTAATCCTAGGATTATTTGCTATGTTATATCATAAGATAAGATAATACTCGAAATAGTACAATAGTATATTACAAAGGAAGGTCACGTTGGACATTGTTATAAATATAAAACAATAGAGCGTAGCTAAAACATAATACTCCTCAGTATCTTATGTAATAGATATCCCTTATAGAAAAACTACTTATAAATATTAAGAAAACAACAACAACATGGTTTGTGTTGTATTACAATCTAGTAAGTGTTGCTCGAGTGATAAAAACAATCTTTGTTAATGATAATGGCTTTCACACAATGAGTAGAAGCCACAAAGTAAAACAAAATGTTTAGCCTGGATGCCAAAAAAAAGAGCAACAATAGCATCAAAAGTAAAAAAACAAAAATCTTTCTTCAACAGAAATGAAACACATTTTCATGTATCATTTTACTTTCCCCTGTATTTAGTTTACGAGTATAAAGAGAGAAAGAATAGTGATGGTGTGAAAATTTAATTTTCATCCAGAAGGGAGAAAACATTAACTTTCCACCCTACTTTATAGGGAGGAAAGAATCCCATTACAGCCTAGTTGTGAAAATCGTGGCGGAAAGTAAAAATCGTGGTGGAAAGTAACAGTAGAGCCAACTTATTATTGTTTAAAAATCAGTGTTGCCTGTTTTGTAACTAGTAGCAGTTTCTTTTTAACTGAATGACTCGACTGCTTAACAGTTTTGTTTTTTTAAATATTAGAAAGTTTATATAAGACGTACTTTTGATTGCCGTGATGCTTTAATTTTTATCGTCATTTTAAAATGTCTTATGACTTCATAATTGAGTTTAAACAATTCTTATACAAAAGAGATAGGTTACGTCTAATCAGGTTATATTTATGTTTTTGATTTCTCGTATTTTAGGGTTAAACACAAATAAATTAAATATTATTAAGTCATTTTGTAGTATTATTAAACATTAAATGTTTAATTAAAAACATTAATGTTATTATTATAGTTACATAGTTATAGAAAGTCATTATAAATCGAAATCGTCATTATAAATCGAAATCATAGGTTTTATTTTTGTTGATTTTCTCCCTGCTAGAGGAAAAATCTTGTACGTACCACGGGAGCAAAAAGTCATAGTACCCTCGCAATAATTAACTCCCTCGGCTACGCCTCGGGATTTAGACAGTATGGTTCCTCAGGAACCAACCAAAACGCTCTGGGTGTAATGACTTTGTTTCCTCCCTTGGTGCGTAAATAACTATTTGACGGATGAACACGTTTTAAGATATCCTGAGTCAAAAAGAGTGGTTTTCAAAAATAGATTGTTAATTGATGTAGCACATAGCTTCCTCGCATCCTACCCACGTACTTTATTGATTTTATGCTCTTACGCAAGCCATTATTGTCTAATTTGTTTAATTGTTTTCCCCCATTGTTTTTTATAAGTCAAAAAAAATTTATCAATAAAGAAAAAGTTAAAGAGCGCAGATGGTTAAATTAATCTGGGGCTATCAGCGGGTTAATTTCGATTAACTATATAAGTTTCATACAAATTAGATAAGTACTACTGAAGTTATAGGTGTAAATACATGTATGTTTGTGCGCATGTGAAACGTATGAGCGCAGAAGGTTAAAACCTGAATAAGACCAACAACGAGCTAATTTATAACTTATAACCTACCATAAATATTTCATTAAAATTGGGCGGGTACTTTTTAAGATATGTTGGTTCACAAAAATTCCTATTATTTTAATTAAAGATCTACTATTCATTGAACTTATTTAACAGAATTAACAAGTATAAACAAATCATTTTATTATTGAAACGTTTATTTATTAAATATTACTTATTGAAATATAATATTATGTTATAAGATAGAAATAATAGTATAAACTGTTATTGCCAACATTATAACAATAAAAATGTTGCTAGTGATTTTACCCCCTAGGCAATAAAATCACATTTCTCTACCCGAAATCGGTTCAATAATGCCTCATTTTGCTACCGCAAGTAGATAAATGTTTTTTACCTCCAGCGGGGAGAAAAAGTGAACTTTCCTCCCTAGTTTACAGGGAGGGAAATTATTCATTGCACCCGGTCGGGTTAAACAGGGAGTAATGAAAAATAAGGGAATCATGAACTTTCATGATTCCCTCCAGTGTTGCCCTAGGTAAAGCACAAGTAAATAAGGTTGGTGCTAATACACATTTCATTTACTAACTTTTGTTTAATGTCGAAATCTATAATGTCATCTTCACACATGTCATGTAACCTCCACAACGGTTGCCATAGTGATTCATCAGTAAAAGAAGCAAACAAGTTAAAAGTGGAAACATAAATTCTAAATGTAGATTAACTAATCCACATTTAAATACATCAGTTGTCAACTTCATTCAATACACGACTCAGCTTCCAGCTGATTCTCCCATTTAATTTTAGCATAGAAATTCAAATAATTATTATCTATAATTTAATTTTAACGTGATTAAACTTTTTTTTTTTTTTTTTTTTTTTTTTTTTTTTTTTTTTTGGTTGGTAGTTTTAGTCCCGTTCAACAGCTTTATTAGGTCATTACAGGACGGGGGTTATCCGGCCACTTTACTCATCTAATCGATGAGATCATTTTAAACTTATTTAGAGAATTGTTAATATTATATCTAACTATATTTTTTTTAAAAACCTATGTATTTTTTGTTGAATATAGTAATTTAAAATTAAAATCTTTCCATATTTTTTTCTCCCTTCTGGAGGTAAAATCTTGTACGTACCTTGGGAGTAAAAATCACTTGCAACCTCGCGATAATTAACTCCCTCGGCTCCGCCTCGGGAGTGAACGTTATGGTTCCCTCGGCCTCGCCTCAGGAACCAACTTCATCGCTCAGGGTGCAATCACTTACTTTCCTCCCTTGGTGCGTAAATAACTATTGTTGTCGTAAACAATTTTTTTAATAAGACAAAACTTTGAGTAGGGTTGGAACCGGAAGCAAATGAGACGTTATTTTTATTGCTGCATAATTTATTCAAAGTAAGCAGGTAAAGAGTAAGTGTTTGACCTGGTGGTAATTATTCGAAACTTCATCTTAAATTGAGACATTATTAGAAAGCGTAGAGAAGCTAATTAAATAAAACGGCGTCTACACAGCACTCATTTATTTACCATCTGAAATTAAAACGGAAAAACAATGGCAGAGATCCAATAATACGGGTACAAGATCCGCTCCAACGTGTTATATTATTACAAAAATAACGTAATTAATTAACCTTGAAAACGATATGAGAGTTGTATTTTATTTCATCGAGTGATTGAAATGAAGCATCGAACTCGAGTAATTTACAGTCCACTGAACTGCTTCGGAAACAGAAGCCAAATTGTAATTGAAATCAATAACATCGTAATTTACAGGCAAGTTAAAATGAAGAAAAAAAAAATATGTGTGAGGCTCTCACGCATTAGAAGTGAAACTTAAGTTCTAAAATGCATTGCTCTCTTTCATTTTTTGGAAGAATTTATTATTTCAGGATTAAGAAATGGTTATGGGAAATTTAATTGAAAAAAAATACTGCTACGCTAAGGCAACCACATTTATTCCAATAAAAATAAAACTTCGTTACACGAAGTCACTATATGAAAAAATAATTAAAGCATTATTTATATCTGTGTATATATTGTCATTTGTAATTTATACTAGTGGTTCTTAACCTTTTGGTAACCACGGCCCCCTTAAACTCCCCAAATATAATATACAGATAGTACCCTAAATACCTTTCGAGGCCCCCTGGGGTGCCGCGGCCCCCCGGTTAAGAACTGACGCGGCGACGGACCTCGAAATAATTTGTTATTGCTACGGTAAGGCAACCACATTTATTCCAACAAAAACTACGATAAGGCAACCACATTTATTCCGATAAAAATAAATATTTGTTTTGATTTGTGGTCTTTAAATATATATAATAACTTATTTAAATTAATTTAATTAGTTTTTACTTTTTTCTTGTAAGTATAGAACCCAAAAAATAATCAAATTATAATAAATAGTCTAATTATGTACATATAATCCATCTAAAATTAAATATTACGCTTATATACCAATTTTTTTGTACCTTTTAATTGGCAATGTAATTGGGGCAGTGGATAGCTTGTTTGCTTCATGGTCCGGAAGTCAGTGGTTCGCATCTCACCTGAGGGAAAGATTTTTTACAGATAAATCTTTCACCAGGATTAGTCTCGAAACACAAATTCCGTTTCATTACTTCCGTCACACAAATTTCATTACAATTAATCTGTAAAAATGTTGGAATCTTGGACGAGTCTCGAATCGCAAACTTCGTTACACGATGGTCCCTATTTGAAAAAATTCACTCTACCGCCGCCAAAGAAGTTTCACTTCAAAAATAATGTTACTGCGCGTCTAATACTCATATAAAATAGAGCTTTCATGGTAGGATAAGCGTGAGTGAATAAGCAATTCCATGTAAAACATATAATGTAATAAAATATGCTTTAGAAAATCAGCGAAACGTACCATCGGATTATACGTAGAAGCACCTCTACTGTATTTACAATATGAAAGAAAATAAAAGAAAAATTCGGACGCGAGCCGCCTTCCAACTGTTTCTCAGCAAATAATTCCAAAAAGACGCCGAGAGATATTAAGTTGAAATATGTATAGGAATTATTTATCTCATACATAGGTTATAATTAGGTTATATTGGTTATAATGGGTGCCAATTCGCTAAATTGGCGAAATAGTTCCGAAATTATTTACCGTTAAAGTTTAATGTTTATAAGTCGATATTTTCAAAATGGGCGGTAAATATCGAAATCGTAAGTAAATCGAATCACTAACTTCGATACATGCAATTTCGATGCTTTACAGCCATTTTACTCTGCCACGCCTAAAGAAGTTGTGCGTGACAAAGACACAAACATTAACAACAAAAAAAATTAACAAGACTAAAATGGTCTCAAAAACACCCTGATAATTCCGTTGAAATCTTGATTTCGGATGCATTAGGTGAAAACAACACTTTTCCTTTTAAGGTAAAGAGAAGTAAAAAAAGAGTTTAATAAAAACATATATTATCTCTAGTAGGGAGAAAAAGTTATGATTTTGGATTAGTTCAGAGGGACTAAAGTAAGTCTTTTCTTCCCTGAACTCAAAAAGTAGGGAGAAAAAGTAAAAGTAGAGAAAAAAAAAGTAAAGTAGGAAGAAAAAGAAGGATTGCCAGCTGCCAACTTAATTATTTTATAAATAGTAAAGAATGAATGGCTAATGTAGTGAGTTTGTTGAAATCATGTTGGCTACACTGCTTTTTCGACTTGTTTATTATTGTTTTTAAACCTGCATCAAAATAACCTTCTATTTGAGTTCAATTGCAATTCTTATTTGTTTTAGCGAATTTTCGAAGAAAATTAAGCTATTGCAATGGCTTCAAAATTTTTGAAAATTTTTTCCATGGAAATCCGTTTTAGACCATTCTAAATCGATTCCTCAAATTTTACACTTCTATTTATGTATGTATGTATATTTGTATATATGTATGTATATATGTGTCACTCCAGACGATATCTCCCCTTAGGATGCACTTAAAAATTTCAAACAAATTTTAAAATGTCAATAATATCAAAAGGAAGGATGAGTTCGTTGGCCAGAATTTTTGGAGTTCATTTAGGGGTCAAATTTTTACAATTTAGGGTCAAAAATAGCATAATAACGTGTTTTATTCATTTTACCCCCCTGTTATATGAAAATATGATAAAAGTGTACATAACAACAATTACTGTACTCTTAAAGAGCTTTCCAACGACATGCATCGTGAAGGGTACCAAATTGTTCCCTGTGTACCAAATTTTTTTCACCCATGCAAATTCTATTCCAAAAATTTCCTATATTATCCTAAGCGAATAATACGCCGATTTCTTTGAAAATTCGCTCATTAAGTCATGGTGCATGACTGGACTTTTTTTTATGTATGTATGTATTGTATATGTATATATGTATATATACATATATGTAAGTGTCACTCCAGACAATATCTCACGCTAGGATGCACTTAAAAAATCAAAAAAATAATTTAAAATGTTGGCCAGAATTTTTGGAGTTCATTTAGGGGTCAAATTTTGACAATTTAGGGTCAAAAATAGCGTAAAAACGTGTTTTTTCCATTTTACCCCCTCTTATATGAAAATATGACAAAAGTATACATACTGTACTCTTAAAGAGCTTTCCAACAACATGCATCTTGAAGGGTCAATACTATTTTGACTTTACATTTTGACCCCGTACCCGTGTGTACCAATTTTTTTGTTTTTTCACTCAACCAAATTCTAAACCAAAATTTTCCTATATTATCATAAGCCAATAATACGTAGATTTGTTTGAAAATTCGAAAAAGTCATGGTACATGACTGGACTTTTAATATTGAATCTCTAATATCATTGACTCATTCACTAATATCACTTAAGAGACATTTTCTAGAAATGAAAGGTTACAAGATGCAGGTTATAAACAAGCGCGATTTCGTGATTTTCTGTTATTAGTGTTTACTTTTATTAGCTCGAAAGTTAAATCAACTAATGGGATAAGTACAGTCAGTGCTCATCCTGCAGTGGAGGGAAAGCGACCCGGATGAGGCAGTGATTAGACACGTGTTACATTTTCTCATCCGATGTGCTTAGATAACTGTCACGGCCCAACACTCGGCAGGTGTAATGCAACCTTTAAGGATTGACTGTACAAAGACAAAGTATTATAATCTGTTACTGTACAAGCTTGTGTCGATATTGATCATTATCAGTTTCAGTAAAGTCGATACTGGTTTGGAAAATTATTTGCGGATGAAGCCTTACACGCATTAATGCCCTGTTAACAGTGGAAGTCCTAGAAATGAGTTGACCAGCCTAAGAAACCTACAAAACAAACATTCATTTGTTGTCTACAATAATTAGTTGATTGAATTTGAAAATGATCATCTGAGATTTTACTTTTCTATTTTTAGTGGAATTATAAATCAAGTTGGATGTTTCGACTATAAACAATTAATATCCTTTGCGTTCAACTTCCACTTCCTGTTTTTCTTGAAACAACTGACTTAAATAGTTATTTATGCACCTATTAGTAAAGTTAGCCATTATTCCCTGAGCGAATAAGTTGGTTCTTGAGGCGAAGCCGAAGGAACCATGGTCCCTAAATTACAAATTTATTGATTGACTGTATATTGTATATTGTTATTGAACAATATACAAGTTGATTGATTGACTATATTTTTGTTGAACAATATACAATTTGATTGATTGACTATATTTTTGTTGAACAATATACAATTTGATTGATTGACTATATTTTTGTTGAACAATATACAATTTGATTGATTGACTGTATATTGTTGTTGAACAATATACAAGTTGATTGATTGATTGTATATTGTTATTGAACAATATACAAGTTGATTGATTGATTGTATATTGTTATTGAACAATATACAAGTTGATTGATTGACTGTATATTGTTATTGAACAATATACAAGTTGATTGATTGATCGTATGTTGTTATTAAACAATAGACAAGTTGATTGATTGATCGTATGTTGTTATTAAACAATACAAAAGTTGATTGATTGATCGTATGTTGTTATTAAACAATGTACAAGTTGATTGATTGATTGTATGCTGTTATTAAACAATATACAATTTGATTGATTGGCTGTATATTGTTATTGAACAATATACAAATTGATTGATTGACTGTATATTGTTATTGAACAATATACAAGTTGATTGTTTGGCTGTACATTGTTATTGAACAATATACAAGTTGATTGATTGACTGTATATTGTTATTGAACAATGTACAAGTTGATTGATTGATTGCATATTGTTATTGAACAATACACAATTTGATTGATTGACTGTATATTGTTATTGAACAATATGCAAGTTGATTGATTGACTGTATATTGTTATTGAACAATATACAAGTTGATTGATTGACTGTATATTGTTATTGAACAATATGCAAGTTGATTGATTGACTGTATATTGTTATTGAACAATATACAAGTTGATTGATTGACTGTATATTGTAATTGAACAATATACAAGTTGATTGATTGACTGTATATTGTTATTGAACAATATACATGTTGATAATTGACTGTATATTGTTGTTGAACAATATACAAGTTGATTTATTGATTGCATATTGTTTGTTATTGAACAATATACAAGTTAAAGCGTGTTTTGATTTGTAGGTCTTCAAATAGATATAATATCCTATCTAAAGAGTTATTTACTTAATTTTACTTTTTTTTATAAGTATAAAATTAAGCCCGTTGCTACAGGCTCAACTGCTCGTTATATAATAATATAATTTATTAAGATAAAAATACACCACTATGTAGGAAAAGAATACTATTAAAACTAACATAGAATTGAATATTATGTAGTTGAAGAAAATCCAAGATTTTCTACTTCTTAATTTTCTTTTAAAATATGATACCTCGGTATTTTTAGAACAAAACACAAAGAATTTTGTTATCAAATGACAAATGTTCGGGAAAAAAATTGTATCAAAATTCTAAAGGGAAAAATAAATAAGAAACAAGCATCCAGAGAATGTCATCCAATATTCCTGGATTCTCATTTCTTTGCCCTTAATAACCTTCTGACATACCAGGTGCATTCAAATATCCCCCCCCCCCCCAAACATTAAACCTTCACATATCAAATATGAAGATAAGAGCTATACCAATAAAATTCAGTCAAGTGAATTTGAAATACAGTGATATTAACAACCTACGGTAATAATAACTCACATGCTTAAAATTACCCTTATTTACCTCAATCCAAATATTTAATATAGCATGTGCATTTTTCTAAGTAATTGTCGTTAGTAATTTGAGCCCTTATTTATAAATATATATTTAAAAAAAAAAAATAATAATAATAATAATAAACAGGTCAAGTGTGTGCTAGTCAGCACACAGCGAGGGTCCGTAGGCAACCCTGTATAGTTTGAGTAGTACACTATTGATGGTGTTTTTCAAAATGCTAAAAAGCTTACTTTAAACTATCCTATGGGTCTGATATTCTCAAAACACATAAACAAACTTCTGATAAAGTATTTTTTTGCCACTGAACCGGACTACAACCATATAAATACATCGAAAAGACCATAATTATAAAAAAAACGTATTTTGTCAATAAAAAATAAAATAATATTTTTTTACGAAATTTCCAAAAAGTGGTATCTTTACTTTTGGTCGAAGAATGTTCAGGAATTTCAGGTTTAAGGAAAAGTTCCGAGGTACCCCGTACCCGATTTTTTATTTTCATTCGAATCGACTTGTGTTACATTTATAATAAGTAGGAACATAACCTTAGATGTTAATTTATTTAATGATTATGATAATGTCTAATGTAAATTAACTATAATTATCAGCAAAGTTTGTACGTTAAAAAACACAAAAGCCATTTTTCCACCAAGGTAACTAAAACCCATTGATTGGTTTCAAGCTAACCGCAATAGTAATTATAATACGAAGCGTTTTTATAAAGAGGCGCAGCAAACGTAATATTATTCATACACATACGGAACAATCTGGTTTCCGCAATAACAGCACAAACATTTAAGTTAAAAAACTTCGAATCCAAAAAAAAGTGCCCGTAGATAGCCCCAGATTAATTTCAACCGTCTGCTCTGTTTAAATTTTGCCAAATTGATAATTTAATTCATGTAAAAAATTCCAAACAATTTTGACAGATTTGAAACGAGGTAAAATAAAATAAATTTGACAATAATAAGTTGTAAAAACATAAAATCATTAATGTATAAGAAACAGGATGCGAAGAAGCTATGTGCCACACTAATTGCCAGAGTATTTTTAAATAAAATAAATATACTTTTTAATTTTAAAAACTATTTATTTTTGGAACGAAGTTCCTTATGGCACGTTCTGGAGCCCGGGAGTGAATCCGAAAAAAACGACCAAAATCACCGTCACGCAAAATCATTCACGAAATCTACAGAGTAAAAGCTCACCGAGTTAGATGAAATTTGGTATACATGTTCATTTTACCAATGCGCCCAGGCTGAGTTCGTCGGATAATGTTATCCGACCAAGCGTTCACGTGCAATGCTCGCGTAAACATATGAGCTTTAAAAGGCGGGAAAAAGTGTTATTAAGGCAGACTGTTAATTGACTAGTTTTGATTATTTTTGTTATATATGTCAAAAATGTCACTTTGTTTTATAAATAAATAAAATATAATCATGTAAAATTACACCCTGATACAAGCAGAAGCTGTAGAGTAGGGAAGAGATATATTTTATAATATTTTAAATTAATTGGCCGTGTAGGTAGAAAACAGTCCTATTTCAATCAAAACTCCTTTAACAAACATACTCTTTCACTATAAACTCATCATTATCTACTTTTTTCTTATATTCAATATATATTTATAGTAAGACGCTTGCTTTAATGATACAAATAATGATTTTCTTTTAATTTTGCCTTAACTCTACTAGGTACAAACAGTTCGTTACTTTTAATTTTGTCTCTATTCTAACTCCGCCATGTATAAGTAGTTAGCAATGTATACGTACTTAGCATAGTGTGATTTTATAATTTATATTTAATGAAAAATGTAAGGAACTTCGTTCCTTCCGGGTGTCCCGCGACACCACACGTATTTTTTTTTTTTAAACAAAAGTGTTAGGTTTTTATATTTTTTACTTGTTTAGTTTACTTTAAAGATAGATTTTTAATTAAATAATTTTAATAAACTTCTAATGAAAAAGTAATTTTAATAAATTTTTAATTAAAAAGTAAAGTGTTAAGTTTATGAAATAGTCGCAAGAGATAACACATACGAGACTGTCAATTGTAGATAAATTAAAGCAGCATTTTCTAAACTAATTAGAAATGTCCAGTTCGTTTATTTTCTTTTGTAAGAAAAAAATTAAAAATAAATAAATGGATTTATTATAATGTTAATTTAATATTTCTAATACTGTAATATTAATATGATTTTTATTATCATGCAATACACAAAGCATTTAATTGGTTTATATTAAAAAAAAGATAATTTTTCTTGTGGTATAATAATTACTGATACATTTGCACTCCTTTATTACATTTTTATCATTCATTTTAGATAACACAGCCATATTTCATTCTTTTGGTCATGTTTAAAAAGCAAAACACCCTCTTTATATAAACGTTATCACTTTATAGTTTACATCCACATAGTGATAAGAATTACAAGAAATGCTTAAATATGGTAATACTTAAGTCAAATAATTTTGGAAAATTATCACGGATTTTATCATTTACCTTTATTACTATCCATATAGACTATACACCAATAAATTAGAAAAAAAAAAAAAAAAAATCAAATACAGAAGTATAATCTAGGATTAGGTTGTAGATGAAAATAATTTATACTTTAGAAAAAACTATAATTGACCAAACAAAACCAGCACTTGCGCTTTGGGAGGGGGGGGGGGGGGAGATTTGAACAAACCTAGGTCTGCGTTTAGGCAAAACGGTTGCGAGAATTCCGACCGTATCCAAACAAAAATCGGTCCGAGACAACTCAGACAAACTTTCTCATATACGAGTACATAATTTCTTAGCCCAGTATTTTCCATTTATTAGTTTTTGTAGGTACATTTAATTATTATTGAAGATTTTTTATCATAATTTATCATAACAATAACTTCTCCTCGGCGGGGAATCGAACCCGGGCTCTTTCTGTCCGTGTTTAAAACTATTTCATCAGGAACTAGATTTTTTCTAGGAAAACGGCTTCTATCGTTAGATTCGTATTTAAATGTTGTTAACTATATTTTAGAATTATTTAATTAAAATCGTCGGAACCGTTTAAAAGAAATAATATTTTTTTAAAACATTTTTTAGTTGTTTTTTTTGGGGGGGGGGGGGGGGGGGGGTAGCGCCCCAAAATTGGGAGCTAAAAATTAATTTCTCTATTTCGCGTCAGGGTATGATTTCTCTGAACATGTGTGCCAAATTTAGTCAAAATCTGTTGAGTAGTTTATGCTCCAGGCGTCTGCACAGACGCATTTTTAAAAACCACTTTTTTGGACTCAGGGTACCTCAAAACGTGTAAATCCATCAAAATTTCCAAATCGAATTGTCGCACCATCACAATACTTTCTCTTTATAAGAGAAAGTAAAAATGGTGGATAACAGTTTTTTGAACACACTTTTCATTTTATTGTTTTTTACTACGTTTTTATTAGCTTGCTTTCTTGTTTGTTTGTTTGTTTGCCCGGTACAATCTGGCAATCGATTTCTAACTAACTTCCCGAATAGCTAGACATTTGAAACTTTTAGCATAGCTCAGAACACGATGACAATGCATTATTTTAATACTTTCAGCAGAATTTAATTGGTTTTCAGCAAATTTTGCTGTATGGAAAGTTAGTTCGGAAAAAATCCGCAAGTTATTTTATTTGTTTTGCCATGTCCCATATTCACGCAATCTTCATTTTGACGGGTCTCAAATTTGTAATAGATAAACATTGAATGACAGCATAACAGGAAATATCGATTATATTATTTATATTATTTCAAATATATCGATGGCACGGTTTAGATTTGGTGTTGGGGAGATCCATTGTACAAAGATTTGTCCTTTTATAGGTTTAAGATCAGCTCTCTAGATGGTTGTCATTTATGTGAAGTAAATAAATTCGAAACTATTTTTTTTTTTTCACTAACATTATATATTATATAATAATAACAATTATATTATCAACATTACATACATATTCAACAGAAAATTTAAAAACGTAGTACATAAAAACTTATTTTTCTCTTGAAATTATTCCCTTGTAAAATTTTACGGTATGAAAAATCTGTTGAAATTATTGGTTTTTTTTATTATTATTATTTCTTTTAAAGGAGCATAGATTACATGTGAGGTTTAATACATAGTATGTTAGTATACAGAGTAGTATTATATAATACAGATGATGCTAGAGTAATATAATTACAGACTAAGGGAGAGTAATAATATTGGCGGACAAAACCTCAGCACCAAACCGCTGTCCCAACCAATTATAATAAGGCTATTGTAGAGGTTCAGTTTACAAGCGGAGTTAATACATCAAATATTAAGACCATGGGAAAACAAGACAATCTCAGCCCACTAGAATCACTACAAATATTTCCCTAATACCAGGGGGCGAATCCAGCAGTGTATTTTTTGGGGGGGGGGGGGGGGGGGGGGCAGGGGTGTCTCCCCCGGAAAATTTCACCTATAAAAAAAAAGCTATCAACTTAAAGTTTGTTTAAAATTGTTTCTGCAGAATTTTTGAAACATTTACTAACGAAATCGGTTTTCAGACTAAAAAATGTAATTTTAGGGTCCGTAGGCAAAACCAAGGACTCTTATATTTTCCTGCGTGTGTCTGTCCGTCCGTCCTCTCGCCTGCTCTCACGGCTACACTTTTCGTCCGATCACTTTGAAATTTGGCATCTATGTGTCTTGTACCTGCCCACATATTTTAAAAATATAGCGACTTAAAAAAAATAATTTTCAAAAAAGTTAGGGTAAAAAAACTTAAGGGTTAAAATTTTTTATTTATTTTTTTCGACACCGTGAGGGGTATCATATGAAAAAGGGTACGTCGAGCTGATTACAAAAATATATAATTCTTTGGTTATAACTTTGATTGGGCGAGCGTAGGCGAGTTTGAAGTGGGTGTTAAACGTGTCCCCCTCCCCTTTATCTCGCTTAGGTGAAGTGCAAAAAATCTGAAAAAATTCCTGAAAAATCTTCGACCAAAAGTAAAGATACCACTTTTTGGAAATTTCGAAAAAAATATTATTTTATTTTTTATTGACAAAATACGTTTTTTCTAACTTTGGTCTTTTCGATGTATTTATATGGTTGTAGTCCGGTTCTGTGGCAAAAAAATACTTTATCGGAAGTTTGTTTATGTGTTTTGAGAATATCAGACCCATAAGACAGTTCAAAGTAAGCTTTTTAGCATTTTAAAAAACACCATCAATATAGGGTTAGGTACTACTTAAACTATACAGTGTGGCCTACGGACCCTCGCTGTGTGCTGACCAGAGCACACACTTGACCTGTTTATTGACCTATAACGTTATACTATGCTCAATTGTAGAGAAGGGTGTACCCTGATGTAATTCTTAGTTAATTAGGTAGATCCTTTAAGGGTAAGCGAAGGAAGAAGAAAAACTACTTCATTTTTGAATTTGGCGACGTTTCGGCTTTCCCAGCCATCATCAAGCCTAAAAAACAATATACTATGCTATTAATTCTTGCTGATTCATTATGAAATACCTTCACAACGTCCTATACAGCAACTGAAACTAGTGGATACACTCTCAACTGAACATAGAAACAAACAACCATTAAAGTATGCAAATAAACAAACAAAAATTTAAGTACAAAAAATAATTTAATGTTTGTATCCCACATAAACATGTAAGTGGGAATACACGTTTTAAATGTTTATATAATCTTGACTATTGCTCCATAAACAATAATCATTTACTAGCAAAATAATTATATTATTTGTTTTATGAAAAATAATATAACATAAGAAATGTTCAACCTTATTTTATTAATTAATTGTTAGGTAAGATCCATTTTAATGTAATTCACAGGACATCAAATACATCATTTAAAGGTGTAAAACTATTCTAAAGTCAAATTTAAATTTATAAACATATGGAAGGAAAAAGCAGCCATGATTCATTCATGCCACAGCTCCAGCTACTGACTACGCCAGCGCGGCGCGGCGTAGAAGTTCCGCATATGCGATGTGCCTATTATCATTAATCCACAATTTAAAATTCGTAGTAATCAACAGGCGTACTGCATTACTAGTGACTTATATTCACTAACAAGGTTCACAGCTTTCATCAGCTGTATTTCCAAAATGTTACTGATATTTTTTCGTATGCGGGGGAAATTTCCCCTAATATGTAATAGGAAATTTCCATAATACTCGTATTATATGTATATATCGAATAAATGTATGTATGTATGTATGTATATATATATATATATATATATATATATATATATATATATAACGTAATAACAAAGTAAAAAATGTACTTAATATTATATACTACATACTACAAAATAAATATATAAGTCTAAAAAACTTACAAATTATTCTTCAATACAATAAATCCAAATATACTGACCTGAAAACAACGAAAAACAAATACATTAGCAAAAAAAATAAACTTTCTACAGCTGTATTTTCAAATTATTACAGATATTTTTTCGTATAATTTCGTTGTAAGCGGGGGAAATTTCCCCTAATAATAGGAAATTTCCATAATACTCGAGTTATTTGTATATATCAAATATATATATATATATATATATATATATATATATATATATATATATATATATATATATATATATATATATATATATATATATATATTGTTTCCTATTATTATCCTTAAAAGTTTCATTTCCGAAGCCTTCATAGAAAAGAAATCAGGAGTCCTGATTTCTAGTATTTATATAGTCCTGATTCAGGACTATATATACTATAATACACGTTATTCATACCATTATTTAAATTAAAATACACTGTGAATCGCAGTTAAGAGGCTATTTATTACATGCAAAATATCCTCCTTCTCATTATCAGCTACAATTAACAATAAAAAAAAATACTATATATTTTTAATCTACGTCTCAAGAGTTTTTGTATAATATTTAAAAAAAATCGAACTGTGGCGTTTTGAAACATTTCCTTACCAAATTATACCACAAAATGGTGGCAGATAATTAGTTGAAATATAGCGATATTATTTATCTTATAGAGAAGTATAACAGTCCAGGAGATAGCGTGCAAAAAAGTGTCTGACTAACATCAAGCTAGAATTTTGTATACAAGTCAATCTTTTAGCCCCTTTTAAGAATATGTGGTCGGCTAAGTTCGTCTGCGGGACATAGCTTGGTAATAGGCGTTTGAATAAAACAAAACCGGTAGAGAGCGGTCATGTCTCACCAATTATGGTGGACAATGTGATTTTCATGATCCTGAGTACAGAATTAGTTAGTAGACCGAAAATCAAGTCGATGTTATTTTTACACTTGATAGGTTAGTTATTCAAATATTACTAAAAATCAACGTGGTCACCTGTCAAGGCACAAACTAACATCAACTTGATTTTCGGTCTACTAACTAATTCTGTATTCAGGATCATGAAAATCACATTGTCCACCATAATTTGTGAGACATGGCCGCTCTCCACCGTTTTGTTTTTTTCAAACGCCTATTACCAAGCTATGTCCCGCAGACGAACTTAGCCGACCACATCTTGTTAAAAGGCGCTAAAAGATTGACTTGTATACAAAATTCTAGCTTGATGTTAGTCAGACACTTTTTTGCACGCTATCTCCTGGACTATAATTGGTCCGCTTTTCACCTTAATCAGCAAAATATTTCCGAAATTATTAAGCGTTAAAGGCAGCAGATAATGACAACATTATGAGGAAAATATTTGTTTAATAAAGTATAATCGGTGCAAATTTCAGTGCTACCAAGAAAATTTTCAATTTATTTACGAATTTTTGAACTTATTGCTGACTAAGCAAAATGGGTTAATAAGATCACAAATTTCTGATTTTTCGGGCGGCTCAACTACATGTAAGGAAAGTTTCAGACCTCCATCTTACAGACTGAGGGAAATGCGTCGTTATTGTCGTGATTTTAAAATCAATAACCGACATTAGTTATACATAGGAATCTCAGTGGTTAAAACTGTAGTGAATAAATCTGGATATCCGCGGTTCAATTTAAATATTACAACTTTTTTCGACAATAAACAGACCAAGATTTCACTTACTCTATTTATATTTACATATCCGGAGGTTAGTCTCCAACAAAAAGATGATTTTAATTAGATTCCTCGGAAAATAATCTAAATCAACGGAAAACTAATTCAAATCTTACAGGCAACAGGTAATTAAAAAGATTGATTAATATTAAGAAGAATTTGGCGACTCTCCCAAATTAAATACTACGATAACAAGATTAAAATTACATTCAACATCCTCTCTTTATAAATATAAACATTAATAATAATTTCAAGATAAAAAGAACTTTTTATATACTACATTTATAAATTTTCTGTTAAATCGTATGTAATGTTGATAATATAATTGTTATTGTTATATAATATATAATGATAGTGAAAAAAAATAGTTCCGAATTTATTTACTTCACATAAATGACAACCATCGAGATAGCTGATCTTAAACCTATAAAAAAGTAAATCTTTGTACAACGGATCTCCCAAATCTAAAGCATGCCATCGATATATTTGAAATAATATAATCGATAAATAATATAATCGATATTTCCTGTTTTGCTGTCATTCAATGTTTATCTATCACCGAGATTTTGAGACCCGTCAAAATGAAGATTGCGTAAATACGGGACATGGCAAAACAAATAAAATAACTTTCCATACAGCAACATTTGCTGAAAACTAATTAAATTCTGCTGCCAGATGGCTAAAAGTATTAAAATAATGCATTATCATCGTGTTCTGAGCTATGCTAAAAGGTTCAAATGTCTAGCTATTCGGGAAGTTAGTTAGAAATCGATTGCCAGATTTGTACCGGACAAACAAACAAACAAACAAATGTGTGTAAAAAGTTCTTTTTATCTTGAAATTATTCTCTGTTGGCCTATCGAAATAAATACTTTTATCTTGCCTACGGATAAAGCTAGAGAGGGGGGTTGTAAAAGAGAAATGTGAAGAATCCAGGTCATATATTGTGAAGACCACGGAGGGAAGCTGTTTTAGAAGAAATAGAAGTCATCTACGACCATTAACATCTACCCGGGAAGAAGAAGGGGCAAGTTTGGGGCCAGAACGTCAACTGCCTAGACGTAGTGGACGTATCCGGAGGAAGCCTGATTGGTATCAAGCGGGAGGCTGAGTCCTTCGAGGGAGGATGTAAAGCAGTTGACTTTATGTCTATGAAGTTAGCCCCCCATTATTTAATTTTTAATATTTTTTTAATTGTTCCAAGTTGTTCTATGAGTGTTCTATATTGTTCCAAAGTTATAAGACCAAAAACCAAAAAACAAGACAAAAAAACGCAAAAAACAGTTTTTATTAGTGGCCCCCCATTATTTTAAAAATCCAATTCTTTTTGCTGTTCTGGATTGTTCTAGGTGTTCTAAACATTGTTCCAAAATACCAATCCTCTAATAAAAATTTTACCTAGATTTAGTCCACCGAACCAAAATTTAGTGGCCCCCCATTATTTTAAAAATCAAATTTTTTTTGCTGTTCTGGATTGTTCTAGGTGTTCTAAACATTGTTCCAAAATACCAATCCTCTAATAAAAATTTTTACCTAGAATTAGTCCACCGAACCAAAATTTAGTGGCCCCCCATTATTTTAAAAATCCAATTCTTTTTGCTGTTCTGGATTGTTCTAGGTGTTCTAAACATTGTTCCAAAATATCAATTCTCTAAAAAAAAATTTTACCTAGATTTAGTCCACCAAACCAAAATTAGTGGCCCCCCATTATTTTAAAAATCCAATTCTTTTTGCTGTTCTGGATTGTTCTAGGTGTTCTAAACATTGTTCCAAAATATCAATTCTTTAAAAAAAATGTTTTCCTAGATTTAGTCCAACAAACCAAAATAAATTTTTTTTAGCGGCCCACCATTTTTTTAAAAATCCAATTCTTTTTGCTGATCTGGATTGTTCTAGGTGTTCTAAACATTATTCCAAAATATCTATTCTCTAAAAAATGTTTTTACGAATATATATAAAAAATGCTAGAAGGTCGTAACGAAGGTAAGGCTCCGAAACCAAAATACTGCTTTTTTCACATATCAAAAAATCTTGTTAGATAAATCGTTTTACGAAGTTATAGTTATAGTTATTTGCACAACTAGTGCGCAAAGTGCCAATTTGCTGCAATCGAGAGAAATATTTATGCATGAGTCGCAGGCGAGGGCGGAAAGGTTTCTCGACTGCAGGAAAGACAGTTCAAGCTCTTGTTGCACATTTTTTCCTACAGTTAGTTTATAATCTGTAAATAAAATATAAAATAATAGAGGGTTCATCATCATGTAAAAGTACATTACGCATCGAGTACGGAAAGTAGCATTTTGCATGCGAGTGTGGAGTTTGCACCCGAGCGACAGCAAGGGTAGTAAAACCACACGAGCAATGCAAAATGCCGTTTTCGCACGAGTTGCGTACCGTACTTTATCTACGATTGTTAGATTTTAATAATAAATACAGAAAAAAAAAACTTACAGTATGTAAGTTCGTATCTCTCTCTTGATAAAGATGGCATTAATTCTTGAGTTGTATTTTTTGCCGAATTAATTATTTGTGGAGGATTATTATTCTCCACATTTTCGTCTGTCACTAGATTCACACTTTGTTTTTAATTAAAAACTTGATATAAACAGTTAGTTTAATTAAAGATCAGCAAATTAGCTTTGCTGATGCAAATTAAACTCGCTAATCGTGCGTAAAGCTGAAGAATTCCTCTTCTTTACCGCCCTAGGGTGGTAAAGAAGAGGAATTCTTAAGAACTATGAGACGCGCATGCGCAATGAATACAAGTACGTAAAGAATCACTTTCTACGCATCTAAATAGAGATACAATGTTTATATTTCGTATCAATCGTAGGTAAAAGGTTTTATCTACGATTCGGCACAATATGCAACTAAAGAATTAATGTCATTTTTAATTAATAGAAATACGAACTTACATACAGGAAGTTTATTATTTTCTGTATTTATTATTAAAATCTAACAATCGTAGATAAAGTACGGTACGCAACTCGTGCGAAAACGGCATTTTGCATTGCTCGTGTGGTTTTACTACCCTCGCTGTCGCTCGGGTGCAAACTCCACACTCGCATGCAAAATGCTACTTTCCGTACTCGACGCGTAATGTACTATTACATGATGATGAACCCTCTATTATTTTATATTTTATTTACAGATTATAAACTAACTGTAGGAAAAAATGTGCAACAAGAGCTTGAACTGTCCGCCCTCGCCTGCGACTCATGCATAAATATTTCTCTCGATTGCAGCAAATTGGCACTTTGCGCACTAGTTGTGCAAATAACTATAACTATAACTTCGTAAAACGATTTATCTAACAAGATTTTTTGATATGTGAGAAAAGCAGTATTTTGGTTTCGGAGCCTTACCTTCGTTACTACCTTCTAGCATTTTTTATATATATTCGTAAAAACATTTTTTAGAGAATAGATATTGTCGTGGAGCGAAGATTTAGTGATTTTTGTATTTACGATTTTTATATTTAATTGAAAGTTTCCATAGTTACAGAGATTCAAATGTTTTGTTTATGACTTATAATGTAAGTTTTGAAAGTTTTGTCTTGTTCGTAAAATAAAAAGAATTTAAGAAGATCAAAGGTTTTAGCTGAATCTTAGAGAATAAAGACTCTAAGCCGAGACAAATATTTTGGAATAATGTTTTGAACACCTAGAACAATCCAGAACAGCAAAAAGAATTGGATTTTTAAAAAAATGGTGGGCCGCTAAAAAAAATGTCTTTTGGTTTAGTGGACTAAATCTAGGAAAACATTTTTTTTAAAGAATTGATATTTTGGAACAATGTTTAGAACACCTAGAACAATCCAGAACAGCAAAAAAAAAATGGGATTTTTAAAATAATAGGGTGCCACTAAATTTTCGTTTGGTGCACTAAATCTAGGTAATTTTTTTTTTAGAGAATTGATATTTTGGAACAATGTTTAGAACACCTAGAACAATCCAGAACAGCAAAAAGAATTGGATTTTTAAAATAATGGGGGGCCACTAATTTTGGTTTGGTGGACTAAATCTAGGTACAAATTTTTTGTTAGAGAATTGATATTTTGGAACAATGTTTAGAACACCTAGAACAATCCAGAACAGCAAAAATAATTGGATTTTTAAAATAATGGGGGGCCACTAAATTTTGGTTTGGTGGACTAAATCTAGGTAAAAATTTGTTTAGAGAATTTATATTTTGGAACAATGTTTAGAACACCTAGAACAATCCAGAACAGCAAAAAGAATTGGATTTTTAAAATAATGGGGGGCCACTAATAAAAACTGTTTTTTGCGTTTTTTTGTCTTGTTTTTTTGTTTTTGGTCTTATAACTTTGGAACAATATAGAACACTCATAGAACAACTTGGAACAATTAAAAAATTATTAAAAATTAAATAATGGGGGGCTAACTTCATAGACATGTTGACTTTGACATGTTTACTTATGTCAATAGATTTATTAGGTTTGTTCCAACCCCGCTATTTGTACCGTCCTTTGTATCGTCCCGCGGATCGTTCGGGAATCGTTTAGGACAGGTTTTATACGCATGCGCTAACATTGTACTGTAATAAAATCATGTCAGGTTGGAACGAGTTTAGACCTATTATTCGCACTGTATTAAAAACATTAAGGAAACCTAACAGTTAGGAAACCTTCCTGTTGATATTTGTAATTATTGACATAACTGCGCATGTCATACAAACCAGTACATGGTATTGTCAGAGGATCGTTGGGACCGTACAGTGAACGGTTCGCAAACGATCCCTGCCGGGGTTGGAACAGTTTCGTGTACGGTACGAAACACTGTCATAAGTCAGCTTGGAACGGCTTTTATCTACTGCGCATGCCGGTGACGATCCCACGGACGGTACAATGCTCGGTTGGAACAAACCTATTATTACTTTGTCATTATATTAAATGAGTTCTTTAAAAGCTCCTGTTTAAGAATCTTTACAATATATTAATTATGTATTAATTTATATGTATTTATATTATATGTATCAATCTATGTCTGAACGTCGATGAACGTTTTCATCGACTACACAAAACCGAGAGAGAGAGAGAGAGTAAGAGTGGGTGGGAAACAAAGTCAGCAAGTATTAAAGAGACATTGACCCTAGACTAGAATCGAAACCGAGTTCATCCCTAGGTCAACGTGTATTTAGTAACACTGATCTCAACATACCCAGGTCTAGTTCTATTCAAATATATTTGTTTTAACTCAGGGTCAGGGACTACTAGTAGGGTCAAATTTAGCTTACATTTAAATCGATAGCTTGAAGTCATCACTTAATAGTACATTACGCGTCGAGTGCGGAAAGTAGCATTTTGCATGCGAGTGTGGAGTTTGCACCCGAGCGACAACGAGGGTAGTAAAACCACACGAGCAAAACAAAATGCAGTTTTCGCACGAGTTGCGTACCGTACTTTATCTACGACTGTTGGACTTTAATAATAAATACAGAAATAAAAAATTAATAAACTTCCTGTATGTAAGTTCGTATTTTTCTTTTGATAAAGATGACATTAATTCATTAGTTGTATTTTGTGCCGAATTAATTATTTCGGGAGGAGTACTATTCTCCTCATATTCGTCATAATCATTTAAATAACTTGTTGATTTTCACAAAAAAACTCGATATAAACCGTTGCTTTCATTAAACAGAGAACAAATTAGTTTTGTTAAATATAAACAAACTCGCTAATCGTGCGACGAATTCTTCTTCTTTACCGCCCTAGGGTGGTAAAGAAGAGGAATTCTTCAGAACTATGAGACGCGAATGCGCAATGAATACAAGTACGTAAAGAATCACTTTCTACGCATCTAAACAGAGATACAATGTTTATATTTCGTAACAATCATAGATAAAAGGTTTTGCAATATCAACTAAACCAGCTGTTCTGTTTATAGCCAGTGTTGCCTTTTTTCCGCCTTATTCAGCAAACCTGACCAAGCGCTGTTATTATTTTTCATCATAACACTTACTTATCACATTTGATTCTCTTTTTTTTTAGATTGTCTATCTTTACTTTTTTTTAACATTTTTTATATTTGATATATAATATAGTATTTAAATCATGTAGTTAGTTAAAAAATAGTCATTCGTTGTCATTGTTATTATTATTATAATTTGGATTATTTAATCTTTGTTTAGATTTAAGTTCTTTACGTTCGTAAGTTGGAACACTGGAGTGCGGTAAAGTAAAACGAGTGCGGTAAAGTAGAAAGTGCAGGAATGTGCTGTTTTACGTACTATTTTGAGTGCGATAACAACCACTTTATCGGTCAACTGTAGGAAAAATAAATATTCATTTCTGAAAGCTTTTACTAAAGTTGCTAGTTAACCGGTTACTGTAGAACAGTGGTTCTTAACCGGGGGGCCGCGGCCCCCCAGGGGGTCTCGAAAGGTATTTAGGTACTATATATATTATAATTGGAGATTTTAAGGGGGCCGTGGTTACCAAAAGGTTAAGAACGACTGCTGTAGAAGATACAAAAATCTTTTGTATCTTCAAGATTCAAATACAAAAATCTGTTGACAAAATTGATAAGAAAAACCAAAGCAAAATATTTTATCTACGATTGATAAACAATATAAACATTATATCTTTGTTTAGATGCGTAGAAAGTGATTGTTTACGTACTTGTATTCATTTCGCATGCGCGTCTCATAGTTCTGAATAATTCCTCTTCTTTACCACACTAGTGCGGTAAGGAAGAGGAATTCTTCAGCTTTACGCACGATTAGCAAGTTTGTTTACATTTAACAAAACTAATTTGCTGTTCTTTTATTAAAGTAACTGTTTATATCGAGTTTTTAGTGAAAAACAATGAGTGAATCAAGTGACTTTGACGAAAATGTAGAGAATTAATACTCCTCCAGAAATAATTAATTCGAAAAAAAATACAACTCAAGAATTAATGCCATCTTTATCAAGAGAGAGATACGAACTTACATACAGCAAGTTTATTTTTTTCTGTATTTATTATTTAAATCTAACAATCGTAGATAAGATACTTTACAGTATAGGTACTTTACTAGAGTTAAGAGTTTTAGTACTTATTTCAAGTTCAAGTGAAATCATTTATCTATTGAATATTGCTATTTTTAGAGACTTGTGACTTGACGACCTTGGCCCCGAATGTTTCATAACAAACAAATACTTTACAGACACCAACAAACTTATTCAGGAGTCCAATACAACAAGACGGCCTTGGCATTGTTTCAAGTTTCAAATAATCAATATGGAATGTATAGAAATACATAATGTACAATATATAGATGTAAATAATAAAAAAAAATCTCCTCTAAACACTTCCTAACATGCCACTGCCACTTATATCATGAAAAAAAATGTTAACAGTAAAAAAGTTTCACTAACTTCTGATTATGACTAGAGAGGTTAATAGAAGGTACAGGTAGAGTCTCGCTAACGCAAACCCCGTTAGTCCGGACATCCGCTTATCAAGCCATATTCTAATAATGTGCAATAGTGCAATCAATTTATATCAATGAGATGGAACTATGTAATAGGTTTTAAAAATGGAGCCACGTTTAGTCTAAACAGCCATTTTTAGGGTTTCGTTGGTAAAACAAAAAAAAACCCTTAAAGTTTCGTTCATGTGTCTGTCTGTCACTCTTTACGGTTCCAATAACTTTTGAATCAAAAGAGATAAAAACACGAAACTTTCCAATATTAAAGATCGTTTTGACGCGCACACAGGAAAAATATAGCCAACTCAAAATTATCAACTGTTCAAATCCAAAATGGCGGATAACTCAAGTCATGCGAACAAAATATTTTTTTAAAATTTGAGTGGGGTATCAAATGAAAGGTATTAAAGAGTAAATTACAAAAATATATAACACTTGTGTAAAGTGTTCAATTTTCCACGCCATTTTGTCAAAAAACATCAAAATTTTGCGTGTCCCCCCTCCCTAAAACTACATTTCCGCTGTTACTAAAAAATATGGAAAATGTGCGGCCTGATGGGCCAAAGGAAAAATAAGAATAGCAACATGATCGGATTAACTGGGAATCCAAAATGGCGGCTACTACCTATAACGGGGGATTTTTTTTTTTTTTAAATTTTGATTGGGGTCTCAAATGAAAGGTATTGAAGAGTAGATCCACTTGAAAATACCCACGAAACCCTTTTTACGTGAGACTTCACGCACTACCAATTTTTTATGATAAAAACATTTATTTTAATAGTTTTACCCAGCTAAAATTTGTTTTACAGACATTTTAAAACTAGTGCCTGGTCCCATCAAATCCGGATTAGAAAGTCTCTACGTAACAAGGCAATATTGTCACCACAATTTTACATTAATAATTAACATGTTAATTAAATGATGGATATAAAATGTCGAAACGTGTATATTTAATTATTAATATAAAATAATTGTGGTGACATACATGTTGTGTAACTTTCAATTAACCTCTTAATATTAATCATGAAGATGTTCCACAAACTCTCAGTCAAAACAACTAATCATTAATCTTTTGAAATTAGTTTTTAATTGTATACAGCTGTTGTAGTTGAGACGAAAAATATGGAAAAAGTTGAAAAAACTTGATTTGAAATAAAATTTGACTTTTATATTCCGCGTAAAGGAGAGTCCAGCCACGCTTAAAGTTTTAATAAATTGGATTGAGAGTTATTAAGAACAGGGGGAGGGGGGGGGGCTGATTTATTAGAAGAGATACGTGATGGCAAAAGCGTACGATGCAGTTCCTTTAAAAGACATTTAACGGAAGCACCAAAACTCCATTTAAATGGCCTTCACAATTAAATGTAAGAACCAGCATTGTCTGAGGTACGTCAATGGCTGACGCTAATGAATAACACATCATTTATCAAAAATAATTCAATCAAAAGAGCAAAATTAATTTGTTTATTAAATTTTGTTGACAAAATGTAGCATACATGTTCGGAAAAATTATACCCCGAGACGAAATCGAGAAATGAATTTTAGCTCAACATTTTGGGGCGCTACCTCCCAAAATCAAAAAATATTTCGCGAAACGGTTCCGACGATTTTGATTCTAATATGTAGTCTTTTCCCGGGAAAATCTATTCCCTGAGAAAATAGCTTTAACACGGAAGGAGAGAGGCCGGGTTCGATTCCCCGCCGAAAAGTAATTTTATGATAAATTTTGATGAGAAAGTTTGTCTCGGATCGTTTTTTTTATTTCTGCATATAGTAGTCAGAGTCATTGCTATGTGAAAAAGGTCATAAAATATTGATTTAATTTACGATGTCATACTAAAATGAAAAGTAATTACTTATTATTCCCTTTACAGTGATCAAAAATAAATATCTCCATTGGCTTTAGTAAATACAAGCAGCTCTATTTGTTGCAGTAATGTCATTCGAGTCAACAAACTATAAATCATTACAAACATGAAACTATACTGATACTGATACTTATATCTTGCTGAAGAATATTGAGGTAAAATAATTGTTTTAATTAAGTAAGTGGAATACAATTTCACGTCAATTAATGGTACAGTGGAACTCTGGAAATCAGAAAACCCCTTTAATTCGAACAACTTTTGGGGCAAAAATAAAGTTAAGACATTATACACTGACGGCATGGCGAAATTTCCTGGGGATGCGATGAGCCGCAACTACGTGTTTCTTTTCCCCCCCTTATCATTTGAACATAATGTATTTCCAGCAATACATACTATCTCTATAATGCCCTACATTTCTATGGAATCGATTTGTCGATGTTCTAACTTATTCATAACGAGCCGTTAAGCCCGTAGCAAGGAGCTTAATTTTATATTTAGAAAAAAAAAAGTAAAATTAAGTAAATATCTATTTAGGAAGGATATTTTATCTATTTGAAGACCAACAAATCAAAACAAACATTCACCTTTATTGGAATAAATGTGGTTGCCCTAGCTTAACAACATATTATTTCGAGGTGAGTCGTCACCGTTGTCGGGACACTACTCGATTATATAAATGATTATTCTAAGGCCCAATTCACACACGAGTGGCGTATGGCACTGGCGTGGTAGTGGCGTATGGCACTTGCGTGGTAGTGGCGTGGCGCTGGTTTGTGCCACCTCAACTACACTTATGACTTTATGACCCAATCTACACTGGCATGGCGTGGCAGAGGGTGGAAAATTGTGCCTCCACCACGCCACTCGTGGCCTATCGAAGTGGCGCGCCACTTGCAAACCATTAATTTCTTTCTCTGTTCTTTCTTTGTTTTCTTTCTTTTTAAGCTAGATAATGAAATAAGATAAAGATGCTAGAATCTTTTAATAGCATTCTTGAGACATCCTGTAATAATTTTGAAAACAATCGGGGTACTCGTTTAGCTCCTGAATTACGTTGAACGCTCTGCTATTTTCCATTTCTCTAACCACACAGGATTCACCCAAAACTTCCTTCTCGAAATTTGGATATTGAAATTAATAATAATATTCAACAAATCATGCTCGTCGCCATGTGAGGAAGAAGACATTGTCCTGGACAACATTGAGCAGTGAACTAAGCCACTTGGACGCCATACATGTGTGGATAAAACGCAACACTACCGATCCTCTTCAGTCCCACGCCAGTGCCATACACCACTCGGGTGTGAATTGGGCCTAAATCTCTTGTTCTTTAACAGGAATATTGGGTATTCTTCGTGCCAGAACGTAGGAATATTATACCTGTAAAGTCTACCAGGAACAATTTTTTAAACGTTAATAGACAAAGAAAGCAGAAACCCCGATTATCCAAACAATTCAAAGCACTCAAAAAAGGTCCCAATTGGTTGGGATTTCCGGGACTCTACTGTAGTTATATACTATTACAAATTTGTCATTAGAGTATTTTTTTTTTTTTTTTTTTTAAATTCTAATCATAGATTCTCGAAAATCAACACTGTTTGTTTATTGGACGAGAGGTCTACGTGGTTTGCAACCGCTAGCGCTGGTTTAAAGTGTCCCAATCTACATCTGTAATTGAGCTTTATTAATTCATATAGTCCAAGAGATTAGCGTGGAAAAAAGTGTCTGACCAACCAACATCAAGCTAGAATTTTGTGTATAAGTTATTCTTTCGGCGCCTTTTAAGAATATGTGGTCGGCTAAGTTCGTCTGCGGGACATAGCTTGGCAATAGGCGTTTGAAAAAAACAAACCGGTAGAGAGCGGCCATGTCTCACCAATTATGGTGGACAATGTGATTTTCATGATCCTGAGTACAGAATTAGTTAGTAGACCAAAAATCAAGTCGATGTTAGTTTGTCCCTTGACAGGTGACCACTTAGATTTGGAGAAATATTTGAATAACTACCCTATTAGATGACAAAATAACTTTCAAATTTAGCTTACATTTAAATCGATAGCTTGAAGTCATCACTTAATAGTACATTACGCGTCGAGTGCGGAAAGTAGCATCTTGCATGCGAGTGTGGAGTTTGCACCCGAGCGACAACGAGGGTAGTAAAACCACACGAGCAAAACAAAATGCAGTTTTCGCACGAGTTGCGAACCGTACTTTATCTACGACTGTTGGACTTTAATAATAAATACAGAAATAAATAATTAATAAACTTCCTGTATGTAAGTTCGTATTTTTCTTTTGATAAAAATGACATTAATTAGTTAGTTGTATTTTGTGCCGAATTAATTATTTCGGGAGGAGTACTATTCTCCTCATATTCGTCATAATCATTTAAATAACTTGTTGATTTTCACAAAAAAACTCGATATAAACCGTTGCTTTCATTAAACAAAGAACAAATTAGTTTTGTTAAATGTAAACAAACTCGCTATAATCGTGCGAAGAATTCTTCTTCTTTACCGCCCTAGGGTGGTAAAGAAGAGGAATTCTTCAGAACTATGAGACGCGCATGCGCAATGAATACAAGTACGCAAAGAATCACTTTCTACGCATCTAAACAGAGATACAATGTTTATATTTCGTAACAATCGTAGATAAAAGTGAGGAAGAATACATTGTCCTGGACAACATTTAGCAGTGAACTAAGCCACTTGGACGCCATACATGTGTGGATAAAACGCACCACGACCGATCCTCGCCAGTCCCTCGCCACCGCCACGCCAGTGCCTACTACCTGAGTACAGAATTAGTTAGTAGACCAAAAATCAAGTCGATGTTAGTTTGTCCCTTGACAGGTGACCACTTAGATTTGGAGTAATATTTGAATAACTAACCTATTAGATGACAAAATAACTTTCAACTTGATTTTTGGTCTACTAACTAATTTTGTACTCAGGATCATGAAAATCATATTGTCCACCAGAAAGGGCGGGACATGGCCGCTCCTCTCCGGCTTGTTCGTTTTTTTATGCCTATTGCCAAGCTATGTCCCACATATTCTTAAAAGGCACCAAACAATTAACTTTTTCATACTTAATTCTAGCTTGGTGTTAGTCAGACACTATTTTGCACGCTATATCCTGGACTAATAAGGATGTTTCCCAAAATTTCAACCACAATCACACAACAATTTGATATCTATATCATAATAGATAAATACTCCACGGTACTACGTGCTCAGAGCAACGTAACACCTGAATGATAAGTATTACAATTGAAAACTTAACTGTAATTAAATTCATCTACTTACATTTAATTATAGTTTAAAATAATTGTTACTACGTGCTCAAAATAACGTAACCAGAACATATTATATGCATTAATTTTAATAAAATAGAAATTATTTAAATAATTCATTGAAATTTTTAATTGACACACGTCAGCATATAATTTTTTTTATAATTTATTATAATAATGGTTATTTCACCATTTATAAATTGTTCATAGAAGCTACTAAACCGTTTCTGTAACAGATAAATATTAAGTGGAAAATTACTTCGTAGACCTAAGATAATAATAACTTCAAGATAAAAAGAACTTTTTATACACTACGTTTTTCAATTTTCTGTTGAATCGTATGTAATGTTGATAATATAATTGTTATTGTTATATAATATATAATGTTAGTGAAAAATAAAAATAGTTCCGAATTTATTTACTTCACATAAATGACAACCATCTAGAATCTAGAGAGCTGATCTTAAACCTATAAAAGGACAAATCTTTGTATTGTACAACGGATCTCCCCAACACCAAATCTAAACCGTGCCATCCATATACTTGAAATAATATAAATAATATAATCGATAAATAATATAATCGATATATTTCCTGTTTTGCTGTCATTCTTTGTTTATCTCTTATTTATAAAAATCACAAATTTAAAACCCGTCAAAATGAAGATTGTAAATAAGGGACATGGCAAAACAAAATAAAATAACTTGCGGATTTTTTCCGAATTAACTTTCCATATAGCAAAATTTGCTGAAAACCAATTAAATTCTGCTGAAAGATGGCTTAAAGTATTAAAATAATGCATTTTCATCGTGTTCTGAGCTATGCTAAAAGTTTCAAATGTCTAGCTATTCGGGAAGTTAGTTAGAAATCGATTGCCAGATTTGTACCGGACAAAAAAACAAACAAGAAAGCAAGCTAATAAAAACGTAGTAAAATAGTAATTATTTCGTAATTTTAATCAAGAATAATATAAAAATATGGTAAACAATAACGATAATTACACTTTGCAATTCTGACAGCGCGGTAATATCGAAAAAAAAAAAAAAAAAAAAAAAAAAAAAAAAAAAAAACAGGAGCGGACAATTAAAGCTTAAGATTTTGGCGGGAGTAAGTCGGGCCAACTAGGCAAACAAAAATATCACTAGATAACCTTAAGATAACCACTTATTGGTTTTATTTTTTCCCTCACATAGGTTGGCAAGAGTATAAATAAGTAAAGCAACGTTATAAACTATTTATAAAGGCTGGATATAAGTTTGTTAATTTAATTGAGATAGCTGCACCTTGGCAACTCCAGGATGCGGTTTATATTAAACTTAGAGACGAGATGTAAATACTTGCGACCTTGAATATGTAAATAAACAGACGAGGGGGGTAACAACTCAAGGTCATGTTCAGGGAGGAGGATGTGGCTCGTGGGTAGTCACCTCACGACACCAGCATTCTGTTAGATTCAAAATAAACTTCTTTAAAACTAAAAAACCCAAGGTAGAAAAAAGGAAAAATCTCTCCACGTAAAATTATGTACAATGTACATATACAGGTTGACTGGCGTTATATGTGAAAAAATAAAATAGGTTGTTTTACGTCTTATGGGCCACAAAAAAAGCTATATAAACCATGGGTCAAATCTTAACCGTTTTCCCGCAAGGTCAAATTTTATGATTTTTTAAGTTAGCATACCTTTTCTTATAAAAACACTTATTGCTCCAAAAGTATAAAAGCTAGAACCAAATGTTTGGTATCGTTGTAAAGCTGACAAATTATCCAATAAGAAAAGTGTAATTTTATTTCCATGCCCTCAAATTACATGACAAACAATGTATACAAATTTTATATTTAAGAAAAAAATTTAAAAAAATCAATTACTTTGCTGTTCTATAACTTGGTAAAGAACCGAGCTTAAACTTTTCCGACTTCAGGAAAAACTTCCTTATTTAGTAAAGTTTCGATCAATATTAATATTAATTCAAAACCTATTCATTGGGCGGAATTTTTATTAAACGTCGCTGAAAGTAAAAAAGAAACGTGTTTATTGTTGCAATTCTTGACAACAAATCATTGATAGGGGGGGGGGGGGGGGGGGGCTAAAAATGTTGATGTTTTTTGACAAAATGGAATGAAAAAAATGTTTTTTTTCCCCACTCAAAATTAAAAAACAAAGTCACGTGCCATGAATTATCCGCCATTTTCGATTTGAACAGCTGGTGATTTAGAGTTCGCTATATTTTTCCTGTGTGCGCATCAAAACGATCTTTAATACTGGAAAGTTTCATGTTTTTATCTCTTTTAATTCAAAAGTTATTGGAACCGTACAGTGACAGACATAGTCACAGGAACCAAACTATAAGGGTTTCTTTTTTTTGGTTTCACCAACGAAACCCTAAAAAGGTTCAAGTATCTTATTAGGGCAAAAAAAAAATCAATCAGAGCAAATAATTAAAATATATGCTGTATTGATCTATATTTAGATAAAAGAAATGTTCAATTTTTTTTTCCTCCACGAAAAAAAAAAAATAATAAATAGAGAGAGGACAATCAGATTAAAAATGATAAAATACAAATAATATGAATATAATTATGGGGGGGGGGGGGGCACGGAAGCTCTTTCAATCGGCACGGAAGCTCTTTCAATCAACGCATTGTTTTCTTTAGATTCTGGGTACTACCGGACGTCCAGGGACAATGCACACTAGAGTCCATTACAATGCAAATGAAGATAACAGAAAAAAACAAAAAAAATTGTTGACACGTCAATTTATCGATTAGTATGCAGTTATCATTAAGGTTGGATATTATTTGTAATTAGGTAAGACATGCATTGATTACAGTGATTGTGTAATACTGGATAGATTATCTTCTAAATGTATTTTAATGCCTATGGATAATGTAATAATATATAAAATAAAGTAGGTTACAGCTGATGAACGCGTGCTGTCTGTACCCTCATATGTCTTGATAAAGGAACTGAATCTTTCCACATCAGTTAATAATGGTTCAACGAACTTTGTCTGCAGAGAAATTATTTGATAAAGGATTCTCAAAAGGAAGGTTATATTGTGAACGGTGTAATATTAGTAAGATTAACCGCAGTACTAACTCTAAATAAACTCTCCCACTAATATCTTCAGCTGGAATTTTTTCAATACTGTGAAAAAGCTGTGAGGTGTTAAGACATTATAAACATCCTAATCCCATTATAAACGATAATGCCTAATTCCCATGGCATCGATTCTTAGAGAAACAAAAAGAAAGTTTATGGTCCAAAACACTGGACTTTGTTAAGCTGGAATGCATAACTTAAACTAAAAGTACGATGTAGCATCAAGAAATTAAAGGGGATAAACTTGAACAATAGCATCACACAGAAGAGATCGGACAGAGAAAACAATTATATATCTTAGAATCTCTCCAGCAAATCAAATTCAGTCAAAAAATGCCCTTAACAATTAATAGATCAAACAGCAATATAATAGTTCATTACGCGTCGAGTGCGGAAAGTAGCATTTTGCATGCGAGTGTGGAGTTTGCACCCGAGCGAAAGCGAGGGTAGTAAAACCACACGAGCAATGCAAAATGCCGTTTTCGCACGAGTTGCGTACCGTACTTTATCTACGATTGTTAGATTTAAATAATAAATACAGAAACAAATAAACTTGCTGTATGTAAGTTCGTATCTCTTCTCTTGATAAAGATGGCATTAATCTTGAGTTGTATTTTTTGCCGAATTAATTATTTCTGGAGGAGTATTATTGTATTATTCTCTACATTTTCGTCAAAGCCACTTGATTCATTCATTGTTTTTCACTAAAAACTCGATATAAACAGTTAATTTAAAAAAAAAAAATAGCAAATTAGTTTTGTTAAATGTAAACAAACTCGCTAATCGTGCGTAAAGCTGAAGAATTCCTCTTCTTTGCCGCGCTGAGGAAATCTTCAGAACTATGAGACGCGCATGCGGAATGAATACAAGTACGTAAATAATCACTTTCTACGCATCTAAGCAGAGATATAATGTTTATATTTCGTATCAATCGTACATAATAGTTATTTACGCAACAAGGGAGAGAAGTATGTTTTCCTGCTCGAGGTTAAGTTTTCTTCTGAGGCACCGCCGAAGGAGAAAACTTCATTAGCTCTCGAGGCCTTACGGCCGAGGGAGATAAATGAGTTAGCTCCCGAGGCTTACCGAGAGAGATAACTATAGTATTAGCTCCCGAGGCATAGTCGAGGGAGATAATCCCGAGAGCAGAAATACTTCGATCCATGTTGCTTAAATTTTATCTACGACTAGTGCACCATGGCTAATAGCTATTAAGTTTGAAGGTAAACTGATATTTAGTTACTTGATTTATTAAAATCACAATTATTATACTAAATATACACGTTTTATAACAAACCCTTTTAATAGTTTGTTTTTAATTTAAGGACTTTGTATGATAACCTAAAGTAACCTTCCCGAAAAATTAGCTAAACAGCTCAAAAACTTTACTACCAACATAATACTTAAAAATAACTTAAAAAATACCTTTTAAGTTGGTATGATTGTTTTTATACCTTGGTTACCTTGGATAAACTTGGAAGCAAAATATTTTCCTCGCATTATGTCGTTCATGAGACTGAAAACAAAGATGTCGGATTTAATCTCCTTTCTTAACTCGACCGCTAACTTTTAATTTCAAATTTCTTATCGTCTCTTTTCGTACTAAAGATGAACATGCAATTTTTGAATAGCCGGCTTTGAAAAATAAACTTACTTTAAGTAGAGACATCTTTCTTTATTTCTATAATAAAAGAATTTAAACAAAAACTTATTTTTATTTACCAGTGGGCAGGATAAAGAAAAGGAAGACAGGCCGACTATACAAAATCCTTGACTGTTTTCTCCACCTGCTTCCTCTAAAGCCTTCTATATCTTGAGCAAACTTTTAAATTATCCTTTTTGCGTCAAATTTCACCTCCAGCTGTTACCTCTTGTTTCAAAATACTTCAGAAAAATTCTGAGAAAGTTTTCAATGACATTTATCATGAGACTGAAACTTGATACGTTTACCGTTATGCAATCAAGTAAAGTTCTTCAGATCTTTAGAAAGCTGATATTACCTGACATCAGAGAGGATGCAATCAACAAGGTCAGGTAACTGAACATAGAGACAACCAAGTGTACGTGTACGTTATCCTAGGCCATCACTAAACTAGAGAGAGACTCAAGTAGCTATATCATAAGTTCATTAATATTTTATTTAATTTAAAAGTAGTATGCCAATTAGTGCGGCAACATGGATTCTTTCCATCCTATCACCTACATTATTGATTTTATGCTTTTACAAGCCATTATTGTCTAATTTGTTTAATTATTTCCCCCGTTTTTTTAATGTCAAAATTGTTTTGATTTTTTACAAGAATTAAATAGTCCAGTAGATAATAAAATTTTGAGTATAAGTAAATCTTTTAGCGCCTTTTTAGAATATGTGGTCGGCAAAGTTCGTCTGCGGGACATAGCTTAGCAATAGGCATGTGAAAAAAAAAAAAAACCGGTGGAGAGCGGCCATGTCCCACCCTTTTTGGTGGACAATGTGACTTTCATGATTCTGAGTACGAAATTAGTTCGTAGACGAAAAATCCAATTGATGATAGTTTGTCACTTAATAGGACCTCTTTGATTTGAAGTAATATTTGACCAACTAACCTATTAAGTAACTAACAACCATTAACATGATTTTTGGTCTACTAACTAAGTCCGTTCTCGGGATCATGAAAATCACATTGTCCACCAAAAAGGGCGGGACATGGCCGCTCTCCACCGGTTTGTTTCTTTCAAATGCCTATTGCCAAGCAATGTCCCACAGACGAACTTAGCCTACTACATATTCTTAAAAGGCACCAGAGGATCTACTTATATACACAATTCTAGCTTGATGTTAGTCTCACACCTTTTTGCACGCTATCTGCTGGACTAAAAGTATAAATTTAGCAAAAGTTAAAGAACACAGACGGTTCAAATTAATCTTGTGCTATCTGCGGGTTACTTTCGATAAACTATAAAAGTTTATTTTTTACTTTTATAAACTTTGTCCTATTTGTTTCATCATCATCATGAAACTTATATGGTACCAACAAATGGGCTAATCATGATGAACCATCGAAATTTCATTAAAATCGGACGTGTAGTTTTAAATATATGTTGGTTTATAAATTTGAGCGACAGACAGACAGAAAACCAAAAATGTTCTCTGATGTCTGAAACGGATTTGTGTCTTGGAGTTTTTGAAATCGGAGACCTCAAATATTTTCAATTGTAGAGCTACCTCCTTGTCTCATCTTTTTAGGCTCCATTCACTTGTTAACGTCCATCCTAACTGTTTAGGCATTATGTGCAATTTTTTGTTTTTATTTGTTTCATAATATAATACTTTTAATGCTCACATGTTCTTTTAATTTTAAATTAATTTAATTTACACAATTTGTGTTAGTGAGAGACACCAAGGGATGTGCCACGTAAACGTGACACATAGGAACTGTTCCAACATTAGACTAAACGTCACAAAGATGTTGCGTCGGGCCCCTGATGAGTCGGACGCGACGAAACGATGCAGGACATGGCGTAATGCCGAGCCAACATCTTAGTGACGTATTGTCTAATGTTGGAACACCTCCTATGTGTCAGTTTACGTGGCACATCCCTTGGTGTCTCTCACTAACACAAATTGTGTACCTTATTGCAGTGTGCAAAAACATGGTATTTCATTGCTGATTTAATTTAATTTACTTTCACCGATGGTAAGAACCTATATATGTATCACTTATATGCATTTTCAGTTCGAATTATTTTTGTTTTCCTAATTTTTATTCTAACATTTTTTTATAATTCTTTATATTATTTTATGAATTTGTAGATTATCACTGATGATGCTCAGGTACCCTGAGCGAAAGCTTTGATGAATTAAAAAAATCTTTCTTCAAAAAACAGGACTTTTATTCCAATAAATACCTTCGCCTTAGTTTAAAATATTTTCGTTCTTCAGAACGACCCACATAGCTTTCCTTTACCTTCGGTAAGCTCGGAAGTAATAAAAGCATGACAAATCAATATTATATTAAGTAAACTAATCCTCATAATGACTCTGCGAATAATTTATTAATATATCACATAACAGCTGTAATATTAGACTAAAGAAGACCAAACAGGAGTCCACCTGAAATATGAATCATATATGTCTTTGGCCTTACTAACCTATTTCCCAACATTGATATTATAATACATGTTATTTAAGTAGTTTTAATTTTATTTTTTTTAAACTAGTCAGATCTGAAAATAACTTATAGTTTAGACAAACTATAATTGTCAATATTAAAATGATTCATTATTATTTTATACTTTTCTTTAAGGCTCTACCGCTGAGGTTAGGAAAAACAGTAAAATTACAATTATACTGGTTCTAAGCAAGATATCAAAAATCTAATCACAGGCTTCATTCGTAATTTTAATTCTGCACAATTTGAGCCCTATTTCAACTTCCTATGATAAATAGTACAGGCGCCATTTCAATACAACGAGTTTTATCGTTACATCATACATCTTTCTTCAATAGCTTGCATAACTGATCAACTGCGTTTTATTTAGAATTTTAATATTTATAAATAATATTGACTAATTATTTACTTATACCATAGCCTTGAGCTTTCTATAATTTATATATTATGTTATCGGTACTTTATGTTCTAGAAATATGATTCATATCCCCTATATTTAGTAATGTTATTTACTTGTTTATTGTTTATACGATGGGCAGGAAATAAAGTAATATAAATGTTGATAAATGTTTTCTGGATCATGGCCATGTGTGAGCTAAAGACCTACATCTATGAGTTTAAAAACATTTAAAATCTAGTTATGTCTAAATATTTCGACAGAGTTAAATAGATTGGGAAAACAATGTTAACGATATCCTCTAGTTATTGTAACCAGTTTAGCCCGGAAATTTGTATAATTGGGAGGTCTATTAAACTTAAGTTTTTATGCTTCATCCTGTGTGTAATTTCTCTTTTGATAAAGATGACATTAATTCATTAGTTGTATTTTGTGGCGAATTAATTATTCCGGGAGGCATATTATTTTCCTCATTTTCGTCATATTGACATAAATTGCTCATTGTTTTTCACTAAAAACTCGATATAAACAGTTACTTTATTTAAACAAACAGCAAATTAGTTTTGTTAAATTTAAAACAAACTCGCTAATCGTGCGTTAAGGTAAAGAATTCTTCTTTACCTTAAAGGCTCTTTCTTTACTCTTTTAAGGCGGAAAAAAGAGGAATTATGAAACGGGCACGCGCAATGAATACAAGTACGTAAAAAATCACTTTCTTAGCATCTTAACAGAGATACAATGTTTATATTTCGTATCAATCGTAGATAAAAGTTATTAATGTCTATTAGTAAAGTAGTTTTTCTCTAGGAGATACGACAAAATGTTATTAAAAATAAAATCGTAAAGCAAAAAAATAGTGCGAATATTACATTTTAAAACCCTCTGCCTACTTTTAGATATATTGTATTTTCCTAACTTTTCCAATCGAAATTTTTCAATATCTTCAATATTTTGCAAAAATATTGGTAAACAATGCAATATATCAAAGTAGGTGGAGGGTTTAAAAATGCTGTATTCTTACTAAGTATTTATTTCTGAACAACTTTTTTCAATTACATTTCATTTTATCTCCTTGAGAAAAAGCACTTTACTAGTGAGAGAAAAAAAACTTTTTGGTAAATTTACAAGACATACTTGATTTTTTAAAAACTAAAATTATGACATAAATTAGATTCTATTCAAGCAGCCGTGAACCCCAAAAGATTATTTGTCAATTTAAAAAAAAATGTTAGTCTTTATCACCTACTCATGCTTCGATTCGGGGGACACACTGTTAAAAAGATTTTCTTTTATAAAATAAATCTTAAGAAAATTCACCAAAAAAAAAAAAAAAAAAAACTATTAAAACGGTATATTGAAGTATCTAGTTCGGCCCAGATATTATGACACTATTTTCCAAGCTGTTCTACATAGAAAAATTTAAAACTAAACAATCCACGTTATTTATCACTTATCAACGTGATTATCTTTTATGACGTCACCAGACTGTGTGTAAACTACAGCGCACGTGGGTTGGTTTAAAAACAAAACAACGCGTGGTGTGATAACAGCACAACAGATCTGTTTTTAGACTTGTTGCAAAACTAATTATAAAAATAAAGAGGCCAGTGTACCCAATTGTTTTTTGTTTTAAAAATAAAACCATACACATCGTAGTAAGTCGTTTTTACTACGCAGAAAAAAGAGATAATAATAACAAAAGAGAAAAAAATAATGTATGTTCAAGATTCGTACACCTATTCATCACAGCACGGCTGAAATATGTGGTGCAATAACTTCACAATAACAAAGTGCTAGAATATAATTAAACATAGCGGATTTTCTTTTTTACTTCACACCGTATTTTCTATTAGGACGGACAAATATTGAACTAACTAAACAACAATATTTTTATATAAGTAGTTGTTTCTTTTTTTTTTTGGAATGAAAGTCCTTTATTATATTTGATTCAAGCAAGCTTTCGTCCAGGGAACCTGGACTTCTTCAGGTTTTGGAAATACTGAAAATTTAGAGAAACAAATGGTCAAAATGAGAACGAATTTTGGAAATGAAAGTCTTACCAAGTTAATTTTGAATGTTTTTATGTTTTAATTTTTTGAAAAGAATTAATTTTATTTTTTTAACTGACATACCTAATCAAAAATTTTGAATTATTTATTTTTATTTGTATTAAATATAATATTTGTGTAAATGTTGCTTAATTTATTGGTGTCTTGTTTCAAGTTTATGTTGTTAGTATTTGATTTTATGTATAACATTTCCAGTGTAAGTGGTTTTTGGTGGTGTTTTTCAGTGTGTAGAATATTATATTTATCTGTGTCTAATGTGTGTTTAGTGTTGTGTGCGTGTTCTGATATAGCTGTGTTAGTGTTGTTATTTGAGATGTCTTTAATATGTTGATGAAATCTGTTTTTGAATTGTTGTGAAGTTTCTCCTATGTATGTTGCAGGGCATTGTTTACAGTTAATTTGGTATACGATGTTACTTTGTTGCAGAGGAGGGATGGAATCATTGAGTTTGGAGTATAAAATTGATTTTAGGGTGGTGGAATTTTTTTGAGCTATTTTGATATTATTATAAGGTCGAAACAATTTTTTAATTTGTTCAGTAGTGTGTTTTATGTAGGGCAGGGTGTAGTATTTAGCTAAAACGGGAGGTGTAAGTTAAAAAAATAAAATTAATTCTTTTAAAAAAAAAACATAAAAACTATTTTCAAATACTTTTTATGAAACAATATTTTTTAACAAATATTTTTTAATAACTATTTCAAATACTATTATTGAACTATTCAAATAAAAAAAAAAAATAAAAAAAAAAAAAAAAAGCAATAATATCAAATGTTACAATAAAAAAAAAATGAATTGACAGAAATACAGTAAAAACAAAACAAAATGATGATAATAGACGAGCTGCAGTGTTGCCACTAATTTAATTATTTGTGATTATTTTAAGACCTACTATTTTTTTTGTAATATTTTTATTTCTTTTTTATCTTATTACTCCATTCTATTTTATAAATATAATCTATAATAAGTATTTATAAACCTTTTTTTTAAAAAATTCGTAATATTTTTCAAATAATTTAGGTTAAAGATAATATAAAAGAAAAGGTTGTTTGTTTATTTATTTGTAGCGGGGAATGTGGGCTTGGCTTAGCCTGGAAAAATCCTCAGCAAAATACGATTTTGCCACCTAGGCAGCAAAATCGTATTTTGCTGCGTATTGTAAAGTTTTCTTGAAACCTCAGAGTGCCTCATGCCTAAAAACAGTTCAATAATGGGTAATTTTGCTGCCGCTAGTAGGAAATAGTTATTTATGTAACTAGGCAGCAAAATGGAATTTTTCTGACGAATGATTAAATTAGCCTCCGAGCCGGAGGCGAGGTCAGGCTATGGAAATTAACTGCCGAGGCGAAGCCGAGGCAGGTAATTTATTCGATTGACTGCCGAGGCGAAGCCGAGGCAGGCAATATATCAATATGAGGCAGAAATGTTTCCTTTGCTGCCTTGTTGCATACAATATTTTTCCTACTGGCGGCAGAAAAATATTTCCTATAAATAATATTCATTTCATAATACTTTCTTACTTATCAAATACTATTATTGAACTATTCAAATAAAAAAAAAACAAGCAATAATATGAAATGTTACAATTATAAAAAATGAATTGACAGAAATACAGTAAAAACAAAACAAAATGATGATAATGATAATAGACGAGCTGCAGTGTTGCCACTAATTTAATTATTTATGATTATTTTAAGACCTACTATTTTTTTGTAATATTTTTATTTCTTTTTTATCTTTTTACTCCATTCTATTTTATAAATATAATCTATAATAAGTATTTATAAACCTTTTTTTTATAAATTCGTAATATTTTTAAGGTAAATTGTTCAAATAATTTAGGTTAAAGATAATATAAAAGAAAAGGTTGTTTGTTTATTTATATGTAGCGGGGAATGTGGGCGTGGCTTAGCCTGGAAAAATCCTCAGCAAAATACGATTTTGCCGCCTAGGCAGCAAAATCGTATTTTGCTGCGTATTGTAAAGTTTTCTTGAAACCTCAGAGAAATTCAACTTTCATGCCTAAAAACAGTTCAATAATGCGTAATTTTGCTGCCGCTAGTAGGAAAAATTCATTTCTTGATATTTCGCCTCGGAGTAGGTATGATTTTTTTTAACATATATGCCATATTTCGTCAAATTCAGCCCAATCAGTAATTTAGGCTTCACGCGTCGGCACATACGGACAGACGACAGATGACAGACAGACATACATTTTTTAATAACCTTTTATTTGAACTTAGGAGACCTCAAAACGAGTAAATCCATCAAACTTTCAAAATCGAATTTTCGCGCCAATACTTTCTCTTTCCATGAAAATATAAAAAATCGTCCACAGAATGATCACAATGCTACCATGAATAAGCTAGGAAGTGAAATTAATTGAATTAATTAATAAATTTAAACATTCATTTTAATCTTTTTTATTTTAGGGTAATGAAATAATTAAAATGGTGACATAATATTATCAGATCTAATTGTGTTCCAGGTTTCAATGCCAATTTATGTGTATTTATTTTAAAACGCTAAAGAAGGGGGGGGGGGGTCTATAAATCTACAAGGACACAGACAACTCGACACTGCACACTGCTCCATTCTATTTACTCAATCCGGAAGAGAAACCAGATTCATACAACAGACACGTATATAAAACCCAGTGAATAATTTATATACTCTTTTTTTATTTTTAGAAACTAAACAAATAAAATGGATAAAAGAGAAGATCCAACACTGACAATAAACAAATAGAAAATCCACAGATATTTACATTAGTCAATAAAAAATATGAATATTACCGACAGCCAAGGTAATAAATTATTTCCTATGATATGACGCATTTTCATTGAACAAATAATAAATTTTAAAAAAGGTGATGATTGCTAAAAAAAAAAAAAAAAAGTGCATCAACGTTAAATTTAATGAAAGCTCTTTGATTAGATTTTTTTTCTTTTTATCGCGCCGATTATATATGTTCAACTATGCTTATTACCAATTATGTATAATTACCGTCATTAAATATAAACTTATTTATAAACACGATTAGTTTAATTACTGATTTTGTAATACATTTTAAAAACAGGCAAACTAAAATTAAGGGAGGTTTTTGATAGAATAGTGTTTTCATTGAATGGTTCTATTACTTTAAAAAAAAAAAAAAAAAGAAAGAAAGAAGAAATCTATTAACAAGGCAGAAGAATAAATAAAATTTGGTCTTTAGAACATTCATATGCAACTAACACGATGCAATTCAAAGAAAAACTGTGTTTAAACACGACTTTTTGTACTATAAATTCCGGAATCTTTTTAAAACAACTGCACTTCATGTTGTATTAAAAAATATACTGCCAATTAGTGTGGCACATAGCTTCCTTGCATCCTATCATATACTTTTTTGGTGCTCTGCTTTCACAACTTATTATTGTCTAATTAATTTTACTAATTTTTTTCACACGAATAAAAGCATCAATTTAGTATAATATTTAATGCATGGAGGCGGTAGAAATGAATCTGCGGCAATCTGTGGGCAACTTTCGACAAACCATCCAAATTTCTTCAAGATCAGATGACTACTTTGAGAGATACAGGTGTAAATACATGAATGTTAGAGCGCATGTGGGAGAGAAACAAATAGGCGCAGAAGGTTGAAATTTATATAACAACAATGAGCTAATTATGACCAACCATCCGAATTTCATTAAAATTAGACGAGTAATTTTTAAGATATGTTGGTCCGCATCAATTGTGAACAGACCGACAGACAAACAAGGGACCAAAAATGTTCCCGAATGTCTGAAACGGATTTCTGTCTTGGAGTTCTTCAAATCGAAGACAAAAAAAAAAAGAAACAGGTCAAGTGTGTGCTGGTCAGCTCACAGCGAGGGTCCGTAGGCCACACTATATAGTGTTCAACTGTAAAGTGTATAAACAGTGTTTTTTTTAAAATGCTAAAAAGCTTACTTTGAACCATTCTAAGGGTCTGATATTCTCAAAACACACTCTGATTTATTTTTTTTTGCCACTAAACCGGACTACAAAAATATAAATACATCGAAAAGACCATAATTATATAAGAAACGTATTTTGTCAATAAAAAATAAAATAATATTTTTTTCGAAATTTCCAAATAGTGGTATCTTTACATTTGGTCTTTACATGTTCTGGAATTTTTTCAGATTTTTTGCACTTCACATAAGCGAGATAGAGGAGGGGGGGGGGGGGGGGGACACGTTTCAAACTCGCCTATGGTCGCCCTATCAAAGTTATAACCAAAGAATTATATATTTTTGTAATCAGCTCGACGTACCCTTTCATATGATACCCCTCACGGTGTCGAAAAAAAATTAAAAAATTGAACCCTTATGTTTTTTTACCCTAATATTTTTGAAAAATATTTTTTTTAAGTCGCTATATTTTTAAAATATGTGGGCAGGTACAAGACACATACATGCCAAATTTCAATGTGATCGGACAAAAGGTGTAGCCGTGAGAGCAGGCGAGAGGACGGACGGACAGACACACGCAGGAAAATATAAGGGTCCTTGGTTTTGCCTACGGACCCTAATTATCTTCTTCAGGACGATCACATAGCTTCCATCACTTTCGGTAAGCTCGCGTAAGCAAAATAGAAAACTCCGCGAATTTTAAATTGAATATATATATATAGATATATATAAATAAAACATTTATTGTTTTGTAAAGCAACAACATTTATACATACATGTGACTATATCCTATGTTGTATCTTGTATTTATTTCATAAAACTGATGAGAGGATTACATAATATACACTAACAGATGAAATGCGGCTGGCATACTTTAACATTGACTCTATTTTAGACCTTCAACCTTTCAAATATTTATATATATATATATATATATTATATATATATATATATATATATATATATATATATATATATATATATATATATATATATATATATATATATATATATATATATATATATATATATATATATATAAGCTTTAAAGTTGTAAATGTATAATTTGGATACACGAGGAAGGTCCAAGCACTGATACACTAAAATACCTTGATATCGATTTGTGAATACAGAGATAAGCCATCCACCCTGTCCAACCGAAAATAGCCAAGATAATACCTAGTTAGTTCTATCTGTTCAAGCAGATTTCTAGTTTCTTAAAAGTTGGTTTATCAGGCTAAAAGTTGGTTCATTGATCAGGCTAAAAGTTGGTTCATTGATCAGGCCAAAAGTTGGTTCATTGATCAGGCTAAAAGTTGGTTCATTGTTCAGGCCAAAAGTTGGTTCATTGATCAGGCCAAAAGTTGGTTCATTGATCAGGCTATAAGTTGGTTCATTGTTCAGGCCAAAAGTTGGTTCATTGATCAGGCCAAAAGTTGGTTCATTGATCAGGCTATAAGTTGGTTCATTGATCAGGCCAAAAGTTGGTTCATTGATCAGGCTATAAGTTGGTTCCTTGATCATGCCAAAAGTTGGTTCATTGATCAGGCTAAAAGTTGGTTAATTGATCAGGCTATAAGTTGGTTCATTGTTCAGGCCAAAAGTTGGTTCATTGATCAGGCCAAAAGTTGGTTCATTGATCAGGCTATAAGTTGGTTCATTGATCAGGCCAAAAGTTGGTTCATTGATCAGGCTATAAGTTGGTTCATTGTTCACGCCAAAAGTTGGTTCATTAATCAGGCCAAAAGTTGACGACAAATCTTTGATACTTACACCATCTCTATATTATGAATAAGATCTGAAATAAAATTAATGTTCTTCACAGTTTTGAACAACTAATCAAAGAAAAACCAGGTCAGTACAAACAATGATAATAATCCAGGATGGGTCAGCAGTGACTGACCTAAAGCGGAATACTAATTATATCTACTACTCTCCAGATGTCTGATAAGAGATAAGACTAATGGTTTCTATTCAGGTCTTATTATAGTATTGACGTTTTACCTTATTAACTCAGACCAACTTTCTCATATATGAGTTAATAATACTTTACCGTTTTCCATTCACTAGTTTTCGTGTTTGCGTAGGCAAATTTAATTATTATTGAAAATTTCATCACAATTTATCATAAAAAAAGTAACTTCTCCTCGGCGGGGAATCGAACCCGGCCTCTCTCCGTCCGCGTTTAAAGCAATTTACTCAGGAACTAGTTTTTTTTCTCAGGAAAACGGCTTATATCGTTAGTTTCGTATTCAAATCGAATACATATTATATTTTTTAAATTAAAATCGTGGCAACAGTTTTCAAGAAGTAAAAAAGCTCCACGCGTCTGACAGACAGACATTTTTTTTTAAAAAAACAAATCACTTTTTTGAATTCAGGGAACCTCAAAACGGGGAAATCCATCAAAATCTAATGTTCGCGCCTTCACAATACTTTCTTTTTTTATGAGAAAGTAAAAAAAGTTTTTTCAAAAATGGATTTCAGTCCAGAAATTTCCTTCTTCAGAAAAACCGCAAAGCTTTAATTAAGCTCGGAAGCAATATTAATATGTATTCTTATAAATTTAAAACAAAATCATTTGTCGAAGTCAAATTTCAGAAAACATTTTTGCACACACATGAATCTGAGTGAATTTAGAAATTACGATTAACATTTAAAATAAAGCAATAAGGTATTTGGCACGATGAAAATTTCAAACAGTATTTTTACTTAAAAATTCTTCGTGTTTTAAATTACGTTTTGGATCATCTCCACGTATGAATGGTGCAGCAGCTTTTAATAATATGACAGAATGTAAACAAAAAAACACGTGCCAACATTTAATTTTGTAAACAAGGTGGACTTACGAGAAAACACAATGATTAAGACGTTCAGTAATATCTCTAGGGATAACAGTGTGTCACAATTTATTAACGGACGGAGAAGAAAATTATTATTTGGACCGAAATACCAGGGGAATTAAGATATAACTGATGTCTTCTCTGAAATAGTACATTACGCGTCGAGTGTGGAAAGTAGCATTTTGCATGCGAGTGTGGAGTTTGCACCCGAGCGATAGCGAGGGTTGTAAAACCACACGAGCAATGCAAAATGCCGTTTTCCCTCGAGTTGCGTACCGTACTTTATCTACGATTGTTAGATTATAATAATAAATACAGAAAAAAATAAACTTGCTCTATGTAAGTTCGTATCTCTTCTCTTGATAAAGATGGCATTAATGTTGAGTTGTATTTTTAGCCGAATTAATTATTTCTGGAGGAGTATTATTCTCTACATTTTCGTCAAAGCCACTTGATTCATTCATTGTTTTTCACTAAAAACTCGATATAAACAGTTACTTTAATAAAAGAATAGCAAATTAGTTTTGTTAAATGTAAACAAACTCGCTAATCGTGCGTAAAGCTGAAGAATTCCTCTTCCTAGATATAATGTTTATATTTCGTATCAATCGTAGATAAAATATTAAACTATAACAAGACCTTTGTTTAAATTATTCAATATTCAACCGGAAATTTCAGTTTGGACTAATAAATTTTAACTAACATTTTTTTACCCACCTCTACAGTGGCGTATCCAGGGGGGGGCACAGGGGGCACGTGCCCCCCCCCCCCCCCCCAGACGGACCCAGACCCAATAGAGTAAAAAAAAAAAAAATACACAGTATTTTTTCTTTTTAATACATATTTTTACATTCACCTCATATTCAATTTCACCTCATATTCAATTTCACCTCAGAAATGCATAATAGCGCTGTTTTGAGAGGCAATATTTTCAAAATTTTCCGGGGGAGGGCCCCCATAGATCCCCCCCAATAATTAACTGCAGACGAAGCCAATGACTTACAGTAAGATATTGTACTGCAATAACCATCAGCATAACATTTTCTAACCAATATGTTCTAAAACAGTTAGTGTTACTTGGGCGCGTAGATTTTTTTTAAGGGGGGGGGGGGGGGCAACTGCTTTGTTGAATAAGTAGTTCCCTTTTCTTGTTTTACAACAATGAATTACCTCCCCCCCCCCCCCCCAATCTAAACTGACTTTGAATGTGCCCCCTCCAGACCTAGCCGCTGGATACGCCACTGCACCTCTAAACTCTTTTTCAAATTAGTATTGTTTTTTGACACTCAGGTTGACCAACCTACGTGAGGGAAGAAATAAAATCCCACAGGCCTAATGGCCTGTGGAGAGAGGGAAATGCATCATTTGTTTGTCAACAAAAGAAGGTTATTTTACTCCTTCAACAAATCGCGATCTTTTTACCTGGTTAGATTTTCACTTCTTATTAGCGAATATGCTTTGAAATTTAATGTAAGAGTTTATTTCCTTTATAGAATCATAAAATTTAATGTCGGTAATAAAATTTTATAAAAAGTATAGACTTAAAACTTCTTAGATGAAGAATATATTTAAGACGGTGATATTATTTGCTTGATGCACTGTTGATATATGTAATTCCAAAAATTGGAATTAAATATTTGAGCAGATAATTGATGGTGTTTACTTAATAACGGTAAGGAATAAAAGCAAGGGAGAAACGATGTTAACTACACAAGGAACAGTAAAGAAGTGTAAAGATTCAAGCGGTGGAGGTTATGAAGTATCTTCGAACGGTTACTCGTAGGCCCGCGCCCCTACACAAGGGAAATTTTTGGAACTAAGTTCCTTATGGCACTTTCAGCCTGGGAGTGAATCACCGTTACTAAATAACCGTCACGAAATCACCGTCACGAAATCTACAGATGACGATAACTTGAGTAAAAGATCACCAAGTTAGATGAAATTTGGTACACATGTTCATTTTACCAATGCCCAGGCTGAGTTCGTGGGAAAACGTTATCCACGCGCAACGCTCGCGTAAACGTAAACTTCAAAAGTGTTATTAAGGAAGCCTGTTACTTGACTTGTTTTGATTATTTTTGTTATATATGTATGTCAAAAATGTCACTTTGTTTTGTAAATAAATAAAATATAATCATGTAAAATTTCATCCTGATACAAGCAGAAGCTGTAGAGTAGGGAAGAGATATATTTTATAATATTTTAAATTAATTGGCCGGGAAGGTAGAAAACAGTCCTATTTCAATCCTAACTTCTTTAACAAACATACTCTTTCACTATAAACTCATCATTATCAACATTTTTCTTATATTTAATATATATTTATAGTAAGACGCTTGCTTTAATTATACAAATAATGATTTTCTTTTAATTTTGCCTTAACTCTGCTAGGTACGAACAGTTGGTTACTTTTAATTTTGTCTCTTTTCTAACTCCGCCATGTATAAGTAGTTAGCAATGTATACGTACTTAGCAGTGTGATTTTATAATTTATATTTAATGAAAAATGTAAGGAACTTCGTTCCTACCGGGTGTCCCGCGACACCACACGTATTTTTTTATTTGCCTAGTTGGCCCGACCTTCTAAAATTCAAAATCCAGCGCTCTCATTGGCTCTCTCTGGATTTTCCCGCGCTGTCAAAAAACAATACTAATTAGAAAAAGAGTATAAGACTTAAAACATTGGTATTTAAAAATGTAATGTTCTTAAATATAAGTAGCCTACTCGTATGTTTCATTATGAATGATAGGGGCGCAGTACGCATTGTACACGACATCTTGGCTTGTAAGGCCTTAAGAAGGATGTCTATACAAGGACACAACGTGAAGAAATTATCAACTATTTTGTTTAAAATCAGGAGTACCATCTCTCATTATAGTGTTAAGCTTCCACGGAAGGAGTCTTCATCCAACAATAGATTCTCACCGAACAAGGGGGGAAGTAAACATAGAAATGCCACATTCCTTAGGCGTAAGTGTAGCCTGGAACCCCAATTTGAACCGCATTTCCCCAGATCCCATATAAAACGATTGTCTGATCCGACGTCGTCCGACGTGAGTGTCTATCCCAAGTAGCACGACTTTGTCCCTAGGATATCCACAGTACCAGTCACTTGGTCCATTGACACATCCTGTGGAGGGTAGAATGTTTGCTTCTGGATGACTTATGGCTGATTCGAGTCTGCCCTTCTAACGTCCATGGGACTTCTATAGAATATCCAGCAGGATATGCTATGGACAGTTTTGGGACATATTCTGGATGCTTAAAAGGCCCTACACACGACCACTCAACTGTCGGGACCAACCAAGGATGTTATATAAAGGGGATGGAATGTTAAGAAGGGGTTTAGGGCAAAAAAGTGACCCCATGGAGGTAAGAGAAATTGGAGAGAAAAATCATACTGCGCATGCTCCACGACCTTTGAACTGGGACAAATTAAATTACCTTCTTTAACAGGTTATAAACTGAAATTATAAACAAATTCTTAGTAACCTATAACCAAGAGGAAGGTAATTTGTCCCATTGGAGCTAATATTTTACATATCGTCATGGGGTCACTTTTTTGCCACAACCCTCCATCCACTTTATATAAGATCCTTGCGGGACCAACCCCCTTGGTCTCGACGGTTGGAGCGTGTGTAGGCTTGCCGCCAGACAAAACCGTCGGGAGCTCGTTAGCCCCAATTCCTGTCAATTTGGATCGTGTGTAGAGCTGTCGGCCGACTCCTGAACCCGACACAACTTATGTTAAAGTTCCCTTTGCTTCCGGTAAAACTATCGGCAGTATGTAAACAAAACTACTACCTATTTTCCCCACGCAATTTGCGCTGAATGTCACGGGAATGATACAAATTATTCTTCATATTCCATAGTGGGGTTTTGTTATAATCTTGCGCGATTAATTTTTCTATATCCATAGTGAATATACTAATAAATAAGTGCTAAGCTTAAAGTAAACAAGGTATTTAAACTGGCAACTACGAGCGACATCCCATTTCAATTGGAACAGGCGATAGTTGCCTGTTGTCACCGGTAGTATCGCATGGTCACCTCCTCAAGGTACCGTGTAAAGGACGACGTTATATTGTACTCTATATATTCCGATTGGTCACGCATAGTCGCCTGGTCGCCACGTCGCTTACAGTGGACGACTGGCCTTATGGTAGGCTTTGTTCCGCTGGTCCCCCAAAGACGAGACTCATTCCTTTACAAAATCAATTGGTAACTCTATGTGAATTTTCCCCGTCATAAAATACCGTTGGATTGAGATATGGGACTGCAAACAAACATGTTCCGTCGGCCCGACATTGTCGTCGGTTATCGCCATATCAGGCTCCCTCCTCCAATGTAGGCACCTAGATTATAAACTTGGTGATTGTTTTCCTTCCGTTGACGTCCGATTATTGCCCGACATCGGATCGGGAGAAATACCGGATCAAATAGGTGTAGCCTTTTAGGCGGCCATAACTTTGCGTTCGGTAGACCCGTCAGGCTTATCACATAAGGTGTATAGCGGACTTTGAAAATCTAGTATACATAGAAAAACCAACATGTCTATACGAAGTAGTTTCATCAGGAAGTGCTGAAGTCCATGGATAAATAAAAGTTAAAAGATTTAATCATCAAGTTAACTAAGTCGAGTCTTAGAAAGGAAGGCTATATTTCTCAAAATCTAATCATATTTCTAAAAGCAAGAAATAACCGAATGAAAAAAAACAAACACAGAGTGATCTGTTTATCAAAGAAGAGTGAAAGAATAAACACAGAAATATTATTTTTTTATAAATAAAACATGAATGAAGAAATATTTCATTCAAACCCACTTCCTTTCTAAAATTGATTGTGTTATCAACTCACACAATGTAAATACTTTTTTCTTTTTTTGTTTTTTTTTTCTTACAACAAATGATTTTTTTAATTTATTTTTATAATGTTTCTTTTCTTTAAAACAAAAATGTTCCTCAACATAGATTTTTAAAACAAAGCCAACATACTATGTTATCTATGTTTTTAACATAGACAATTTTAAAACTGCTTGTTGGTCCCATATAAGATTTAACATTATGCGCCAATTTGTTTCTCTTCCACTTGCGCACAAACGTACATTTATTTACACCTATATCTTTAAAAGTACTTATTTGATTTTTTATGAAATTTTGATGGTTCATCGAAAGTAGCCCAAGATAGCCCCAGATTAATTTCAACCGTCTTCGCTCCTCAAATTTTGCTTAATTGATACTTTACATATAATGTAAAAAAAAATCAAGACAAATTTGACAGATTTAAAAAACGGGGGAAAATAAAATAAATTGAATAATAATAAGTTTTAAAAGCATAAAATCATTAAATTAAACGAAATAGGACACGAGGAAGCTATGTGCCACACTAATTGGAGTATTTCTAAAATTACATCAAAAGGTATAGACAGGTATAAACAGATTGTTATTACACTGATACTAATGGTGTCCGAAGACTAAGAGATTATAAATTTAAAATTGAATACTTACAATTATTATTTTTAAATAATATTAACAGTGTAATTACCAATTAAAGTTTCCTAAAATCTCAACAAAAACACCTAGATTAGGTTAATAAAATTAGCTTGTTTACTCAAAATTATGTTAAACAAACAGTTTATTTAAATAAAGGAATCGAAATGACCTGATTTAACTTACAGGTCATATTATAACGACAGTAAATAAATAAATAAATTTTTAGTTTATCAATTAAAGTTATTAAAACAAACCTGATTTAAAATAGGTCAGGTCAGCTTGACAGTAAATAAATAAACTTTTTAGTTTATCAGTGGAAATTATTGTATCCCAGCTGATTAAAAATAGGTCAGGCCAGATGGAGCTGGACAGTAAAAAAACAAAACTTTTTCCGTGGTAGGCTGTGAAATAGTAACTTTAGAGCCTAAAAAACATAGCTAAAATCCATTTTTTCATTACGTGGGCTTAAAAAATCTTTTCATTACTCCTAGCTGTAAAGAAAAAATCTTTTACGTCCTAGGCACTAAAAGATTTTTTCTTTACGGCGGGTAGTTGTCAAAACTTCCGTTAGTACCGCTGCAGTCTTTGTAGAAATGCTTCTAGTACGATAAAAATCCGCTAGATGTCAATGCGTTTTATTTATCTTTTCTTATAGTGTAACCTCATTTTAAGGTTTCTTTTTTTAAGTCTTAAGTATGTACTAATATTTGTTATTATTATATATTGATTAGTGATTAATATTTAATGTTTTTTCATTGTCTGCTACCTCGGAAAAAATAGCATATGCTACGCGACTTTGAAGTGTTTTTTCTTTACCGCGGCAATTACATTTACTGTCTCGCTTCGCTCGACAGTAAATGTAATTGCCGCGGTAAAGAAAAAACTCACTTCACAGCCTTGTAACATAATATACTATTTTGATCTATCAGTAGTGTCAGTTCTATTTTATAATGGTTTTGGTTTTGTTTATTTAGTAATATGTCAATGGGGCCTGGGTGGCTCGGAGGCTAGAGCGCTTGCTGTGCTATAACGCAAGTTAAGCAGCATCGAGCCGGGTCAGAAGGTGACCGCAGCTCTGGGTTCGATTCCACCAGGTTTCTGCCTGGAAACCATGATGATGACACTCCTGGTTGTATCACAACTAGGAGGGGAGTCATGGTTAACAACCATATCTCACACGCGTGTGAAGATTTCGGTCCCTAACCCGGGTTTGTTCAATGGGCCCACCTAAGTGGCCTGCGAATTCGGGTGTAAAAGCCCCCCCGGAAAAAAAAATGTGTGGGGCTCTCACGCATTAGAAGTGAAACTTAAGTTCTAGAATGCATTGCTCTCTTTCATTTTTTGACGAATTTATTATTTCATTATTAGGTTATGTTATTATCAGTTCATCGGGATTAAAACCCAAAAGAAAAAAAAAAATGGTTATGGGAAATTTAATTGAAAAAAAATAAAAAAAAATATTCCTACGCTAAGGCAACCGCATTTATTCCAATACAAATAAATGTTTTTTTGATTTGCCGGTCTTTAAATAGATATAATACAATTAATCTGTAAAAATGTTACACTTGGACGAGGCTCGAATCGCAAACTTCGTTACACGATGTCACTATATGAAAAAATTCACTCTACCGCCGCCAAAGATGTTTCACTTCAAAAATATATGTCAAAGTTAAATTAACATTAGCAACCTTAATTCGACTTGACTGTATAAGTTGTTGATATTTGGCCTTATTGTTCCGTAGTATTTATTAAAGTTGTTGAAATTGAAATAGAAAATATGTGTTGATTATATTTTATTATTGGTTACAAGCCCTTTATTTAGAAATAAAAGTAAAAGAATTAATTTAGATTAAGTTAGGTTATTATAGACAAGATATTATATCTATTTAAAGACCAACAAATCAAAACAAACCTTTATTATTATTGGAATAAATGTGGGTTGTCTTAGCTTAGCAATAACAAATCATTTCGAGGTGTGTCGTCGGGACACTAGTCGATTATATAAATTATTATTCCATAATATTTAAATATTTACCTAAAGATTGATTGCTGTGCGATGAATTAAGAGCAGGTTCGTCCGAAGGCCACTCAATGTCCCACATCGCGATGTTTTTAAAGAAACAATTAATAAAAATAGTTTTTAAACAGAACAATTAAGAAAAAAAAAATAAAATCAAAAGAAAAAACAGAAGTACGCACTAAGAAATGAAGATGCGAACGGCTCAAATTTCAAAATAATTCTAAAACGGTCAAACATAGGAGGAAGTTTGGACGAGTAGTGATGCGTTAGTGTGACGAAATATATACATAGAAACAGATAAAAACATTAAAACTACTGTAGGTGGGGGTATATAGCAAATAAATTCTAAAATGTCTGAAATATTACAAGATAGTATAGAGGCAGGCAGTGAAAGAAAAAGCTATAATGTATTTTTTAAAAAATAAATAAATAAATTGAATGTATATTTTTTATTTGGACACTATCCAATTTGGCTTTCGACTAATGAACTATACCAGGAAGAAAAATGTTATGAATGATCTTCAGAGGAAAAACCAACCGGATAGAAATAACACCAAAAAAAAAAAAATAAATAAATAAGCCGGAAAATCACGAGAGAAATTGCTTGGTTTGCATAAATAACAAAATTAATATGAAATAACCAGTTATTATAAAATATCTTGGAATCTAGTGCTATAAAATTCGTATTAATAATAATAATAATAATAATAATAATAATAATAATAATAATAATAATAAAATGTTTACAAAAAGAAAATTAAAAACTTAATATGAATTTATACTTTTAATATATTATTAAGTATTAGATATTCGATTTTAATATTGGTTTCTTTATTTTATAAGATAAAAAGAAAGTATTAAGTAAATAATATAATTAATAAAAAATTAATGTTGAAAAAAAAAAATGTTATAGCTTAATTAAAAGGAAATTCATTAAATTACCTTCGAGTAAATGGTAACTTGTTAATTTTTCCAATAAAATTTTTCTAGATAATAAGTTAAAAATAGTAATTAAATGAGAATATTTTATTTATTTAATTTTTTTTTTTTTATGAAATCCTTAATAATCAATTGAAGAATTTTTTTTTTTTAAATTACCTAATCCAAAATATAATTATTATTAATTAAAAAAAAAAAAAAAGTAGTAAAATGGATAACTTATAGTTAAGATATGAATATTAATTAATAAGAAAAATATGAATTGGTATTTAAAGTTTTCATTAATAATATAAAGAAAAAATTATAAATTGAAAAAATATATCAATGAATGAAAAAAATAGATATAATATTAATTAAAATGGGATCATTATTAAATGCAATTGACATTTATAAAGGTTTTTTTTAATATTCAGCATTGACTTCATAAATTTACTAAGGTATAGTTTAAGTTTTAGCAGCTAAGCAAAAGTTACATTTTATTTATTATTTCATTGTAAGTTTGAAATAAGTTACATAAATTTAAATACTGAGAAGGGGGAGTTTAGTTAAAAATAAACGACTGAGGGTAAAAACCGGATTAATTCATACATTTATTTTAGAAGTTTAAATTATTAAGTTGATATTAAGGTCAGTAAACAACTAAAGAACTGACACAATAACTTCATTGTTGATACTAATAAAAAAAGATTAATGAAAAATGGGTTAGTTTAATGATAATATAACGACATCAGCTGATTTAAAATGTCATAAAAAAAAAAAAATTGTGTGAGGCTCTCACGCTTTAGAAGTGAAACTAAGTTTTAGAATGCATTATGCTCTCTTTAATTTTTTGACGAATTTATTATTTTAGGATTAAAAAATGGTTATGGGAAATTTAATTGAAAAAAAAAAAAAAAAAATTGCTACGCTAAGGCAACCACATTTATTCCAATAAAAATAAAGGTTTGTTTTGATTGGCTGGTCTTTAAATAGATATAATACAATTAATCTGTAAAAATGTTATACTTGGACGAGTCTCGAATCGCACACTTCGTTACACGATTTCACTATATAAAAAAATTCACTCAACCGCCGCTAAAGAAGTTTCACTTCAAAAAAAGATTAATGAAAATGGGTTAGTTTTATGATAATATAACGACATCAGCTGATTTAAAATGTCATAAAATAAATAAATAAGAAGATTAAAAACGAAATACAATAGGGATTCATTTCTTTCCAAAGATTGAAAGTGAGTCACGAGGTCTATAAATGTTTTTGGCGGAATTAACGGTTCAATATACGGGTGAGAAAATCGCGCGTACTACAATAATAGTAGGCTTTCATTATAGGCGCAGTGTTGACGATAAACGCGAGATGAAGAGGCTCAAGATTAAAGAAAGAGCTGCAAATCTAAACAATGGGAACTGCTACTCGAGAAGATGCTAGAGTGGACCCGCTCGCGAGGGTGAACAACCTTGGACTGCGGGGGTAGGACATGCACCTAGCTTACCATCCCCTCGAGCTTTACGAGCCTGTAGTCACGTAGTCATCGTCAACAGGCACCGGGTAAAGGTACTTTCATATACCCAACATCTCCCCTCCTTCTGACTCGTGCAGAGGACTCGAGGAATCAACCTACGTAAGAAGTGGCCTTCATAAACAAAGGCGCAGGCACTACTTCTAGTGTTGATGATGCATCAAAACAATATAATACATATATATTATGGAATAATTCCAACGAAGCTAATTGGTCATTATAGAAGCGAGAGCAAAATGAATAAGACATAGATACATATGTATTATTAATAAAATGGATGTGTGTGGAATCTCACGTAAAAAGTGTTTCGAGTAATTCTATGGACTATCACCTTCATTAAAAAATCAGAAGAGAGTAACAATCTAAAGAAGGTGTACGGAATGTACTTATATAGACTGTTACTCCCCTTATAAAAACAAGAGTGTAATATTCCTTTGTCCTAGAGTACATTGGACTAAACATCCCTTAATTTTAATAGCAATTTAGGCAAAGGAAGATATAAATAATTATATTATAAAATAGTCTGCCAATTAGTGTGGCACATAGCTTCTTCGCGTCCAATGTCGTAAAATTAAAAATTATTTTATCTCCAGTAGGGAGAAAACGTTATGATTTTAAATTAATTTAGAGGGACTAAACCAGGTCTTTTCATCCCTGAACTCAAAAAGTAGGGAACAAAAGTAAAAGTAGGGCGAAAAAGTAAAGTAGGGCAAAAAAGTAAAGTAGGGCAAAAAAGTAAAGATTGCAACTTAATTATTTTATAACAGTAGAAAATGAATGGCAAATGTAATGAAGTTGTTGAAATCAGGTTGGCGGCACTGCGCTTTTTTGACCATGTTTATCATAGATTCGTTGTTTATAACCTGCATCTAAATAACCTTCTATTTGAGTTTAATCCCAATACTTATTTGTTTTTAATATTGAATCTCTTATATCTGCTATTAAAAGTGCTAATAATTACTGTTATTTATTAAAATAATTAATAAAAAGTGTGCAATGGACAAAAATGTGTATTTTCTTCCTACTGGAGATAAAATATTGTATGTACCTCGTGAGTAAAGTGCCATTATTCCCCTCGCGATAATTATCCTCTCGGCTGCGCCGCGGGAGCTAATAAGTAATTCCCTCGGCTTCGCCTCGGGATTTAGGGACCCCATGGTTCCTTCGGCTTCGCCTCAAGAACCAACTTTTTCGCTCAGGGAATAATGCCTTACTTTACTCCCTAGGTGCATAAATAACTATTATGCTTTAAAAACCTATTATTATCAGTTTATTTAATGTTTCCCTCGTTTTTTTACATCTGTCAAAATTGTTTTGATTTTTTACAAGCACTAGAGTTCAATTTAGCAAAATTTAAAGAGCGTAGATAGTTGAAATTAATCTGCGGGCTACTTTCGACAAGCCATCAAAATCTCATAAAAATAAGAAGTAGGTACCTATACCTTTTGAAGATATAGGTGTACAAAAAAAATGTATGTTTTATGTTTGTGCGCACGTGGAAGAGAAACCAATAGGCGCAGAAGGTTGACACTTATATGGAACCAATGACGAACAATGGGCTAATTATGATCTACCATCCAAATTTTAATAAAATCGGACGAGTAGTTTTTAAGATGTGTTGGATCGCAAAAATTGACCGACAGACAGACACGGAACCAAAAATGTTCCCTGATGTCTAAAACGGATTTCTGTCTTGGAATATTTAAAATCAAAATGTTGTTGTTCTTCAAAACGATCACATAGCTTCTGTTACCGGAAGAGAACGAATCTGTTGCTTCCGAGATTACCGATGAGGTAACTCGGAAGCAAAAACGCAGGGGAATAACGATCTAAAGAAGCTTTTTTCTTATACATTATAATAACTTGTCAGTGGGTAAGTTTAAAAAAAAAAAAAACTAGCTTAAATGATCAATAAATCATGAAAAATAAAAATTTTGCTAATTGCTTTTACATCAGGGATCATTTTTGGTTCCGTGTCTGTCTGTCGTTCAATTTTTGCGAACCAACGTATCTTAAAAACTACACGTCCAATTTTAATGAAATTTGGGTGGTAGGTCATGAGTAGCCCATTGTTGGTCCCATATAAGTTTCAACTTTTTACGCTCATTTGTTTCTCTTCCACATGGGCACAAACATTCATTATTTTACACCTATAGCTTCAAAAGTACTTATCGGATTTGTATGAAACTTTTATACTTTTATAGGCTCCAGATTACTTCGAACCGTCTGCGCTCTTTTTCTTTTGCTTAATTGATACTTTAATTCAAGTAAAAAATCAAAACAATTTTGACAGATTAAAAATGCACGGGAAACAATAATGGCTTGTAAAAGCATAAAATCAAAAAGTACGTAATAGCATGCGAGAAAGCTATGTGCCACACCAATTGGCAGTCAGGCAGTCTATTTTTTTATGTCTATAGTCTTAGGTGATTTAGATGACTCAAAAAAGGTTAAAACTCACTGATGTATTTGTTTACCTATTCAACCTAATTTGTTTATCTTTATGCAGGTAATGATCCTTACTTCCATTTTGTCGTAATTTTTTTACAGCTTGTAGCTTAACCTCCTTTAAAAAACCACCTCCTCCATGATGAGTCGCTGTCACAGATTGGAGAAAAACAACTAGACTAGAACCTATAATGTATATTTTAATCATTAATCGCTTAAGGAAACAAGCCTTCATAGTTGAATTCCGATAAACGCTAAAATCCATATTATAATAGAGCCGCGCGTACACAATGATATGTGTGAGAAAAGAAAACTAGAGTGAGTCACAAACCTTGGCCTTGAACAAACAGCTGCCATTGTTTCTTGTAAGTAAACCAACGCTATCACTCTAATATTATCATATTTGAACTAAACAATATTTTGTTAATTGCTTCCGTAATAGGTTTTACACAGTTAATTTTACTACTGTAACAGGTTATTTAACTTAAAATTATAATTATTTCGGTGATGTCCTCATCGCATCACCTGCTAATAATTATTAATATCCAATATAGCAGTTATCAATTTTTCGGGAATAGGTCTGAAAGGAATTTGAAAGGTTTACTTCTACAAATTTCGAGCTCCCTTTGACCCCTTAAGGGCTTAAGCTCTTTCGAGGTACCTAAATTCTTCATTTTTTTTCTAATCTAAAGAAGGTGTACTTCTTGTTGTTCTTCTTTAGACTGTTACTTCCCTTATAAATACAGAAGTGTGATATTCCTGTGTCCGAAAGTACATTGGACTAAACATCCCTTTGTCATAATACTTATTCAGTCAGTCATTTATATTCTTAAAAAGCATAGGGGAAGGGGAGTAACAATCTATAGGTTTACTGAGTGTTCTTATTTAGATTGTTACTCCCCTTATAAAAAAATCAGAGGGGAGTAAGTATCTAAAGAAGATGTAAGGAATATTCTTCTTTAGACTGTTACTCCCCTTATAAAAACAGAAGTGTGATATTCCTTTGTCCCAAAGTATATTGGACTAAAAACATCCCTTCTTCTTAATAGTTTTTTAGTCAAAGTCATTTTTATTCTTAAAAAAAACAGGGGGAGTAACAATCTAAAGAAGTTGTAAGGAATATTCTTCTTTAGACTGTTACTCCCCTCATAAAAACAGAAGTGTGATATTCCTTTGTCCCAAAGTATATTGGACTAAAAACATCCCTTTTTCTTAATAGTTATTTGGTCAAAGTCATTTATATTCTTAAAAAAAAACATAGGGGAGTAACAATCTAAAGAAGTACCTAATTTTGTTTAGTAGAGTCACAAAGGGAACTTGTTGATTGAATTATTCTGATTCTAACCATTTTCACTTATTCCGTGTACTGGACTGTCATTGTTAAAGATTAAAAATAAATATTTTATCTATAATTAAATAGTCGGATGAGATGTAGTAATTCACATAAATCCCAGGTTAGTTTTCCCTTTCAGTTAAAGAAAATGAGCATAACAAACATCACTGATATATTTAACTTATAGAGAAAATGCGCATTTTTGCGGGGATTCTATAATCTATAACATAAAATCATCGACAGTTTTACGTCAATTTATTTCCTTTAGTTCAAATTACGTTTATCGCCGCTTGGAACGTGGAAAACCAAGCGATATTAACACAAAGCTATTACTAGTGATGCGGTGCATAAAGAACTCGCGTAGAGTGGTGCTTTTATATCATCACACTATGTTCTCAATAATGATATCAGGATAATATTTCAGTAAAACCTGACATTCTTATTTAACCTGAAAAGATCATTAAAATAATTTTGTCTATTACCTTTATTTAATAATATTAACGCAGGCTCGCTGCGCTCGCCTCTTGATTCAGCATTTCTAGTAAATATGTATTAAATAAAGTTATTGCAGGCTCGCTGCGCTCACCTGTTGATTTAGCATTTGTAGTAAATATGTATTAAATAAAGTTATTGCAGGCTCGCTACGCTCGCCTGCTTACACAGTAAATATAGTAATTATTTTATAAAATAAAGAAGGCTCGCTACGCTCGCCTATTTGATTCAGAATTTGTAGTAAATATTTATTAAATAAAGTTATTGCAGGCTCGCTGCGCTCGCCTGTTGATTTAGCCTTTTTAGTAAATATTTATTAATTATAGTTATTTTAGGCTCACTACGCTCGCCTGTTTGATTCAGAATTTGTTGTAAATATTTATTAAATTAAGTTATTGCAGGCTCGCTGCGCTCGCCTGTTGATTTAGCCTTTGTAGTAAATATTTATTAATTAAAGTTATTTTAGGCTCGCTACGCTCACCTGTTTATACAGTTAATACAGTAATTATTTAATCAAATTAAAGAAGGCTCGCTACGCTCGCCTGTTTGATTCAGAATTTGTTGTAAATATTTAATAAATAAAGTTGTTGAAGGCTCGCTACGCTCGCTTTTTATACAGTAAATATACTAATTATTTAATCAAATAAATTAAAGAAGGCTCGCTACGCTCGCCTGTTTATACAGTAAGTATGGTAATTATTTAATCAAATTAAAGATGGCTCGCTACGCTCGCCGGTTTGATTCAGAATTTGTAGTAAATATTAATTAAATAAAGTTATTGTATGCTCGCCTATTTATAAAGTATTTGTACGTAATCATTATATAATATAATTAATTCAGGCTCACTGCGCTCGCAAGTTTTTACGGCATAACATTATCCAGAAATACTAAATAAATTGGTGAGCGCAGCGAACCTTCAATATACTCAGTTAAATTGAAACTAATTTTAAATGCTGTCTATAAAGGGCGAGCGCAGCGAGCCAACAATAACATTATTACAACTCCTGTATAAACCTGCGATCATAGCGAGCCTGCAATACCTCTATTAAACAACGTTTAACTAAATTTCCAGTGTAAACTGCTTAGTATGCAATAATTATACTAAATAATAATTATCTACAATTAGTTGAAAATATATAGAGTGAAATTTTAATAGTTATTTACTCTTTTCTTACTTCTAAACCCTTTAAAACGATGTATAAAATGCCATACTGACGAAAAACATTTTGTCACTCGCCTTATTGGCCGCCATCTTGAAAATATAAATGATGAAATTTGAAAAGTTATTGACTCTATTCCTACTTTTATAGATCTTTAGATTAATGTATTACATGCCAAGCAGATTAATTTTTTTTTTAATTTTCCGCCATATTGAAAATATTATGTGTGACATTTTTAATACTTAGATATTCCTTTCCTAAACTTCAAAACCTTTAAATTGATGTATAACATGTCATACTGACTAAAAACTTTTTGTTTAGTCGTCCGCCATATTGGCCGCCATCTTGAAAGTGTGAAGTATTAAATTCTATCAGTTAAATATTATTTTCCTCCTTTTAAAGGCCTTTAAAACGATGTATAACACATTAAGCTGACAAACTTTTTTTTTTAGTCGTCCGCCATATTGGCCGCCATCTTGAAAATATGAAGTGTGAAATTTGATTAGTTACATATTCTTTTCCTTCTCTTAAAGACCTTCAAAACGATGTATAACACATTATGCTGGCTTAAAACTTTTTTTTTAGTCGTCCGCCATATTGGCCGCCATCTTGGAAATGTTAAGTGAGGAATTTTCAAAAACTATACAGTTCTCAAAAATGCTGAGATGCATCTACGTGCCAAATTTCGCTGAAATTGATCAATTTTTACTCCAGTTATCGTTAGACAAACAAACAAACAAACAAACAAACAAACAAACTTTTCAAATCCCAAGTCTCTGAAATGAAGAACTCACTACGCTCGTTCAAAAAAAAACTAAAATGTCACTAAGGGTAATAAACTTCAAAGAACAATAACACATTTAAATATATTATTATATTTTTTTTTTTTTTTCCATTTGATCATTTTAACGTGATACAGAGTAAGCATTTGCAATAAATAAATTATGCATTTAGATGGATTAAACAAAAAAAAAAAAAATAAATAAATTATAAAAAAATAAAAAAATAAAAAACATTTAGAAAGAGGTCTTTTATGTAAGTCCTATACGCATTTACGAGTAATATTTATATACAGAAACGACACAAGTTTTGCAATAAATAATTATTAAAATAAAAGTGACGAACAACCTAGAGGCAACATTAAAGCATTACGTAAACTAACGACAACGAACTAACAAACAATAAAATACATACAATCAAGTAAATAATCTTACATATTAATAATATCAGAGTTTTTTTTTATAGTTTGTGACCAAAATAAAACAAAATATATAGTTTTATTGTTGTTTTTTTTTATCGGATTTTTTTTTCTATTTACACAGATCCTTTGACTATTTACAAATAAATTAATAAATAAAATAAATTATGAAATTCTATTTTACATTTTAAATAAATAATTTTAAACATTTAAAAAAAGAAAATATATTTTTAAAAAATCACATCTTACGACTTCAAATAAATTGTAATTTCGTCTAAACAACATAGTAAAAACGTTCGATAAAAATATATATATTACTGGTAAACTAATCGATACATTTTTAAAAAAATACACAAATATCTCTAGAGCTATTACCTAACATCGTTTGAAAATAAATAATATCATCTGAAATTTAGATTTAACTCTGTAAGCATTTTTTTTTTTTAGACATCTAAAATGTTATTCGAAGTTTTACTTATTACCCAATACCGGATGTATTTTAGTGCAACGAATTAGACGATAAGTCGTCTAAGCAGTTTACGAGTTACAACATGAAGTTCTACCACATTTATTAGGTACGCACACAAAGTAAGACAACACCCAACTAAACCATAATACATGACGTGGAACGATAGCCAAGAAATGACACGATTATATTTATAATACTCGTATAAGTAATAGCCAGAGGAAACGTAAAGGTACGCACAACGTAGAGATCTAAGAAAGGAAGGATAAGAGACGCTCCGCCGACAGCAAATGTAACAGTGTAGTTAGAAATTACGGGATTGTCAATCCAAAAATGTTTGGGAATTGGCTAGATTCGTTTATTAACATTAAACGGGAGAATATTTTAGAATTTAGGGGAATGTAGGTAACGTACAAAAAGTTTTCGTTCGTCGTGGCTGCGGCAATGTTTTCAAGTGACGCTGTCCTCCGAGGGAGGGTGTTCTGTCGACTCGACCGCGTCCACGTTCTCCGGCTGCTCGGTCCGTTTAGAAGACACCAGCCGAGCTTGCACTATGTGCAGGTGCCGGAGCACGTAGTCTTCGTGAGGGGCGAGTTCGTGGGCTTTCTTCAAGCAAGTCTCGGCCCGTTCCAGATCACCACGTTCCACGTAGACCACACAGAGGTTGTGAGTCCCTTGGATGTTGTTAGGATCCAGTTCCAGAATCCTTTTGTAACAGTTTTCCGCCGCGTCCAGATCTTTTATATTGTTGATGTAGATGTCTCCGAGGAGAATCAACCCTTTGACGTGATTCGGGTGAAAACGGACGAGCTGGTTCAAGAACGGCGCCGCCTCCAAGGGTCTGTGGTCGTCGGCCAACAACAGAGCGAGATTGAACAAGGCCGATCTGAAGTCTTGCTTGACCTGTATGGCTCGACGGAACCAGTGTTCCGCTTCGGACAGGTCCCTGTCGTCCATGGCAAGCATACCTAGGTTGAAGTAAACGCGCTCGTTGGTCGAGTCTTTCTGAAGAAGTTTGTGCAACCTCTCCCGAGCCACTTTCCTCAGTTCGGCTCGTCCTAGTTCTTGGAGGAGAATGGCGGAGTTGAGAAGAGCTTGCTCGTGGTCGGGGTCGAACTCGAGGGCTTTGTCTAAGTAAGCCAGGGCTTGAGACGCTTTACCCTGCTCTAGGAAAACCACACCGAGATTATAATAGATATCGGGATTGTTACTGTCGTAAAATAACGCACGCTCGTAAACTTCTTGGGCTTCTTTGGTCCTGTTCAATTTGAGAAGAACGTCGCCCCTGTTTATATAAGCTTGAGTGTAGTCCGCTCTCATACTTATAGCTTGCCTGTAAAGAAGATCGGCTTCTTCTAATCTCGTCTCGTTTTTAGCAATCAAATTAGCGAGATTTAGAAAAACGTTTAGATGATTGGGTGCTATCCTGGCTTGGTAACTCTCTCCGGGTTTGGCCTTGGGCAGAAGAGACTTGGCTCTTAAATAGGCTTCCTCGGCCTCTTTATACATCTTCAAGTGGTTGAATGTTCTTCCCACATTGATATGAGCACCGATATCGTCTTCCTGGACACTCACCGCTTTGTTGAAGTATTCGAGAGCTTCGTGAAACCTTCCTTGGTATTCTAACGCATGGCCTACATTATTGAACAATTTAGCGTTGTGTTGGTTGACTCTCAAGCCGGCCATGAACACGCTGTAGTCGGATTCCCACTCCCCGTTCCTCAGGTAAGTCTTAGTGGTGTGGGTGAGGACGAGAACCGATATGCCGACCCACGCTATCTTCTTGAAACCTTTGATGAACAGTTGAAACCACCCGTACGCCACGAGCATGCAGAAACCCATCGAAGGCATATACAAAACCCTTTCGGCAACCACGAACCCAACGGGGAAGAATATATTAGATGCGGGTAGGAACGGGAAGACTATAAAAGAAAGGCTCATAATTATTACGGCCCCTTTATGGCCGGCTATCACCGCGGAATAGACGACACCGCAAAGACCGCAGTATACGGCCAGTGTGGCGGCGTTTCTCACATCTGTAAAAGAGGTGACGAGAGGCACCGTCCCCATGGTCCAATCGCAACAGAGGTCGCAGGGGAATAGAAGTAACCAGGCGTTCAACGATACTAAATAATTGTAAGATAGCTGCCTGACGGGTGTAGGTGCTACTGAAGCGGGATTGTCGAACCTGGTGAAGACAGGCAGTTTAGCACCCATCACGAGGATTCTAAGAGCCAACATGCCCAGAGTGGAGAGGGTGAGCACTCCTAAACGGATGGCCACATTCTTCGACCATGTAAATGAAACTGTTTTCCCGCTTAACACCCATTTTATATTTTGCCACAGATCTAAGAGTTTGAGTTTTTGAATTATAAAGACCTCGTAAACGACACAGATGGCGTTGATAGTTATGCCCTGCTCTTTGCAAAGCATGGCCGTATAAACGCAGATCATCGCCAATATAAGCGGCTGCCAACCGACTCTGTTTTTTTGTTTGGCGGCTTTGGCGTAAAGGATAAAAGCTCCGAGATAGAAAACGGAGGAAAGTGTTTCGGCCCGACCTACGACACCGGTCACCGCTTCCGTATGGATGGGATGGACCGCGAATAACAGGGAAGCTATGAAGCTCGGTAGTTCCTGAAGGAACATCAAGCACATCCTCAGGTACATAACAGACACTAAGCCGTGAAGCAACATATTGACCAGGTGGTATCCCATCGGCTCTAGCTGATGCACGTAATAATTCCACCTGAATGTCAACACACAGAGAGGCCTATAGGACTTGTGGCTCTGCTCCTTATACATAGGCATCCCCCAGAAATCGTTTAAAAAAACATTTTTAAGAGGAGTGTGAGGCCTAAGATCTTTGTTATCTTTAATGGCGCTAATATCATCGAATACGAAGCCACAATAGCAACTGTTATAGTAGCACATTATACACACCGTAAAAATAACAATGTATTTAAGTGTTTGGTTAGTCATGGTTAGTTTAAAAACATTCATTTTAAAATATTTAAAGTACGAGGTACGTCAATAATTTGGTAAGTAGACGTATTCTTCTAGTCTTTTTAAAAAAATAAAAATTCAAAACGGAATTAAACAAACAAAAGCAAGTTTATCATTAAATATTAATATTACAGATAAAAAATTAAATGCGCAATTAGCTACTTGTTTTATCGCTGTTATATAAAAATACGATATTGCGAGAAATACCAGCAGATACAATATATTCGATTGCTTTTCTCGTATTTATTAACGAAAAATGATTAGAATCACGCAAAACTACGTGTTAATAACATGTATTCATTTGGTTAAATTTTGTTTTTCGCAACAGCTGTTGAACGCAACAGAGTTACGAGAAGGAGAGTTAAGGAAAACATCGATAATCTGGGCTTACCGCTGAGGTTCTCCTCCGGGATAGAAGTCGGGGTCGTCGTCATACTTCTAAACACATTCACCGCCAACAACCGATTCGATAAAAACTTTCCAAGATTCTACAGTTTCCTTAGCAAAACAACTCGAGTATCGGCAAGCGAAATGAAACTGAAAAGACGAGACGTTATGTTTTGACGAACTCCACGACGCGCAACGTAGTAGACTGACGGTCTTTGTTGTTGTTTTTCTCCCTTCCTATTGGACGTTGAAAACGTCACACTATCCCCCACCAACCAATAGGATTGCACAACGACATCGAAAAGATCGCAGCTATGTTTTCCCCACGTAAAAAGCCGGATAACGACAAATATCAATACTAAAATAAAATAAAATATCGCGATTTTTTATTAAAAATAATTTAAATCGAAAGGGATATTTGTGTTTTAGGAAAAATTAGTAAATCTGTTTCCCACAATGGTTCTCAAAGCGGCCGTCAGAAAGCAGCACCACTAAGTCACCGAATTAAATAAACGTATAAAAAATAAATTAACGTCGTAACTAATTGTATTATAAAATAAAAGAAAGCCCGTAAAACATAACTAAATAATACTTTTCAAGTAATAAAAAGACTAGACGTGAAAACTGACTATTTCCTTACAAGTAACATTGCGTAGATTCAAGACAAGTTGGCTTATATCTAATTTATATAAATATCAGTCTGAAACACTTAGAAGCGAACAACTTGTGTATTTCCTTGTTTCTTTTCTTCATATCCACAGAATAATTGCGACGAGGGGTCCTGAGAGCAGATGAAACGTTGATTTTCCAGACGACGTTTATCTGGTGTCAATTCCACCGTCGGCAAAGGGTCATTTTATCCGTCAGGCTCGGCTTTCTGCACGCATGCAGCTCCAAAACACTAATTGCACTTCGCAACTCCTTAAAACTTAAATTAAAGCCAAAACTGTGGCCGTAAAAAATATAAAATTCAATAAATAAAAAAAACAACTACATTACGAGTGATAACAGTTGTTTATGTGGCGGCCATCTTGATACCATTGCCATTATCAATAACTTTTCACTATTATTTCCTAAAAATTACTAATTTAATATTAGCTAACCGATAAAAAGAAAAATACATTTTTAATTATATATTTTATATTGAATGATTCAATTTTATTAAAATAATGAGAACGATTATATAAATGAAATTTTAGGGTGAAGGGGGGGGGGGGGGGCTTAACTTGTTACTTTTACAGATTTACAATAGTTTTAAATAGAACAGATTTAGTAACCATACTTTACGTAGCTATGTCTATAGAAATTGTTATTAAATTATGTATGTATTTATGTATATAACAATCTAAAAGGATACTTATGGAAAGTTTAGGCAAGAAAGTGTTTTAATTTTAACTATTTTATAGCTGGCAATCTCATCCCCCCCCCCCTTGTTATTGACTAGTCCCCCCATTGTTGGTAAATAATTGTAACAAGCATACTTTTGGCCAGATCAAATACGCATATTTAGCAACATTTGCACTTGTTATTCCATAAATTTGCGTTAGCTAGTCTCTGAGTATAATCTGTATTCCTGTATTCTTAATTTGGTCAGTAAATCAATAAAGTGAAACAAGGGGTCATCTTCGTTATTTTACACAAATCTAAGGACAAGTTTCCACTATCCTATATAAGTACAGGGTCCAATAAAAAACCAGAAGGGAGTAACAGTAACAATCTGAAGAAGGTGTATGGAATGTTCTTCTTTAGACTGTTACTCCCCTTATAAAAACCCAAGTGTAATATTCCTTTGTCCTAAAGTACATTGGACTAAACATCCCTTTGCAATTATAGTTATTTAGTCAAAGTCATTTATATTCTAAAAAAAAAACATAGGGAGTAACAATCTAAAGAAGTACCTACCAATTTTTTTTCTAAAAAAAAATTAACCTTAAAAAATTAATAACTAATAATTCATTTAGTGGACAAAAGCCCTATATTCTCAGGCTATTATTTTCTTTCTAATAAACAAAAGAAATAATCACATAGCTGGTTTTGTCACAGTTTTTGTTTATAGCTACTTTTGCAACCTAACCCACCTCCATGTTGGATTGGTGTGCTGCAGCAAAAGCAGTTTTATCCAATAAATTAAGCAGTTATAAACTATTATTTTTAACTATTTAAACTATTAATTATTCAGTGTAGCCACTATAATTTTTTTCCTCTTCTATCATATTTTTCAGTTTAAAAGAAGATAGAAATGATTTTGAAGAAGATATAGATTAGTCCCCAGGCCACCATAAGAAGTGAGTCGCTGATTGATAAAGTTTTCTTACCTTATGGAATCACTTATTTATGCCGTGTCCACCGATGAATTGGGTATATGGCAACTGGGCGCTGGGCCATTTCTTTTTTGTTGACATGTCAAACTTGCCCTTCTCCAGGAACATTGAAAAGAGATAGATAAAGTTTTGATTTTCACAGGATCGTTTAATTAAATTATTTCAAAACAGTGGTAAAGGTGGCCACCGATACGAGTGGGCCGTTTTCTTTTCAACGTCACCGCAGAGCGATATGTTTGGGGCGGTGGACACCCAAAACGGCCCACTCTTATCGGTGGCCACGTGTACCACTGTTTTTTAAATAATTTAATTAAACGATCCTGTGAAAATCAAAACTTTATCTATCTCTTTTCAATGTTCCCGCAGAAGGGCATGTTTGGCATGTCAACAAAAAAGAAATGGCCCAGCGCCCCGTTGCCATATACCCAATTCATCGGTGGACACGGCATAAATAAGCGATTCCATAAGGAAAGAAAACTTTATCAATCAGCGACTCACTTCTTATGGTGGCCTGTGGACTAGATGATTTTGCAGCCTTACTCAGAGTAACTCTACAATGTTTACATAGGATATAGCTGTTTTTGGATCAGTTATGGATATGGTTCCTTTTCAATCCGAGAACAGAAGGGATATAGCTGCTTTTGTAACCGCACTCATATTTCAATCTAGATTTTAATAGGTTTATAATTATTTTTTGGAACTGTTTGACTGCAGAACCTTGTAGAGCTTTAAAAAACAAATCCGCAGGGGTACCAATATCTCATATTTTCATTTTTTTTTGGATATAGCTGCTTTTGGAATTTGGCTACTCAATTGTAAATGATGACCTCCATTTTCTCTGCACTACTCAAGTCTGTTAGCAAAGTTAGTCATCACTCTTACCAAGGTTTGGCGTGGGATCGCTCTCATTTCCCGCTGAATATTCACTCGTGTTCTGCCTATTTCTAGGGTTACCAATGTACACTTTTCCCTTAAGAACCACATAGATTAAAAATCACACGGGGATAAATCTGGAGAACGTTCTGGCCATGAAATGTCACCTTGGAGTGAGATCAACCTACCGGGAAATGATCTTCTTAGCTGGGCCATGTAGAAGCACGTGAAGTGTGCCAAGTCACTCCATCCTGCTCCTATAAGAGGGATCTGAGGGTGACGTAACTCAGGGAGGAGCAAGTCAGTGATCATTGTCAGGTAACGCTCATTTACCGCTCATTTATCCCCGTGTGATTTTTATCTGTAGGGTTACCTTGAGGTAAAAGTGTTCATTGATAAGCCAAGAAATTGGTAGAACTGCGAGTGAATATTCAGTGGAAAATGCGATCCCACGTCAAACCTTGGTAAATGTGATGACTAACTTTGCTAAAGCCTCAAGTACACGGGGCGAGTTTACAAGCTACAAGCCGGCTATTTTTACAAGCAGCTCGTAAACTAGCCCAGTGTACTCGATGCACTACTAATAAAGCTCTGGAAAAAGTTAATCTGCCGGCGACTTTAAAAGCCACTCGCCAGCTTTTGAGCGAGCTAGCTTGTTAACTAGCCGAGAGTACTCACAGTTGCTTGAGCACAAGCGGCAAGGTAGCATTAGCTAGCATTACTTGTGTATTTACGAATTGGAAAAAGGTATACTATTTGACATGTTTAGATTTTTCGACCGCAGTCTAAAGGGTTAATTTATTTTAACTAGGTGCGTATTAATAACAAATTTTTAGTGATTTTTTTTCAAAAATTTGACGGAAAAGATGGGTGTGTATTATACTCGAATATTTAATTATCCTCAAATTTTAGGGCCAAAATATAGCCTGTGTATTATACAGGGGTGCATATTATACGTGAGATTTTACGGTAGAATGCATTTGTCATGTATTAAATTAGAAATTCAATAAATTTACTACTAAATATGATGTACGGCTTCTTGTTGCCATAACCTTGCTCAAATAAGTAGCATCGTTGAACCATGTTACCTTTGGTATACAGACATCATCTGCCCACAACCACTCTTTTCGCTTTTCTCAATTTTATGTAATTCCGTTCTGTAGACATATTTAATTGACTTGATTTTAGCGAATTTTCAAAGAAAATTACGCTATTGCAATGGCTTCAAAATTTTTGCAATGCGAATTTTTGAAAAAATTTTCCACGGAAATTCATTTTAGACCATTCTGAATCGATTCCTAAAATTTAACAATTTTTTTATGTATGTATATATGTATATGTATGTATACATGTGTCACTCCAGATTATATCTCCCCTTAGGATGCACTTAAAAATTTTAAAATGTCAATAATATCAAAAGAAAGGATGAGTTCGTTGGCCAGAATTTTTGGAGTTCACTTAGGGGTCAAATTTTTACAATTTAGGGTCAAAAATAGCATAAAAACGTGTTTTTTCCATTTTACTCCCCTTTTATATGAAAATATGATAAAAGTGTATCTAACAACAATTACTGTACTCTTAAAGAGCTTTCCAACGACATGCATCATGAAGGGTAAATACGATTTTGACTTTTGTACCTCGTACCCTTGTGTATCAAATTTTTTTTTTCACCCATGCAAATTCTAAACCAAATTTTCCTACATTATCATAAAGCCAATAATACGCAGATTTCTTTGAAAATTCGCTCATTAAGTCATGGTGCATGACTGGACTTTTAACTTGAGCTGCTTCGCATCCATTTGGCCTAACAACTGATTTTCTTCCAGCTCAGACAGAAGTCGTTTAAAAATCTTATACCTCTACAATTTGTTGCAGTAGTCTTTATCTTTAATGTTCCACAATGCAGGAAACTGTTAGTGCACTTGTAAAAACAAGGAAATATTACTCGCATTCCACTTCATTTTTACAACAGGAAGTAGGAAACTGCAGGGAAACCACCAGGAAATACCAACACAACCAGGAATGTAACAAATTTTCACAACACAAAAATTAAAAACTGGAAAATGTGACAGCACCAATGGTTTCAACACGCTAGCTACTTGGCTACTGAGCGAGTGGAAAGTTTTGAGTGGCACGACAACTAGCGCACTCGCCGTCTTCTTACTCGCCGGCTTGTAGCTTGTAAACTCGCCCCGTGTACTTGAGGCTTAACAGACTTGATTAAAATCCGAGACACTATTTTTGATGTTGGTTTACAGCCCCTGTTTTGTTGGCTCTCAAGCCATATCGGCATAACTGGAAATGAAAAAGTAGACGGAGAAGCGAAAAAAGCAATTTTGAATGGACTATTTGTAAATGGACACATATTATCTAAAGATTTAAATAAATTTATCAAAAAGGCAATCAAAGATATTTGGCAATCAACATGGAACAACTGTACTGAAAACAAACTAAGAGCTATAAAACACTGCATAGGGTCTTGGAAATCAGCAGACAGGCAGAACAGACGGGAAGAGACAGCACTATGTAGACTAAGACTTGGACACACTCGGCTAACCCACAGTTACCTCTTCACTCGGGACAAAGAGCTACCAAAATGCAGACTCTGCAATGAAACAGTTACTGTGAAACACATACTTACTGACTGCCACAGACTACAAGATCTACGAGACAAACACAACCTACCTGAAACCTTATCTGAAATACTGGCAGACAATAAAGACTCCATAAGACAACTATTCTCCTACTTACAAGATGCTGACTTACTAGAAGAAATATAGATTTCAATCAAATTCAACTATGTAGAAGGATATAGAAGAAGAGATACAAGGATGGCAACCATAGAAAAAAAATACAAAATACAACATTTTAATATTACTATTTTTTTTCGACACCGTGAGGGGTATCATATGAAAGGGTACGTCGAGCTGATTACAAAAATATATAATTCTTTGGATATAACTTTGATAGGTAGGCAAGTTTGAAGTGGGTGTGAAACGTGTCCCCCCCCCCCCTCTATCTCGCTTATGTGAAGTGCAAAATATCTGAAAAAAATCCTGAACATTCTTCGACCAAAAGTAAAGATACCACTTTTTGGAAATTTCGAAAAAAATATTATTTTATTTTTTTATTGACAAAATACGTTTTTTTATAATTATGGTCTTTTCGATGTATTTATATGGTTGTAGTCCGGTTCAAAAAAAATACTTTATCAGAGTGTGTTTTGAGAATATCAGAGCCTTAGAATGGTTCAAAGTAAGCTTTTTAGCATTTTAAAAATACACTGTTTATACACTTTACAGTTAAACACTATATAGTGTGGCCTACGGACCCTCGCTGTGTGCTGACTAGCACACACTTGACCTGTTTATTTGACTTTGATACCCTGCTTACACAATCCAAATAATGTCAAAGCTCACTTTGTCTAAGTATACTTTGACGGAAAGCTGGCTTCAGTCTTGTAAAATCTCTTCATTGAGGGTTTAGCTAGAAAATTAATTAAAAATACTCTGCCACAATTAGTGTGGCACATAGCTTCCTCGCATTCTATTTTGTACACTTTAATGCTATTATACTATTAAAACCTATTATTGTCAAATTTATTTAACTTAAATCAAATTATAATTATTATTAACTACAGGAGACATACAGAGAAAAATAGACCCCAGCACCGGGACTTGAACCAGGGGCCTCCTATATATCCGTTACTGGCGCTCTTACCAACTGAGCTATACTGGAAAATGATTTTTCTCAGTCGTTACCGATACAAATTCCCGAATCCAAGCTTTCAATCTTTTCTACAAGTCTAGCAAGCCAAATATTCATGGCAATAGAACTAACAAATGATTTTTGTCTGTATGTCTCCCGTAGTTAATGATAATTATAATTTGATTTAAATTAAAAAATTTAATCTTTCCGTAGTAAGAATACTACTTAAAACTTGGATTTATTTAACTTTCCACCGTTTTTTAAAACAGTCAAAATTGTTTGGATTTTTTTAACATTAATTAAAGTATCAATTTAGCAAAATTTAAAGAGCGTAGATGGTTGAAATCAATCTGGGGTCATCTGCAGGCTACTTTCGAAAAATCATCCAAATTTCATAAAAATTAGATAAGTTCTTTTGCTGATATAGGTGTAAATAAATGTATGTTTGTGCGCATGTGGAAGAGCAACAAATAGGCGCAGAAAGTTGAAACTTATATTTTGTATCTCAGAAGAGTGTATTTATTTGGAATAAAAGTCCTTTTTAAATAGATTTTTTAATTACATCAAAGCTTTCGCCCAGGGAACCTGAGCTTCTTCAGTGATAATCTACAAATAATAGATAAAAATATAAAGATAGACAAGTAAATTGAAAAAAAAACAACAAATATGCAAAACAGAAAATAACAAAAAGAGTGTGACATACGTTCTTACCAAGTGGTGAAGATAAGAACTCTTTTTGTTATTTTATGTTTTGCATATTTGTTGTTTTTCTTAATTTACTTGTCTATCTTTATATTTTTACTAGGTTATTATTAGCTTGCTTTCTTGTTTGTTTGTTTGTCCGGTACAAATCTGGCAATCGATTTCTAACTAACTTCCCGAATAGCTAGACATTTGAAACTTTTAGCATAGCTCAGAACAAGATGACAATGCATTATTTTAATACTTTTAGCCATCTTTCAGCAGAATTTAATTAGTTTTCAGCAAATTTTGCTGTACGGAAAGTTAGTTTGGAAAAAATCCGCAAGTTACTTTATTTGTTTTGCCCTGTCCCATATTTACGCAATCTTCATTTTGACGGGTCTCAAATTTGTAATAGATAAACATTGAATGACAGCATAACAGGAAATATCGATTATATTATTTATATTATTTCAAATATATCGATGGCATGCTTTAGATTTGGTGTTGGGGAGATCCGTTGTACAAAGATTTGTCCTTTTATAGGTTTAAGATCAGCTCTCTAGATGGTTGTCATTTATGTGAAGTAAATAAATTCGAAACTATTTTTTTTGTTCACTAACATTATATATTATATAATGTTAGTGAACAAAAAAAATAATCAACATTAAATATGATTCAACAGAAAATTTAAAAACGTAGTATATAAAAAGTTCTTTTTATCTTGAAATTTTTATCTATTATTTGTAGATTATCAGTGAAGAAGCTCAGGTTCCCTGGGCGAAAGCTTTGATGTAATTAAAAAATCTATTTAAAAAGCACTTTTATTCCAAATAAATACCCTCTTCTGAGTTAGAAATTCTAAGTCCACTATACCTTTCAACAACTTATATTTTGTGTTGTATTAATTAAGTGTTGTTTGCCTTATAACTTAAATGTTGACCACTTTAAATTATTAATAGAAAATATTCGTCGTTTGTGGGAAAATACCTCAAATGTGTCAATTTTAGTGAAAATGGGATTTTAGATGATTCTTAACAAACAATGTCACCTGTTTTAGATGGTAAAATATCCAATGTAATAAATATAACCAACATTTCAATATAAAAAGAACTTTTTATATACTATGTTTTTAAATTTTCTGTTGAATCGTATGTAATGTTGATAATATATTTGTTATTGTTATATAATATATAATGTTAGTGAAAAAAAAAAATAGTTCCGAATTTATTTACTTCACATAAATGACAACCATTTAGAGAGCTGATCTTAAACCTATAAAAGGACAAATCTTTGTACAATCTCCCTGACACCAAATCTAAACCGTGCCATCGATATATTTGAAATAGTATAAATAATAATATAATCGATATTTCCTGTTTTGCTGTCATTCAATGTTTATCTATCACAAATTTGAGACCTGTCAAAATGAAGATTGCGTAAATATGGGATATGGCAAAACAAATAAAATAACTTGCGGATTTTTTCCGTACAGCAAAATTGGCTGAAAACCAATTAAATTCTGCTGAAAGATGGCTAAAAGTATTAAAATAATGCATTGTCATCGTGTTCTGAGCTATGCTAAAAGTTTTAAATGTCTAGCTATTCGGGAAGTTAGTTAGAAATCGATTGACAGATTTGTACCGGACAAACAAACAAACAAACAAGAAAGCAAGCTAATGAAAACATAGTAAAATATATATCTTATTAAAAATGTCTAATACTTTCTACATAAAGTATTCATAAACATTGAAACTTTCTTTTAGCTCTTCTCTAAAATTTAAATTGTTACAGCGACGAGATATTTTCCCATGGGGGACAATATAGTAGGAGTGATGGGAAAACAAATTAATCAATAAATACAATTTTAATTTAATTATAAATGCAAACACCTTACTTACAAACAATTAAATACATGCTAAGTTCACTAAAGTTCATCTTACAAAAAAGCATAAGGTGTACAATAATACCATATACTGTGTTTACAAACTTTGAAGGAAATAAAATAAAAAAATAAAAAATAAAATCATAAAATTATTGACACTTTAATTTCCAAAGTTCGTTATAACAATATTAATACTGAATATTGACGACTAAACTTATTTTTAGTGAAAAATTTGTTTATATATTGAATCTTTTTATTTAATTTTTATATTTTGGAATGATTACATTATATTTTAGTTCATAAATGGGCAGTTGTGATCGAAAAAATAAAGAAATAAAGCACCAATAAATTAAATATTAAAAATTATAATGCATTAACATTTTAAGTCTGTTTATATAATATTTAAAAGGGTAACATATATAATTAAAACACATATTAAAATAAAATAATGCTCCAATCAATATAAAAAAAACAAAAATTCATGGTATATTGTTGCAAAACAAATTTTCATGGTATATTGTTGCAAAACAAATATTCATGGTACATTGTTGCAAAACAAATATTCATGGTATATAGTTGCAAAACAAATATTCATGGTACATTGTTGCAAAACAAATATTCATGGTACATTGTTGCAAAACAAATATTCATGGTATATTGTTGCAAAACAAATATTCATGGTATATTGTTGCAAAACAAATATTCATGGTATATTGTTGCAAAACAAATATTCATGGTATATTGTTGCAAAACAAATTAAGGTAGTACAAAAATAATACAATAATTATTTTAAAGTAGTGTAAGATAAAATCATGGTTTTTATATTCTTCTAAATTCCCATGAAGAAAAAAGTATAAATAATAATGTTGCGATTAGCTAAATTTATTTCTTTTATCATTTATTCTTCTTTTAATGTGGGACGTATAGGGCAAACTTTCAGAAAAAAAAAAAAATTAATCACCATTCCCGCTATGTTTCACACCTGAACGGAGCATAATCATGCCTAAAAAATGTAAACCATGATTTATTAAGTAGACTATATGTTGTTTTAGGCATGATTATGCTCCTTAGAGGAGCGAAAAAGGAATGAGGATTACACTTTGTGCATTACAAGTTGTGACATCTGACAGCGCATGAAAATCAAAAAAGTTGGAGTTGGTTGTCCACCAATGAGAGGTCAGGATTTTGAAGTCTAGAAGGTTGGGCCAACTAAGGAAACAAAAATATTACTAACTGCACATCAGGGCCATTTACTTTCTTTGCTGTTATCAGTTAATTAGGTATTGTTTATGCTTGGGATAAATTTCTTTTTATATTCTAAACCACTTAGGGGAGTAAGAATCTAAAGAAGTACCTGGAATTTAATTAAAAAATAAAATATTTTTATAACATTTTAGCAAATAATGAAGAAAACGGTAGAGGTATGCCTAGAGAGGGCAGAGTTGATTGCACACCTCTTATATTCTCCTAACTCCCTAATACATGTATAAATGTTTTCAACTTTCTTCGGCCCTACGAAGCGTGGTAGAGGGAGGCCCTACAGCTGTAGACTGGATTGCACACCTCCTATAGCTTTCTAACTCCCTGTCACACTTTTCTGAGTTTTTAAGTGTTACTTTTAGTAACGTTAATGCTTTTTTAGTTATGTGCCATAGCCTAAACATGAAAATGTCAAAAACATTTATATATATTATATTATTATAATGTTATAATGTATATAATATTATGCTTATATACCAATTCTGTGTATTGAAAAATCATTTAACTCCATGGTGCAATGGTTAGCACTTATGCCTGCTGAATCAGGAGTCGGTGGATCGAGACTCGCCCAAGTGAAAGATTTTTTACAAGAAAATCTTTGACTAAGATGGGTCTTGAATCACAAACTTTGTTACATGCAATTTCGATTCATCCAAGCCAATTAACTCTATCGCACCTACAGAAGTTTCACTTTTAAAAAAAAACACTAAGAACACGTTTTTTTTTTGTTTTTTTTTAAAACAACACCTGAAGACACAATTATAAGAAAACATAACTGAAAATTAAAAGGGGACGGCAACAAAATATAGATTTTCAGGAAGTTCTAATGACAATTTGATTTGATCTTGAAAAGCTGTTTAGCGTGTTATTTTTATAAACCATGTCCTAAGTTCAATTACAAACTGATGAATGGTACGATTTCGATTACTGCAAAAGTAAATACACTCTATCTTATTCCTAGCTGAAGTTTTAAGCCTTGTCCACACTAGTAGACATGTTGCGCGATTTTGGTCTCAGAGACAATGTCTAGCGATTTGTCTATAGACATCGGCTAATCGCATGTCTATGGTTTTCCATTCTAAATGGTAGACATGGTACAACGTTAGGCATGTTGCGCAACGTGTCTACAAGTGTGGACGCTAGACCTAGACCATAGACGGTCTCAGCAAATGTCTATAGACACGTTGCGAGACATTTCTATAGACGGTCTATGAGACCTTCTATAGAAATGTCTCGCAACGTGTCTACTGGTGTCGACTAGGCTTTAAAGACACCAAACCTTGACTTCATGATATTTTTGATTTCCTTGATAATATTTTTTTTAATATAAAATATTTTTTCTTCATAAAAAATAATGTACAATTTAGAAGAATATTATGAACACACATTTTCTGAAACATATGACAATTATATTAAAACTGTCTTCATCAAATATATATAACTAAGTGGAAAAAAAAAATTATTATAGCAATGAAATATTAAAAAAAAAAAAAAAAAATACAATACAATAAACTTATCTATAAAAAATAACCAATTCACATTTACTATAATATTAATAATATAATATAAATATATATATATATACTAATAAACATCCCTAAAAAAAAAAAAAAAAAGTGATAATATTTATAAGTTTGTCAAAAGAACAAAAAAGGTGGGAATAAGTTTACTAAAGGTTTGCTTAAGCCAATATGGGGATTGTAACGTTTGTACAACCCCCCTCCAATACATTATCCAGACGTGCACGCCCAACTAACCTTATAATAAATTCTATAAAAAAAGGTAAAATTAAAGTAAATAGTTCAAAGTATAACTAGTACTAGTAGAAAGCCTATTAAAATAATTAAAACAAACATACGTTCATATTCATAAAAACAAATGTGAAGACAAAAATAATGTCATTTCTTGCTTAACTACTTTATAAGTATTAATAAAATATAATAGAAAAAAAGAATTATTTTATAGACTGCGTTTTTTTTTTTTTTTTGTTTTTTTTGTTCTGAAAAAAAAAAAAACAATGTTGAAATATACACATTTAATACATTTATGTATTTTTTTAATCATTATAGGAGGGAAATATTCTCTAAAGAATTGAAATTGAACATCGATACAACATTTCACAGCCCTAAATCGACATTTAATAGGTGTAAAATGTATGATAATTTAATATATTTTACTTTAAAAAAAAAAGAAAAGTCCAACTGCTTTTTTGGCAACATTAATAGGAATATTATGTTTCCACAAAAAAATTAAATAAATAAAAATTGAGGAAAAGTCTTATATAAAAGAAGGTGTTATGAAAAATACATTAGTAGGAGCACTTCTATTCAAAATTAGGCCAAAAATAAGTTTTCTGATTGGAAAAATTATTATTATGATAATTTAAAAAAACTTACAACATATTAGGAATTATATAAAAAATTTTAGTTAAAATTACTAACAAGTAATGCAAGTAATTGCATAAAGTAATTACTGCAAGTAATTGCATAAAGTAATTACTGCAAGTAATTTAATGTTGTTATAATTAATCTTGGATGGCCATAAAAACCCAGAGCGGAACTTTGCTATGACAACAATTTGCCTCCACAAGTCTCGGAGCTGTGGCCTTAAAATTAAATTCTGAACGCCAAGGACTCAAAGATATTAAAATTAATTATTACTTTAATAAGTTTAAAAAAATGAGTAAAGAGAAACATAAGTTACATATACTGCTTAAAAGTCATACATTTAGGCCGGAAGATAAAATAGAAATAAAAATACATTTTTCATTTCACATAGGAAATTTAAAATATTTATAATTACCAAACATATAAGTTGAAAATTTAATTAAGTATACATTTTTTTTTGTTTAATTGTTATTATATTCAGGTTATAATTTGTGTTACATTGTTGTTATATATATATTATTTAATTTATGTAATTTATATTATTGAAATTAATATACAACATTTCGATACCTTAGCGCACAGATGTGTTAAGTGACATTTTTTGTAAAATGAGGGTTAAGTGATAATCTGACCCTTTATGACCTATATTATCAAATGCACAGATGTGGTAAGTGTAGCATTGCTCTAATGGTGGTTTATATTAATGCCGAATGAAGTAAATACAGTCACTTTTCTGTACAGGAATACGCAGATGTGATAAGGGCTTTTACAACCATAGGCCACTATGAGAGGAGACAGTTTAAAAGTCAAATGTGGTAAGTGATCACTTGTCACAACTCTTTAATTCCAACAAGTGATGTTTACATAACAAGAATATAACTGTAAATAACTCGAAATAGCTTTGTGATCACTATTATCGAGCACTGAATATTCAAGTTCGTTTTCTGAGAAATCAGAATATTGTTACTTAACACATCTGTGCGCTAAGGTATCGATTTATTAGAATTTATATAAGAAAATCTAGTTTTACAAAAACAACAGTTACAACAATTGAGTATAGTAGTCACACCTATTTAATTAAGCAACTAAATATGAATATACAGTGAATATTATTTATAACAATGATAAGAGAGTAATCTTACGTAGTGTCAGCGGTAATACTTAATTGCAGGTATAGTAAAGTGTAGTGCAACCAATAGTCATGTCAATAAAGACAAGGAAGGCCTATGTCAATGAGAGGGAAAGGTATTACTCTCAGAGTAAGGAAGGGGTAGAGGTAACAATACTATAGAATCGGGGTCTCAAAAACTGGTTCATTATGCTACACCCCTATACTAAACCTCCCAAGCGGCAGTTTGGTGAAACAGTATCGATATCTCGATAAAACACGAAATTTATCTGATGACAGATGATAAGGATAAGTATAATGTGATATTTTTTTTTACGACATTTAATATTTTAATACAGTTTTCTTTATAAATACATAATATGTACTTTAGTGTTTGTTGTTAACTGAATTAATTATCTAAAGGCAGTTACGTTGTTAATAACATGTAATAGTCCCAGTTACTATATAACCAAAAGCAATCTTATATAAAACAAAATTGTTTTCTTAAGAAATTCTTGCAGATTTTTCTCTTAAATATTTGATATTTTGACATATTTGACATTTCAATAATAAAACAATCAAACAAAGCACATGACGTGTAAAGGTTTTGTTGACAAGCGTCCATGGGCACAAATAAGGACAAGGAATAGACCAATAAGACAAGGGCCAGTGACCACGTGATCGTGCAGTTGTCACTTTAGTTCGGGTTAAGCTCGCTTGAGAGGTTTAGTATATGGGTGTCGCATAATGAACCACTTTTCAAATCGCATTGCCCCCTCTACCCCTTCCTTACTTTGAGGTATTACTTAAGATCAACGGAGCTGTAAATGAGGAAAGTACCTGGAGAATAAGTACCAACCAGTAACTAAAGAACTTATACCCACAGCCGGACATAGTCAGCTTTATAAAAGCAGGAAGTATCTGAAGGCTAGGACATGTGATCAGGTAAGAAGGCAGATAGTCCAGAAGAAATTATTGGATGGGACGCCTGAAGGTAGGTGGAGAACAGAAAGGCCCAGAATGAAGGGGCTAGAGGACATACAGAACTACCTGAGAGGTCGTGCAGGAAATAGGTGGGTAGGATAGGGAAGAATGGCGTTGATATAGAGGGCAGAGGCTTAAAACTCGGGCTGTAGAGCCGTTCAAGTAAAATAAGTCTACTGCGTAACCTAGTATAAAAATCGGTCCGAGACAACTCAGACAAACTTTCTCATATACGAGTTTATAATTACTTAGCCCAGTGTTTTCATTTGTTATAGTTTTCAAATGTACTTAAATATTATTGGAAATTTCATCAAAATGTATCATAAAAATTACTTCTCCTGGGCAGGGAATCGAACCCGGGCTCTCTCCGTCCGCGTTTTAAGCTAATTTCTTCAGGAACTAGATTTTTCCCGGAAAAACGGCTTATATCGTTGGATCCGTATTCAAATGGACTACATTTTAGAATTTTTTCATCAAAATCGTCGGAACTGTTTTCGAGAAAATATTTTTTTTCATGTTTTTTAAGAGTTTTTGGGGGGTAGCGCCCCCAAATTTAGAGCTAAAATTCATTTCTCGATTTCGCCTCGGGGTATGATTTTTCTGAACATGTATGCCAAATTTCGTCAAAATTGGCCCAGTAGTTTAGGCTCCAGGCGTCTGCACAGACGACAGACAGACATTTTTTAAAAACCACTTTTTTGGACTCAGGGGACCTCAAAACGTGTAAATCCATCAAAATCTCAAAATCGAATTTTCGCGCCATCACAATACTTTCTCTTTATATGAGAAAGTAAAAAGGGATATAAAGGAACTTGGACAGGACTAATGGAAAAAAATGTTAATGTAGCAAAATGTAAGATGGCTTCTGTAGCTGTCGAAGCTTTAGACACATCTTGTAAGACCAATTATTAGTAGAGTGGCCATACAAAATGAAAATTGTATTCCCCCCCCCTTCATGTCAGCGGCCCTGCCTCTGCCATAACTACTACTATTAAGTGATATTGTTTTAAGATTGTAAGCAAAGCTTCAGGTTGTAAAGATTTTTTTGTTTCTTAGTCCTCATTTCTTCTTTACCTACCACTGTGTGATTACAGCCTTTATAGTTATAAAAGATATCACTGTATATAAAGTTTATTTTGTCTAATCTCACTCTAAAGCAGATAAAATAGAGATTTTAATATTATTGGCTTAAATGGCTGGATGTACAAGACAATTTATTGATTTTAGAGATAAATCAATCAGTGTATAATTATGAATTATAAATTTCAGGTCTCGACAGATATCTTCACAATAGAGATGAGCGGAATGTAACTATCGAAATAACTAGTTTCTGTGTTCAAACCGTTCCAATTGTTACACGATTTCATGGAACTACGATATTTTTGGAACGCCTTTGAAGTTTTTATGTTGTTGTATTTTAATGTTTATTTTTATTTATATAATAACTTATTCTTGCTTGAATTCGATACAAATTTGTTGTTTTAATATATCTTCTAAGTAAGTAAGCAGCAAAATAATACATAATACAATTTATTTAAGAGGAAACTGGAACAGAAAAATATCAAGGAATTAAACTAACTCGAAGGGAACATATAAAACTCGTTTCGATTGGAACGAAAATGTTTCATTTTCGTTCCAAGTTCCAAGCATAACTAGTTCCAAATCCAGACAAGCTGGAACGAAAGAATTGTTATTATACTTTTTACTTGCTTGTAATTAAAATATCAACACAATAGACCTTTTTTCTACAAAACCTTCAAATCTCCACCGTCTGCAGTCTCTACAGTCAAAAATCTTAAGAAAACTGTCCCATCTTCCTTTCTATGTTCCAAACATCATCATCCATAAAGACCTAAAGGTATCTTTTGTGAGCGATCTTGCTAAAGATAGATATAAAAATTTCCACAACAAACTTGAACCCCATAACAACCCTCTTGTTCACGCCCTTTCCTCACCTCATATACCTTCAAACCCACCCAGAAGACTGAAAAGAACATGGCCAAGAGATCTTCTAAGAATCAACTGAAGAAAATTATAATGTACACTATCTAAACAATGTATATGCAAATACATATGCATAATAATGTTACGGAGTGCCACCACTGGGTGAACACCCGATCATGTTAAATCAAAATGCTAATTGTATTTCTCTTAACATCACTTATTAAAACAAAAAAAAAAAACTTTGTAGTTGAAGTGAACAATAAACTAAAAAAAAAAAAAAAAAAAAAAAAAAAAAAAAAAAAAAAAACACAATAGAAATCATAAAAAGATGTTAATAGTCCAGCAGATAGCGTGCAAAAATGTGTCTGTCTAACAACAAGCTAGAATTTTGTATACAAGTCAATCTTTTAGCACCTTTTAAGAATATGTGTTCCGCTAAGTTTGTCTGCGGGACATAGCTTGGCAATAGGCGTTTGAAAAAAACAAACCAGTGAATAGCGACCATGTCTCACCAATAATGGTAGACAATGTGATTTTCATGATCCAGAGTACAGAATTAGTTAGTAGACCAAAAATCAAGTTGATGTTATTTTCACACTTGATAGGTTAGTTATTCAAATATTAATAAAAATAAACGTGGTCACCTGTCAAGGGACAAACTAACATCAACTTGATTTTCGGTCTACTAACTAATTCTGTACTCAGGATCATGAAAATCACATTGTCCACCATAATTGGTGAGAGTTTGTGTTTTTCAAATGCCTATCGCCAAGCTATGTCCCGCAGACGAACTTAGCGGACCACATATTCTTAAAAGGCGCTAAAAGATTGACTTGTATACAAAATTCTAGCTTGCTGTTAGTTAGACATTTTTTTGCACACTATCTCCTGGACTATAATATTATTATAAATGTTTGTATTTTTTAAAATATTTTTTATCGTTAGAGGAGAGTGAAACTATTAAAAAGAGGAATTTATTAAGAATCGAACCTGTTCAGAGGAAAGCTTTAAGTAAAGAAAAAACTATTTCTTTAAAACGTAAACTGAAACGTTCCAAAAATAACTAGTGATTGGTTTGAAATGAAATGTAGTAACTTGTTCCACCGATGGAACCGTTCCTCCCATCCCTACATCACAATGCAGATGTAAACAGATGTTTTGTCTTTCATATACAAGATTAGAAAGGTAGGACTTGCACTGTGGGCGTTGTACGAGGATTCACGTCCCAGCTAAGTGGTCTGTAGAACTTATGACCAGTTTAGAGAGCTTCTGCAACTCATAAGGGATCAATCTGTCAAAAATTCTTTATACTTCATCTCTTTTTAATTAAAAAATGTCAAATCAACCAATAAACTTCCTTTTGCATATCCATCCATTTAATTCAATCTTAATATAGATATAGCACAAGATTTTATTAATCTACATTTAAAAGATTCGGTTGCTTAATTTTTTTTACCAAGACTAACTCATTACTGAACATCAGATTAATTTATAGTTGTATCTATTTGTACAAATATTCATTAGAATTATATTATAACTAAATAAGTTTATTTTTTTTTTATCAAATAATTATTATTTAATATGATATCAAAACTACACATTTATCGGAATAACATCAAAATATCTACTCGGTTATATATATATTTTTTATTTACTTTATTTAACGACAGTTTAAAGATAATTTCTGTTAATAAAAATTTAAAGTTTTATATACTTATTATAATATAGTTTCAAGGGCATTTATATACAGTATAAAATAATATGTATCAAATCAACATGAGCATATTATATTGAAGACAGTAGATACTATTTTTTTTTTTTTAAATCAAATTATAATTATTATTAACAACAGGAAACAGACAGAGAAAAATACACTCCAGCGCCGGGATTTGAACCATGGGCCTCTATATTTCCAGTATAGAGGCCCGTGGTTCAACTCCCGGTGCTGGAGTGTATTTTTCTCTATCTGTTCCCCGTAGTTAATAATAATTATAATTTGATTTAAATTAAAATTTAATCTTTCCGTAGTATGAATACTACCAAAATCGTAAAATATGAATTACTATTTTTTTTTTAAATCTATACTTTAAAGATGATAAACATCTAACACATTTGACTAAATAATGTATTATTTAGTAGTAAACTAAACAAAAAACTAAGATAATTAAATAAATTCATTTAATTTTTAGTTTTTTGTTTATGAAATGTTTAATAAACACCCTGATTATTAAAAAAAATGATAGCACGTTAAATTAAGACGGGACAAAAATATTAACATTATTAAAAAACAATCATACATTAAAAACAGATATGTATATTGGAAAAAAAGTTAAAAGAATACAATAAAGTATAAAAAATATAAAATAATATAATATGTTTCACTTGACTGTAAACAAAATGGTGAATTTAAATTTTATATTAAACTTTGATAATAGTTCTGAAATATTAACTTGGGGTAAGAAAATAATAATAATAATACCAATTATTAAAAGTGACCCAATATTACAATTCATGAATAATCTAACATTTTGGTACAGTCGACCATTTTAAATCAGCTGGAGCTGTGGTAATGGTAAGAAAATGGACGTATAAAATACAACTAAAACTTTCTGCTGAAGAAAAAAAAAAGATAATAAAAATACTAAGAACAATTTTATACATTTTAATAGACAATAAAAGAAGAAACTCCAATTACCTTAACAATTAATAAATCTTAACAGGCCCTGGTTCCAATTTGAACATAGTTTTTGGCCCGTCCGGATTATACGGATTTTTATTTATCCGGACCCCGCTAGTCCAGACAAACGAGACTCTACTGTAGTTAAAAGCAAGGTTCTTTCTTACCTTATCTTAAGACTTAGGGAAAACATTTCTGATAAATATTAAAAAAGTAAGTAAGTACCTTACACTCTGTTTTGCCAAGTCTTAATATTAGGTAAGAAAGAACCTTGCTTTTAACTATGTGATATTTTTTAATAATTTAGTGAATTTACGCATCTAGATTTTTAAGAAACTTTCGTAATGAAGTTTTTTTTTGATGTTTTTAGGCATGAATATGCCCCGGAGAGGGGTGAAAGACAGTAGAACCTAGTTAAGAAGTGTCTCAAGGGGGTCAGAGAAACAGTGTACTCTTTTTGTGTTGAGGGTCGTGTTATCAAGGTTATTTTTGCTATCAGTCTTGTTATCGAGGTTAATGGGCGGGGTTTTCAAGTCTAGACTTGTTCAAGGTCGACCAATTCCTGTATAGAGTCTCATTATAGAGGTTGACTTCTCAAAACGACTTGTTGTAGAGATTCTGAGTTACGTTGTGAAATAGAAAAAATCCGTGTTATTGAGGTTGTTTGGATAATAATATTCGTGTTATAGAGGTTAATTAAACATTATGTATTATGGCAATCTCAAGGGGGTTTGAAAATTGCACTTGTAATTGAGGTAGTCGTGTTATTGAGGGTTGTGTAAGCGAGGTTCTACTATAGCCATATTTAAAATTCACCATAGTTGAATTTCTTTATCTTTACCCTTAATCGACCCACAAACAACGGACATAATAGATCATTATAGGAAGGATGAAAACAGCCACTTTACTCCTTGAACTAGCTGTCAAGCAATTGGTATAATCCCCGCACTTATCTTGTTAAGATTATTGTCACTTTAATTAAGATAAAAAGGAAGTAATTTCCATTGGAAATTATCAACAAGCAACCTCTTAAGTCTTTAAGATACAAAACCCTTGTCTATAGTCTGCACGTTATGTGACTTTTGACACCACGGGAAAATCAGAAAAATTGGGTTGGGGAGCCAATGACAGATCAGTCGGGGCAGATCAACTAGGCAAACAAAAATTTCACTCCCCCCCCCCCCCCCCCCACAGGCCTATTGGCTTTATTTTTGCCTCATTTAGGTTCAGAGGTAAATTTGCCAGAGGTAAGTTCAGAAATGTTGCTTTACCTTATAGTAACAAACTTAAGTTAAGTGTAGTCAAACAAATTAATATGGTCTTAGGAAATCTTAAATTCCGTCGCTTATGATTCTTATAATTCCGTTGTTATTACGTGACGACGGAATTTAAGAATTCCTAAGACCATATTAATTTGTTTGACTACACTTAACTTAAGTTTGTTACTATAAGGTAAAGCAACATTTCTGAACTTATCCTTCTTGGTGTTATGTCATGTTAATTATTGTAGTTTTATTGATTAAAATATACATTTTTAGGCTTGATAATGGCCGGTCAGGCCGAAACGTTGCCCATGAGAATGAATTGAAGTAATTTATTTCACTTTAACCCTTAAAGGATCCACTACCAGATACAGAATTAATAAAGGGTACACCTACAGCCAACTTTCATACATGTCATAACTCACGTTTCGCACGTCTCAAAAGTCATAACGCACATACTGATCATAGTTTTATGGAAAGAAAAGGTAACTCAGAAACTAAGTTCTTGCATGCCATTTTTTATCCTCTTTGGTAACAAATAAATTTTAAAAAAAAATGTTAATACAATATAAATACATTCTTAAAAAAAAATTGATTTTATAAAATCAAATTTGAATTTATGAAAAACTTATTTGAGTACTTTTAACAGATGATTTCTACCACACGACGATATGTAACAACCTTTAAATAAGTCAGAATAAGGTACTATTAATGGTTTTCAAGACATGATAAATGCAATTTTTATGTTTGAAGATAATGACAATGTTGTTAAGAAATATTAGGTTTGTTCCAATCCCCCCTATTTATACCGTCTTGCAGTTCGTTGGGAAATCGTTTAGGACAGGTTATATACACACTCGCTAACATTGTGCTGTAATAAAATCATGTCAGGTTGGAACGGGTTTAGGACTGTACTTTGCACTGTATTAAAAAACATTCAAGGAAACCTAACAGTTAGGGAACCTTCCTATTGAAGTGCGCATGTCATACAAACCAGTACCTGGTATTGTCAGAGGATCATTTGGACGGTACAGTAAACAGTTCGCAAACGATCCCTGCGCATGTTAGAACAGTTTGGAGGACGGTATACAACACTGTCACAAGTCAGGTTGGAACACCTATTATCCATTGAGCATGCCTGTGACGAACCCGCGGACAGTACACTGCTTGGTTGCAACAAACCTATTATCTACAATGTAACAATTACTACAAAGCAATAATAATGAATATTATGCTCCATTATTTTTTAATACTATACTTTAGAAGAATAAATGTCCTTTTCTTTCAAAATTAAAAATATTACAATTGTTAAAGCCTAATGGTAGCTAAATTCACGAGTTTAATTTGTAAAAAAAAATACTACTTTAGTATTACAACAGTCAGAATTAACTCTGACAGCTCAGGTTGGCCAAATTAGGTGTGGGAAATAATAAATCCACTAGGCCTATAATCTAGGGGGCCAAGTCCATATGCTGGTGACATTTTTGTTTGTCTTGTTGGCCCTACCTTCTACAAGTCGAAATCTCGAGCTCTTATTAGCTCCTCCTGATTTTTACAATATTTCCATGCTGTCAGAATTAACTTAAATTGTAATACGAACTATAAGGCGAAGATACACATGGCTGTAGATGAACAAAAACATGCCAGCTACTTGCACGTGTAAGCTACTTGTACGTGCTTATGTTAAATGGCATGCCTGTAGCTGGCAAGTAAGCAGATAAAACCTTAATAAAAATCCTTAGCATGCCAGTTACTGGCAAATACCCTCTTTTGGCATGCAAGCTACTTGCTCAATTTGATGGCATGTGTATCTCCGCCTATAGAACAGTATTATAAACCAAAAAAATATAATGGACAGTTGGTTTCTAAGGTTTTCTATGAAGACAACATTCTCTGATTAAAGAAAATCATAAAATTCCTTATTTTTATTTTTATTTTTTTTTAAATAAATTGATTCAAACTATCTTATGATAAATTCTGAAGAGAAATCTAAAGGTGGTGATACACTTGAGCATTCGCCTCGAATGAGCATGCATTCGCCCCCGAATGAGCATGCGTTCGGCCCTAATCGCTTAGATATGGAGAGGACGACCCGAACAGAACACATGCTCATTCGGGGCGAATGCTCAGGTGTGTTTCCGCCTTTAGTGGATAAGTAATAGAATACTTTAACTTCTCAAAAGATAAATATTAACCATACAATTTTTTTTTTAATTCATATCTTAAAATCAGTAGATATATTACTAAAAATTTTGAAAATAACACATTTTTATATTTGATGATTCTTAAATTTATTAAAGTTGATGGATGCTTAAGGTGTGGTAATGATATAAACAATTAGTTTTTCATTGTGAGACATTTCGACCCTTTTTTAAAGGTTATTATCAATCATGTTCAATTTAATTATTCTAAAATCAGTGAAAAACTTTAACCAAAATTATACAATAACCATTTGTTCATTTGTTACCACATCTGAAATCTGTTAATGACCTTAAAAAAGGGTCAAAACGTCTCACAATGAAAAACTAATTGTTTATATCATTACCACATCTAAATCATCCATCAACTTTAATAAATTAAGAATCAATAGATTAGTTAATAAATCTTCTGAAAAATTCTAAAAAGATAAATATGAATGGATAAATATTTATTTTCATAAAAACTAAAGTCAATGGATTGCTTAAAATAATACTATAAAAGGAAGATAAATAAACTGTTCAAAGAGCAGGTGACAGATATTACACCTCTCACATATTAGAGTATTCCTAAAATATTAGTAAGATTTCAATGAGTAGATTTATCAATACTTAATCTGATTAATTTCACTGACATTATCTTCTACTGCACTTTTATTATTCTGTCATTGTAAACCCGGCCACATTTAGAGAGATAAGGAAAGCTAAATATTTAATCACAAATTATTAAAGCTACTAGTAAGCTTCAACACTTTAAAACAAATAAAAAAAAACATAAATGTTAAAAAAAAAATTATATTAAGTAACAGGTAAATAAAAATATAAAAAAATTAAATAAATAAATGAATGACAAATATTGGTCATATATGTAAAAGAAAAACAAAAAAAAAATCCAAGTTTAGTTCATAATTCATAACGAGTAATAAGTAACCAACTTAGGTATGCAATACATGGATAACAATATGATTTGGATGGATTGATTAAAAACTAGGAAAATTAAGCATTGTTCAAAAAATAAAATAAAAAAATTATAAAAATAAGCTCTACAGAGAAAACTTTTTTTTTTTATAAGTTACCAAATATCTAAATCTTAAATAAATAAACTTTTAACGTATAAATTCTCTTTAAAATAACAGCATAGTAAATTTTAAATTACACATTGGAAAATAAAAAATAAATAAATTTTTATTCTTGGATATTTTAAACGGACTCAGCCGGACTTTGGAATTCGCTGAGTACTTTGATAGGATTCTGAACTTTCTTCTGAGAACCCTTACGAACTTTGGCTCGAACTTCTTCAGGTTTCTCCGGACGGACCAGCGGTTTCTTTTCAGGCGCCTTCATCTTCCAAACGACAATGGGCGACTAGAAAAGAAAAAAATTAATAGTTAAATTTAAATGTGAAATAATTTTTTCCTCCAGAAGGGAGAAAACATTAACTTTCCACCCTACTTTATAGGGAGGAAAGAATCCCATTACAGCCTAGTTGTGAAAATCATGGCGGAAAGTAGAAATCGTGGCGGAAAGAAAAAATCGTGGTGGAAAGTAACAGTAGAGCCAACTTATTATTGTTTAAAAATCAGTGTTGCCTGTTTTGTAACTAGTAGCAGTTTCTTTTTAACTGAATGACTCGACTACTTAACAGCTTTTTTTAAAAAATATTAGTGAGTTTAAATAACACGTACTTTTGATTGCCGCGATGCTTTAATTTTTATCGTCATTTTAAAATGTCGTATGACTTCATAATTGAGTTTAAACAAGAGTTATACAAAAGAGGTAGGCTACGTCTAATCAGGTTATATTTATGTTTTTGATTTCTCGTATTTTAGAGTTAAACACAAATAAATTAAATGTTATTCAGTTAGTCATTTTGTAGTATTACTAAACATTTTAATTATTATTATAGTTACATAGTTATAAGTCATTAAAGAAATCAAATAAAACATAGTTGGAATTGATGAATTGCACATTTAATTTATATTATTTTTTTTACTGCAAGTCGTTATACTTTTTCTTTTGTTTTTAAAAGGCATTTTTAAAATTAAAGGTACAAAAATTTGTAAATTTAGTTATTAATACCTAAATAAATAGATAAATCGAAATCTTAGGTTTTTTTTGTGTTGATTTTCTCCTTTCTAGAGGAAAAATCTTGTATGTACCACGGGAGCAAAAAGTCCAACCAAAACGCTCAGGGTGTAATGACTTTGTTTCCTCCCTTGGTGTGTAAATAACATTTTTTTAAAAAAAATGGGAGTTTCAAAGTATTTTATGTCCAGAAAATATTGGTCACTTCAGCTTGACCATCCATGAATCAAGATGAAGGTCAAAAGTTTAATCCCATGCTAAGGCCATTTCATTTACAACGCTCACTATTGGTCACACTGAATTTGTGACGGCTGTACATTGGTGTTTGAAGTGGCTAAACACCATATGGGGGTTAGAAAATAGGACACAATCGTTTGTCCTAATCAATCTCCTACTAGCGATGATGGACTAATAATAATAATAATAATAATAATAATAATAATAACAATAACAAATAAAATATGTTGTTCTCACTGTGAAAGCCACAAACACAAAAGAATTCTCATTTTACCAGAGTTTATACTAAAAGATTTAAATTATATTATAAAATTTGTAAATTTTGCAAATTTGACCTAAAGCATAATAAGACTTTATGTTTTCTGATATAAGTAAATCAATTCTAATTAAATAGATAGTCAATAATACGAAACTGTCACCAACAACAGTCTGAGTTATCAATCATATGGGGTCTTGTAAGGGTAAATAAAATTAGTTCATACACTAATCACTTTATCATTTGTTCACATATTTCTTTTGGGTATATCTCATCCCTTGAGGGACATCATCAGGCTTGCAAACCAAGGTATTTCAACATTATTATCACTTACAATTAACATTTATAAGTGTAACACTAATTTGTAAGTGATAATAACCTAGTTTTTTTTTCCCTTTTGTTGTCCCTTTTATATTAACTATAGGTGTAGAAGTGGGTCGTGAAGAGTAATAAAAAGATTTGGTTTAAATTTTACGAAATGGCTATATTTCGCACCACTCCGGGGCATAGACGTGCCTGAAACATCATTTTAACTTCATATAAATACAGTTCTGACTAGGGGAAAAAATATAAATAAACTATACACTATACACAAGAAACCCTATTTTAAAAAAGATCAAATAAAATAATTAATGTTAACAGAACCTACCGGTAAACGAAGGTTTGGTTTTCCAGTATGCTTGTTTAATCTCTAAATTAATAGTCAGAACTGTATTTATATGAAGTTAAAATGATATTTCAGGCACGTCTATGCCCCGGAGTGGGGCGAAATATAGCCATTTCGTAAAATTTAAACCAAATCTTTTTATTACCCTTCACGACCCACTTCTACACCTATAGTGATAATAATGTTAAAATACCTTGTTTATCAGGCCTGTAAATATCAGGATGTCCCTCAAGGGATGAAATATACCCAATAATATATGACATAATTTTTTACTAATTTTATTCACCCCTAAAGACCCAATACGATAGATAACTATTAATTATAGGGGACTACTACTTATGAGAAACTTTCAGAGGATTTTAGTCACAATTTATAAGTTAGCTATTTATTTATGTGTTTCTACACCTAAATACACCTCTTTATTTAAGTAAAGAAGTGAAAAAACAAAAAAGATTCTACTCCACAATAAGAAGAAACTAACTTTTAAATACTACTTCTAAAGCTTTGTTCCCAATAACATTGTTCTAAAAAAAAAAAGCTTCAGAATGAAAATGTCCTTTTCTACAATATTTTTGTGTGCTGAATTCAAATCTGAAGTCAAAATTTCTCCTGTATGTAGAGTTTTCCCGGTAAATGCGCCTAAAGTTTGGAAAAATTGTGTTTTTGGGTGTATTCGACCCTATTTTTCGCCCCCAAAAAAATTATTGGGAATTTTAATATCTTCAAACCAAGAAGAACACGAATCTAAAGTAAAATAAAAAAAAAAAAAAATCTGCTGACCTTACTTTTTTAATAAAATTGAAGAATAAGAGATTAAAAAAATCTATTTTTTTTGCATATTGAGTATATTTCTATACTTTATATTTCTATTGCTTTTTCAGCTATATATGAAATGTTTTGTGACTTTATTCTGACATTATTCTAGAGAATTACAATATATGTGACCGAGGAGGAAGGGGGGGGGGGGGGGGGGGGGTAAAAAAATTGGGCAAAACCACAACTTTTATTTACTTATTTTAATCAAATATGATAAGCTAAAATACAATATTCCTATTCAAAATACACACTTTCCCACTCTCTCCCAGCTTTTATCATAATTTAAAGTGGAATTTTTGTTTCATTTCTCAGACCCTACGTTGTGCCAAGCAACTGTTCGTCCACCATTAATTTCGTTAACATGAATTTATTTTTAAAAATAAAAAAAATCATAATTATCCTAGCATAAATCAAAAACAATTATTGGATCAATTGTCCAATAAAACTATGTATGTACTATTTAAAAATATATTTTGAAATTTTATATTAAACTAAAATTAAAAAAAAAAAAAAACTAATAGAACTAGAAAGCTGCAAATAGGGTTTTTTTTTTTTTTAATACTTTTAATAAGATTGGAAAAAATATATGAGTTAAGCATAAACATCTTACAGACAATTGACACTAACTATATATATACATTTTTTATTTTTTTATTTTTATTTTTAACAAAATTAGGTATTACTAAATTTAAGTAATAAAAAAGTACTAAGTAACCAAAAAAAGCAGAAGAGTAAATAGTAAAATAAAATATTTTAAAACTTTTTCTTTGCGCTATATTTAAAGCATCATTCTATTATGAGTGCTAAAAACTAGAAAATTTTAAAATTTATTTTCCAGAAAGCGTTTTGGTTGTAAACTACAAAGTTTAAAGTTCATTAAAGACTTAAGAAGGAGACATAAAAAACAAGATAAACAGGTCAAGTGTGTGCTAGTCAGCACACAGCGAGGGTCCGTAGGCCACACTATATAGTGTTTAACTGTAAAGTGTATAAACAGTGTTTTTTTAAAATGCTAAAAAGCTTACTTTGAACCATTCTAAGGGTCTGATATTCTCAAAACACACTCTGATAAAGTATTTTTTTGCCACTGGACCGGACTACAACCATATAAATACATCGAAAAGACCATAATTATAAAAAACGTATTTTGTCAATAAAAAATAAAATAATATTTTTTTCGAAATTTCCAAAAAGTAGTATCTTTACTTTTGGTCGAAGAATGTTCAGGATTTTTTTCAGATTTTTTGCACTTCACATAAGCGAGATAGAGGGGGAGGGGGGGGGGGACACGTTTCAAACCCGCTTCAAACTTGCCTACGCTCCCCCTATCAAAGTTAGATCCAAAGAATTATATATTTTTGTAATCAGCTCGACGTACCCTTTCATATGATACCCCTCACAGTGTCGAAAAAAAAATTAAAAAATTTTAACCCTTAATTTTTTTTACCCTAATTTTTTTGAAAAACATTTTTTTTTAAGTTTTAAGTACATAGATGTAAAATGTATTATCTTCTTTTGACTTTGAACTTAGATTCTTTTAAGTTTTTGAGGGCTTCACTTCTAAAGAGAGAAAGACCCCCATAAGTATGAGGGAAATGATGCTCAGTAATTAACAATAATTAGTAGATTTTCTTAGATAAGCCCTAACTTTAAACAGCAAGATGAGTTCTGTATGTTATTCTCAAGATTGCTCCTGTATTTTCAACTAAACGTAAATGAATATTAATATTTATTTAAATTATTATTTAACATATATTTGTAATTTAAAAACAAGTGAAATAGAACAATCAATAAAGAACTGTTTGTGTATTGTATATAAGCATATTCACAGAATATAGTATGTAAAAGCAATTAAAAAGGCATGAAGTGTCATGACTAAATGTAATTACTAAAAATGGTGACAAGAACAAAAAAAAAAATCAACATTTTAATGAGAACAAAAAAAAAAGAAGAATTTGCATCGCATGTTAAGATGGTGCGGTGATATTATATGAGTATCCATATGATACATAAACTGGTACAAGTATGTGCTTTAAGCACACATAAAGAGTCCGTAGGCAATTAACACAGCTAATAGCATGAGTTCGTTAACCAGAATAATTGGCCCAGCCTTATCAAAATGCCGGAAATTTAACAACTCGTTTCCGCTATAACTTTAAAATCAATTATTATAATGACGTAATGCATTTTTATTGTCAAAAGGCAATAAAAAAAAAAAAAAAAAATCTAAAATATCTATTAAATGTTTAAGATTTTAGGGTACATTTTCATGAAAAATTCTTTTAAAAAACTTCTTTTTTTTTTTAAATTGATTTGTTAAAAAAAATAATTTTGAAGGACAAAGTGCAAAAATGAATTGGAACAAAAAACCCAAATATTTATTTGTACTCAGAGCATTCTTTCCTCACACTACACTAAATGACACATTTCTGTACATAAATTAGTTGTGTGTGAAGTCTCACGTAAAAAGGGTTTCGTTGGTATTGTGAACATGAAATCAGTATAAAGGGGAGGGGGGACGCAAAATTTTAATGGTTTTTTAAAAAAAAAAATGACATGAAAAATTAAACACTTTCCACATGTGATATATATTTTTTTAAATCTACTCTTCAATACCTTTCATTTGATACCCCACTCAAAATTTAAAAAAATTCTCCCCCGTGACAAGAATTAGCCGCCATTTTGGATTCCCAGTTAATCCGATCAAGTTGCTAGTCTTATTTTTTTCTTTGGCCCATCAGACCGCACATTTTTCATATTTTTTTATATTTTTAGTATCATCAGAAATATAGTTTTAGGGGGGGGGGGGGACACACACAAAATGTTGATGTTTTTTGACAAAATGGCTCGGAAAATTGAAAACACAGGGTTATATATTTTTTGTAATATACTCTTCAATACCTTTTTTTATTTGATACCCCACTCAAAATTTTAAAGAAAATATTATTTTCGAGTGATGTGAATTATCCGCCATTTTGGATTTGAACAGCTGATAATTTTGAGTTCGCTATATTTTTCCTGTGTACGCATCAAAACGATCTTTAATACAGGAAAGTTTCATGTTTCTATCTCTTTTAATTCAAAAGTTATTGGAACAGTACAGAGTGACAGACAGACACAGGAATGAAAGTATAAGGGTTTCTTTGTTTAGTTTTACCAACGAAACCCTAAAAAGAAATTTTTAACCCCTAGTTTTTGAGAAAATGATTTGTTGGGGGGGGGGGGGGGGCATCCTAATAATTTTCCGGTATTTGAGTTATTACTCGTAACATAATTACAAAGTTTAAAATTTTTGTGCTGGGTACTTTCGGAGAACAAGTTGGTTACAGACAAACAAGGGTATATACAATAAACACAAATAAGGGTCTTCGTTTTTGCCTACGAACCCTAAAAAGGATAATGTTACAAAAATGTGGCGAGAATAACTTTAAGCCCTTAAGATTTTTGAAATCTATTGATCTTGCTAGTGAGTGTCTGATGAGATGCTGAAGTAAAAAAAAAGTAAAATCAGTGGCAGCAGAAACTCTTCATCTAGGAACAATAGTTTTTTTTTTTTTTTTTAACCGAATTAGATTTTTTTTTTTTTTTAAATATATTGATAGCTATTATCAATGATACTGCTTAAACTGAGAAAACAAAGAATTGGGATTATAAATAGTATGGATAAAATAGGAAATTTAAAAAGATTAAAATTCGTTCATTCAAGAAACTTCAGTTATCACTTCATCTTGACAGTAAAATTGAATTTAAGTGTCCCTAAAATGTAGTGGTTGAAACAATGTTTTTGGTTTTTTTAGGGAAGGGAAGGGAGTAATTAATAAAAATGTTATAATTATTATTAACTAGGGGAAACAGACAGAGAAAAATACACTCCAGCACCGGGATTTGAACCAGAGGCCTCTATATTTCCAGTATAGCACTCTACCAACTAAGTTACGCAGGAGAATGATTTTCTCTGACGTTAATGATACCTTGACCCGAATTTAAGCTTTCAATTTTTCCACAAGTTTGAGAAGTCAACATTAATGACATAGAACAAAGTAACATAGAATAAAGCACCCAATAAGTACCTGTACCTAGTATATAGAGGCCCGTGGTTCAAATCCCAGCGCTGGATTGTATTTTTCTCTGTCTGTTTCCCGTAGTTAATAATAATTATAATTTGATTTAAATTAAAATGTAATCTTTCCGTAGAATGAATACTAACAAAATTGTAAAATATGGATTAATAAAATGTTAAATGAAATTAGTCAAGTGAGGTGTCCATTTATAAGTATTTCATTGAGCTCAATCGAATGAGACAACTCTCAGAATGATTGAATCATCCTTATCGAGGTGTGACGGAAACTAAAAATTTGGGGACTCTTCAGGTATAATATTTCACTGCCAAGATGAAGGCATAAACCAATTTTCATAAATGGACAAATTTAGTCTTTATCGGACACCGTTTAAAAAATACATATTTAAATAAACATAAAATGGATCATTTAAATGAAATCCCATGTTCCCGCTGCCACTGAAAATAAAAATTTAAACAACTTAAATCTTACCTATCACATCTTTAATTTTATTTCTGTGGGAAAACATCATAAATAATCGTCATAAAAATCATTTAATCGTAAAACATTCATTTAGGAGTTTGAGAATGATTGATGAAGAGATGAATATCCCAACGGCATGAAAAATATGGTTTTCATTTATCGTAGGAGAATTATCAATAATTTTTTGACAAATAAAATAAGTTTTACAAGGTAATATACTTTTTTAAATTTAAAAAAAGTAGTTAATCCTATTAAATGACCTAGGTTGGCAGTGCAGGAACAATTATAAAATAATTCAATCTAATTTAAGACATGGGTGTTTGAATTTATATTTAAATTGAAAGACTTTTTTTTTGGATTTTGACACCTTGACACCTTGGGTGATTCTAATTTAAAGTGCTATTTTGGAAGCTAAAATTGGACTTAGACTGAAAATGTTGACTTTTTAAAAAAATTCAGGAAAAATTATGGAATGTTCTCGGACTAATCAGATATATTGCACCATGCGGGACAGATGGGAAATAACTTTACAAATTTTTAGGCGGTAATTAAGTTTATTTAAAGCATGGTAATTAAGGCACGTGAATTACACTTTTTCGTGCACGATTGTTACATTTCACACTTTAAGAAAATATTTTGGTCAGTAGTTTAAAATAAAAACCCAATTTTAATACACCATTAAATAGCACTCTAAAAAGCCTAAACACTGAACTATAACTTAACCTAAAAAGTCTTTGAAAATAGACTTAAATAACATGCACGGTAATTACGTTTAAAAGAGTTCGTAACTGGAAGAACAATCGGAATTAGCGCTAGCTCTCAACTAAAGGGTTCAGGTCATCCCCTATCAACCGTTACAAGAAAACCAGTGTTGCGGCATTGCGAAAATCCGTCGTCATACTTAAAATCTCCCAGCCACAACCAGAGTAGGGACACATTTATATAATGTCATGGTAATTACATTTTTTTAAAGGACAAACTTTAACTTGAAGTTCCATTTAGTAATAATTTATTATTTTTAATAACTAACACATATTTTAATTCTGGTAGGACCCCACTTCAAAATTATCCAATAAGTTTTTGAATATGATTAATGTATGAGCTAGAGTGAAGTGAATAAGAAAAACTGTCTTAGGACAGCCACGGTTGTTACAAAATCGCCTTTTGAAAATTTTTGTAGCGGTTAAAATTAAGCGGCGCATTATTTTTTTGCTTGGTTGTAGTTCTCTAAGCTTAACTGAGTTACCATGAAGAAAAATCCTGTCAATTATGTGAAAAACGCTCCACTTATTCATCTAGGACATGAAAATTGCACTTTAAATTAGAATCACCCGTATAAGTGAATGATGTTGAATTCACTAATAAAATATCCTAGAAAATCAACGAAGAAAAAAGTTGTCAAATCCGGACCAGTGTAATTTTTTTTTTTTTTTTTTTCAACAAATAATAATAAAATGCCTCATAAATTGATTGAAAACCACATTTAAAAAAAAAAAAATAATAATAATAATAATAAAAGTATCAAAGTTATCTTATCTAATTAATAAATAAAAAAGTTATGACAATGTATCGTGTGGTCTCTTGAAATAATAACTTTTATCAACATCAATAAAACCTGAAAATACAATTTTATAAGAACAAATAATTTTATAAATTTTCTATTTTAAAACTAAATAATAAAAAGCAAAATGTCTAATGTCTACGGAAAAATTAAAAAAACAAAACAAATACTATTTTATTTAATTTGAGAAAAAAAAAAAAATTAGTATTAGAACTGATACTAAAATATGTTTTTAAAATAAGCATAATTTACAGCTAAAACTCTACGTCAAACAAATATACAGTTTACGACCTAAAACAAGTTAATCATTACTTGGAATCGATAATAAGTAAAAATAACATATCTACAAAATTATAATCAATACACAACCATAAAACAACTTTTGTTAATTAATTAAATCAAATTAAATGAATGAATGTTAACCAACTAATGAGATAGATGATGTCAATCAATTTTGATGCAAGGTGATACATTTGTAGCTGTGGTTAGAAACTATTCCTTAAGGAGGCTGCTGATCCTAAATTTCAATTTTGAAGGAAATAACTCTCATAATTGAGGATTTTCGGTAAAAATTGATCTTGAATTTAAATATTTATTTGAAATAAAATATTTGTCAAAACCTATTTTAGCACAGGCAAATTAAACATATGCTTCCCGAAAAATCGTCCAAAGCTGGAAAGTGTTTTAATACCTTCTGGGGGTCCCAAATAAGAGTCCTGTGAGTTTGCGACGGATTCTGACTGCTGCTTAAGTTTTGGGAGTCAATAAACCACAAAATGTTCGCACTTTTTTCAGTGTTTCGCTTATAACTCCTAAACGACACATTCTACAGAAAATATTAACCTTAGCTTATTTAATAAGTATTAAATTCTGCGTCGAATGGTTTTTTATTTCGTCAAAATCAGCCCAGCCGTTTAGCCACAATCGGTTTTTTAAAGTTGGGCTTATTTTACCAACTTGGCAAAAAAGTTGATTCTTTGTTTAGTTTTTCGCTTACAACTCCTAAACAACGCATCCTACAGAAAATGTTACTCCTAGTTTTTTTAATAAGTATTAAATTTAGTGTCGAATGGTTTTTAGTCCGTCAAAATCAAACCAGCCGTTTAGCCGCAATTTATTTCTAAAGTTGGGCCATTTATACCAAACTCATGTGGCCTCACGAGGGCATTCACGTGAAACAAGCCTTGGAAGATGCAGATTGATTGTGAGCACAGCAATGGAGAGGTCTATAGAGGGAGGCAATGTTTTCATAGTGGGAGAGGACACCAATCTGTTGGTCATGCTTACGTTTCATGTTGCTGTCTTTTAAGAGCCCAGCTCCAACGTATTCCTCATCAAACACGGGAAGCAGAACCAGCAAACTGTCGTTTAGAGTCTAAGCAATTGCCGGGTGCCTGAAGACATGAGGAAGCATGCCCTGTTTCTCCATGCCTTCACGGGGTGCGATACCACATCCTCATTTTTCTGCCAGGGGAAATTAAAATTAATCAAGAAATTCATGGCAGACCAAAACTCCTGATCAAGTTGCAGAGGCTGGCGTTCACTTCATAAAATCCTAGTACACGGGTGGCAGCAGCAAGTCCCTTAATTAAGTGAGGTTTGACCTCTTCCAGAGGTCGCTTTCAAAAAAGAATTTCGACTTTGCGTCCTTGCCTCTAACAGAAGCGGCTGCTCGCCAGCACTCTTTCAGAGCTTATTTACAGCTGCAGGTATGGAGGAGTAATGTACTAGATCCAGAGAGATGGGGATGGAAAATAACCACCAATGGGTTAACTCCCATCACCACGACTGATCCACCGGCCCCTCAAGAACTCCTCAACTCCATATCGTGGACATGTAAAAAAGGGTGCAAAGCAGCTTGCTCTTGTAGGAAGGCAGGGATAAAATGCACCCCCATCTGCATAACCTGCAAAGGGCACGCATGCCTCAATTCCATCTCTGAAGACAAGGATGTTATACTGGATGCCACCCAGTGTGACGAGGAGATTGATATCATCGAAGGAGAGCAAGAAAAGAATCCTCATTCTCAAGATTCCGAGGATGAGGAGCTAGATGACATGATCGGCGAAGAGCTACCGTCTTCTCCTAAACGGCCAAAGAAATCGCCAACATGAGTACCTTGTACATATTTCATATTATGATTTTTCATGTACACAACTACTACATCTTTCATGTACACAATTAAAATACCGTTATCGTTTACATGTACACATTTTTGTTACCTTCAATAAAACATTATTCATTATTATGGCTTCTTATATTTTCAAATCACATAACAAAAATTTGGAGTGTCTAGGTGCGTCTCCAATAGGAGGAGGAGGGGGGGGGGGGGGGGGGTTACGTCCTAGAATTTCAGAAACCACAGAACAATTAATATTTAACGAATAACTTGGATTTCCTGTGAAATCCGCGTCACGAAGGGTTTGGAGTCCTATGTTTCGCTTCAACTGCTGGAAGCATCTTCAGGGGTGTGGTGCATCGTGATGTTTACTCGAAGCAAACACAGGATATACCACACGATGCACCACACCCCTGAAGATGCTTCCAGCAGTGGAAGTGAAACCAAGGACTCCAAACCCTCCGTGACGCGGATTTAACCGGAAAACCAAGTAATTCATTACGAGTCAACCCGCGGAAGCCTTAAGTTAATTAATATTTAATAAAAATAAGGATTAGACTTCAAAAATTCAAAGGGGGTTATGCCCCCCCCCCCCCCCCACACTAGAGAGGGAGGGGTATCGCACCCCGTGAAGGCATGGAGAAACAGGGCATGCTTCCTCATGTCTTCAGGTACCCGGCAATTGCTTGGACTGTAAACGACAGTTTGCTGGTTCTGCTTCCCGTGTTTGATGAGGAATACGTTGGAGATGGGCTCTTAAAAGACAGCAACATGAAACGTAAGCATGACCAACAGATTGGTGTCCTCTCCCACTATGAAAACATTGCCTCCCTCTATAGACCTCTCCATTGCTGTGCTCACAATCAATCTGCATCTTCCAAGGCTTGTTTCACGTGAATGCCCTCGTGAGGCCACATGAGTTTGGTATAAGTGGCCCAACTTCAGAAATCAATTGCGGCTAAACGGCTGCCCCGAACTAAAAACCATTCGACGCTAAATTTGATACTTATTAAAGAAACTAGGAGTAACATTTTCTGTAGGATGCGTTGTTTAGGAGTTGTAAGCGAAAAACTAAACAAAGAATCAACTTTTTTGACAAGTTGGTAAAATAAGCCCAACTTTAAAAACCGATTGCGGCTAAACGGCTTGGCTGATTTTGACGAAATAAAAAACCATTCGACGCAGAATTTAATACTTAGTAAATAAGCTAGGATTAATATTTTCTGTAGAATGTGTCGTTTAGGAGTTATAAGCGAAACACTGAAAAAAGTGCGAACATTTCGTTGTTTATTGACTATCAAAACTTAAGCAGCAGTCAGAATCCGTCGCAAACACACAGGACTCTTATTTGGGACCCCCAGAAGGTATTAAAACACTTTCCAGCTTTGGACGATTTTTCGGGAAGCACGGCCTTTTTTTGGTCTAATTTGCCTGGGCTATTTAGTCCAGGAGATAGAATGCAAAAATGTTTCTGACTAATATCAAGCTACAATTTTGTGGATAAGTAAATCTGTCAATACTTTTTAAATTAATATATATAAAAAAATATATATATATATATATATATATATATATATATATATATATATATATATATATATATATATATATATAAAAAAAAACTTGACATGGGTATGTACCCAACTAAACTCCTGCCCTATAGCACCTTATTTACTTGGGTACATACCTAGGGTATGTACCCAACTAAACTTTTACCCCTATTACGCCTTATTTACTTGGGTACATCCTTTCTTCTTTTCTTTTCTTCCCCCTTCTTAACCCCATACAAAAGCCCCAGTGCTTTTCAACATCCCCATTAAGTTTGTCTATTAATTTATTATATTTTATTTCCCCATATTTTTCAATAAATTAATGGTATGTACTCAGGTAAACTCTTTCCCTATGGCACCTTATTTACTTGGGTACATACATATTGGTATGTATCCAAGTAAATAAGTACCCGGCTAAGTTCGTTTGCGGGACATAGCTTGGCAATAGGCAGTATTAAAAAAACAAACCGGTGGAGAGCAGCCATGTCAGGCCAATTATAGTGGATAGTGTAATTTTCATGATCCTTAGTACAAAATTAGTGAGTAGACCAAATATCAAGTTAATGTGAGTTTATCACGTTAGGTTAGTTATTCAAATACAGTAGAGCGTCGATTATCCGAACTAATGTTTTTTGGGGTGGTTCGGATAATTAAAAATTTGGATAATCAGAATTCACTAAAAAAATTTAAAAATTAAAAGGGAAGATGTAAAAATAACCAACCACGTTCATGCAACAAGCATCTTTCTTTTATTTATCTTGTACTACATAGTGAACGAGTACTACATAGTCCGAGACAACTCAGACAAACTTTCTCATATATGAGTTCATAATTACTTAGCCCAGTGTTTCCACTTATTAGTTTTCAAATGTACATTTAAATAACCCGGCTTTAATGAACCCGGGCTCTCTCCATCCGCGTTTTAAGCTAATTTCTCAGGAACTAGATTTTTCCCGGGAAAACGGCTTATATCGTTGGATTCGTATTCAAATGGACTACATTTTAGAATATTTTAATCAAAATCGTCGGAACCGTTTTTGAGAAATAATTGTTTTTCATGTTTATTTAGAGTTTTTGGGGGGTAGCGCCCCCAAATTTAGAGCTAAAATTAATTTCTCGATTTCGCCTCGGGGTATGATTTTTCTGAACATGTATGCCAAATTTCGTCAAAATCGGCCCAGTAGTTTAGGCTCCAGGCGTCTGCACAGACGACAGACAGACAGACATTTTTTTAAAAACCACTTTTTTGGACTCAGGGGACCTCAAAACGTGTAAATCCATCAAAATCTCAAAATCGAATTTTCGCGCCATCACAATACTTTCTCTTTATATGAGAAAGTAAAAAATAAGTTGTATCACCTAATATTAATTTGGCATAAAGAAAGTTGCAATACTCGTCTCATGAATCTCAATTTGCCGAATCCCATGTAATTTGAAATTTTTTAGCCAACCAGAACTGGGGATGAATAAAGAGTCACCACCAAGCTTCATGTTTAATTCCACTGCTTTTTCACACAATATGGGCCCAGATATGGGCTGTCCAGAGGCCCGTTTTTGCAAAAACCAAGTGAATGCAAGCATCATCCAACAATTCGGATTTCGTTTTTTTTCATAGTTTTATTGAATCAGAATTATTTTTTATTCCTGTAATCGTAGATTTACCAACACCGAACTTGATAGCTAATTCCTGACCCGTTTCACCTTTCTTCAGCCGTGAAATAATTTCCATTTCATCTTTAATGAAAGCATTGTTCATTTCCTTTTTGTCGATATGTTGTAAGTTTAAAGTAAAATATCTGACCAATTCAATGTATACCTCACAATGAATGATTTGAAACTGTGAGCATTGACTTAACCGACCGACAGAATGGAAAGGTGTTAAGTTGAAAATTGCTGCAAATGATTCCACAAATTACATAGACAAACAAAAGTTAGCTCTTAGTAAACAAATGTTAATGTCTCGGCTCCGTCAAACTGAATTCATCGAAATCTGGTATCCCTTTGTACAGCTAACACCGCTCTTACTAGGAATTAATTTAGTAGAGTTTTTTTTTTTTTTTTTTTTTTTTTTTTTTTTTTTTTCCCTACATGAAGCCAGTTCGGATAATTGAACGTTTGGATAACTGACATTCGGATAATCGACGCTCTACTGTAATACTCAAAATCAAAGTGGCCACCTATCAAGAGACAAAATCACATCAACTTGTTTTTTGGTCTACTAACTAATTTTGTACTGAGGACCATGAAAATCACATTGTCAACCATAATGGGTGGTAACATGGCCGCTTTACACCGGTTTGTTTTTTTCAAATTGCCTATTGCCAAGCTATGACCCGAAGATGAATTTAGCCAACAATATAATGTTATAAGTCAACAAAAGATTAACTTGTATACAAAATTCTAGCTTGATGTTAATCAGACACATTTTTGCACACTATCCCCTATTCGTAAATTAGCTGTTAAGACAGTCCTCAAAAGTGGTATTTGGTATTTGGTGGTGGTATAAAAATAACAATGCTCCATTTATTGACTGCTGATATCACCCCGATCAGCCATAGGTAGATTCAAATCATGCAATCAGATCATTCGCCATGATATTTCTACGGGCATTTCGTTATAATTATGATTATTAACAGCAAATGCAAAGTGCTCCAAGATTATTATTGAGCAAAACTAAATATTTTAAATAAGAAATAGTTACAACATTAATTACATTACGACTATTTTCGTACAAATTGTAAACAAATATAAAGCGAATTTCCTTTTGAGAAATGTGTTAACTATTAACAACTGTGAATTGGGCATACATCTGTAAAAGTAACAAAATTGTGAGAGCAAATTTAAATAAAGAATTATTATCCTTATTATCAAAGAACAAATACATGTTGTTCTTAAGCCTTGTCCACACTAGTAGACATGTTGCGCGATTTTGGTCTCAGAGACATGTCTAGCGATTTGTCTATAGACATCGGCTAGACAAACGGCGTCTACGGTCTTGTTGCTAGACCAAAAATCACATGTCTATGGTTTTCCATTCTAAATGGTAACGGTGCAACGTTAGGCATGTTGCGCAACGCAACGCCTAGACCTAGACAATAGACGGTCTCAGAAGACGTCTATAGACACGTTGCGCAACGTGTCTACTGGTGTGGACTAGGCATTAGATTCCTGAACACAGTTTGAGAATAACATTTTCCATGTTTAAAAGTATTTGTAAAAGGAATTACCAATTTTATGGTTGAACTCCAAGCAAGGTAAAAGAAGAATAAATGTGACAATAAGGGAATTTCTTCAAATGCAGGGTGACATATAAGAATCCAACAAAGCTAGAGTTATCAAAGAAATGAGATTACGACTGATTCCTTGTACTGATCATCATGGTCGGCCTTTACATCTTCTAAGATTTAATACTCACTCGTAAAGATCTAATTTATTACAATGACCAAGGAAATCTAATGAAGAAACTTAGTTACTCCCTAAGTAATAAAGCTCAGGCTTCAAGCCTACCTACAAACAAAAGCTATTAATGAGTGATCCATTCATGAAACACAATCATGGTAATTAAGAAAATCAAGCGAATATGTGAAAATATTATTCCATGCAGTGATTAAATGAAATGAAATAATAATCGTGAATGAGACAATCCACAAGATTGCTTCTTTCCCGGCCACGAAAAACATGTTTCATTTTCTCATAGAAGTAATTTTCACATCTCTACAACTAAGAATATAGGTAGAAGGAAAATTCTTTGATAAAAGATAACTTGAAGCTTTAGACAGTGAATATATATATAAATATATATATATATATATATATATATATATATATATATATATATATATATATATATATATATATATATATATATATATATATATATATATATATTTTAAATTATTTTCACTATATTTCCAATCATGGATTAGACTATAGAGATATGATCAATAAAAATAACAATGCTCCATTTATTGACTGCTGATATCACCCCGATCAGCCATAGGTAGATTCAAATCATGCAATCAGATCATTCGCCATGATATTTCTACGGGCATTTCGTTATAATTATGATTATTAACAGCAAATGCAAAGTGCTCCAAGATTATTATTGAGCAAAACTAAATATTTTAAATAAGAAATAGTTACAACATTAATTACATTACGACTATTTTCGTACAAATTGTAAACAAATATAAAGCGAATTTCCTTTTGAGAAATGTGTTAACTATTAACAACTGTGAATTGGGCATACATCTGTAAAAGTAACAAAATTGTGAGAGCAAATTTAAATAAAGAATTATTATCCTTATTATCAAAGAACAAATAAAGGACTTTTTAAAAAAACTTTTTCATTTTATTTTATAATCATACTCCTAAAGAGAGGAATGTGTGACCACCCTCTATGGCAATAACAACTAAGATATATTTTTGTTTAGTTTAAGGTTGGTATAGACATACATACATTTGTATAAAAATCTACACCTTAGAGATTTTTTTTTTCTATAAAATATAAGGAAAATATAAATTTGATATATTTTAATGGATTCGGCTAAAAAAGTAATTGCTTACTATATATTAATAAAATGAGCAATATACACAAACAATGAAATGTTTAGTAGTAAGCATAAAGCTTGAAAAAGTTATCTACTACAACACAAGGCAAGTGCACATATCAACATTTGTCACACTGGTTGTGGCGTCAATGCATTGCAGTAATGATACAATCAATCAGTTACTGTAAAATGTATTTGTAAACAAGTACATATTAGTGAGAACCCTTTTTGACATTTTCATGTTTAGGCTATGGAACATAAGTCACAAACGTTAAGTTACTTTTAGCTTAAAAACTCAGAAAAGTATAACAGGGAGTTAGAAAGGTATAGGAGGTCTGTAATCCAGTCTCCAGCTGTAGTGCCTTCTCCTACCGTGCTTCGTAGGGCTGAAGAAAGTCGAAAAGATTTATACGTGTGACAGGGAGTTAGGAAAGTACAAGAGGTTGCCATCAACTCTCAGCCCTCTCGGCCTACCTAATATGAAGGCATATTAACAATTCGTAGAATGCGGGCCGGCGCCTTTGAATTCAGTAGTTTGTAATCAAGCCGCGACAGTGCCGTTGTGGAGATAAGAATAAAAATGATCTTCCATCTACTTTTATCAATTACTTGATTAAATTACCAATTATATTTCATTTTATGTCGGTAGTTTACAAAGAGCGAAAACATGAAAATGTCTCACTGTCTTGCGGACTTGTTCGCAAGAAGTTTTTTGTATTTCTTTTTCAAATGAAAAAAGTTTTATAAATGACAGAAGATGAAAAATAAATTAATCTGAAGATGCTTTTAAAACTTCCAAGATTATATTAGCTGGTGCAGGTTTTTTTTTTTTTGCAAAGTGCAAATGTTTATTTATATTTTATATAGTTCTACGTATTTATTCACCAATGATTTCAATGTTTCAGCTTCAAACTAGGGGCGCCCAGAGTTCCACTATAGTGTTGAACAGAACAAATTAAAATTAAGATATTTGCGTACAAAAAACCAAATATGTTTCTTATTTCTCATTGTATCTAGTTTAAAACCAATAATACACACAATGCATAATAAAAAGCATTATATTAATGCACAAATATTATTTAAATTATGTTTCTATGAAATCCATGAAGTTAAGAGTTCCACATACTCAAAAGGAAATTCGCAGAGTGATTTAAAATGTAAAATAAGACGATATATATCTAATCATATATTATTAATTTCTATGCAATATTTTATTTATTGGGAAGAATAATTGAATAAATTGCAAAACTAATAAAATAAATAGTAACATGAAAGAAGTGTAGTTCAATAACCAAACAACGTCTTCACACAAAAAAATTATTATTGAAACAATTGACCAGTTTCGGCTGTTCAAAAGCAGCCATCTTCGGATAATCTACAGTTTTACAAAAAACCGTCGTTCCCATCCTTTTCAAGTAATATATCGACTGTGTACCTGCAAAACCTCGTAACCCCAAAAACTAATTTTTTCAGGAGAAGCAAAAAAATGTTGTTTTTTAAAAAAGTTAATTTTTATATTTTCTTTATATTTATTTTGATTTTAATTAATTTTACTGAAACACTTAAACGTATCCCACATCTAGTTAAAGACTTACAATGCATGGGGGGTAATGAGGTTTTGAAACCTTGTCGTATACGAGGTTTTTTTTGTACACTTTAGTTAAATGATGAATACGAAGTGTTACAATAATTTCTATAAGAAATAATTGCTTAAGGCTTACTAGCTTTTGCACATAGGTAGATATTAATAATATCTATCAAAAAATGCAATAAAAAAAAGTTTCGATTTTGAGGGTTACGAGGTATTGCAGGTAAACCAACGAGGTATTGAGGTAAACCATAGAAGTACAAATCGGTTTAATTCTGGAATCTTTTTAATTCTAGTCTAATATAACAGAACTATAACGATACAACCACAGAATCTAATAATAAGTCTACAAAGAATCTAATAAAAAAAAAAAAACTACACGGAATCTAATAAAAAAAAAAAAAAAAGTTTCAGCTGAATCTAACAAAACTAGACTATCATTTTTTTGTTTGTTTATTTTATTTTTGACCCCATGAAACAGCTTTGTTTACTTTTCAAAGATTTTCAACACTTCCACCCAAAATAGACCAAGAGATGACATGGGTTGTTGGCATTCTTGTTTTGCTAGGTAGCCTCGTTGTTCCGCTGGGTTTGCAGAGCTGTCTTTAGTTTACTCTCCTGTCACATCTCAAGAGGGAAGTGCCGCTATACCGGTCACGTTCATTATCCATCATGGGCTTGGATCTTGGCTACTCTTACGATACCATCTCTCCCCTGAATGAGTTCTACGACTCTTGCCAGAGGCCAATGCGTCCGTTTCTTATTTTCTAGTTCTAGTAATACGACGTCCGTCTACCTCTAAGGTTTTAGTTTTTGATACTTCAGGTCTACTTACCAGAAGACCAAGATGTTCTTTCCTAAATCTCATGTTACCATGTTGGGTAATTGTCATCACATCTTATGTTATTGTTTTGTATAACTTCTTCATTTCTTTAAATTATTGTCAGTAATTCTATATTTGGTGGTTATTCTTGTGTATTCTCCTATCTAACCTTCAAATGTCATGTTTTTGGCAATTTTTAAACGCTCTTATTGCATAGCATTATCAAAATATAAAGCTGCCTATTGGACTGTATACATTAGGAATAAGTGCATATTTGAGTACATATGAGGAGCTTAGTATCAAATACGGACAAGAGCACATTTCAAAATTTTACAGGAGAGCCGAAAAACTATAGCTCAAATTCTACAGGGGCTAGAGCAATGTTTTTTTTTTCTGTAGATTCTTAATAGACTCAAAACTAGTTAGAAGTACTGAAAACGTGAATTTCTTTGATATTTTAGCTGCTAAATGGAGTTAAAAAGTGGAGTTATCCGCTTTTGAAACAAAAACAAGGTTTTGTCCGTTTTTGAAGCAAAATGACGTTGAAAATAATGGTTAGAATAATAATATTGGAGAAATAATTTTTTTTTACGTTTTTCAGAGTTCTTAGGGGGTAGTGCCCCTAAATTTAGAGCTAAAATTGATTTCTCGATTTCCCCTCGGGGTGTCATTTTTCTAAACATGTAAGACAAAATGGTAGGAGTAGGTATTCAGATGCTAAAGCCCGCAGTGCATCATCGGAACGAGTTAGTAAAATTCAGCCTCCTGATTGGCTGTTTCGGTTATGTCCACTTTTGAAGCAAAACATGTGTTGACTTGTCCGTATTTGAAACAAAACTACAAATATTATTGCATTTTTACCCTTTTTCTGGTAGTTTTTGATGCAAATGGATAGCAGAATCTGATGCAGCAGGCAAAAATCTATAAGAAACAATCGATAACTGAAATTCGGAAAAAATGTCGAATGTCCGTCTTTGATACTAGGCTCCGCATATATTAGGAATAAGTGCATATATTTAGGATACACGTGCATATTTCGCACGTTTGAAATGCATATATTGAGGATTTTAAGTGCATACTGATCCGAACTCTATTCATCACATATCTGACTTCCTTCACCACCAGTTCCAGTTCATTTTTCAGGTTTTTATTCTTTTTCTTTGGTTATTTCACTTAATTTTCCTCCACTCAAGAAACCAGTTTAATTTGAATCCTCAAATGCCTGCGCCAAATTTCTTCAACAATTCTTCCCTTTGATTAAGTCTAGTTTCAATGATCTTTTCTTCATGTTTCTCTTCTTCAACTAAATTTATACCTAGCTCTTCATCAGATGATGACTTTTCTTCTTTGAGTCCCTTACATAAACTATCACTAACTTTGTCCTTATCATTTCTTGAATAATTAGACCTTGAATGGACGTTGTTTGGTTATTGAACATCACCTCTTACATGATAAGTTGCTGTCACACATTGGAGAAAAACACAGTTTAGGATCCTAGTAACATGAAGTAACTCATCCCTAAGAAAATGAGAAAGTTATGAGAGAACGAATCTATCTAATTCCAACAAATAACAAAAGAACTAATTCATAAAAGAAATAAAGAGCTACCATTAATACACATGTTGGGATTGAAGAACTCTTAGCTAGATATGTATGGGTAAAATAATTTTTACCTGAAGAGGAATAATGGTTTTAGGAGGTTTAATTTAAATCCATCAACAAATGAAGAAAAAGAAACAAGTAGAGTGGGAGAAAAAAATGAGCATAACTGTATAATAGTATCTGTATTTTGAAGAGAAATAGAGATTTGAGAGATTAAACGCCAATAAGGAGATTTAGTCGTAGAAGTAAAGGAAAAGTGGAATTTACCATAATTTTGTAAATCAGTTGCAGTTACAAATGGAAGCGGGTTCAAAATAGTCAAAATTATAAGGATTGCCTCAACCATATTTATTAAGAACATACATCTTTAACTGCCAGAGATGTGACTGTAGTTTTTTATTTAATGTGTTTTTTAAGGAACATTAACAACTTCCGCCTACTTAAAAGAACTTTAACAGAGAGGATGGTTTCACCCTTTCTCGGACCTCGAAACCTCTGATCAGCACCTGCGCCAAGCAGATAGCAAGAGACGGTGCCACCACAGTAACTTCCCGACTTATTACATCACCCGCCCGACAAAGGAACACCGACGAAGGCAGCACTTGCCTGATTGCATCATCCTGACAAAGGATTACCCCGAGTAAAGGAACCCCCGAGAAATTCAGGTACAATCTACAGAATAGAAAACCAGTATAAATACACCGTTCTTCATTAGTGACATTCGTCAACATCACAATGCACCACACCCCTGAAGATGCTTCCAGCAGTGGAAGCGAAACATCGGATTTCAACCCCTTCGTGACATGGATTTTGCCGGAAAACCAAGTTTTTGATAATTATTATAATCTTAAGCTCTAGTTCAAAATGTAATTTTTACAATAAGGAGTGAGGAGAAGACGCAAAAGTACTTCAAATTATGAAAGATTATAGTACTGACCAAGAAATATATAGTTAAAATTAAACTAAATGGTTTGGAAAGAGTTTGATTAAATAAGTGATTTTACTAAAAAATAATAATACTAAAATATAAGCTTATTATTATTTCTATAATACTGGATCTAATTTAAAGAAAGGATATTTTTAATCGAGAGAAATAACGGTCAACTAAAAAATAAAAAGATTATAATGAAAAAAATAGCGAATGAAATAGTTAGAAAACACACATTAGTTGGTTTGTTAGACAACGTCACAAGAGGGAGAGAGGGAGGAAAACAAAAAGAAAGAAAAAAATTGTTTTCCGGCAAACATTGTGTTTTGTAGATTGTGTAAAACACTGATACCAGAGCGATATTGTAAAGAATAGACATTGTAGCCGATACTGGGAAATAAAACATCCCCGTGCCTCTCTGGAAATTCCCAACTTCAGACACCTCCTGAGCAAACCAACATATATACACAGTTTTAACCAAATCCCCAAAGTATTATTACAATCATTATTGTCTTTGTTTAATTTTTTTATTTTTTATTTAGTAATAAATAATACAAATAAATCCTAGATTATTATGTAAAAATAATATTTATTTTTTACTACGTTTTTATTAGCTTGCTTTCTTGTTTGTTTGTTTGTTTGTCCAGTACAAATCTTGCAATCGATTTTTAACTAACTTCCCGAGTAGCTAGACATTTGAAACTTTTAGAACAGCTCAGAACACAATGACAATGCAATATTTTAATACTTTTAGCCATCTTTCAGCAGAATTTAATTAGTTTTCAGCAAATTTTGCTGTATAGAAAGTTAGTTCGGAAAAAATCCACAAGTTATTTTATTTGTTTTGACATATCCCATATTTATGATCTTTGTTTTGACGGGTTTCAAATTTATGATTTATGACAGAAAATTTAAAAACGTAGTATATAATAATTTCAAGATAAAAATAACTTTTTATATACTACGGTTTTAAATTTTCTGTTGAATCGTATGTAATTTTGATAATATAAATGTTATTGTTATATAATATATGTTAGTGAAAAAAAAAAAATAGTTCCAAATTTATTTACTTCACATAAATGACAACCATCTAGAGAGCTGATCTTAAACCTACAAAAGGACAAATCTTTGTACAACGGATCTCCCCAACACCAAATCTAAACCGTGCCATCGATATATTTGAAATAAAAAAAGATAAAAGATTACATAAATAATATAATCAATAAATAATATAATCAATATATTTCCTGTTTTGCTGTCATTCAATGTTTATTACAAATTTAAAACCCGTCAAAATGAAGATTGTAAATATGGGACATGGCAAAACAAATAAAATAACTTGCGGATTTTTTCCCAACTAACTTTCCACACAGCAAAATTTGCTGAAAACCAATTAAATTCTGCTGAAAGATGGCTAAAAGTATTAAAATAATGCATTGTCATCGTGTTCTGAGCTATGATAAAAGTTTCAAATGTCTAGCTATTCGGGAAGTTAGTTAGAAATCGATTGCCAGATTTGTACCGGACAAACAAACAAACAAGAAAGAAAGCTAATAAAAACGTAGTAAAAAGATCTTTTTATCTTGTAATTTTATCTTATTTTGTGTTGATTTCATTAAATTAAAACTGGCAATAACAAGTAAAAAAATAAAGATAATCTATAAAAAAACACAAAAATACATCATTATGATACAAACAACATTTAAAAACATATTTAATGAAATAAACAAGTAACTATGATTTTTCATATCACTAATGCAAAAAGTTGAAATCCAACTAAAAAATAAATCTATTTCACTAAAAAAAAAAAAAAAAATGTAATATCTACTTTAAATTCAAGCTGAAAAAATTGTAGCCGAGGCAAGAAAAACAGAAAAATGTAAAAAAAGAAATAATTGAAATATTTTAAATTAAAAAAATAATAATAGATGCTTACCGAGACTGTGCCTTGACGGGGGTATTTTGTACTGGCGACATAAGAGGCTTTGACGGTGAGCACGACAGCATTCATCAGGTTCTTAGCAGCTTGTATCAAAGACGTAGCACTGTCCAGCTGGAATAAACAAAGTCAAAATACTAGGCATCAGTCGCTCCCTAGTAAAAACGAGTGAAGTTTCTTTTCTACACACGTTTTGTACAATGCAAAAAAATTAAAATTAAAATTAAATAATAAACAGAATAAATAAGTAAACGGTTAAATAAACATTAGTACCATAAATTGTCATGTCAAATAGTTAGTTAAAAAATATTATCTAGATTAGTACGGTCTAACATTAAATTTTGTTTGTTTAGGTAATTGTTTGTCCTCTCCGAGTGTCCAGCTTGTCAACTTCCAATTGCCGTTTAGATTACCAGATATCTAACTTCGACATTATCTTTCTCGTAACAATTACTAATAAATCTTATACGAGTAAAAAGTTCATGTGTCGAGTTCAAGGAAATAATTAAATCCTTGAGGTCAATTAACTTAGCTTGTAAGTTAAAAGATGCTTGTGTTACTGTGTAAACCATTTTAGATTTTTATTTAATTTAAATTAAATTATAATTATCATTAACTACAGGAGACATACAGAGAAAAATAGACCCCAGCACCGGGACTTGAACCATGGGCCTCCTATCCGTTATATCCTTACATGCGCTCTTACCAACTAAGCTATACGGGAGAATGATTTTTCTCTGTCGTTACCGATACAAATTCCCCGAATCCAAGCTTTTCAATCTTTTCTACAAATCTAGCAAGCCAAATATTCACAGCAATAGAACTAGACCGAGAATTAACGCTTATAATTATAAAGTACTCAAATAGTACTTGTAATTATAAGCGTTAATTCTCGGTCTAGTTCTATTGCCGTGAATATTGGCTGGCTAGATTTGTAGAAAAGATTAAAAGCTTGGATTCGAGACTTGGTATCGGTAATACCAGAGAAAGATCATTATCCAGTATAGCTCAGTTGGTAAGAGCGCCTGTAACGGATATATAGGAGGCCTGTGGTTCAAGTCCCGGTGCTGGGGTCTATTTTTCTCTGTATGTCACCCGTAGTTAATGATAATTATAATTTGATTTAAATTAAAATTTAATCTTTCTGTAGAAAGAATACTACCTAAAACTTAAATATTTGATTTTTTTAGTTAAAAAAAAAAATTACTTAACTTCTAACTTGAGACGAACACTTACATAAGTACTGTGCTTAGATTTTCCAAAAAAATAATAATAAAAAAAAAAAAAAAAGTGTTACCAGAGGTTCTTTCAAAATTGCCTTTGTCCAGTAAATTATGTCATTTTGTTTGTTTTTTTAATCTAATTAAAGAAAAAAAAACAACAACCAATTTCTAAAGATGTAGATGGATTACTCCACAATAAACTTGGTCAGCTCATTAATAAAAAAAAATGTTTACCAATCTCATCTGAATAAAAAAAAAGAAAACAAAAAAAAATTAGTTGATTTGTTATTTGAAGCAAATATGTGGTTCATATTTGTAATAGTAGGGCTATATAAGGTTTCATATAGGATAAATGAGCATAATGAAAAAGAATTTAAGAAAAATCTGCCTAATAAGAAAAATACAGTGAAATTCGCTTATAACGAACCCGGATACAGCGATATTCCGGGTATAACGATTGCAATCAATGCATTTGGTTGGTTTCCTATATAACATGCAATGATTAAGTTCGGATATAACAATAATACGGGTAGTAGTAGTAGTAAGGGGGCCGGGAGGCCAAGCCTGGCAACTAGACCGCACTCGGGTCCTTTTTGCCAACCCCTGGTTTTTCACGCCCATCGAACCACCTCAGTCTTACCCTCAAGTCTCCTAGTTTGGGTAATAAAGGAGAGGATATCCTGCCACTTAAGTGTGACAAGTTCCTCCTCTCTGATAATCCCTGATCCTAAGGTGTGAAAGCGTAGTCTCCCATGTCCTTCGCAAGCTCCCACCAGGTGGTAGGCTGTTTCCACTTCTTCGCCACACACTGGACATGTGGGATCCTCTTCAATCTTTAATAGTGCCAGATGTCTATTTAGTTGACAATGACCTGTTAAGACCCCCACCATTTTTCTTAGGTTGGGTCAACTCAGTCCCATGAGCCATCTGGTTTTCCCTTTATCTAGCTTAGGCAGCATCATCTTGGTCTGCCTGCATCCTTCAGTTCTTGTCCACACCTTCCCTGCTTCCTCCCAGATCCACTTTTTGATGGCCGATTTGGTTTGCCCTCTGGACCAGTCAATAGCGAGCTCCGGTCCGCAGAATGGCATGGAGGCACCCCTTTTTGCTATTTCATCTGCTTTTTCATTTCCCGGAACCCCTGTGTGTCCAGGAACCCAAAGCAGAGTAACCTTCTTTAACTCTGCAAGCGTCTCTAAGGCCTCTTGGCATTCTTTGACCAGTGCTGCATAATACGGGTAAAGCAATCTCATTTTAGAATTAAAATTGGTCATGCCATTAGCCTACAACGATGTAAGGAATTTTATTTCACCTTTCCACGAAGACCCTTTCTTTATTGCCGCCAAAACAACAGTTCGCTTCCCATTTTCTAAGTACATATGTATAAAAAAACTTTCCTCAAATGCCCGACAAAACAACACTCTACTTCCCCCTTCCATTTTCTAAGAATGGTTACTGATAGGAGTTTACTCTTTTTTGTTTAAATATGTTTAGTTCATGGAATCTCTTTATCTGGTTTAACAGCCCGTTTTGTTTTTCATCTTAACTAGGAGAGTCTCATTTACCATTTTGGTTTCTTATAGTTCGGACCTATTGCCTTATAAAAGAATAAAAGGCGCCGCTCATTATCTATAGCGGGAAAAGTAAAAATAATTGAACGTTTAGAATGTGGTGTTTGGAACAAAGATCTCTGTCTGGGAAAGTTTGGAAGTGTTGTTTTCTATTGATCATGATCAGGTGCGTACGTTAGTTTCTGTTACAAGTGTAATTAACACGGTAGATAAAATTAGCCATACATGATCAAGACATTACAGTTAAAATCCGTAAACAATTGGTACTTTATTTATGAAAGGCTACTCTTACATATAATATTTGGTGTGTTAATTTGACTGATTATTAACTAGCTGACTTTTTAAAAAAAGTTTTTATACTTATAATGTCTTTTTTTAATCCTATTTGTTAATACCTTGCAGATTTGCATTTGCACATTAAAATTATTATTTCCTTCATCTTTTATCTTATATTGGATACAATGATGTTCGGATATAACGATCTGTTTTACTAGGTCCCTTGAAGATCGTTGTAAGCGAATTTCACTGTAACTAAATTGAGTTTTATATGTACCCTCAGTCGATGAATGATTTTGATCTGTATTATAATAAATATATATGCCACAATTCAACGGGGCTAAGCAGTTTATAAGGGACAATAGATAACAATTTAAAACCGGTGAAATGGATGAGAAAGTCCTATTCCATGGACTATGGTCCCCCACATTTAATGCGGCGTAGAATTATATCAAGTGTCGAAGATTTTAAATGACACTTTGGTATCAAAATCAAAATATTTTATAATTAATAAATATTATTGACTAATTACAATTTTAGGAAAAACAGCTGGATTGAGTGTTAGTGTGGTAAGTCCTCCCAATAACGTTTATTAATTAATGTTTTAACATATTTTTTGATAATATTATACCCAAAAAAGTGAAGTTTGAAAAAGAACCAAATTAAATAAAAAAATAATACATGTACAAAATTGTTCTCCCAAGGAATTAGCCTACCTGTGCCATGGTGAACATGGCACCAACTAAATACTTGTTGCTTACCCCAGACACGATGAGCTCTCCTGAAATGTTCTGGACGTCCGCCTTGACCTTGCTGGTAATGTTGAGCTGATGGCAGTAGAGGGCGATACGCTGAAGGTAGGCGATCAAATCTTTCTTGGTACTAGATTCAGGGCATTGCTCGGCGATCTGTCGAGTTAGTTTATCCAATTTAGTACCGGCTTCAGAGATCTTCTTAGCTGCGTTAATAACATCCATTGTAGTTTTCAACGGACCTCGACCTCTGAAAGATTATATAATAACAAATTAAACACATAGTTAATTCCAAGATTGTACCCTTTGTAATAGTTCAGTGTGTAGTGTGGATCCTTAAGGGTAATACAAAAACTCTCATTTAGGTGGCAACATTTTGGCTCAACGTTCGGCTCAGTCAATGTATTAAGACACTCTTCTAAATCAATTTTTGGTACTTTTTTACTTTAGCACCCCCCTATATCCCTTTGTGTTAATAGTTATTTAGACAAAGGAACATTATACAGAGTAGCATATAATCCTTAGTCTAAATAACTATTAAGACGAAGGGATATTTATTCCAATGTACCTTGGGACCAAGGAATATCACACTTGTGTATATAATTGTCGTCATATCCCTTAGTCTAATTAACTATTAAGATAAAGGAATATTAATTATAAAACTTCCCCAGGAGTCTCAATGTCTTGGAGAGACAAACACACAAACCTTTGTGAATTTTGTAGGGCACACTATTGTTTAAAACCAAGGGGGGTGCTAAAGTAAAAAAGTGCCCAATTTTTTTTAGGCTTGTAAGTGGCATGTCGAGTTTTTTGTTTCTCTCATTTTTTGACAGCTCGTTCTCATAATTTGTCAGGTGGGCATCAATTTTGTTTTTTGTCAGTCTAATTTGATGGAGCCCATCCAAGCCAACTTGGATGTCCAAGTTGGCTTGGATACTCTGTTTACACGATCCAAGTAGCGTCAAAGTAGAATCTAAGCGTGACTTGATCCAAGTATACTTGGATCGTCTAAACCAGGCTTTAAACAAGTATAAGAAATAGATATTAACCTGGTGAAGTCTGTCATTTCCATCATAATCATACACATGTGTTTAGCCAATACGATGATATCGTTGCCGGTATCATCCCACTTGGCTACTTCTCTATCAAACTTGAGTTTCTCAGTTCGGAAATATTCCACCTGCTGAGCGATCTTCTTCTTGTCTTCTTCTGTCATCTTTCTCATAGCTTCCTAAAAAAAACAGTAAAATCAAATTGTAATTAGAAGCTGAGGGCTATAAACTTGTTAATAATACTAAACGTGTTCACGACTACCTTAGAGATTAGCCTGAAAAGTTTATGAGAAAACCAAGGTTAACAATAAGGCCACAGTTGTATAATCCTCATATTTGCAAAAAAGCCTATTTATGCTAACATTTCAGTGTAGGAACTTGTTAATATTATTTATCTAAATGATTAACCTAAATAAGGTTACACGGTTAGAAAGAGGAATGCTTCAGGTGCAATCTCAGGCTCAATGAAGTATATTTCATCTGTTTCCTAACAGCCAAGCTAATTCTCAGGTCAGGAAACAAATCTATGGTCAGCCAAAGATTGGATACATCATAGTGGAGAAACTTACCGACAGAAAACTGTAAATAACTCCTTAAATTTGTTTGTCGAGCCCTCTCCATATGCCAAAATAATGAATAATCTAATACAGTTGAGTCTCTCTACTAATCCGACACACAGGGCCATGCTGGATTACAGAAATTTGTTGGATTACTGGGTGTTTGATAAGAAATAATTATTAAATTATTAAAACAGAAACAGGACTCAATAAAACTAGCATATATAACATGAGATATGAGAATAAACACACAACGAAAAAACACTCATGGTTTGTTTTTGTTTACCCAAGTGCGCCTGAGTTTCCCAGTTTTCCCATCTTATAGTTATCTTATCTTACACATGGCAAAAGGAGAAGGGGGGGGGGGGAGCCTCAGCCTCAGTGTTGGAAATACCCGTTACTGGAAATGCCAGACTGGCCAAGTGTCAGACTACAGAGACTCAACTGTAATTTGTATTATTATTATTTTTACTTCTATCTTTTTATTTTAAGAGAGATAAATAATTATAAGTTGATATATAATCAAGAAATCAAGTCATTTCTATAATATTATTGCTATAATAATAATCTTATCAAGCATTATGAATATTTATTGTTATTATATATATATATATATATATATATATATATATATATATATATATATATATATATATATATATATATATATATATATATATATATATATATATATATCATTATTATGTTATAGCTATTATTTTAAAAATGTTCAATTGTTATTGTTAAATTTTCTCTCACCAAGTATTATAATTCCCTCCCCCCATTACTTTTGGTTTAAATTATGTTGTAGGTGTGAGCCAATATTTCCAAAAGAATTATATTGAAACATATTTCCGGCATACAGCATTAAGCAATGCGTACGTTTACATTTTTATTTTATTCATATTTTACGATTTTGATAGTATTCATACTACGGAACGATTAAATTTTAATTTAAATCAAATTATAATTATTATTAACTACGGGAAACAGACAGAGAAATATAGACTCCAGCGCGGGGATTTGAACCACCGGATATAGAGGCCGGTGGTTCAAATCCCCGCGCTGGAGTCTATTTTTCTCTGTCTGTTTCCCGTAGTTAATAATAATTATAATTTGATTTAAATTAAAAATTTTATTTTATTTTTAATAAAAATAAAAGTATTAAAAAAGAAAACCAACAACTTACTCTTGCAGTGGTTATTCCACTAATGTCAGGATATTCATCCACACCATGCTCAGCTGTATGGGCACTCGCTACAAAAAATAAAATAATAAACTTTAATAAGCACATAAAATTAAAAATGAATACATAGAAAATTAAATAAAAAAAAGGTTGAGTACAACAATATTAAATATAAATATATTCAACAATAGAGTCACTAAAGGGGTTGAAAGAAGCATCTTTCAACCAAAATTAATTAAATTAAAAGTGTAGGAACTTATTAATACTTTGGCTTCCATGAAGTAAGACATTGAACTTAATTAAGTCATAATTAAATGTAATACTTAAAACTATGTTTTACAAGATAAATATTTCTGGGAACAGTTGCATGAATAGAGAAGGAAACTTCTCCCTGATAAAGATGATAATAAGACAAATAATGTATTTCTGTCAACTGTTGCTTCATATTACCAGTATTCTATTATACAGAGCTAGGGATGGGAGGAACGGTTCCATGAGTGGAACGAGTTACAACGTTTCGTTCCAAACCAATAACTAGTTCCAGCAACTAGTTATTTTTGGAACGTTTCAGTTTATGTTCCTAAGAAACAGTTTCTCGTATACTTCACGTGTTCCTGAGTCTAGTCCAGGTTCGTTCCATAATAAGTTCTGTTTCTTGATTAAATAGTTCCACTCTTCACTGTCGCTGACGATGAAAAGTTGAAATAAAATACAAACATTTATAATAATATTAAGATCCCTTTATTTATCTTTTTATCTTAAATTTGTTTATATTGATATTTGATATTTTAATTACAACCAGGTAAAAAGTATAATAAAAATGCTTATGATACAACATTATGGTAACCACTTAAAAAGTATATTTTATACCAGTATAAATTATATTTTTAAAAACTAGAATATGTTCTTTTCATAATGAGATCCTAAAACTAAACAAAAAAATTCACCTGTTTATCGTATTATTTACTAACTATTTACTAAAGCGGAAAACAAAACTAAAAACAACGAAACGAGTGGCGAAGGGTGAAAGGGACAAGAGGAAAGTTGACTATGGATCTAAAAGAAAAAAAGCGGCAAAGATTTTTTACCTATATCTCTCTGAAAGAGAAAAAGATAACGCTTCGCTATAACTGGAGACTCGAGCTCTCATCCCCACTCTATTACTCTACTCTACTATATAGAAGGGATAAACGTTTCGTTATAGCTTGGCTGGAACTGGAACTTGGAACGAAAACTAGTTTTCGTTCCAAGAAACGAATCTTTTACGTTCCCTCCAAGTTACAGTTTCGTTACATTTTCTCGTTCCCGTTTTCTCTTTAATCAGTTACGTTACACGTTACGTATTGGCACTTTGAACGAAAACCATCGGTTTCGTTCCAAGAGAAACGAGTTTTTAACATTCCCTTTAAGTTAGTTGTTTTGTTTTGTTACTGTTTTCTCGTTTCCGTTTCCTCTTTAATCAGTTACGTTTCGTATTATTTTGTTCGATAATCCTTAAAAGATATTATTTTTTTCAATCAATAAAAATTTAGTAACTAAATAAAACTAGACAGTAAAATAAAATAAAATGAAAACTACAAAGTCGTTCCAAAAATAATGTAGTTCCATGACATTTTGGAACGATTGGAACCGTTGCAACACTGGAACTAGTTATTTTTATAGTTACGTTCCGTTCCGCCCATCCCTATACAGAGCCTTTTTCATAGCTTCACATAGGGGGTCTGAGCACAGCTTTGGAGATATACTCTCCATGCTTTAATTCCACAAAAACATATAAATATGAGGAGCTTAAAGACACAAACAATTTTCAAAATTTTACAGGATGGTTGAAAAACTGTAGCTCAAAAGGTGCAACGAGCTGTGAAATGTTTTGTGCTCTTTCTCAATAGACTCAAAACTAGTTAGATGTCCTGAAAAACTTGAATTCATTTGATATTTTAACCGCAATATACAGTTAAAAAGTCATGTTCTCCACTTTTGAACCGAAACTCTGCAATGTTGAACGTCAATTTGTCCCACTTTTGAAGCAAAATTTCACCCTAGATTCTAGCAACATGGGAATGATTTAGTTAGAATGCAGCTTGTCTACTTTTGAAGTAAAACCCTCATCGAGTTGTCCCCATTTGAAGAAAAACTAGAAACATTATTGCATTATTACACTTTTTTAATTATTCAATGACAAAACACTTTAAGAAAAAATTGATAACTGATAAAAAAAACAGTCATTTGTCCGTTTTAAATACTAGGCGTTTCTTATACCATTAAATAAAATAACAACAAAAACAATAACATTTTATAAGACTCAACCAAGCCCTACAACATAGGAAGCAGTGGTAAGATCAACTCACTCCATACAACACTGCTCATAGTTCACTAAATTATTTCAATTTCAACAGTTATGTTTTTGCGCTGGGAGTCAGACAAAATTTTTCATCTTAATTAAAAAAAAAATACATGAAAAATGTGCACTCTGGTAGTTTTTAAGTATAGTAGCAGAAAGTTAGGAGCTGACAGAAGGTAGCTAAGTTTTCACTTTTTTAGTACTATATTTCGCCAATAAGAGCACTAAAGTAAATATAAAATGATATCAGAACTCTTGGTGGACAAAAACTGAATTACTTCAATTCCAGAAAACTAATGCCTTTCGCAACAAGGCAACTGTCTTTAGAGGGGGAGGTATAAAGGTTGGCTACACTGGATTTAATGCCCAAAAACATCCACGATTCAATATTTTTCCATGAGGGAGAAAATTGAATTAATTTCTTGTACAACGTTAAGCAGGTTGATGTTTTGTCCCCTTTAATTGTCCCTTTAATTTATTAATTTTATATTATATTATATTAATATTATTTATATTTTATATTATATTAATTTTATATTAATTTATTTATTAATTTTTTCTGCCTCTCTTTTACTCCTCCAGAGAAACGTAAGTTCATTATCACATTATTTAAATTTAAACAGAACACACTGTTTCAAATATAAACCCATCACAATACTGCACATTTTGTCAACAGAAAAATTACAAAACACTGGAATGCAGCAGAATCAAAACGATTTTTAACAAAAATATCACAGTAACAAACAGTAATCACTACTATTCAACAACAAGGATGGAACATAGTGCGTATGTATGGTTCCAGGAAATGAAAAAGCAGATGAAATAGCAAAAAGGGGTGCCTCCATGCCATTCTGCTTACCGGAGCCCGCTATTGACTGGTCCAGAGGGCAAACCAAATCGGCCATCAGGGCCATCACCAAAAATAGCAGGGAAAGCGTGAACAAGAACTTAAGGATGCAGGCAGACCAAGATGATGCTGCCTAAGCTAGATAAAGGGAAAACCAGATGGCTCATGGGACTGAGTAGACCCAACCTAAGAAAAATGGTGGGGGTCTTAACAGGTCATTGTCAACTAAATAGACATCTGGCACTATTAAAGATTGAAGAGGATCCCACATATCCAGTGTGTGGCGAAGAAGAGGAAACAGCCTACCACCTGGTGGGAGCTTGCGAAGGACATGGGAGACTACGCTTTCACACCTTAGGATCAGGGATTATCGGAGAGGAGGAACTTTTCATCTTAAGTGGCAGGATATCCTCTCCTTTATTACCCAAACTAGGAGACTTGAGGGTAAGACTGAGGTGGTTCGATAGGCGTGAAAAACCAGGGGTTGGCAAAAAGGGCCCGAGTGCGGTCTAGTTGCCAGGCTTGGCCTCCCCGCCCCCTTTACTACTACTACTAGTGCGTATGTTGGTGCAGGTAGACTCGTAAGAAACAGCTTGGTTTTGCTTCCACTAATGGAAGCAGGGGTGTGGTGCATCGTGATGTTTACTTAAAGCATGTCTTGTTGTTCTGATGTTGCTTCAATTAAACATCACAATGCACCACATCTCTGAAGATGCTTCCAGTAGTAGAAGCAAAACATCAGATTTCAACCCCTTTATGATGCGGATTTCACCAGAAAACCAAGCTGTTTATTAAGGATGGAACAGTTAGTTTAAAGCAATCACCGAGGAAGAAACTAAATCAATTATCTAAAAAGGATCAAAACATAGTGGATAGAAGGCCTAGAACCAAAAAATTTAAGTTTTTTAAACTTAATTTTAAGTTTTTTCAGTAGATTATCCTAAATTAGAAACAGCTTTAGGGTACACCTTTCACACTAAGACAACATATGACACCTCTATTGTAAAGAAACCATCTAACTGGCTAAAGAACGAAAAGCGATGTTCCGGAGGAAAACTGAGATAGGCAAAGAAGCTGCGTCTCGGGAAACAAGGGCCCTTACCATGGAGCGGTGGCAACAGACGTGGGAAGCAGAGACAAGAGGGTGCTGGACAGCAAAGCTAATAAGGAACCTGAACCATTGGGTAGACCGGAGCCATGGCGAGGTCGACTATTCCAGTTCCTTAGCGGACATGGATACTTTAGATCGTACCTTGAAAAGATGGGGAAGGTACCTCTGGCCAGCTGTCTATACTACTCGGAGATGTTCGATAATGCGGAACACACCTTCTTTGCCTGCGACAGATGGACACAGCATAGAATGGCTCTAACCGCAGAAATTGGAGATTTTACCCCAGATACAGTGGTAGAAAAAATGCTGGAGAGTGTAAGCTCCTGGGACCATGTGGCGAGCTATGTAAAAAAAGTCCTTAGGACTAAGAAGACTGATCTGGACCAACAGAGTTAATCAGTTAAAAAAAGAGAAGTGAGCCCATAGGGGTGCAAGATATAGAGCCTAGCCTGAAGTAATGTGCGAAACGGTCCCGGGCTATGGCTCTAAAAGACAAGGGGGGTGGTTTAGTCGGTGGTTCCATTAGATGGGGAGTCCGACACTCTCAACACAGTCCACGTGTACAGGTTAGTGCGTAAATGCATTCCACCTCCCCCCCCCCCCAAAAAAAATTGTATAAAACCAAACAGGTAAGCTCTTCCACAAATCACTTCTTCAAAAAAAGAAAGCACTTATTCAAGTTGTTATGGACACAGTAGTTCTAAGAGAATCTTAAAGTCCATGATTACTTTTGGAATAGAATAATTCTAAAAGCCTTCGAGGAACCGTCAATGGACCTACAAAACATAATAGTAGAGGACCAAGGTATAGAGACTACAAATGATTAGACCTACAAATGCAACATATTGGTCAAAATGAAAACATTTAAGACAAAGAATACAACATTCAGTCAAACAGAACGGAGACACTAAGTAACAAATGACATACACTCAACAATAGATTTAGTTTTAGGATTCTATCAAATCACTTCAGACAAACAGTTCTTAAGACGAGAACTTACTTTTAACAAGTTCAAGTTAAATCTATTGCTACAGTCAAATACATAAGGAACTTTAAAAAAAAAAAAAAAGAATTGCAAAACTATATGGACCGAACATTAGCCAATCAAATTGGACGAAATGCATTTGTATACCTTGACCTTGCTGCGGTGGTCTCAAACTGTCGAATTGTTTTAAAATATCATCATCTGAAAAAATTAAAGAAGTAAATTTATATGTCTAACAAGAAAAATTGCGCGTTTTCCAATTTTTCCTCAAATAGTTTCAAATATGTAGGCCGAAAATTTTTTTCCTACAAATATGTAGGCAGAATCAGAAGAGTGAGAAAAGAACAACAAATTTCATACCGAAGCTGTCAGTTAACACTAAGAGAATCAAATTTTGAAAGCATGAAGCTCTTGTGGTTAAAGAAAAACAGTGAAAAATATTTTCTGAATCACTTACAGAATATATAAATCAATAACCTCTCATTTTTTGATCAATAAATATATAAGATGAAAAAAATTTGTATAAAAAATATAAAACTGTATGAAAATCTTACATCTACTCCTGTTGGTATCTATCGTCTGTCCGTCTTCACCAGGTTCAAATTCAGTGTCTGTGTCTAAATCATCCGAGTTCTACAAAACAAAACGACAAAACAAAACAAAACTGCTTAATAGAGAATTTGTAAAGCTTACATTTGCTTCGAGTTTCAAATGTGTACGGTTCGTCAAGTTCCACTTCCTCGGGGTCCAACTCTTCATCCGTCTATCCCACAATACAGAGGGTTAGCACAAAACCAAACAAAAACCAAAACAAAACAATAATAAAACCAAGCAAATCATTAGTAAGGAAAGAATATATATAAATATAGTTTTTTTTTTTAAATAAATAAAAAAAAATGTTAGTAAATAAAACTACAATAGAGCATGTCTACGAAGAAAAAAATTTCAGAATTAAGATTAAATCGATAAGCACTACGTTTAGCCAATTTAGTTAGTGAAAAAACCTATTTGAAAAAGCACACTAAAATCAAATGAGGCGTTCAAAACCAGAACGGGCCGAGCCACAAAATAGGTTGAGTTGTGCTTACACTTGGTTTTAGCTTACATTCGAGTGCCATAGTGGTCTATATTAAGTTATCTTGTTTCTCAACAGATAGCAGCATGTATTGGCTTGGTTCCAGCTGCTTAAAGAGTTGTAAATCTACAACCAGAACGGGCCATATGTGTCTTGGCCCGCAAAGGTATCTAAGGTCAGGACTCTAGAGCAGTGGTTCTTAACCGGGGGGCCGCGACCCCCCAGGGGGCCTCGATAGGTAGTTAGATACTAGGTATATTATATTTGGAGATTTCAAGGGGGCCGTGGTTACCAAAAGGTTAAGAACCACTGCTCTAGAGGGATGGCCCATTCTAGTTTTGAACGCCTCAAATAAGCACTTCAGACAATAAAACTGCATCGTTTCCAATAAGAGCTTATGCAACTTCAAGGCATAAACAAATAACACTATACTGCTAACTCAATAAAAATACTTTACTTATACAATTATCAAGTATAAACAGCTTAAAAATATTTAACGAAAACTGAGTTAAACCCCTTCTTATTGATTGTCCATCGGTGAAATGATATTTTATAAAGTAAAACAAACTTTAAATAGAATATTAAGAGGGGACAAATGTTGGAGAAATTTAAGAATTGAATAGTAGAGAAAAGTAGTTAATAGTAAGTATATATTTTATGCCTGGATCTGAAGCTGTTAAAGTTTAACAAAACGAACACTTTACATAATATAACACAATAAATTAAAAAATGTTAGCATGTTTATTCATTTTTTTTTTACTTTTTAATATTTTACAAGGTTTCAGACTCGGTGTTTAGGAATTTAGCCAATATAAAAATGAGCATTTATAAAACATTTTTGTATCAAATATTTAATTTTTTTTTTTTTTATATAGATAATAATACATTGCATGATGGATAAAACTCAAAGAGTAGAAAGTAAGAATTATAATAGATAGTCCAGAAGATAGAGTGTAAAAAAGTGTCTGACTAACATCAAGTTAATCTTTTAGCGCTTTTTAAGAATATGTGGTCGGCTAAGTTTGTCTGCGGAACATAGCTTGGCAATAGGCATTTGAAAAATACAAACTGTTGGAGAGCGGCCATATCCCGCTCTTTTTGGTGGACAATGTAATTTTCATGATCCTGAGTACAAAATTAATTAGTGGACCAAAAATCAAGTTGATGATATATTTGTAACTTTAGGTTAGTTATTCAAATATTACTCCAAATCAAAGAGGTCACATGGCAGCTCTCCACCGGTTAGTTTTTTTCAAATGCCTATTACCAAGCTATGTCCCGCAGACGAACTTAGCCGACCACGTATTCTTAAAAGGCACAAAAAGATTTAATTGTACACAAAATTCTAGATTGATGTTAGACAGACACTTTTTTTTTCATACTATCTCCTAACTGAGTAATTAGGGAATTAATGTATTCAAGAGCCTTAAAAAACTTCTTAGGCCAAAGTCAAAACTTCACCAGGTATTAATGATTCTTCTAATAAAGTCCTAAATTTAACAAAAAGTTAGATATGGAAGTGTCTATAAAGGTCTTCTTAAAGTAATAACTTTAATCATTACTTTTTAGCAGCTTTCACCCTTCTAGAGGCTATCACCAGTGCCTATTGTTGGAAGAAAAAGAAACATTAATAAAAAGATTTAGTGAGAGGTGAGCTACATGTCGGAATCGACATCAGACTCGTCAGTTGCAAATGACTCTCTTTATAAGTCTTACATTGATCTCCGACAGGAAGTAGACTCACATCTAACTAAATTTATTTATTAATGTAACTCCTTATTCTTCTGCAACAGGCACTGATGGATAGCTTTTTGAAGGCAGAAAGCTGTTTTTTGATATAAAGACATTTTAATTTATGTGGAGAGACAGTTCGTGTTTATTCCTTTAAAAGGGTCCAATAAATGATGAAAACTATTAAATCTAGATAACTAATAAGGAGATTGCATCAGATATTTTTATGAATCCCTTGGTTTTGAAGCCGTTACAGGGGTCATTTTCACAGGAGTTGTTTAGGATGAGAGTCATTTTGCAACTGACAAGTCAGGTTGGCAAACCTGGACATAAATAGTTATGCTTTTATAAACAGGTGTTATAACGGGGGTTTGAAACGATCAGTGCAGTTTTGAAGGGCTATTAAAAAAAAAAAAAAAAAAAAAACGGCGCGACTTAGAAAAATGCAGTTTGTTTTATTTGGTTCAGTAGTACACCCCATTTGTTTACTCAAGTTTTAAATATCACATCAGCAAGATGATGGCCTCCAGCAGTGATGCACTGATGGAGGCGATTCCTAAAGCTTTCAGCCGCCTTCTGGCATATATCGATGGGAATCGCGGCGATTTCCTCTCTAATTCGGGTCTTCAGTTCTTCCAAAGTGTGAGGACGATGTTTGAAAGCCTGTTCCCCTTGAGGGAGCCCACAGGAAAAAATCGCAAATGCTCAAATCCGGTGATCTCGCGGGCCACCCCAGGTCACTCCTCAGAGAGACGAGGCACTCAAGAACGGCCGTTTTCGAAAAACGTGCGGACACAATGAGACCCCTCCCAGGTTCCTATCCCTACCACAAGGGATGTAGTCACCCTTCCAAACTGCACTGTTTGTTTCGCCCCAACCGATAATTCAGGTATGCCAACCTGACTTGTCAGTTGCAATGACTCATATCATGAGCAACTCATTTGAGAAGGTTTCCCATTAATGGCTTCGAAATGTTAGGATTAACAAAATTTCTGTATCTCTATTGGAATTGTACAATCTTTCAACAAATAGTCATTGAACAATATTACACGAATACACTGTTTGATGCAACTTTAGGTATACCCCTTTATATAAACCTTTATGTTTACCAAAATAAACTATGGGTTCTAAAAAAAAAAAAAAAATTAAATGAAAAACACCAACATTTTTCAAATATTTTTTTTTTATTACATATTTATGGATATGAAAATTCAACTTTACTTATTTTTCAGTAATAATATATAAATAAATAAATAACACAATAAGTTACCTTCAACATCACATTTTAATACATCATGCAAACATATTCTCATTATCATCCATCTAAATATTAAATATAGCTACAATAGATAACTATAAAACATTCAAAATATAATAATAAATATAATATATAAATAGTAAATAAAATAAATCAGATAAGACAATAATCTATCCATCTTTGAAGCTACAAGATAAAATAATAACAAACAGAGTTTAAAGAAAGGAAATAGGGAAAGACTTCTTGCATTAAGTGGAGAAATATTTTCTTTTTATACAAAATAATTAACAAATCATATAATGTACTTTAATTAATCAAATAGTTTCATATTTAACAAATTTAAGAATTAAATAATAATGTGGAAAGTCCGCCAAATAGTGGCTATCTAATACTGCTGAAGTCGACCCAGGGTCCAATGTGTTGATTCCCATAAGAATAATTGACTTAATTTTGTAATTTTAGATCCTTATGAATTAAAATCCACTACAAGAAAAAGCTATTACACAGTAACTCCAGGGAGAATTGTCAATAATGCTGTATTATAACTTGGGTCTTCAGGGGTTATAGAAACACTTTTTTATACATAAAATAGGTGATATTTCATCCCTTAATTGGGATATCTTCAAACCTTGTTTTGAAGTCAATGTTACATTTTTATAAAATTCTTCACCAGTAATTTGGTAAAAATTCTAAAATATCAGGGTATAAAAACAGAGTCAGTTGATTGAGCCCTACTGACTCACATCAGATTTTATACCCTGATATTTTAGACTTTTTACCAAATTACTGGTGAAGAATTTTATAAAAATGTAACATTGACTTCAAAACAAGGTTTGAAGATATCCCAATTAAGGGATGAAATATCACCTTTTTTATTTATAAAAAAGTGTTTTTATAACCCCTGAAGACCCAAGTTAAAATACAGCATTATTAAGTATAAAGGGGACAGCAAAAGTAAAAATGGAGAATTGTCAAGGATGATTTTAAATTATGTTATGACCCCCCCCCCCCCCTCTACTACTACAGGTGGGTTAAACCTGAAGGTTTGAATTCTAAACACTAAGACAGACCACATGGGTAAGTGCCATCATGACAGACCACATGGGTAAGTGCCATCATGCAAACCTCGGCTACGTCCTGTTTAAAGTCGCAAGGGGATTGACAACTTCTCACATCCATCACCAGATCCCCCTACATTAAGTTTAAATTAAATTTTCAATAGAAAATAAAGTATTTTCATTTCTATTTACATATAAACTAAATGACAGTGTTGAGAGATAAATTTATATAAAATATATTATAAGTTTTTAAATATTAAAATAAATAATAATAATATTGTTAAAACAACAAAATTTAAAATCCATACTACAAACAAATCTACTAAAGTTTGAATGCCATCATTTTAAAATGAATAAAATATATAAATATTTATGAGCTTCATAATTATTAATAACATGAATTGATAAAAGAAAAACAGAGTTTTAAAAAGAGCTTTTAATTAAGTTAGCAAAATTTCAATAAGATTTTGTTGAAGTGACTCATAGTAAATACAAAGTCAAAGAGAAAGCTTATTCAGTTTATTGTCAAACCAAAGTAGCAATTATTTTTAAGGAAGGACAATACAAGGATAAAAAATTGCTTCTACAAAGCAACTAAAACTTTCTCTCAGTAACTCTTCGCAGTAACGGTAGTGTCGTGGCGTGATTATGTCGCTTCTGTTTTTACTGCTTGTTGTACCGACTCTCTGTATACCGATTCCTTACCGCCCCGCTCCCACGAATACCGTCCTAGTCAGGGAGCACTCATTAAGATATAGGCGCTCGGTAAAGAATCTGTACTGAGCGTATGAGTTTACCAATACCGACAAGTCAGGGAGCGGCCTTAGCGACACTAAAGGTTGCAACTGTTATATTAGAGCATGTAGTGGCAAAAGAAAATGGCAGATTTATGACACTGGACTTGCGACTTTTTCAGTTCATAGAGCTGAACCAGTTTTCCTTACTTCTGGGGCAAGTAAAATCTAAGGATTACAACAACCAAAATAAGAAAAACCAAGAAATCGCCAAAGTTATTAAGTACAAAGAAGTAGATCATGAACCAACAAAAGATTGGTTCACCAAAAAGATCAATTCATTTAGAACTGTTCACCGCAAAAACAAAAGTGTCAAAGTTTTCTGGAGCTAGAGGTCGACCAAGAAGTCATGAACACGGGAGAAACGGAAAGCTTAACTTCGTTTAAAATCGGAACTTCCGAGTAGTGCCGAAGTCAGTACAGTCGGGTGCTAAGACAATACCCATTTCTAGTTTGTATGACATGCGCAGTTATGTCAAATCTCACGAATAACAACAACAAGAAGGTTTCCAATCTGTTAGGTTTCCTGTTTTGTTTGTTTTTATACAATACGAATTATAGTCACACCTGTCCTAAATCCAAATAACTCAGAAATAAAGAGGAAGAAATAATAGATTATGAAAGAAGAAAATCGATTTAAATTGAAAGAATATTATTATGAATAATAATATAAAGATATTATCGTACATTATTAGTGATTTCTTATCAGGTACAGTGTTGCCTTTTGAATAAAATATTAAAAAAATTCAGAAGTTATCAAAAATAAAATTATTAATAACAAAAGAACAACACTGTGTTTTTTGACCGTGGTCTATTATAACAAAAATTTACTGTACATGACGACACTAGCGCACTCCTCACATTTCCATGACTTCTTGGTCGATCTCTAGTATTAAATATTTGGACAAAAAAGTTGGACTTGGTAATTATTATCTTGATTTAACCATAAAACATTCACTCTGTGATTTAATATTCAAGTTGATTCTTTAGTAAATTTTATAAATTTCTTTAATTAAATCATTTTATTATATCGCATTCAAACTTATACATGTTATTACTACTTCTACTAATAACATACAACTAAACTAATTTAACTACTAAAGCAAACTAATAACTACTAAAGCTTTCAAATCACTAAATCAAACTACAAAAAAGATATTTGGTTGTATTGCACAGTTCAATTAAAAATTTAAAAAGGAAGTTAAAAATAGTATTTAAAATAGTATTTAATGAAGAATTTCTACAGGGCAACTATCACAGATTTATATCGAGCAATCTAAAAGAATAACTACGATTACTGACACAAGTTTGAAGAAATAACTATTTATTCGATGAGGAAGTGCATATTACCAACATATAACTGAAAATAATGGCAAATTAAAGTAGTGCCACCGATAAACAGTGAAGAAACACACCAGTCCCAGCCACTCAATTTAGTAATAAACCAAAAATGTTATAACAGAGAGGGTCTTACATTACGGCTTGGCGGCCATTGTATTTGACATGACATTGATAGAAGGAAAAGTCTATACAGGGTGGTTCTTAAGTACGTTCCGAAAATTAGGGATATGCTTGCTTAGATAATTTTATGAATAAAAGTTCATATGAACTTATGTCCTAAACGGCTGAGTTTCTAAAATACAGGGTGTTCAAGTTTCTCATTTTTTTTAAATTTTTGTTTTCATTGCAATAACGCTTTAAGGTATTTTATTGAAATTTGGCATACGTTTGATATACTTGAAGGAGTCATTTTTGCCTTCAATTAAAAGTTTTTAGTAGCACCAGAGGCGTACGTGGGGTTATCACGGTCGGGTTTTTAGAGGAAAAAAATGATACGCCACTGGTTTTTTGATAATAATAATAATAGCTCCCTTGACACTTCTTTCGAAGCAGGAGCCTCCCTATTAAGGGGTTAAAGAGTCTTAACATATGAAAAATTTCTAATTTAAGAATGTAGCAGTAGCCTTTCTCCATCCTTGCCTCTCCATAACCGTCCTATGCCTATTCTCTCGACAAACTCATCTGTCCACCTTCTAGCTGGCCTTCCTTTACTTCTCTTATATCCATATGGCGTCCATTCTGTAGTTGCCTTCCAGGATTCATTCTATAGACATGGCCAGCCCATTTCCAGGTTTTTGATATTTTATATAATTTTTGTCTCTTTAGATTTTGCCCTGTGAATAGCTGTTTTCGCGCAAAATACAAAAAAAGTAGAACATAGGACAAAAAATGCAAAAACAAATTCTTGTCATGGTTTTGAGGCAAAATGATAAAAATCGAAGAGGCCATGAAAAATGCAAAACAGCTTCATAAAAAAAAAAAAAAAAATCAAAAAGCTGTGTTGACGCAGTCATAGCTTTCCAACTATTTTAGTTTTCTCTCAATTTCTTGTTATAAAAGAATTGTTAAGTTTAATTAATTATTCCGAAAAAGTTTGTTTTTTATTATGCCTTTGTATCTTTTATAGTTTTGTATCTTGCGTGAAAATGGCTATTCGCAGGGCAAAATCTAAAGAAACAAAATTTATGCAATTTGGCTGGCAATTAATAAACTGTTCAAGATATCAATAAACCAGTGGCGTATCATTTGTTTTTCCTCTAAAAACCCGACCATGATAATCCCACGTACGCATCTGGTGCTACTAAAAACTTTTAATTGAAGGCAAAAATGACTCCTTCAAGTATTACAAACTTATGCTAAATTTCAATAAAATACCGTAAAGCGTTATCACAATAAAAACCAAAAACATTAAAAATAAATGAGAAATTTGAACATCCTGTATCTCGGAAACTAAGCCATTTAGGACATAAGTTCATATGAACTTTTCTTCATAAAATAATCCAAGCAATCATATCCCTAATTTTCGGAACGTACTTAAGGACCTCCCTGTAAAATATAGTAATAAGTTAACTTTAAAAATATTTTTCTTAAAAATTTAATACTTACAAATGAACTAACATATTAAGAAAGGCACATACAGTTGTAAAATACTAATTAATCAAATTAAACATTCTCATTTAAGAAAGACTGATAGAACTTCTCTATATTATTATATTATTAATAAGAGATGAACTGCAATACAACCAGCATTTATATAAAGCATAATCACACAAGGTTAGTAATCAAATTATAGATTAAATCATTTTTAAATTTAAAACATCTTTGTCTCCATCATAATATGAGTAATATAATAACATAAATAAAAAAATGTTTGGACCTCATTAAGGAAGAACGAAAAAGGGCAACAAAGAAATGTTAAAATTTATAAAGTACCAAATAGCAAATGGATTAAATTACATGGCAGTAGAAAAAAGGCCTTTTATGATAATTTATTTTTAAAAAAACGTACAGTGGAACCTCGATAATTCGGACTAATTGGGACCAGACACTGTACGAATTACCGATTTGTCCGAATTTCCGAATATGCTGTAATAAAACAACTTTTTCGCAGACGAGAGGACCTGATAAAGGTGCGTCTGAGCTTCTTCTTTGGGTAAACCATATGTACTTCGCATCTTCTAAAGAGGTATCATTTGCTGTTCGTAATGTTTTCCGATTTTTTGACCTCTCTTCAGAATCTAGCTTTGACGCCTATTGCAGTATGCTATCTCCCCACACCATACTTTTTTGTAAGAGATGCCCCACTTTCACCTTTAGGATTTTTTTTTTTTTTTTTTATAGAATTTCTAGTTATTAAATGTTTCAGTAGGCAGTCCGGATTTTAGAGGTCCGAATTATCGAGGTTCTACTGTAATAATGAAAATAAAAGAAATCTTTCTGCATAGTCCTTCCATTTCAGAATGTCTCGCTTTTCCGGATTTGACTGAGCATTTGAATTTGAGCACTGTTCAGATTAAATGGAATTAGTTTTAAAATGTCTGCAAACCCAGTTTTAGCTGGGTAAAACTATTAAAATCAAAGAAATATGATATCATATAAAAATATAATATCAGAAAAATGACTGTTTAGTTTCAGCGTAGGTAAACTTTTTAAATCTAAAAATGGGTTTAGGATAAAAAAAACAAAAACTTATTATCTCAATAAATCTGATATAATTATGACTAGAGAGGTTGGTAGAAAGTTACACAACAATATTGTCACCACAATTTTTATTACACATTAACTCACAAACGCGTTTCGACAAATAACATCATCTTCAGTGTGTGTGTTAACTTAGTAAGAGTTAATTCTGTACTAAGCTAACTATTTTACCAACATTTATTATAAACTAACAGTACAAGGATCGTGTGGGTAGAGGGATTACACGAAAAAAACAAGGTAAGGGATATGGGGTTGAGATCTAAGTCGGAAAAACAATTAAAGGTAAAAGGTTCAGGTAACATTTGGTTTTTCAACTGCTAAAATAATACTTTCTTATATGCTATGACTAAAATATCTTACAACTACTACATTATTTAAAAAAATATATTTTTTATAGGTTTTACAAGAGCAAAGTTGTTAAGATTAGATTTTTCATTAAAACTTGCTATACTTGTGTCTTGGATAGCTCTTTGAATTTCTAAGTTTTCTAAGAGGTCCAATTCCTTGTTTTTTTGGCACGAGTGTAGAAGTTCATAATTATCAACATCAAATGTATGATCGGTTTCTAGAACATGGTTGGCAAAACTAGATACGTTAACATGTTTTTGGTGTCTGTCATTTGATATTTTCTGACAAGATTTATACTGCTCTGCAATATGATGCACTGAAGATGATGTTATTTGTCGAAACGCTTTTGTGAGTTTTAATAATAAAAATTGTGGTGACAATATTGTTGTGTAACTTTCTACCAACCTCTCTAGTCATAATTATGAAGTGCTACCACAAAATCTCAGTCAAAACAACTAAAATCTGATATAATCTAATCTTAATAATCTGGTATGAATGCAAAGTTTTTTATTGTACAGTATTGAGGTCTGTCTGGATTAACAGGATATCTGGACTAGCGAGGTCTGAATTAGCGAGACTCTACTGTATCATTTTCATGTCCTACTTAAATAGGATACTTTGCTTAAGACTTAGCAAAACCTTATGTCTTTGATAATCTATGTTTAGTTGATGAGACTACTTTAGATAAGTAGACCTGTCAGGTAGGTCATATTTTATTAGAGAAATAGACCTCTTAGGGGATCTTTCAGTGGTCAAATAGGGAGCTCTTAGCAGCTCTTCATGTATATCACATAAGTAAAAAAAATTGGACACTAGAATAGTGAATGTCCTCATTTTTGACAACCCACATTAATCTAGCTAATTATTTATGACTTTTTTTTAACCATTCTAGTCCAAGAGATAGCGTGCAAAAAAGTGTCTAACTAACATCAAGCTGGAATTTTGTGAATAAGTACATATTTTGGTGCCTTTTAAGTACATGTGTGGTCGTCTGCAGGATGTAGCTTGGCAATAGGCATTTGAAAAAAACAAACCAATTGAGAGCGGCCAAGTCCCACCATTTTTGGTGGACAATGTGATTTTCATGATCCTAAGTACGAACTTAGTTAGTAGACCAATAATCAAGTTGATGTCAGTATTCCAATTGATAGGTTAGTTAGTAAATAATTTCAAGATCAAAAGAACTTTTTATATACTACGTTTTTAAACTTTCTGTTGAATCGTAAGAAATTTTGATAATATAATTGTTATTGTTATATAATATATAATGTTAGTGAAAAAAAAAAAAAATAGTTCCAAATTTATTTACTTCACATAAATGACAACCAGAGCTGATCTTAAACCTATGAAAGGACAAATCTTTGTACAACGGATCTCACCAACACCAAATCTAAACCGTGCCATCGATATATTTGAAATAATATAATCGATATATTTCCTGTTTTGTTGTCATTCAATGTTTATCTCTTTATTTATAAAAATTACAAATTTGAAACCCGTCAAAATGAAGATTGTAGATATGGGACATGTCAAAACAAATAAAATAACTTGCGGATTTTTTCCGATCTAACTTTCCATACAGCAAAATTTGCTGAAAACCAATTAAAGTCTGCTGAAAGATGGCTAAAAGTATAAAAATAATGCATTCTCATCGTGTTCTGAGCTATGCTAAAAGTTTCAAATGTCTAGCTATTCGGGAAGTTAGTTAGAAATTGATTGCCAGATTTGTACCGGACAAACAAACAAACAAGAAAGCAAGCTAATAAAAACGTAGTAAAAATTACTCTAAATCAAAGAGATCACCTATTAAGTGACAAACTACCATCAACTTGATTTATTGGTCTACTAACTAAGTTAGTAGTCAGGATCATGAAGATCACATTGTCAACCAAAAAGGGCGGGACATGGCCGCTCTCCACCAGTTTGTATTTTTCAAATGCTTATTGCCAAGCTATGTCCTGCAGACGAACTTAGCCGACCACATATTTTTAAAAAGCACCAAAAGATTTACTTATACACAAAATTCTAACTTGATGTTAGTCAGACACTTTTTTGCACGCTATCTCCTCGACTATTCTTATTTGTCATTTATTATTCAAGCTTTTGAATAAAACACTTAACAAGATATTAATTACAATGACCATCACCCTCATTTATTGTTTAAACAATAAAAATGAACCACGTTACAATTGGAAGTACAAAAGTACAAAGTGAAATGCACACAATCAGTAAACAAGTGCAACTGTGAACAATAATTTTCATTGTAAACACAAAATTCTGTGTGAAGTATAAATACACCATTGAACACATAACAAAAATAAAATTGTAGATTTATTTTTCTAATATTAATGTTTTTTTTTTAAGGTAATGCAAATAAATTAATAGAACGTTATGTATTTTAACGTTTTGGAAAAATTATAATTCTAGAAAAAAAAAAAATGTATAAAACATACATTGTGACTACAAGCACAACTAGCACCTTATACCCTAATTATATTATAGTTTCCTATTCAAGACAGGGTAGGTGTACACAAAATATTTCATTATCTAAGTGATAATGAAGAAAATACACTTTGAAACTAACATTACTTCTTTTTTTTAATAAGAATGAGTAAATAAAATATTACTATAATTGAAATTTAAAGTAATAATTTACTCATAATTCATTAAAATTCTTATTTATCAGTTTATCATTAACCCTTCCCCGGATTTATAGATAAAAGAGTTCTTAAAAGTCCCGTCAAGGTTTTTTCACAATGTTCTCTCAAAAAGCCTTCTTATATTCCTCTGCATATTTTTTTGACTTTTTTTTAAAATTTAAATGCTTATTCTCAAATAGTCCAGGAGATAGCATGCAAAAAAGTGTCTGACTAACATCAAGCTAGAATTTTGTATACAAGTCAATCTTTTAGCGCCTTTTAAGAATATGTGGTCGGCTAAGTTCGTCTGCAAGACATAGCTTGGCAATAGGCGTTTGAAAAAAACAAACCGGTGGAGAGCGGCCCTGTCTCACCAATTATGGTGGACAATGTGATTTTCATGATCCTGAGTACAGAATTAGTTATTTGACTGAAAATCAAGTTGATGTTAGTTTGTCCGTTGACAGGTGACTACGTTGATTTTTAGTAATATTTGAATAACTAACCTATCAAGTGTGAAAATAACATCGACTTGATTTTTGGTCTACTAACTAATTCTGTACTCAGGATCATGGAAATCACACTGTCCACCATAATTGGTGAGACATGGCCGCTCTCCACTGGTTTGTTTTTTTCAAATGCCTATTGCCAAGCTATGTCCTGCAGACGAACTTAGCCGACCCCATATTCTTAAAAGGCGCTAAAAGATTGACTTGTATACAAAATTCTAGCTTGATGTTAGTCAGACACTTTTTTGCATGCTATCTCCTGGACTAAAATGTGTGTTTACATTTCACATCAAAATAAAAACCCACTTCAATAATTTAATTGCCAAGTAATTTAAAAAAACATAAAAATCTTGAGGAATCTAATCAATAAGAAGCATATCATATCAACAACCTGTGGTCTTATCAGATATATCATTTCCCTTTTGATTGTGTTATCACCTAATAAATGATTGGTTTTTAAAGGATAAATTAAACACAAGAAAAAATTTTTTTGTGTGTTTAATTTATCCTTGTTCGTTTTCTTAATAATAATTTAGGTTTAATTTCTGATTTCTGTGATACTAGATATATTTTTTATTTATTGATATGGTATAGACATTTCTTCTTCTAAAAAAGTAAATTTCTTCTTCTCTCTAAAAACATTTCTTCTCTTTCTCTAAAAAATAAATTTATTTTAAAAGTGTCATTCTTGTAAATGGTTCTTATATATATATCCAATTAATTTGTTAATTTGTAAATATAAGAGGCCCAATTTAAGAGGTCCCACCTGTCGCTTAGAATTAGTATATTTGCAATTTTTCGATTCATGTTTGATTGTAAATGTTAGTATTGTTATATCTGATTAGTTTTAAAAAATAGCTCCCCCCCCCCCCCTAGCTCTCAGGAAAAATATATATTTCCGTAGTTAAGTCAGGTGTTTTTCTTTCAAGAAACCTATCCCCCCCTTCGGCGGCGGTGCCCCCCTCCCCTGGAAAAAATCATAGGGGTGCTCATGTATGAAACTAACTATATAATATGATCTATTACGTCATTAGGATTTAATCTACTCAGATTAAAAAAAAAACAAAAAAACTTTAAGACAAATAACAGAATTTGAAGCTTTTTTTTCAAGAGTATAGAAGGTCTGCTAGTTGAGCTCTAGAATTGTATCAAATATCTAGCTATCTTAGTTTCAACAATGAATGCTGAATAGATTCATTTTGTGTTGAAACAAAAACTTCAAATCTTAGGAGTACCTCTGCCTTATAACTTTTGCTATTAAACACAATTTTTGGCATACTTTAAAAAAAAAAGATAAATTAGTTTAAAGTGTATCTTCTTCATTACATAAACTAGGTATAATAGTATGTACACTTTCAAGTTAAACCAGTGTAAATTTGTTTTTCTCGGTTCATGTTCCAACTACTAGGTTTTAAGTTGTTTAGTGCTAGTTTGTGCGATAAATTGATATCCAAATCCTACATAAATTGTAAGATCTGTACCTTCAGCTCCAGCTAGAGCTAACAAACGAATGCCATAAATAAATTACAAATTTGTAATTATTGGAAAAAAAAATAAATAAATAATACCACATATAAACACCAATAAATAAATAAAATATAACCATTTTTTTTTTTTAAAGTGAAATGAAACAAAGAAGAAAAAAGTTTAACTAAAAAATAAAGAATAGTAGAATAAAAAAAAAAAAAATTATGAAAACAAAATACATACCTGATAATAATAAATGTCTAATATATAATCTTTAATTTAAAAAAAAAAATAAAATAAAGAAGTTAAAAATGACTTAATAATTTCTGTGACGGAATCAAGATTAGGAATACAAATGAAGTAATTACCCTGTTCATCAAAACGGCTCGTCTTATTTCTCTGACTCCATCGTAAACTAGTCTCGAAGCATCGATAAATTCATTTTCGTCGACGTCTTTAGGCGGGTTAGACGAGAGAGCATCAACAGCCATTTCAACTCGAGTTGCAAAGTTCGGCATCACTGTCAAAATCAAACAAATAGATAAATAGTTCGATTGAAATCATAAAAATCTGTTTTATTGAAAAGATTCCATTTAGAAGGACGAAAAATCCAATAATATTATTCACTCCTACTGCAGGAATTTCTCTTCTAAGGTATCGAGGAAACCTTAGACACAAACTGACAGCACCCCTGACAATAATTCCAGTAGCGGAAGAGATATTTTTGATCACACATTCCTTAAGATGCAGTCATGCACATAGAAAATTATTAAAATTAAAATAAATGTTGATAATTTATCATAAGTGTTTTCATTATTCCAGTTAAATATACACATCCATTAAAAAAGAAATTCAAATTTTTTAAGTTTTAGGTAGTATTCTTACTAAGGAGATTAAATTTTAATTTAAATCAAATTATAATTATCATTAACTACGGGAGACATACGGAGAAAAATAGACCCCAGCACCGGGACTTGAACCACGGGCTTCCTATATATCTGTTACAGGCGCTCTTACCAACTGAGCTAATACTGGAGAATGATTTTCTCTGACGTTACCGATACCAAGTCCCGAATCCAAGCTTTCAATCTTTTCAACACAAATCTAGCAAGCCAATATTCACGGCAATAGAACTTCTCCAAACTTAAAAAATTTGAATTTCTAATTGATTGTACTAGGTACAGGTACTAATTGAGTACTTTATAATTATAAATGTTAATTCTCGGTCTAGTTCTATTGCCGTGAATATTTGGCTTGCTAGACTTGTAGAAAAGATTGAAAGCTTGGATTCGGGGAATTTGTATCGGTAACGACAGAGAAAAATCATTCTCCCGTGTAGCTGTAACAGATATATAGGAGGCCCGTGGTTAAAGTCCCGGTGCGGGGGTCTATTTTTCTCTGTATGTCTCCTGTACTTAATGATAATTATAATTTGATTTAAATTAAAAAAGAAAGTTAATTCATTTTTATTAAAATATTATTTTCTTAATCTGTGTGATTGTTAGAACTTTTCCTACCTCCTTTGAGGGTACTAGTAGAAGTAAGGCCCTAGTACTACTACTAGACGGATAGGAACCACTTGTAGGAAGCTAGCAATTAGGCCATCTTTTAGGCCCATTTTACTATCCCTGTGGTAGTAGTTGCAGCCACTTCACACATCATACCTCTGCACATTGTACTGCCGAAGCGAGTATGGTGTGATCATTAGAGAGCCATATAAATCAGAGCATCACGTCGAGGGATCGAACCCACGACCTCGTACCTCCCTTGATTCAGTGATGGCCAGGTAGACGTGGCAAGTAATTTAATTCACACGGCCACGCCGGCTCTCATGAGGGTACGAACACTGAATATAGTTTTAAATATTTCGAAGTACAGTAGGACATCGCAAAATTTTGACTTAACAAATAAATTTGATTGGTTGACAATTAGTTTTATTAATAGGTATGATTACCTTGTTCTCTAAGTACTTTAATGGCTTCAAGAACACGTTCAGTGTAAATGCCTGGTTCATAGTTGTCCATTTCAGATGAAACAACGTTGGCGACCCTTGCACTTCGACCTCTAATAGCTCCGGCAGTCCTATCTAGGGTATCACCATCACCTTCTTGAAGAGCCAGAACACACTTGTTCACATCCTCAAGTATGTGATTTTCTGAAAAAAAAAAAAAAAAAAAAATGTAATTTTCATAATTTCATCAAATATTTAGAGAAGTTACAGGGGAAACTATATATCAGGATTTTTCCTAAAAGATATGGGAGGTTGAAACACAGCATTGGATAAAAGAGATATTCGATTGAATTATGATAATAAGTTATTAAAAAATCAGCTCGCTAAAACTGCAAAAATATGAGGGGGGGGGATTTGTGAATTATTCCTTAAAAACATAGAAATTGATTATCAACTGTTTGCTTCTCCAATGTGAGATATTAACTTATCATTTTGAAATGGTATCGAAGTGGACCCATATTGAAACTTCATGTATTTCATGAAAATATTCACTTCACGAATTCTCATGAAAAGTGTAAATACGTGTCCACTTCATGTTACAGTGAACAGCTAATTTAGGTAACAGTCTTATTTTATTACCACTTTGTTATAGATTTCAGTTACCTCTCTATATTTAATTATTTTATTGAATTTATTTAATTATTGCTTCCGAGCTTACCGAAGGTAACGGAAGCTATGTGATTGTTTCGAAGAACAAAAATATTTTAGGTCTCCGATATCAAAAATTCCAAGACAGAAATCCGTTTCAGATATCAGGGAAAATATTAGGTTCCGTGTCTGTCTGTCGGTCTGTCGTTCAAATTTTGTGAACCAACATATCTTCCGATTTTAATGAAATTTAGATGGTAGATCATAATTAGCCCATTGTTGGTCCCATATAAGTTTCAACCTTCTGCGCTCATTTGTTTCTCTTCCACATGCACCCAAACATACACCTATTTACACCTATAGCTTCAAAAGTTCTTATCTATTTTTTTTTAAATTTGGATGGTATGTTGAAAGTAGACCACAGGTAACACCAGATTAATTTGAACCGTCTGCGCTCTTATTTTACTATCTAAATTCTTATTTTCTTTTCCTTTAATTTTCTAGACCTGTTTCGTTCCTTTTGTTTTCAACTATTATTTTAGTTTTTTCGACACCTGTTGAAACCCAAGCTGTAGCGTCTGTTGTAAGAAAAACAGCACATTCTCTAGCGGTCCGCCATGCTTTATGTTTAAGCTTTTTCGTTTCTCTCCCGTCTTTTCCCAAGTGTTTCCGGGAAAATGTCGGGTAATTTCTTTCCTTTCGTTAAATTTTTTTCTGATTCTCTAGAATCTGTTTTACCGATTGAGGTAGTTTCTGTTTGAATTAATTATTTCCTGTGTTAGATGATTCCGGATGTAACTTAGCTAACCTGTTGCTTCCGACGTACACGTTTCCGGATTTTCAAGTGGATTTCTGAACTGAAAGTTTCTTTTATTCCGTCTGTCAACCTACTTCCTACCAACACTCTTAATTTATTCACCTTGGTTTTGAACAGAACAGCGGGACTTTTCTCAGAACTGAACATCTACCTGGTCTATGACAGTTTTATTATGATAATAATATTTATGGGCCTTTAGGGGTAGCACACAACAATTAGACAATAATGGTCGTAAAAAAGGATAAAACCAATACATTACGTGGATAGGATGCGAGGAAGCTATGTGCCACACCAATTGGCAGTCTATTTTTTTTTATAGCTGTTAATTTTCTGTTATATTTTGATTTTGTATAGAATCTGAAGATGGCTATTAAGTAGCCGAAAAACTGTTATGTTTTTTAATAGAAATAGTTTGTGTGAAGACCTTGTTTTATTAATTTTTTTTCCTTTTTAAAATGATAGAAATTGATATACATGTTATCCTCTATAAGTATGTTTGTATAAAAATAAATTATAGACCTTAAGGTCTACTTGGGTACTCAATAATAGTTTAAGAGTTCACATTCCAAACAATTTTTATTCACATGCTATATTTCAACCCCTCTGGGCCATTTTCAAGCCTTTTACATCACATTCTAGGCATTTACATCTCTTAATTGAAGCGAACGTAAGCGAGCTTCTTACATTAAACAAACTATGCATCTTGTCTGTCTGTCTGTCTGTCAGTAACGTTTACGCGTGTGACGATAACTTGAGTAAAAGTTGACCGATTTAGTTGAAATTTGGTATACATGATCCTCTTACTAATACTCAGGCTAAGTTCGTTGGACAGCGTGATCCGTCCAAGAGTTCGCGTGCAACGCTCGCGTAAACGAGAGGTTCAAAAATTAAATTGGAATTTCAGGACGGGAAAAGATTCTATCATCATCTATTCGATGAGACGAACATTTTTTTCAAATAACATTTTTTTTAGTAAAACCAACAACGACACTGCTATGAATTAATAAAGATCGCTAAAACTATTAAAGAGGACCTAAATGTTTAAAAAAGAGAAAACAACCTTTTTACCGATATCTTACGTTCTAACGTAACAATTTTAATAAAACTTCATGTACATCGTGTAAAGTACAATTGAAACAAGTACGTAAAATTTCAACTTGATTCAAGTAGAAGTTTTTGAGTTGTGAAGTGATACATTTATAATATTAGTTTAAAAGCTATTACGGATGGTTAAGATTCTTATAGTCTTGTAGTGTATAGATTTGTTTAGGAAGTAAAGCTTTGTACCGAGTACCCCCACTCTACTCCACACTACCCTCTTCCACTTATCTTCAACTATGGCATTCATCATGATTAACAAATTTCAATATACAGTATTTTATTGCAATACGCTTGCTTCAATGATAGAGCCACGTGATGCCTAGTACTATAAACATCTTAAGATTACAAACAATTAACATATTAAAATTGTTTTTGCTATAATCCTTAAGAGAAGTTGAGTGTATGTAATTTTAATATGTTAATTAATTAACAATTAAAAAATTGTGTGGAATGTAATTCTTCAACTATGATTGAGTACCCAATAGACTATAAGGAGAAATCATGAATTTCCTTTATTACAAAAAAGAAATTTAGAAGGAGGACTCTCTAATATTAATTTAAAAGCTAATTGCCTATTGCAGAGTTTAAAAATCAACAAAATAATATAAAATTAAAAGAAATTAATACAATGCAATAAATACGGTATAATAAAATGGACTCTCTAAAACTCAAACAAATCCACTACACTATTCACAACAATAAATAGTTATTTATGCACTTAGGGAGTAAAGTAACCCATTATTCCCTGAGTGGAGGCGCAGCCGAGGGAATAACGCTATAATTAATGATAATTATCTCGAGGGGAATAATGGCACTTTACTTCCGAGGTACATACAATATTTTATCTCTAGTATGGAGAAAATACACATTTTCATCCATTGGATTTAATATTAAAAAAAATTAGAATTGGAATTACAGTAGAGTCTCGCTAATCCGGGTTTGACGGGACCGGACCCTGTCCGCATTACCGAAAGTCCGGATTAAACAGAATCAGTTTTAAAATGTCTATAAAATAAGTTTTAGTTGGGTAAAAATATTTAAATTGAGATTTTTATCGTAAAAAAATACTTGTATTAGTATCAAAGACTATTCTGTCACCAGTGCGAATATCAAATAAATTAATTTGAAATGGTAATCTATTACGCAGGTGCAGGTATAGAAGAGACTTCTAGGGAAACATGCTGTGTTCCTAAATAAATAATGAGCAACGCCTAATCATTTCACAAAAAGTTAAGACTTGGCTAAATTTCACAGAACTCCGTTGAACCGCCGCTACGTGTTTCTTAAAATCCTCTCCTCATCTCATATATAATTTTATTTTCTGGAATACTACCTTTATATCTTCCGCCCTACATTTCTATGGAACCGAAACAGATTTATCGATGTTCTTACTTATTCATAATTATTCTAAATCTGTTTATTTTTAACAGAAATACCGGGTATTCCTCGTGTTGAACGTTGGAATGTACACCTGTAAACTATACTAGGAACAATTTTATAAATAGTAATAGACAATAAAAGCAGAAACCCCGATAATCTCAACAATTCATAAATCTGAATAACCCTAGTTCCAAATTGTACATAGTTTTTGGCCCGTCCGGATTATACGGATGTCCGGACTAGCGGAGTCCGGATTAGCGAGATTCTACTGTAAACTCAAATAGAAGGTTATTTAGATGCATATTATAAACAATGTTAAACAAGGCCGAAAAAGCAGTGTCGCCAACCTGATTTCAACAACTTCATTACATTAGCCATTCATTTTCTACTATTTATAAAATAATAAGTTGGCAATCCTTACTTTTTCGCCCTACTTTTACTTTTTCTCCCTACTTTTTGAGCTCAGGGAAGAAAAGACTTACTTTAGACCCTCTAAACTAATTTAAAATCATAACTTTTTCTCCCTACTGGAGATAATAGAATTTATGAAGTTATAATAATTACCAGATACTGCTAAGAAGTCATCAATAGTGGTGATATCGTCAACTGCTTCGGTGAGTAGTTTAACTTGAGTTTCCCAAGCGTCTCGGAACACATCCATATTCTCTTGGGCCACTTTAGATCTCGGCCGAGCAGCGAGAATACGAGCAGCGTTGATAACTTCAGGGCACAATGCTTCTATCTGAGCAGCAGCACAACGTACCATCTTCACACCGTCTTCATTAGACGACATAGAACATGCCAGGTTAGCCACCTAAAACAAAAAATATTAAAGTTAAAAAAAAAAATAATAATAAACAGGTCAAGTGTGTGCTAGTGAGCACACAGTGAGGGTCCGTAGGCCTCACTGTATAGTTTAAGTAGTACCCTATTGATGGTGTTTGTTAAAATGCTAAAAAGCTTACAGTGAACTATCCTATAGGTCTGATATTCTCAAAACACATAAAAAAACTTCTTATTAAGTATTTTGTTGCCACAGAACCGGACTACAACCATATAAATACATTGAAAAGACCAAAGTTATAAAAAACGTATTTTGTCAATAAAAAATAAAACAATATTTTTTTCGAAATTTCCAAAAAGTGGTATCTTTACTTTTGGTCGAAGAATGTTCAGGAATTTTTTCAGATTTTTTGCACGTTTCACACCCACTTCAAACTTGCCTACGCTCGTCCTATCAAAGTTATAACCAAATAATTATATATTTTTGTAATCAGCTCGACGTACCCTTTCATATTATGATACCCCTCACGGTATCGAAAAAAAAAATAAAAACATTTTAACCCTTAAGTTTTTTTACCCTATTTTTTTAAAAAAAATATTTGTTTTAAGTCGCTATATTTTTAAAATATGTGGGCAGGTACAAGACACATGCCAAATTTCAAAGTGATCGGACGAAAAGTGTAGCCATGAGAGCAGGCGACAGGACTGACGGACAGACACACGCAGGAAAATATAAGGGTCCTTGGTTTTGCCTACGGACCCTAAAAATACAAGAAAATATTTTAAATCAATTTAATTAGTAATAATTCTTTTAGCAATACTTAGTTCTATTAAGTATTACTAGTATTTTTTGTAAGAGCTTTCAATATGTTTATCAATAACTAGCCTTCACTCCGCACTCCTCGTGAGGCTCATGTTAAGGATTAGTGGATGTGTCCTAATATCATGTCTATAAGCTATCTACTACTATCTATAAACTACTGCCTTAATTAAAAAAAAAATCATAATCAAACGAACCTCAACAAGTTTATTGGCATGCTCAGTAAACACGATAGCGTATTCCTCCACCTCTTTCTCATTACCATTACGAGCTGCTTCAATCAGCACGAGCAGTGGAACACTTGTCTCCAAGAAACTGAAAATTAAATAAAAAATAAATAAATAAATAAAATCATTCGTTTATACAGGGATGATTTAGTGGAAGCTAATTATGATAAATAAATTCTCAAAGAGAAAATTTGACACTTTTTTGTTCATAGACACAAAATCTATGTGTTTCACAAGATGGTAGAATAGAGAGGTGGGCTCATTCCCTAACAACCAAGGGTTCGAGTTTCTTCGACTATCTTCGTAGGCGCTCGGGTGTGTGACGTCAGTCGGCGACCCAAGTTCCTACCCTTTCTAATAACTACTATACAATTAAACTAACATTTTATTAATTTTTATCATATTTAGTGATTTTTTTACGTTAATTGCCCCCTCAGATCACATATTATGTTAAATAAATGTTTAAGCAAACCAAAACATACGTTAATATTAAAATTATCATATTTTAATTTAACCTTTTTATTGTGAAATATATATAATATTTTCTCGGATACTTATTTTTTAACTTAAAATATACTAGTTCGAATTATTATTGTTAATATAATAAGTATAATACATAGTGTAGAGACTTGGTAAGAAGAGATACGTTTGTAGTTTTATTATATTTTTTTACTTATCGCGTTTTTCGTTTAATTGTAAAAACAAATTATTTATACTGGGCTTTGAAAACTAGTTTAATTTCTCTCTTCTAGATTGCAGTGCTGGGATAGGTAAAATATATTATATACTTTAAATATATTATATACTACAACAATTCTTTAGTAATTTTAGAATCCAAATCAGCAAAAATTGGCTGTTTCCAACTTGTAAAGAGTGCTCGTACCATCATAACTTGTAGATATTTATGGGGACCTACAACAACATCATTTTTTGTGTCGTATTCGTAGCAAGATTCTATTTTTATTTCGACAAATGATAGTACGACTAGATATTCATTAGGCTGGAAAGTGGTTGAAACCATACGAAGACTTTGAAGCATTGTTTCTCTATAGAGTTGGGTATGATAAAATAAAAGTGAAATTTTTGAAAAAACTTTGACAATTCTGAACCAACTTGTGCATTATTTAGACGCTGAACATCTATATAACAAGAATATGTATGTGAAAAGGAACTATCGGGACAAGTACCTATCGTGACTTATAAATTTATTAATGCTTTGAAGGGAAAGCATAATTTTTCTGTATACTATGGGGGTAATGCCTTAAATTCACTTTTAAGTACTAAAATTAATGGTAACTATTGTGACTTTTAATAAACGTACGCACCATGATTTTTGAAAAGAATTGTTGTGTGACATACCCTCTCAGTCAAACAGTGCAGCAAAATTCTTGGTAACTATTGTGAAGTAACTATCGTGACCGATTGCTGGGACAAGCTTTTTTATTAAACTCCCGACAAATTACATCAAAATAAGAAAGAAATTATATTTAGGATCACAAACTACGTTATATTTCTATCTAGGCTTATAGTTAGAAAGTCGAAGAAAAATATAGCATGATAACTAAGGTTAAAAGGGGCTAGGCACTATCGTGTACTTCATGTAGAATATTTAAATTTATCCTCCCTAAAAAGAATATTTAAGAATCTGACCACACCGCAATGATGAATCTATAGAAAAATGTTTGTGGAGTCATAGATTTTTTAATTATTAGGAGTGCAAGAAATGTTTTTTTTAACTCGTGTACAGTGAAAGCGTCACTTTTTTTTAACAAAAAAAAAAAAAAAAAAAAAAAAAAAATCACCCATATTAGGATTAAGTATTTAAACAAGAAGATATTCCTTGAAAAATGGGAGTGATTAAAATCGGCTAAATAAATTTAACACAAATCACCTATAGCAACATTTATTTTGGTCTAAAAAAGAGCCGTACTTCGTAACTTACTTTAAAATAAATAAAATAAATAAATAGATTGATAACGTTAATACAATATACAAATCAAAATAAAATAAATAAATATATTAATTTATAATATATACATATATTTGTGAAGGTTTAGATTTTTAAACACAAATCTTATTCTTAAACTGTTTTAATATTAAACATTTTCGCACTTATAAAATAAAATATAGATACAAAAATCTTCAGAATTTATTTACCTATACGTTAAAAAAAAAAGTAGCGCTCTAAGTGCAAAATTAGAGGCATGAGGTTAAATTAAACAAAAATAGTCGCAAAAATAATGGTATTTAGATTATAGATTGTGGAATCTGGGCAGCCAGCCTACGTCACTACCACCCTAGAATGTGGGCGTGGCCAAATCTACTAGGTTCTCGTTTTTAAGCCGAATGAGCCCACCTGTATTTCATTTCACCTTGTGTGTTTCAAAGCGTAGCTACTGTAGTGGGCTTGAATAAACCTTATGTATTTTACCCGAATATTTGAAAAAAAAAATTTTTAAGTCGATATATTTTTAAAATGTGTGGGTAGATACAAGACACATATATGCCAAATTTCAAAGTGATCGGACGAAAGGTGTGGCCAAGAGAACAGGTGACAGAAGGACGGACAGACATACGTAGGAAAATATAAGGACCCTAAAAAAGATGTGAGAGGTAATCTTGAAAGAGAAGTTGATAGAAAAAAGGTTGTTAGATAATATGTTAAACCAGAATACATCCATTATAATAAGACGCACCTCGAACATAAGACACATCCCGACTTTCGTGATGCAAAAACGAGGAATAAAGTGCATCTTATATTCGAAGTAATAACCAGAATAACTTCATAAAGTTTACTCTAAAGAGTTAGCAAGAACAATTTATTTTTCCTCCAGAAGGGAGAAAACATTAACTTTCCACCCTAGTTTATAGGGAGGAAATGATCCCATTACAGCCTAGTTGTGAAAATCGTGGCGGAAAGTAAAAATCGTGGTGAAAAGTAACAATAGAGCCAACTTATTATTCTTTAAAAATCAGTGTTGCCTGTTTTGTAACTATGTAGTAGCAGTTTTTTTAACTGAATGACTCGTATGGTTAACAGCTTTTTTTTAAAAAAATATTAGAGTTTAAGTAACACATACTTTTGATTGCCATGATACTATAATTTTTATCGTCATTTTAAAATGTCGTATGACTTCATAACTGAGTTTAAACAAGACTTTTAGAAAAGAGGTAGGTTATATTTATGTTTTTGATTTCTCGTGTTTTAGAGATAAACACAAACAAATTAAATCTATATATATAAAAGTCAACGTATGTGTGTGTGTGTGTGTGTGTGTGTGTGTGTGTTTGTTCTTTATACAAATCTACAGTTTTAGTCCGATCTCGATGAAAATTTGCACACTTGACCTTCAAAGCAAGGAAACAATCAAGGTCTACATGAATTTTCGAAATTTCAATTTTGGTACACAGGGGTACGGGGTACAAGTAATAAATACGGGGTCAAAGTAATGAATACCCTTCATGATGCATATCGTTGAAAAGCTCTTTAAGGGTACAGTAATTGTTGTTATGTACACTTTTGTCATAATTTCATTTAGGAGGGGGGTAAAATAGAAAAATATAGCTATATCTTATTTGTTCTTTATACAAATCTACAGTTTTAGTCCGATCTCGATGAAAATTTGCACACTTGACCTTCAAAGCAAGGGGAAAATCAAGGTCTACATGAATTTTCAAAATTTCAATTTTGGTACACAGGGGTACGGGGTACAAGTAATGAATACGGGATCAAAATAATGAATACCCCGTGATGCATATTGTTGAAAAGCTCTTTAAGGGTACAGTAATTGTTGTTATGTATAGTTTTGTCATATTTTCATTTAGGAGGGGGTAAAATGGAAAATATAACTATATCACCAAATAAAAAGAAGAGTATCTATATAAGAGAATGTCCTTAATACAAATCTACAATTTTATCCCAATTTGATGAATATTTACACTCTTTTTCTTCCAAACAAGGTGAAGGTCACTGCCTACATGATTTACCGAAATTTTGGTACACAGAGGTACGGGGTGCAAATGTCAAAGTAACGGATACCCTTCATGATGCATATTGTTGAAAAGCTCTTTAAGAGTACATTAATTGTTTTTAAGTACGTTTTTGTCATATTTTCATTTAGGAGGGGGGTAAAATGGAAATTTATATCTATATCTATAAAAGTCAACGTATGTGTGAGTGTGTTTATGTTCTTTATATAAATCAACAGTTTTAATTGGATCTCGATGAAAATTTGCGCACTTCAAGCAAGGGGAAGATCTCTGTCTACATGAATGTTCAAAATTTAATTTTTGGTACACAGGGGTATGGGGTACAAATGTCAAAGTATTGAAAATCCTTCATGATGCATATACTGTTGAAAAGCTCTTTAAGAGTACAGTAATTGTTTTTAAGTGCATTTAAGGGGGTAAATGGAAAAATATATCTAAAAGTCAACGTATGTGTGTGTGTTCTTTATACAAATCCACAGTTTTAGTCCGATCTCGATCAAAAAATGCACACTTGACCTTCAAAGGAAGAAGAAATCACTTTCTACATGAATTATCGAAATTTAAATTTTGGTACACAGGGAACAGGGTACAGTAATGAATACGGGGTCAAAGGACTGAATACCCTTTATGATGCATATCGTTGAAAAGCTCTATAAGATTACATTAATTGTTGTTATGTACAGTTTTGTCATATGTATTTTCATTTAAGAGGGGGTAATATAGCTATATCTTATATAAAAAAGAAGAGGGTCTGTATGAGGTTATGTCTTTTATACAAATCTACAGTTTTATACCAATTTGATGAATATTTACTTACTTTCCCTTCAAAGCAAGGGGGAGGTCACTGTCATGAATTTTTGTAATTTAAATTTTGGTACAAAGGGGTACGGTGTAAAAATGTCAAAGTAATGGATTCCCTTCATATGATGCATATCGTTGAAAAGCACTTTAAGAAAAAAGTAATTGTTGTTATGTACAATTTTATTTAGGAGGGGGAAAAATGGAAATTTATAGCTATATATATATAAATCAACGTATGTGTGTGTATGTTCTTTATACAAATCTACAGTTTTAGTTCGATGTCGATAAAAATTTGCCCACTTTTCCTTCAAAGCAAGGGGAAAATGACAGCCCACATGAATTTTCGAAATTTAAATTTGGTACACAGGGGTATGGTACAAGTAATGAATACGGGGTCAATATAATGAATACCCTTCATGATGCAAAAGTCTTTAAGAGTACAGTAATAGTTTTTATGTACAGTTTAGTCATATTTTAATTTGGGGGGGGGGGGGCAAATTTAGGATATAACTCACTAAAGAGGAGGGGGTATAGAAATAGGTGGGAGAGATAGAATCTAGATATTCTTGCATAGTAAAATAATTTGTAATGTTTCATTATGGTTGTTTATAAACTTATCTAATTATAATAACACTCCGTAGCGAAGCACGGGTACCCAGCTAGTATCAAATAAAAACAAAGTTAATAATCAGTTAGTCATTTTGTAGTATTAATAAACATTTGAATTATTATTATATAGTTACATAGTTATAGAAAGTTATTATAGAAATCAAAGAAAACATAGTTGTAATTGATGAATTGCACATTTAATTTACATTATTTTTTTTTACTATAAGATGTTATAAAACTTTTTTATTGTTTTTAAAAGTCATTGTTAAAATTAAAGGAATAAACATTTGTAAATTTAGTTATTAATACCTAAATAAATAGATAAATCAAATTCTTAGGTTTCATTTGTATGATTTTCTCCCTCCTTGAGGAAAAATCTTGTACGTACCACGGGAGGAAAAAGTCATAGTACCCTCGCTATAATTAACTCCCTCGGCTATGCCTCAGGATTAAACTTCATGGTTTCCCCGGCTGCGCCTCAGGAACCAATTAAATAACTCCCTTGGATACGCCTCGGGATTTAGACAGTATGGTTCCCTCGGCTACACCTCAGGAACTAACCAAAACGCTCAGGGTGTAATGACTTTGTTTCCTCTCTTGGTGCGTAAATAACTATTTCTATTTTGAATAAATAAAAAAAATAATAAAAAATGTATTAATGTACCTGTCAGAAACATGATCAACGACGGCTTTCCTGAGCTGCCTTCGTAAGTCTCTAGTCTTGCGACACATGTGGTCTATAGCACGCTCCAGCCCCTCACTTGGTTCTTTCACATTAATCTGTTCAAAACAATCAAATTAGTAGTGTCTCATAATGTAATATATAAATAAAATAGAATGAATGTAGTATTATTTAAATAAAAAATAAATAAAACAAAAATAGTTAAAAATCTCTACAGCAAATAAAATGTGTTTTTTTTTAATTAATAGCATCGAATTTTAAATAACCAATCTCATATTTGAAATTAATAGAATAATATATTTTAAATAAAATTATAATTATTATTAACAACGGGAGACAGACAGAGCAAAAACAGACTCTAGCACCGGGATTTGAACCGTGCTGTGCTCCGGGATTTGCACCAGGAGGCCCGTGTCCTGTATACAGGAGGCCTGTGGTTCGGTGCTGGAGTCTATTTTACTCTGTTTGTCTCCCGTTGTTAATAATAATTATAATTTTATTTAAATTAAAATTTAAACTTTCCATAGTATGAATACTACCAAAAACTTAAAAATTGAAATGTAGAATAATATAATGATAATATAATTCTCATGCTAATAAATTTTATCATCTTTCAATTTTAACTGGCCTAAATAATAAATTTTGATAAAGTTGTTGTGTAATTCGGTGAATAATACAATTTACAAACAAAATATTTTATTATGATTTTTTGATTAAGCAATATCTCCAAAGTTTTCAAAAAATACATACATATTTCATTAATATCAGTATTTCACCTGACAGCTATGCCAAAAGTTTATAACAGGGGTTCTCACCAGGATAACATCAAGAGCCAAATTTCAGAATCTGAAAATTTCTAAGGGCCGCTGTATTTCTAGCGACGTAAGATAATGGTAAAGAAATCGCGAGTTTTACGTTCGGTCGAGGGCCACACAATATTGTACTGAGGGCCACATGCGGCCCGCGTAGTGAGTACCCCTGGTTTATAAGAATGTGGTAAATCAATATGCATATTATTATTGTTTAATAAACGTTAAATTATATATAATATCAGTATTTTTTCTATAAAAATCTGAATAGCTTTTAACAATATTTGAATATATTCTGTTGCATTAATATACTAAATAAATAAAATAAATATAATTTTCATTACTTATAAGTTATATAAGATTAACATCTAAACTTTAATTTGGCAATATTTTGATTTCATATTGAAATTGTTGTGCAAATAAGAGACATATCATTCAGCTTTATCTATTCTCTTATAATGATAAAAGCATAAGAAGGTCCCAGTGTTTTGTATCAGTGGTTAAGATAACTGCTTACAATACCACAGATGCCTTGTTCTGTGGTCCAACCCAGTTAAAATGGATAATAGTGATTAATACATGGATGAGAGATGGGTAAAGCAGTAAACAGTTTGCTAAAGGTCGACCAAGAAGTCATGGAAATCTGAGGAGTGCGCTAGTGTCGTTGTTTTGGTGTCATGTATAGTCAGTTTTTAATAAAATAGACCACTGTCAAAAAACACAGTGTTATTCTTTTGTTATTAATAATTTTATTTTTGATAACTTCTATATTTTTTGCAACAGGCAACACTGTACCTGATAAGAAATCACTAATAATATACGATAATATCTTTATATTATTATTTATTGATTATTCATAATAATATCCTTTAAATCTAAATCAATTTTCTTCTTTCTTAATCGATTTTTTTCTTCCTCTTTATTTCTGAGTTTGATTTGTTACTTTTTTATTTCTGTTTTATTTGTTACTTTCCTTATTTCTGGATTTTAGTTGTTACTTTTTTGTGAATTATTTTTGTACTATTACCTCTCTCGAATTGTTTTTGGCAATTTTCTCTTTGGTAAATTAAATTTCCTGGTATTAATAAAAACATGGATAATAACACGAATTCAAAATAAGGAAGAAATTATAAAAATAATGAGATTCTAAGATAAGTTTTACTGGTAATTTTATTTATAAAAAATATAATGGGGAAAAGCAAACTAGAAATTCGCTAATATTATTTAGATTAATTGTCATGGAGAGCAATAATTTTTATAATAACAAATGCATATTAAGGTTTGTTCCAACCCTGTTATTTTTAGCGTCCTTTGCATTTGCATCATCCCGTGGATTTGTGGATCGTACAAAGATCGTTTTATTTACTCCCTAGTCCATGGATCGTTTAGGACAGTTGTGACTATAATTCGTACTGTATAAAAACAAACAAAACAGGACACTAGGAAACCTAACAGATTGGAAACCTTCCTGTTGATATTCGTGAGATTTGACATAACTGCGCATGTCATACAAACTAGAAATGGGTATTGTCTTAGCACCCGACTGTACTGACTTCGGAAATATTAGGAAATTTCGGCTTTAAACGAAGCTAAGCTTTCAGTTTCTCCCGTGTTCATGACTTCTTGGTCGACCTTTAGTAGTTACACTTTCTTGGTCCATTTCAACAACGGAAGTAGTTGACACTATAAATACACAGATTCTAGACAATATACAAATAATAATTATTATGAAATAAATTTAAGATTTGTATTGTCTGTAGTTATTATAACAGTTGAACTAAAAATTGAAATTGTGATGCACATATTTTTTAGTAAAATATTTATCAATGTATTTTATGGTACTACTAAGTGTGTTCAAATTTTAGTACCAGAAAATAATATAAGAAATTATTATTTCTATTTACATCATAGCTATGTATGAATTATTTATAAATAAAACAAATAATGATTGCTAATAAATAAAACTAAACTAAAAAAAAAAAAAATAAAAAACAGGGTGAATAAAAAAAAGGGTAAGAAGCTATTTCTCTAAAAGAAATAAAAATAAAGATGCAACAGTTTCAATAAAAAAATAAACAATAACAATTAACAAGCAAAAGCAACAAAGGAACAATTTTAACAAGCAAGTTGTTCAGTTTCTGTTATCACAAAAGAAAAATAACAAGGAGTTCTAGAATTTAACTCCATCATTTTTGATGAAACAAAGACTACAACATGTGCCACATGTTGGCGCACAACGCTGCATCAAAATTAATGGATTTTAATTTAAATCAAATTATAATTATTATTCACAAAGGGAGACAGACAGAGAAAAAAATTGCTTGCATACGAGTCTGCAAGACAGTGAGACATTTTTATGTAACGCTTTTTGGTGTCGTTTTTCGAGTTTATGTGCGTAAGTAAAGTAAATGACCTATTTACAGCTGTTTCTACGATGTTGAAATATTAGCAGTAGTGTAACAACACTTCATCTAATGTAAATAGTGTTTGTAAAAATAAGGGGTTGTTTTTAGAGGATACCCACAGTTAATTACACAAAAAAGGGTACGTGGGTTGAGAAATGCTGCTCTAGACTAGACTTTACTAAGTTTAGTAGAAGAGCGCTGGGCTACAGGCTATAGAGTGGGGGAGAACCGAAGGCAGCCGAACCTACACGTCCCGTCCTCGGTTACATTAGAGTCCGCGGTAGGGGAAGGTCCTACAGCTGTAGACTGGATTGCAAACCTCCTATAGGTTTCTGAATCCCTGTCACACTTTTCTGAGTTTTTAGGTAACATAACGCTTTTTGAGGTATGTTCCATAGCCTAAACATAAAAATGTCAAAATAGACTCCAGCTCCCGGCACTGGAGTCTATTTTTCTCTGTCTGTCTCCCTTTGTGAATAATATAATTATAATTTGATTTAAAATTAAAATTTAAACTTTCCGTAGTATGAATACTACCTAAAACTTAAAATTAATGGATTTTGTTTAGCCAGTTTTTCACCTATAAAGTTATACCTACGACGTCAGACAAAAATACAGACAGACAGACATACAGGAAAAAAGTTAAGTCCTTTTTTTGGTTTTTATAATATATAAAATAAAAATAAAAATATCCAACAATTTTGCAATTCTGAACACTGTACAGACAAAACTTTAATTTTTATATAAAAAAAATAAAAAAGCTTAGCAGGCAACTTTATTCTTATAAAGTCAGAAATATCATACTCCCTCTTATATATATTATTTTTAAAGTATAGGCTTTACCCAGCTAAATGATAACTTGATAAATCCACAGCAGAGGGATACCTAATCCACGGCAGAGTTAACTATTATTACAGGAGCTCCTTGTGATATATTAGGGGTACTCAAGATGTGTTGTCAGTTAAGATGGTTAAATGATCCTCTATATTGTTAAAAAATAACTAGTTACATCTCTTTAACAGTTAACTCAGGTTTGAGTGAGTTAAATTATCCTCTATATTATTAACAAATAACTAGTCATATCCCTTTATCATTTAGCTCAGGTTTGAGTGAGTTAAATGATCCTCTATATTGTTAACAAATAACTAGTCATATCCCTTTATCATTTAACTCAGGTTTGAGTGAGTTAAATGATCCTCTATATTATTAACAAATAACTAGTCATATCCCTTTATCATTTAACTCAGGTTTGAGTGAGTTAAATGATCCTCTATATTATTAACAAATAACTAGTCATATCCCTTTATCATTTAACTCAGGTTTGAGTGAGTTAAATGATCCTCTATATTATTAACAAATAACTAGTCATATCCCTTTATCATTTAACTCAGGTTTGAGTGAGTTAAATGATCCTCTATATTATTAACAAATAACTAGTCATATCCCTTTATCATTTAACTCAGGTTTGAGTGAGTTAAATGATCCTCTATATTATTAACAAATAACTAGTCATATCCCTTTATCATTTAACTCAGGTTTGAGTGAGTTAAATGAAGTTTGACAGATGTTAAATTGGGTTGAGACGATGAAGGTAGGAAAATGGCTGACAAAATATATTTCCCCTCCCATGGTTGAGATTGGGAAGGTTATAGGTGGATTGATTATGTGGTGATAGTGATTAGGTAGGCTCCCCACGGATTTTCCCACGCTGTCAAAAGTCAAAACTTTAGTAAATCTTACTGTAGCTTCATTTAAATAAACAAAGTATAAATAAAATTTGAAACAATAATTGTCAAAATAATCATAGCTTTGTGACTAATCGTACTTAATCAAGTGCAATTACTTAATATCAGGTAATTTACAAACATAAATGTAAACTATACACAAAATAACGTCAATGAACATAATTATAATTGAGTCAACATCATGTTATACCGGTTATGTTATAATATATGTTATAAGGTTATACCGCGTGCATTCATCACATCTTCTTACTAGTAGGAGGAATATGGTTTTATTTCATTTTGCTCTTGAATAGAGGTACCGCTAAATTTATTATCACTCAAATTAAAAATAGTTTTCTTAAAAATGATCCCTGGAAAGGTTTCAAAATATACAAGGTCTCTTCTAGATCATCAACAATCACTCATATTAATATTAAAACGGTATTCAGTGCTTGATTTGTGACAGTAAGCACCGGTACCTCTTAGTGATGGGCTTAATCGATTATGCAATAATAATCGAATGATCGTAATCGTTTATATAATCGGTATATAAGACCGATTATTTGATCGCTCGAAGTTAGTTCAACACAATCCGATTATTATTCGAAATCGTTCTCATAATCGAGTGATCGGCTACGGGTCCGATCACTCGTAATCGAAATTCCACCCATCGCTCGTTCACTGAATATAATTTATTCTTGAATCGGATGCTCGGAATCGAAATGTCGGTGCTTGCATTTCGAATCTTTTCATAATCAGATAGATATATCTAAAGTAAGAATTCAGTTGTTTAAATGTAGTTGTAGTTATGTTTCTACCAAATTATACAATATCTTGGTAAACGCCAACGTACAAGCTGATCACAACAACAAACTAAAAAGAACACATTCAATAAAAAATACTTGAAAAGATGGTTTCTCGAATATAACTTCCTTAAACTATAATGCTTCTACCAATTATTATATCCTTAAAGTTTTTTTCATTGTTATTCATGTTACTTATTCATAATTTATGTTATTTTTTGTAAATATTATGTTATTTTAAACTATAATGCATCCACCAATTATAGCCTATAAACGTTTCTTTATTTTTATTCATGTTATTTATTCACTTTTAATTTATAATTTGTAAAATTCTCGTAAATATTATGTTATTTTCTGTGCAAAAGCTTTTATATCGGCAAATACTATTTATAAGGCTTCCTTCTTTGTATTTTAGCTGTTTAACACTTTTTTGAATAAATTTATTATTTATGATTATATATGATAGATTCCTGGGCCCTAGGCCTTGTGCCTAACCCAGTTACTAGTTACCGATACCGAGCACTGTCATTCGAAATAGGAATGCTGCCGCGTCCTAATACGAATTGTTTTCATAATTATGAAAACGATTCGAAATTCATGATTCTTTCCATGTAGGTATTATATTTATAACATATTTTACTTTTTTAAGTAATTCCAATTATAGGCTTAAAATAAATATTGATTTCAAAACACATATCAATTATCCAATAAAATCTAGTAAATCGCTCTTTTCCTTAAAAACCGCAATACAATAAGTTCATAGGTAACAATTTGCTTAACCCCCTCTCTCTCTCTTGGATTAAATAAATAGTTATTCCTATATTTAAGAAAAATAATAGGGAGCTAGCGTAGCCGTGTGAGTTAAACCACGTCTGCTCGGCCATCACTGAATCTCGAGTGGAACGAGACGGGGTTCGATTCCTCGCCGTGACACTCTGATTTATATGGCTCACTATTGATCACATCATACTCGCTTCGGCGGTACAAATGTACATATGTATGATGTGTGAAGTGGCTGGAACTCTCTACCGAGGGGCGTAAAAAGGGCCTGAATGATGGCCTAATTGCAAGGTTCGAACAAGTGGTTCGTCCTACCCGTCCTAGTAGAAAGTACTAGACTACTACTACTAAGAAAAATAATTTTAACTATTTGTTTCCTCTTTTATAATTACTTAACCCTCTCCTATAATAAATAATCGATTGTGAAATCATTCGATTATTAGAATAATCGATTTATTGAAAAATATCGATTGTGCCCATCTCTAGTACCTCTCACAGAAGATTGTTGGTGAACATGGGAGTTTTATTTTTTACCAAGTGTTAAATACAAATATTGTAGTCACACTTTTAAAATGCTCAGAAAACAAAGTCAAAATTTCAAATCTTTTGTACCTCAAGGTCACAGTACCCCCAACCTCTCTTTTTTCAAATCAAGAACTGGGTCATATAAACACCCAAGACAGTTAATTTTGGAAAATGTTAAGAATAAAAAAAAAAAAAATAATATTACACTTATACTCTTTGTGTTATAAAAACAAAATAAAACCACATAAAACTAAAAAATACCAAGGAGAAAGAAGAATATGATTTTTAAAGGGGAATTAACTCTTAAAGGAATAAAACTAAGTTAAAAACTAAAGGTCTCTCTCTATAAAAAATAAATAAATTAAATTGAAATAATATTGTTTTTAAATCAAATTAATTGGAATAAATTGTATGTACATAGGATTTGGAAAGAGCAGCCTCAAGATCTGTAAGAAAATGTGAAAAAAACAAAACAAATACCAGACAAAAACTTGAAGAGGAAAAAATTACCAGGGGTAGTAAAATTAAAAATTGATATTTTATAATTAAAAATGAATTTTAAGGGTTGTAAATTAAATTCAACAAGTTCTTGTCTGCACTTAAATTTGTGATTGGTGGAAGGGGGAAGTCAAGCAGCTTAGTGCAATCAACGCCTTCATAAAGTTTCCTTTAATTGAATCTTAAACAACAATGTAAGAAAAAATAAATAAATAAAAAAATGGATAATTGAACTAAGTGGCAAAATGTGGAGGCCTGGGTGGCTTGGAGGCTAGAGCGCTCGCCTTGCGATAAGGCAAGTTAAGCAGCCTCGAGCAGGGTCAGAAGATGGATGGGTGACTGTTTCTGACCACAGCTCTGGGTTCGATTCCCGGACCGGGCCCCCCGCTCAATATCCACCCAGAATTGTTTTCAACAAATGGGAAGCTCCTCGAAAAAGAGGCGCCACCAGGTTTCAGCCTGGAAACCATGATAATGACACTCTTGGTTGTAATACAACCAGGAGGGGAGTCATAGTTAACGACCATATCTTCACATGAGTGTGTGAAAGTCCCCAACCCGGGTTTGTTCTATGGGTCCACCTAAGTGGCCTGCGTCTTCGGGTGTAACAACCCCCGGATTAAAAAAAAAAAAAAAAAAAAAATGGCAAAATGTAGTGGAGTGCAGTGGCCAAAGTCAATTCTATTCAATTAGTAGGGATTAGTAATTAGTTAGGGGAATAATTAAAAATGTTTTTCAGCAAAATTATTCACAAGAGAAATATTGTGGTTTAATAAAACAAATAAATAGTAAAATCTTATAACTGCACCTTAACAAAGCAACAGAGTTATACATAGTTGATTGCCTGGCAAAAGCTCACACTTCTCCTTTTTGTCAAAGGTAAAAAAATTGATCGAACACATCTCAGACAAACTCTGTCATATACGATTTCAAATTACATAGGCAGTGTTTTCCATTTATTAGTTTTGGTAGGTATATTTAATTATTATTTGAACATTTTATCAAAATTTATCCAAAAAAATACTTCTCCTTGGCGGGGAATCTAAACCCCTTTCCATCCCCTTTTAACTAGATTTTTCCCGGGAAAACAGCTTATATCATTAGATTTGTACTTAAATGGACTATATTTTAGAATTTTTTAATCATTCATATTTCAGGAAAATTTGTTTTCACGTTTTTATCCTTCAGAATTTTTTGGGGGGAAGCACCCCCAAATTTGGAGCTACAAATTAATTTCTCGATTATGCCACGGGTGTGATTTTTCCGCATACGTATGCCGAATTTCGTCATAATAGGCCCAGTAGTTTAGGCTCCAGGCGCCTGCACAAGACACATATTTTAAAAACCACTTTTTAATTCTCAGGGGACAACAAAATGTGTAAATCCATCAAAAGCTCTAAATCAAATTTTCGAGCCATCACAATACTTTCCCTTTATATGAGAAAGTAAAAAAAGAATTCAATGTACTTTTATAAGGAGGTCTGACTGTATGTATGGACAGATATTTAGAGAAATTCCTTAACTAAAGTTTCTGAGGGTTTATATAACTGAAAAGGATTTTCTAAAAAAGTACTAATGCCAAAATATGGAAAGATATCATATTAATTAAGTTTTATTTATACTAATGCCATGGTACTTTGTAAATCTGACAGAGCTCAGACTAGCCAACCTAAGTAAGGGAAAAAATAATACCCTAGGTGGTTATCTTAAGGTTATCCAATGATATTTTTGTTTGCCTAGTTGGCCAGACCTACTACCTGCCAAAATCTCGAGCTCTAATTGGCTCCCCTCCCGTTTAAATTTAATCAAACACCGATAGATACAAAGAAAGGAAACTTTAAAAGAATAATGATTGAGGGCGTTGAAATTTAACAAAAAAGGTTGTAATGTAATTGAGAAAACTAGTTCACTCTCTAATGAGACAATCACTACATGCCTACCCGCTTAGTACCCCTCTGGATCTGCAATTGCTGCCAAAAATCAGTTCAATAAACAAATTAATCCTTATCAACTTGAAAAATCAAAATCAATTAAAACACCAGAAAGAAAAACAAAACAAAATTATATCATACTAAAATAAACATGTAACATATTTCCACAAATATTAAAAAAAAAAAATGCCTACAATAAAATAAATTTAGAGTAAAAAATTTACAACTACTTTCTTAAAATTATAAACTATCAGTTCAAACAATTTACAATTAAATTGTTTGGTCATCTTTTAAAAATCAAAAACTACACATAAAAAGTTACAAATAAAATAATATTCAAGCAAACAGAAAGAGTATACATTTTAGAACAGTAATGAGTAGAGTAAATTCAATAAATTGGGCATATTTAAATTGCTTGCAATGGTTTATTCATTATAAGTCGATGATCAGTATGATATCAAAATGGTTTCATTCTGTCTTCTAAAATTCAGTGATGGCATCAGAGTAGGTGAACAATTTTCAAACTATGGAGTAGATTTCTTCGGCCCACAAAAAACCACCGGCTCAAGAGAGGACACAGACAAAGAGCTCTTGCACAGAGATAAAAACTGAGTCTGACCCGGGACTCTGTTAAGTATTTTCTTAGTTTGGGCGATTCCTGTATTTGAGCCTCGCTAGCCAGCTCACCTATTTGATTCTTAGGTAAAAGGATTAACTGTTCTCATGCTAATGTTCTCTTTGATATGGTCATAACTCTCTTCTCTCTAGTCTCAGTCAGACTAGATCATTTGTGGCCATCCTCAATCTATTACTACATTCACATATCGTTTTGAAAGCGTTTTGGATCCAATTCGTTTTCAAAACGATTCGCGTTCACACAACAAAAAATACAGGTGATCAAAATATTTGTTTTCGATATTTCATAACGATGACGTCACGAGTAAAACCTTCTTTCTTGTTAACTAATATGTACGCGAATTTTTACATTTAATTTACAAGTTATTAAAAGTTTTTACAGGTTCTTTATAGTATTAATTTTTGTTTAAAAACGTTTTTGCAGTTTAAAAAAAAGAAACGGAAGCTCACGAAAACTTAAAAGCTTCAAGAACTTAAAAAGTGGAAAAGAGTAAAATAACCTGATATCTCGATCCCCTCCATGACCTGTTCATACAAGCATTTTGAATTTCGATCCCCCGATCCGATCACGTATTTTTGGTGGAGCAGATTTAACCCGATACGATCCGTCGATCTCCGTTCTTACAGCGTTTTGAACTAGCGGATCGTTTTCAAAACCGTTTCCAAAACGATGTGTTAACGTAGTATATATGAGGACTTCTTATCCTAGATATAAGACTCTCTCTCTATATATATAGTATATATAAGACTCTCTTATCCTTAATAAATAATTGTAAACAAGGCTAAAGTCAATAATAAATAATATTTAAGTCACATCGTATACTTGTCATGGAAGATAGTCCCCTCTTATTGTTATATATATATATATATATATATATATATATATATATATATATATATATATATATATATATATATATATATATATATATATATGTATATTGGGGTTAGACAAATATATGTTTTAGATTAAAGAAGTTGTGCGTTTCAAAGTTTTAATTATAATTACAAACCCTTTCTCGATTGTGTACATGATAACTCTTTTGACAATGATATGCCGTTGGAGCTGCAAACAAACTATTTCATTCCAATACTTAGCAATAAGCAAGTAATGAAGAAATAAAATCATCAGTCTGAATGTTTTTTAATTATTTTTTAAATCTTCAGTACCTCGAGTACTCAAAATACACTGTGGAAAAATGGTGTCAAAATGCACACCGCTTGTTTTCATACCTGCTTCTTTTCTTCTTTCTTTATCCGGATCTACAGGTCCTAATGGGCTTTGGCCTCCATTACAATTCGCTTCCATTCGACCCGGTCGTCTGCTTTGGTTTTCCAGCCTCTAACGCCCATAATAGCAAAGTCCTGCAGGACTCCGTCCATCCATCTGTTACGGGGTCGTCCTATCCTTCTCCTTGAGTGCAATCTTGATATCTGACAATCCTAGCCGGCATCCTATTCTCGCCCATGAGCTGAACGTGTCCCAACCACCTTAGTTGCAGTGCTTTTACAAATCATACGATGTCCTGCCCTTGCAATAGCTGGTTGAGCTCCTGGATACTACGCCAGCTCCAAACATTTCCTTCTCTCACTGCTCCATAAATCCTTCTCATTACTCTTCTTTCAAATATTCTCAGAGAATTGCTGTCTGCAGCTGTGAGAGTCCATGTTTCAGCTCCGCATGTGACTCTTGGGCGGACTAATGTCTTATAAATTCTGGAGATGTTTTGATTTGTAAATAGTTTGGACTTAGCAAAATATGCTCTGTTTTCTGCTTGTATTCTCTCGGCAATGGCGGCACTCATGTTGTTATCATTAGCAACTCTAGATCCCAAATAGTTGAAGTTGCTCCCCCCCCCCCCAAATGCTTGTTTTTATACCTTAGGTATGAAAATAGTTAATCTTTGTTACTTATCTACTAAATAGATCTGAATTACATATCAGTACAATGATGCCACTGCAATACATGTTTATAGCAACTCCTATATAATTATAATCATCTGGCTGTTGTTATCTGCGATAGTTAAATTGACTGAATAACTAATTTAAAAAACTAAATAAAACTAATAATAAACTTACATTGGCCATGTACTCGGAGAGAAGATCCTGAAGAGCTTGTCTTACAGCATTGCACTCGGCCACTATGCGCTCTCTACGCTCATCACGTGTGCATGAAGAATCAGCCATGAGTGCAGCACCAGAGATAATGCTCTCCAAGCGCTCTTCTAGAGAGGGGCGTGTTCTTACTTCGTTATAAGCAAGAGGCTCCATCACCATCCTTTCCTGTAATTCAAATTATTTACAGTGTTAAACACAAATGGTTGCTTATTAATTAACACATCATAGGCAGAGCTTGTTCCAGGAATGTGGTACTGGTGGGATCGATGGGGCGGGCCACATTCCAGAAAGGTGCTCGCTTAAGTACACTGTTATCTATATTATAATACCCAGGCCCATGGTTCTAATTATTTTAGGTAAATAAATTATTATTATAATCATTCTTAATCATATTTAATTTTAGAAAAAGACCTTATATTAGAATTGACAGCAGTTATTATCTCAAAAATAGCTAAAATACATTGGACTGTCATCTTTTTCCCCCCAGTAAATTTTGGACTAACAATCTATTGAAACCAGAAAAAATCTTTTTTTTTATTTATTCTTCTAATTATTTTTATTTCCTTTACTAGTAGCTGGGTCTTAAGGAAACAAAAAGAGTACGCACTCTCTTTGTTTCCTTAAGACCCAGCTACTAGTAAAGTGAACAAACAACTAAGGAACCAACACTCTACTTACAATTTTTATTTCCTTTTTTTTATTCTCTCATAAAATGATTGTTTCATAATTATATTGTTATAGTTATTTGACATTTAATTATTTATTTAAAAAAAATTAAACATTAAAAAAGGAATCAAAAAGAAAAATTAAAGAACATTAAAATTAACACAAAAAGAGTAACGACCATTAAACGCATTGCAGTAAAAATATACTCTGTTGATTCTGAATTTATTTTTAAGCAACAAATAGGTCTTGTAAGAAAAGGGCATTTTGATTTGTATAGTAGCGCTAAGAAGCGAGTCCATAGTAGGGGAACATAGTAGTGGACTCTCATCTTTTTTCCCCCTGTACTTTTTGGACCCTCATCTTTCTTCCCCTGTACACCATAATTTTAAACACACTTTTGGGTAGGATTTAATAGTGCCTTTAAAATGAGGTTTGTAGTACTAATAGTACACGCCTTGAGGTACAAGATGGTGTTACTAACTCAATTTTTACAAAAATGTGACTCTCATCCTTCTTCCTGTGTACCCTTCATTTATACTTTAATTAATGTAAAGAATCAAAACAATGTTGACAGTTTTAAAAAGAGGGGAAATTAAATAAATTTGACAGTAACAGGTTTTAGTAGTATAAAATCATTAAAGTATAGAAAATAGAATGCGAGGAAGCTATGAGCCACACTAATTGGCAGAGTATTTAGAGAACTTTTGAAAAAAAAAAAAACCCTTTTCTACCTTCCAATAAAACTTTGTTGGGGGGTAATAGCTCTTTACGCACCAAGGGAGGAAAGTAAGTGATTGCACCCTGAGCGATGAAGTTGGTTCCCTCGGCTTCGCCTCAGGAACCATAACGTTCACTCCCGAGGCGGAACCGAGGGAGTTAATTATCGCGAGGGTGCAAGTGATTTTTACTCCCAAGGTACGTACAAGATTTTACCTTCAGAAGGGAGAAAAAAATATGGAAATATTTTAATTTATAATTGCGTTATTCAACAAAAAATACATAGGTTTATATTTATTTTTAAAAAAAAATACAGTTAGATATAATATTAACAATTCTCTAAATAAGTTTAATCACGTTGAAATTAAATTATAGATAATAATTATTTGAATTTAAATGCTAAAATTAAATGGGAGAATCAGCTGGAAGCTGAGTTGTGTATTGAGTAGTGTTGACAACTGATGTATTTAAATATAGATTAGTTAATCTACATTTAGAAATTATGATCCCACTTTTAACTTGTTTGTTTCTTTTACTGATGAATCACTATGGCAACCGTTGTGGAGGTTACATGACATGTGTGAAGATGACATTATAGATTTCGACATTAAACAAAAGTTAGCAAATGAAATGTGTATTAGCACCAACCTTATTTACTTGTGCTTTATCTAGGGCAAGACTGGAGGGAATCACGAGAGTTCATGATTCCCTTATTTTTCATTACTCCCTGTTTAACCCGACCGGGTGCAATGAGTAACTTCCCTCCCTGTAAACTAGGGAGGAAAGTTTACTTTTTCTCCCCGCTGGAGGTAAAATCTTTGACAGTGATTGACTAAAGGAATTAAAAAAAACCTCCCGAAAACATAACAATAGAAGGAGCGAGCCTATAAGAGATCCAAAAAATAACAATACTGGACTTACATCAAAATCATCAAGTGCAGCGGCAAGTTCTCCAGGTCCCTCGTAAGGGTTTGTAGTGATACTCGGACCTTTACCCTGAGCTACATCGCTGATGGTATTCACAGCTTCACAAACTTGTTTGAACACATAATCCCTGTTGGCCTTAGCAGCAGCTAACTCAGGATGTCTCACGTACACCTGATAATGATCACATTAGTTAGAACAAACTGTAAAAGCATCAACTAGTTTAAGGCATATAAAAGTTTGAAATAATGTAATAGCTATTGAAATAATGTAATAGTTATTTATGTCACTAGAGCAAAATGGAATTTTGCTGACAAGTCTTTTAAGCTTTAGTTCCGAGCCGAAGGCGAGGATAGGCTAACTGAGGCGAAGCCGAGGCAGGAAATTTACATTTTGACTGACGAGGCGAAGCCGAGGCAGGAAAACGTTAATTACCTGCTGAGGTGTAACCAAAGCAGGTAATCTTTAAATGAGTCAGGAATGTTTCCTTTGCTGCATAGTTACATAAAAATTACACTTAAGATTTTAGTTACTGATTTAGAGGGCAATAAACTTTCCTTGTATGATGTTGCAATATTTGCAATTTCGGGTGGCGTGTTATCAAACAAGTCTTTAACGTCTTGCACTACATTATCATCAATATATTTATTTAAACATCAAAAACCTAATTGACAAATTTATCAAAAATAATAACAGAAAACTATTAAATTATTATAATCTTTTTTGATAGATAAAAGATTTAAAGCAATGACAGTTGTAAAATTCAAATTGATGACTTGAAAGTTTGAGTAAGTGTAATGACTCGAAAGTTAAAACAAAACAAAGACAAAACAATCAGTGTTGCCACTTTTTTATTAACAGCTGTTTTTTATCTCAATTTTTGGCGATTTTTTAAAAAATAATCACTGTTATTTAATAATATTAGGTAGTTTTATTATTATAATTTTTAAAGGTATTTTCAAAAAACATATAAATATTTAGCAGAATATTACGCTTAAATATACAAAAATGAACAATGTGGGAGAGTTCATAACCTGAGATGTAGTAACTTTTTCTTAAAATTTGGCAGCCTGTTTGTTATTTTGCTGACACTTTGAACTTTTGCTGACACTTTGATATTTTGCTGCGTGTTTTTTTGACATGTTACAAAAGAATCAAGAAAAATGACATTTTGCAGATTGAAAACAGTACAACAATGCCTAATTTTGCTGCCGTGAGTAGATAAACCAATTTTTTGATCGACAGATATATGTTTAAAATTCTTTGGGCTGAAAAGGCGAAACCACTTCTTTCAAAGTAGGCGAATTTTGGGCTCTGAATGGAGAGCGGCCACTTCACACACTAATAAATCACCCACGCCATTATGGAGTGATCAATAGTGAGACCTATAAATCAAAGAGTCTTAGGATAGGATTGAACCAGTAACCTAAACTTTGATTCTTAGATGGCCAATCAGTGTTTTTAGGACCATGGTTACTTTGAACCAAGGATGTTAAATAAAGAGGATGGAGCGTATGTGGATAAAAGTGACCTCATGAAGATATAAAGAACATGAAGGATCAGTGGGACACATTACCTTTCTCTTTGTTATAGGTTACCAAGAAATGTGCGGCAGGTTATCAACAATCAACAGAGCATTTTTTCCATTTGCATTATAACTTTTGTCTCGTAGTCCCATGTGTTGAATTCTCCTGATATTTTAGGTTTTAATAATTTTGTGCTGTTTATGAGTGTTTTTTTTATTTTATTGATATTTGTATTATATTTAGCCGTACATAATGACTTAGTTTGCATTACTTATCAACTCAGAGAGTAAGTTGGAATAATTTACATTTAAAATTATCTTTATCATAATCCCTTTTACATTTTTGTAAAATTAGAATAATAATTATTAAGGCGGAAATATACATGCTAGTTACTCGCACAAAAACATACGAGTAGCTCGAAGAGGAGTGCTACTGGCATGTGTATACATCAAATAGCATGCGAGTAAATCGCACGGGGTTTGATTTTTGTCTTGCCAGTGGCACAGGTCTAGGGGTGGGGGAACTGATAAGGCACGTGTAAACAGGCCTGCCAGCGCAAGGTTGCTAGTAGCTAGCACGAGTCTCCCTCAGCCCTTCAGTATTCAGGCGTTCCTTCCTTTCGCGGGTATCTGACGACAACTCATCAACTTTCTCCGGAAGCATTCGCAATTGATTCCTAAAACCATTGATGTCCCCGAACCGCATTTCATTGAGTAGGCACTGACTCGCTCCATGTTCTTAATTCCCTTCTAGCTATCTAATCTTTTACACCTACACACTTCGTGTCTTTTTATTATTTTTTAAATGTTTAAAAACACAGTTCTTTGCAAGTAACAGAACAATCTGGTTAATTTCATTCAGCACAGATACATTCATAATGTACATTAAAACACTTTTAATAAATATATCAAAATTAATTAAACCAAATACAATTATTTCATAATTTATTCTGGCTAAGAGAAGGCAAGAAACGTGTGCCTGTTTCAATACTAGAACTGTGACTGGAATGGGTATTGCCTTGTGCTAGTAGCTCGCACAAGACCGATCATCCGGATGATACTAGCATGCTGTTTCACTGGCAAATGTACACAGAATCTGCAGCATGCCAGCTACTGACATGCTTTTTTACTAGCATGTGTATTTCCGCCTTTAAAATAAAACTTTATTTATTTTATAAATACGTTAATTATTGGTTAAATTAGTTTAGAGGTGGTTAGAGGTGGTCAGAGATGGTTAGAGGTGGTTAGAGATGGTTAGAGGTGGTCAGAGATGGTTAGAGGTGGTTAGAGGTAGTTAGAGGTGGTTAGAGATGGTTAGAGGTGGTTAGAGGTACTTAGAGGTGGTTAGAGGTGGTTAGAGGTAGTTAGAGGTGGTTAGAGATGGTTAGAGGTGGTTAGAGGTATTATCTCAGAGAGTAAGTTGGAATCATTTACATTTAAAATTATCTTTATCATAAAACCTTTTACATTTTTGTAAAATTGGAATAATTATTAAAATAAAACTTTCTTTATTTTATAAATACGTTAATTATTGGTTAAATTAGTTTAGAGTTAAATTTAATTTATATTTAAATCAGTTTATAACCTGATCCAAAATAAACAAAGAAGGTAATGTGTCCAAATCCAAAGTTGAGAGCATGTGCAATACGATTCCTTTTTTAATGTGTCACTTTTTTGCCTTGAAACCCTACCTATCGTTCCATCCCTGTTCATACATAACATCCTTGTTTTGAACACATTCTTCTGGTCAATTAGTGTATTTCTTAAATTAAAATAAAAAACTATGACTGCTTACCTTAGAGGCAGTAAGGAGCATTGTGGAATGTTTTTTAAGCACAGCCCTGGCAGCAGCTAAATCATCCCTGAGTTGCGGATCTTTAAGTTCGAGCTGCCTCTTAGCAGCCTGCGACATCAACTCGGATGCATTCCGTCCAAAAGCCTTGATGTTATCCAAAAGTTCACCGTTGCTCGAAGCATTCTTCACCTTCTCCAAATCATCCTCAACCTGATTCAAATAAATTAAGTAAAAAAAAAAAATTGGTTTAAACTATATTAAAAAGACAGTAAAAGTAAATATTATTTGTTAAAATTGAATATTGTTTTGTTCTGCAAAAATTAAAATTAATTAAATTGTCAGTTCTGCAAACATTAATGAACTTTCTGGCCCCAAGAAAATGTTATCTATTTTTATGTTTTCGAGGTTGCTGAATCCGAATCTGAAGTCAAAATTGCTCCTATACGTACAGTTTTCCCGGAAAATGCGCCTAAAGTTCGAAAAAATTGAGATTTTGGGGTTTTTCAACCCAATTTTTCGCCAAATAAAATTTTGTAAGAAAAAAAAAATAAGCTGACATTACTTTTTTCAGAAAATTAAAAAATAAGAAAAAGAAAAAAAAAATATCAATTTTTCCTCATGTTGAGTCTTTGTATTTCTATTACTTTTTCAGATATATAACAAATGTTTTATGACTTATTTCTGATATTATTCTAGAGAATTACAATGTATTATGTGACGAGGGGGGGTGGGGGTTGGATCATAACTAATCATCAAAATAAGTATATGACATGAATAGTTGCCCCCCCCCCCCCAATGTGTCATGTGCACCCTCCCCCTCACATAAATTGTAAAAATAATAAAAAATACAAAACATTGGTTATATAACTGAAAAATTAAAAGAAATACAAAGACTTATTTTTCAATTTTCTTAAAAAAAGTAAGGTCAGCAGATTTTTTTTAACTTAAAATTTGTGTTCTCCATAGTTTGAAGATATTCAAACACCCAATATTTATTTTTTTTACAATTTTTTTTTTGGGCAAAAATGTGAGTCAAAAACCCCCAAAACACCATTTTTCCGAACTTTAGGCGCATTTTCCGGGAAAACTGTACATATGGGAGAAATTTTGACTTCAGATTCGGATTCAGCACAGAAAAATACTTCAGAAAAGGGACGTTTTCATTTTGAGGCTTTTTTTTTGCAGAACAGTGTTATGTAAGTTCGTAAAAAAACTTACAAATTTTCTTATAGGGAGATTGAGATCTACATAGAGGAGCACCCTCCGATCAAGATTCACTAATTTGAGGCGGTAGTAGTTTTTAAAATATCAATATTGTATGTAACTAATGTTTCTTACTGCAGCAACTACTAAACCAATACACCCCATTGGCATACATTGTTAGCATTTACTTGCCAACTAATACAGAGCCAAAGTATTCATATTTCAAAGAACAAGTTCTCTTAGATAAGATATTAACAGTGGTTTAAAATTCAAGCAATGAAAAATGGATAAATAAAACTTACAACTCGTAGCGACTTGAGTAGAAGATGGACATCGACCATGTCAGCTAAGATAAGCAGACGAGTGACAGCCGACAGAAGATTTCTTGCTGCTCGAACCATGTTACCTCTCTTCAGAGAGGAACAAGGATCGTCAGCAAACTCCCGAGCAGCTACGCTCATCGCTTCACCTAATCAAATATAACAAACAATCAATTATAACTTCATTATATTCATTTTTTTTTTTTGTCGATTTGTTGTCTTGTTCCCTAATAATAGTAGGAGGGATCACTCACTTTGCACATCTATCAAATAACTGGATTACAAGTTTATAATTCAACCACCCAACACTTGTCATTAACTTTAACTTTTGACCAATATAAATCCACCATGAAATATACTAAGAAGTATTGAGCAAATTATATTGGTCGAACCATTCGAGTTTACTCTTACTGAAAAAAAGGGAGGGGAGCTAATGCAGGGCTTGAAGCAGATTTTTCCTCAAAATTAAGTGACTTTAGTGACTATTTTTTTCAAAATAAGTGACTTTTAAGTGACCTGTTTTCCCCAAATAAGTGACTTTAAGTGACTTAATTTTAAGTAAAAAAAAAAAAAAAAAAAAATTGTAGTTACTTTTTGTTGTTTAGCATTGCTAAACAAATGCAATTATAAAACGTCACCAAAATTATCGCACTAATAAATAATTATATTCTCTTATAACTTTAAAACTAATTAATGGAATTTCATTGGGTTTCTTTTTATATTTGTTCCTTAATTTTTTCCGGTTCTAACGATATGCTATAAAAGTCAAAATCATATTTATACTTTCGGCATTATTAACTGTCAAAGTTTATAAATTCAAATATTGATAACTTCAAAATGGCGGCCAATATCAAAATTATGATAATGATAACATACACACGCACATACATACATACATACAGACATCATGCTTAAAACCACTCAAGAGGTCTTAAAAAACACCCAAAACGGATAATTCCGTTGAAATCTCGAAAAAAAATAATTTTTGGTGAAAGCAATACTTTTCCAACTATAGGTTGTGAGGAAAAGTAATAAAAATCAGGAGGGAGTTCGGAATTAAATATTCTTTTCACCTTTATCTTCTTAATATTGACGATAAAACACAACAGATGCCAGCTGAATCTAGTGCAACTGTTACAAACTTTATCATTCATCACAGTTCAAAGTAGGCCTCATATAAAATTCATAGTTAAAAAAAGTCTTGAGCTTACAAAATACCTTTTGCAAAACAGTTAAAATAGATGTTTTGTATTTAAAAAAACTACAAAAAATAAACAAAATTATCCTTGTAAGCCCAAAAATGTGACTCTCATCAAAATAAGTGACTTTTAGAGTCTCACTACAAGCCCTGCTAATGGGAGCTTGAGAGTGTAACGTGTAGAATGTAGGACCAACTAGGCAAACAAAAATGGCACTGGTCATATAGGCATAGAGGCTTTATTTTTTCCCCCTTTTATAGTTTGGGCAATCTGAGTGTCAAAAGGCACAACTCTGCTGTAGTAAATATCAATGTTAGTTTAGTAGTGTTTACAATCTCAATCTAATATTTGAGATTTGGTAGAAAATGTTAGTTTGAGTCCTAAAGATAATGCTTAATAATAAAGAGCTCTCATTCAGGGGGAAACAATGTAATAACTGTTCTTTAAAACATAATAATCAATCGATAACATCAAACATTTTTTAAATAAGCTTGTTTGACAAAATACTTAACGTACAATAATGTGTATAAAAAAAATACGTGTGGTGTCGCGGGACACCCGGTAGGAACGAAGTTCCTTACATTTTTCATTAAATATAAATTTTAAAATCACACTGCTAAGTACGTATACATTGCTACTTTCCATACAAATCTACCTATACAAACAACTTATACATGGCGGAGTTTGAAAAGAGACAAAATTAAAAGAATATCATTATTTGTATAATTAAAGCAAGCCTCTTACTATAAATATATATTGAATATAAGAAAAAAAGTTGATCATGATGAGTTTATAGTAAAAGAGTATGTTTGTTAAAGGAGTTTGGATTGAAATAGGACTGTTTTCTACCTACCCGGCCAATTAATTTAAAATATTATAAAATATATCTCTTCCCTACTCTACAGCTTCTGCTTCTTGTATCAGGGTGAAATTTTACATGATTATATTTTATTTATTTACAAAACAAAGTGACATTTTTGACATATATAACATAAATAATCAAAACAATTCAAGTAACAGGCTTCCTTAATAACACTTTTTCCCGCCTTTTAAAGCTTACATTTACGCGAGCGTTACGCGTTTTTTTTTTTAAAAAAACATGAAATCTCAAAATTTAAGCAACTAACAAACATTTTTAAGATAATGCAAATAATTATTAATCTATTTTCATCAAGATGAGTCAAATATTAAAAGTAACATTTTCTTTCTACTAATTTAATATTTAATTGTCTATTATTTATTTAACCTAATCAAATAATAATAGTAAGTATTAGAAAAGAGGAAGATATTCTTTTATAAAACTATTCATCAAGAAAGTGTCTCTGTATTATCAGCTGGGCAGCACTAGATTGAGTCATTGCACTCAAGGTGACTCAATGCACATTTTTTTTTTTTTTTTTTTTTTTTTCTATGAGGTAATATTCTCAGAATTCTTGACAAATTTCTGATATGGGCAAAAGGCTGGTATTTTGATGACCTAATGTAAAGTTAGAATACCTATATTTAATAATAAATAACATTTATACAAAGAATATTATTCAAAACAAATTTAATTTATCAAAAGATTGTTAGTTTAATTGAAGCTTAAAGGAAACTACACACACAATAGCAGTGTCCTAATTTTTCAAATTTAATTATAATTATGAGGAATAAATTGAACATAGATATTTTAATGAGCCCAAATAAACCCTCTCCAATCCTGTGCATAATGTGAAACTTAAGTAATAACTATTTTTATACACGTTATGGTACAAGATTTGTCAAACAAGCAAATTTAAAAAAAATGTTAGATGTTCTTATCAATTAAATAATTAGTTGTTTTGACTGAGATTGTGGTGATAATATTGTTGTGTTATTTTCTACCAACCTCTCTAGTCGTAATTCTTATCAATTCATTATTATATTTTAAACAACAGTTATTACGTTGTTTCTTCCTGAATTAAAGCTCTTTATTAATAAAGCGTTATCTTTAAGACTCAAACTAACACTTCCAGCCAAATATTAGATTGAGATTGTAAAAACTACTTAACACCTAGAGTGGCTATAAAAAGTCTCGATCAAAACAGGGCATTAGAATTAGGGAGAGGGAGGGGGCTCTAGGCCAAGGAAAATGTTGGGAATTTTAAGGACAAATTTTCATTAATTAGATAAAATTATCTCTTACAAAATCAATTGGTAAATCAGCACAATTTGGCTCAACTATTTCGTTCTGTCAGACTTACTTACTTTTATTTTAACCCATTCAATGCGTAATCCAATTCATGAACCTACCTTAGTTACCGTATATATCTAAACGATTTTAAAAGTTAATTTAAAAATAAACTAGGCATCGCGTGGCTTTATCAGTCAGCAGCGTGGCAGTGTGGAGTAGAGTGGGGGTACTCGGTACAAAGCTTAACTTCCTAAACTAACATACACACAAGACGACTCTAACAATCTTAACCACCCGTCGTAGCTTTTAAACAATTATTATAAATGTATCACTTCATTACTCAAATACTACTGCTTGTATCAAGTTGAAATTTTACACACTTGTTTCAATTGAACTTTAGATGATGTAAATGAAGTTTTATTAAAATCGTTACGTTAGAACGTAAGATGTGTCGTTGTTGGTTTTACTAAAAAATGTTCGTCTCATCGAATAGGTGATGACAGAATTTTTTCCCGTCCTGAAATTCCAATTTTAAATTTGAAGCTCATGCTTACGCGAGCATAGCGCGCGAACTCTTGGACAGATCACGCTGTCCAACGAACTTAACCTGAGTATTAGTAAAAGGAACATGTATACCAAATTTCAACTAAATTGGTCAACTTTTACTCAAGTTATCGTCGGACACGTAAACGTTACACACAGACAGACAAGATGCATATTTCGTTGAATGTAAGAAGCTCGCTTACGTTCGCTTCAACAAGAATAGGGTAACCTGTTGAGTGATAAAGAATTTGTGAAATCAAATGCATCTCTCATAGGTTTTAAATACATTAATCATTGTTAGTAATAATAAAGATAGTAAAGTAACTAAAATTTGAACATTGCTAGATAAGGATTTTATGAAATTAGTTTACGATTAATGCCCCTTAATCTCAGAGCAATCTAAACCAAAAAGGGATTAATTTGATTCACTAAATAAATTCACCTTCTTTAAGTATGAATCAATAGTTAAGTAAAAATTGCTTAATTACCTAAATCAGTAATTAAAGAAAAGAGGTCACAATTTATTGAATGATAGAATAACTTAGCTATTTAAAATAAATTAGATTCTGAGAGATCTTCTTTTTTATAAAACATTCTTTCTAGAGTTTTAACTATAAATAAATAACAAGTACCAATAATATCTAACATAAATCGTTGATACAAAGATCGGTTCAGGGAGCACCCATTTTTGATAAATTATATTATAATAGTTTATAAAAGTGTACAAGAAAATGGTAGGTAGGTGATGAATAAAGTACCAGTTTTGCGAACTTCCTCCACAGCAGAAAGCATTTCCTGCTTGATATCTGGGTTTTCATATGCAATCTGTTCCCCTCTCTCGATGAAATTTTCCGTAGCCTTTTCCACGGCCGCGACCAATACATGAGCACGCTTAGACCTTCCTTTTTTCTTTTTACTAGGTCCTTTTGTATTTACTAGAGTAGTAACCTGTAAAGCAAGAGCAAAGATAAAGATATATCCGTGAATGAGTCATAAGAGAACCACTTGAAAATCTAACCGTGCCCCAAGGAAAATTGACCCCGATTAGCGTTGTATTAAATAAAAACGAGTAAATTTACCTGTAAAACTAATGGTTCTAAGGTTTTTTCGACAGACATCGTCCGGATTTCTAAATTTTTCGGATCCCATTTTAGGGCTATTTGCCCGAAATGATCAGCCATCGACATTGTCATAAGTTATCGACTCTTTTTGAACCGTATACGATATTAGATTAAACGATATTATAAATTATACGTTGAAAGTTATAAATAAACTTTAAAAAGCACCAAATTACAACACGATTAAGCTACATTCACCAAAAAATAAGAACAGAAAAATAACAATCCTCTTAACTTGTCAATCAAACACAAATGACTCACAAATAGATAACCTTTCCAAAATTAACCAATAATGGAATTTTTTGTCCTACGAAATATCGAACTAAGTAAAGACTTACACGGAATAAAATAGTTAAAATATATTTATTTATTTATTTTTTATTTGATAAGTTAATTAATAAAATGAGATTTTTATGTATTTGAATTTAAAATGCGTTTTTATTTTTTATGTCAACTTTATTTGTAAGTTATTGTATTTTAGCGATTTTTTTCTCTTTCATCACTGCGACTTGTAACCTTCTACTAGGTTATACGACAGGTTATTTTTTCAAAATCGTGTTTTTTTTCTTGCATGTTCAGATTTTCGAGTTAATTTCGTCATCCTAAATTGAGATTAAAGTTAATATAAATTAAACAATGTCCAAGTTAACAGGATGCATGAGAGTTGGGCGCCTTTTTCTGGAGAATACAGGATGCATAGCAAATGCACAAAGAGGGTAAGTTTTCTACTTGACGGCTTTAATGAGTTTCGGTTATTGATGGAATTGATAATGCCGACGACTTATTATTTTTTTGTTTGCCAGGCTTCACTCTTCATTGCTGAGCCGGAGAGTTCAGAGGTTTTCGACTACAACCGAAGAAAGGCCGTCTGCAACACAAGCCGCTTCCGAACCTAATCCAAATGCCAATGCCACAGCCACAGCCCAACTTTCACAGCTAGAAGAGCTCAACAAGACCCTCGAAGAAATGACCAAACAAAGAGACGAACTCAATGTAAGCTTTTAGCATTTTGTTAATGACATTATACATAATTTAGAATTAAATTGCTTATCAATAATATACAAATTTATACGGTTCATATTTAGAATACGGTGTCCAAACCCGCTACACACTACATTGAGTAAATTATTTTTTAAACTTACGGAGCAGGGTGAAGTAAACAAGTTTTCAACTTTTGGCAATTCTGTACAGTCGAGAATTACTCACACTTGTGTTTATAAATGTGATAATATCCTGTAGTCTAATTAACTAGTAAGACAAAAGGAATATTAAATATACGCTATGAAAACTGTAGAACTCATTGCCCTTCAGATTTCGGTAAAAGATTCAGTCTTACGTCTTACACATAATAAGACTTAATCTTAAAATAGCGTAAGTAATAAAACTGCCCCAGGAGTCTCAATGTCTTGGGAGACAAATACACAAACCTTTGAGACTTTTGTCGGGTAGACTATTGTTTAGAACCAAGGGGGTTGCTAAAGTAAAAAAAGTGCCCACTTGGTATATCCCTTTATCAAATAGTGCATTTGCGGTGATGTCCCTAGCCCATAGACTTTCAAATTAAGTGCCACAGGAGGTATTCTTATGGATGGTTACTACAGAACTATAAGTCTAGATTAGTGTTAACTCTGGACAGTGGGAAAATCGGTAAAATGGGAAAGTTTTGATGTCTAGTAGGCGGGGCCAACTAGGTTAACATAAATATTACTGGCGAAGTGCCTCCTACTACAGGCTTATTGGCTTTATTTGTTTCCTTCACATTGATTGGCCAATCTTAGCTGTCAGAGATAACACTTATCTTGACCCTACTTTAATCAAGGTCTAATTATCTTAACTCCATTTATATCGGTTGTGAGTCCTGCACCAGTGAAACCAACAGAATCATTGATCCCAATTTATTTCTCTGAACAATGGAAATAGATTTAGGGTTGGGATATCGATATATCGACATCTAGTGGATGAACATCAATATTAGTCAAAATATGGCAAGAAATTATCAATATTCCCAATATATCAAGAACCTTCCCAACTACCCAGTTTTCCCAGGTGATAAGTAAAGAAACAAAAGGTCGTCAGAGCAAGTTTTCTCCTCTGTTGAGCAGAAAAGAGATAAAAAAGGTCACCGGCTTTCGATTTTCGATATTTTCTAGAAATATCGATGTTGCCGATATATTAATATTTTTGGGTCCGATATATCGGAATCGATGCCTCAACCCTAAATAGGTTGTCTTGAAGCAAACAAATCCCATACCTTTATTATGCTAGTTGTAACTAAAAGTGTGCACCTGAAATTTTGCGTAAACACATTGTAGTGTTGCTGTTACTTAAGCCTAAGCCAATAATTGAAACATACTTACCTGTCATATTGTATTCTTGGTATTTCACAGGATAAATACAAGCGTTCCCTTGCCGATAGTGAGAACATGAGAAAGAGATTTATAAAACAAGTAGAGGAATCAAAAATGTTCGGCATCCACAGCTTCTGTAAAGATTTACTTGAAGTAAGTTATATTTTCCAAAAAAAGGTGTTTTATTTTATCTTTTATCAATCATATTTATTGGTTTAACTAGTGGTAAACTATTATTGAAGTTAAATGTGGACTTTAAATATCTATACTAACTCATCTAATTTGCTTTAGGTAGCCGATGTCCTAGGTAAAGCCACCGAATGTGTTCCCAAAGAAGAAATAAAAGACTCAAATCCGCATTTGAAAAATCTTTATGAAGGTCTAACCATGACAGAAGCCAACCTTCACAAGGTAATATAATCATTATTAAGGAGTTTATATCTAACGTTGTGAATGCTCCCTGCAATGGATTCAAAACATCGGTATTCACAAAATCTCCAACACAGACTCCTTCGGAACATCTAGATTAATTAAGGTGTAACACTGCTTTTTTTGAAAAGAGGAATTAAATGATTAGAACTGATGCCTACAATTGTTTTATTTTTAACTAGGCACTGTGTGTCTCTTTTATTATTGAGAGCGTAATACAATAAATATTTGAATTTTTAAGGAAAATAGTTACTCATGATGAGTTAAAGAGTGTGCTTGTAGTAAAGAGCCGTGGAGTGAAGGAACAGGACTACTCTTTAACCTTCATGTCCCTGCCATCTCCATTTAAACTATTATAAAATGTATCACTTTACTACACAAAAATTTCTTGTATCAGGTTGAAATTTTACATGCATGTTTCTATAGTACATTAGATGATTTAATTTAATTTTTATTAAAATCGATACGTTAGAACATAAGATATTGGTGATAATGTTGTTTTCTCTATTTTGAACGTTTTAGGTTCAGTTTTATCAATCTTTAACACTTCACAGTGGTGTTGCTGTTGGTTTAACCAAAAATAGTATTTTTAATAGTATTCTAATATGTATTTGATAAATACATATTTATCAAATAGATGAAGTTTGGATCTTTTCCTGCAAGCGTTGCACACGAATGCTTGGGTGAACAAGCTCCTGGGCCTTGGAAAATGAACATGTGTACCCAATTTCACTAAAATCGTTCAACTCATATTCAAGTTATTGTCATACACGTTCCCGAAACATACACAGACATTGCATATTTCCTTGAATGTAGGAAGCATGCTACGCTCGCTTCAATTATTATTATTTATTTTAGTCTAACATCTCCTTCCTTTGTTTTCCCTAACTTCCTTTCATGGTTATTAATCATTTTCTTATTTTCTTCATACCCCAATCATAATAGCTATTTACGTACCTAGAGCAGTAATGCCGTTATTAGAGGCCGAGGGCATATTTTGAAAGCATGAGTGCGTTTAACGCCTGAGGGCTGTCATGGCGCTTACTGCTCGTGGTGGGTACACTATTTTATCCCCCCCCCCCCCCCAATAAGACAATACAACAAAATACAATTTTTATATTATAGAATGGCAAATCTTGTCATTAGTTACAAAAATTATCATGAATTTACTTGTTTTGTATGTTGAAAACACAGTTTGTAAAGTATACTCCTGATGAAGTTGTAGTTTCATTTTCCTGTAAAAGAAGGTTTGTTGGCCAAGGTTGTGTGTTCCAATACCAACTCAATAAAAATATTGATTGTTACAAATTGAACAGCTGACAATGAGAACTACCAGCGCTTCCTGCACCCCGCGGCCGCTTCTCAAACTAGGGGCCTGTAAAAATAAAGCATGCATTTTTACAGCCCTAGGGCTTTGAAATAGAACTTTACTGTACGTTCAGGATAAGAATGTTTACATGTGGTGGGCGATAAAAAAAACTTTACTTTGTTCCAAACTAAGTTTCTCTTTTATCATATTTAATTGTATTTTTTTTTTCCATTTGTATGATCTGTTTGTTTGCAATTGTTGTTAAAATTTACTTATTTTTTTACAGGTTTTTAAGAGACATGGATTAGTACCTGTCAATCCTGTCGATGAGAAATTCGACCCAAATATGCATGAAGCACTTTTTCAACAGGTATAATTTACATTTAATAATCTCAGATAAGCTATTCACTTGCGTTTAAAAAGAGTAGTGAACAATAGATATTCATTAGCTTAGAAAAAATTACTTAAAGAAGAATAAATCCAAATTCTAAGCAAGATGCTTACATAGCTGTAGTAAATCAAGATATTCTATACTAATAATTCCTAGGACGACAGCTCTTCCATGCCTCAAGAATGAAGAAACTGTTTGTACGAAATCAGTTTTCAGAACGTGACACTAAGGGTGCGTTCGGAAACACTAACTGGTCAACCGCCGGTTTGTTGTGGTTAGTGTCATGGCGGCTAGAAATAATTTTTGTTTCCGAACGGCATGGTCGACCGAAAAGGTTATAAACAAAGAGAGGTTACAAATATAAATTCGTTTTTTGTTTGGTGAGAGATAGAAGTGAAGCTGTGATGATTCCTCAAGTGAATAAACTATTGCAGTGGCACCCCTTTAGGTTAAATCTGTATATAGCTGTCATCCCTTTCCTTTTTCCTTCAACTAAAAACTCAGATTACACGACATTCAGCAGCATCTTCCTCCTCAAACTGTGCACTGCACTGTTTAAATCGATAATATCAATTTTTCTGTGTAAAAATGATACATTTATAATCTCTTAAATGTATAAAATATGCAAATGAACAGTGTGAAATGATTGTTATTATTAGTCACAAAATTACCCACCAAAATCATTTCAGTTTTAAAATAAAAAAAAGGTGAATAACAAAGTAAAAGAGTGCCGATAAAGGTCCATGTTTCACAAAAACTAAATATTAATAAAGAATTTTAAAGATTAGCAAAAGAAGACGACAATGTATTCAATGTTTAATAAAAACGTATTCAAATGTTTACAAAAGAACAATGACATTTCGCCAAAAAGGTATCATGATGGTTACTAACCGGACTAACTGTATTTCAATTTCGGTCGACCACTGAAACGACCGGAGGTTTATGAACGCAGTAGGTTGTTTAGGTTGGTGTTTCCGGACACACCGGTTACTTCTCGGTCGACCTGGTTAGTGTTTCCGAACGCACCCTCACTTTTCATGCAATCATTTGACCAAAAACATACAGGCTGGGTTTCATAGTTTGCTAGAAACTAGGTTTTATTAAATTTATAAAAATAGTGGTATGCAATTTTAGTTTAATGTTACCATCGATGGTTGGCCAGTATGGTCTGCTGCTTTAATTATTTTTGCTTTATAATGGAACCAACAGAAATGGGTTTCCTTAATTTGGAGGCATGCGTAAAACTTGTAGGTTACCCTTGACCAACTTACACAAACGAGTTACAGGGTTGGCAACACTATCGAATTAGCTCTCAAAGCTAGCTTTATTAAAAAAAATAAATAAAATAAAAACCAGTGCTCGATTTCTAGAAATTGAGACGCCGGAACTACAACCTACCCTCCCCCCCCCCCCCCCCCCTCTATAGAAGGGGGTCCACCCCCCGGAAAATATTGAAAAGTAAATGTTTAAAAACAGCATTTTAAGAGTTTTAGACATAAACCAACACTGCCATCAGGTGGGTTTTGTGTGGAAACTTATATTATTTTAATTCGTATTTTTTATAAACAATTTCTTGATTAGCATGTCGCATGTTATAATACTCTCAATAAATAAATAGGTACTTAGGTTTATACGAATAATAAAATCAACAAAACATAAAACATTACCCGTCTTACTTGGCCCCAAGAGTTTCGTCACAGCGTCTCTGCACAGTACTTATGTAATACGATCCCTGCCATTAAAAAAAAACCTTTGTTGTTTTAGGTTATCATATTTAGTAGTATAATCTCAACAAAAGAGATATTTTTTGTATTTGGAAAAAAAAATATATATTTGCCAGTTTAATACATGATGTCCTTAATCAAATTTGTTGTCACTCAATGACAAATAAAATTTTAACAAAGGATTTAAAAAAAAAACTTAGTGCCGATAATTTTATTTTTTATTTATCAGAGAGAGAGGTCCCGGAACGCCGTTCCGCCTCAAATCGAGCCCTGATAATAACTAATATAATCACATCAATCTTGGTTAAGGAAATTACTTAGATGAAAACAAATTTGTGAAAACTGCCTTTCTCAGACAAAAATAGTTGGCCCACCAATATTTCACATAGGAATTTTCATGGTTGAAGAAAATACATTTGAAGAGCCTAGTATCAAAGACTAAAGACGGACATTCGACATTTTTTTTTTTTCCGAATTTCAGTTATTGATTGTTTCTTATAGATTTTTGGCTGCTGCATCAGATTCTGCTATCCATTTACATCAAAAACGACAGAAAAGGGGTAGGAGTTTTGTCATTCATGTTTAGAAAAATGATACCCTGAGGGGAAATCGAGAAGTCAATTTTAGCTCTAAATTTGGGGGCACTACTCCCCAAGAACTCTGAAATACGTGAAAAAAAAATATTTCTCCAATATTATTATTCTAACCATTATTTTCAACGTCATTTTGCTTCAAAAACAGACAAAACCTTGTTTTTGTTTCAAAAGCGGACAACTCCACTTTTTAACTCCATTTAGCAGCTATAATTTATAAATTTAGCAACAGTACTTCTAACTAGTTTTGCGTCTATTAAGAATCTACAGAAAAAAAATCATTGCTTTAGCACCTGTAGAATTTGAGCTACAGTTTTTCGGCTCTCCTGTAAAATTTTGAAATGTGCTCTTGTCCGTCTTAGATACTAAGCTCCTCATTTATTACTGTTTTTAAGCATTTTCTTAATAATTAATGTTTTGTTTTTACAGGAAGTTGAAGGGAAATCACCTGGCACAGTTGTAGTTGTTTCCAAGATAGGATATAAACTTCACGATAGAATAGTACGGCCAGCTCTGGTCGGTGTCGCTAAAGGATAAAATTAAAAAAAAGTTTTTTTCTATCACATTACCGTACAATATGATTACTATAATATATATATATCTCATTTGAAATACTTTTTTTTCTTATGATTTTATTTTATTTTTCTATTCACAGTACTTTAGTTGTAACAAGACTTTAATAATAAAATATAATATAATGTTACCTTGTTAAAAAAAAAATTAAAAAATGAGTAGCAAATTCTGTTTGTAACTTTTTTACCTGTTTGATAAAAAGCTTAGAGTAAGATCTGAGCCTTAATCAGGATTAGGGTGGAATATATTAATAAATAATATACTTATACTCATGTCATTATACTTTGTTATTCTGACAGTGTGGGCAAATTGGGAGGGGAGCCAATGAGAGCTTAAGATTTTGGCAGGTAGTAGGTCGGGCCAACTAGACAAACAAAAATATCACTGGATAACCTTAAGATAACCACCTAGTGGTTTAATTTTTCCCCTCAAATAGGTTGGCTAATCTGAGCTGTCAGATTTACAAAGTATAATGGCTTGAATATAATAAAAATTGTATCCACAGAGGATGCCGACAATAATTTTTTTTAAAAGATTCACTTTTAAATCATGTAATCTCATTTGAAGGATACATGGGAAAAAGGATGAGAGTCACTTTTTTGTATTTCGAGAAAAATGGAAAACAAAGTTTACAGACTCCTAGAAAAGCTATTTGTGGTGTTATAATTATTTTAGGTAAATAAATTATTATTATAATCATTCTTAATCATATTTAATTTGAGAAAAAGACCTTATTTTGGAATTGACAGCAGTTATTATCAGAGACGGGACGTTTATGACTTTTATTTTTCCATTTCATGACCTTTATTCTATGACTTTTATTATTCTGTTTTATGACGTTTATTTTAGAAAATCTGTTGTTTTATGACCTTTTAGCCAAAAGTATGACGTTTATTTTCTGTGAAAATTTAGCCATTATGTGAAGCATTTCTTTATTTTGGAGGGAAACAGTTCAAAAGAGATTTCAATATTTCATAGTTACAAAATTATATTTACAATATATGTAATAAATGATAATAATTAGCAGAATGCTTCAACATTGAAAAAAGTAATCATGTGTTGTTCTATATTCTCCAGCGTCAAATTGGTTCTTTTGTCCGTCAGTAGAATTTTAAACTTGGAAAAAGACCGTTCGACGTCGGCAGATGAGGTGGGAGCAAATTTCATGCATGACACGTCATTTGCTTTTGCTTTTGCATGCCCTTCAACCGGGCAGCTATGGCCTGGGCGTGTTCCCACCCAGGATTCCTAGAGAGAACAGCAGTGAAATTTTCATCACCTTTTCCTCCACTCTTCCAACCCAATCGGTACCGCAAAGGGTCTTGATTTTTTCGACGCCGTTTGGAAATAGCATATCCTGTTTTTGCAGACCTTCTATTATGTCAGGAAATGTCCCAAAGTTGTCGTTGATGTAGTTCAGGTGGGTTTCCAGTCCTGGAGCCTTTAGGGCTTCTTTTGCATTGCAAATTGACGGCGCCTCTCCAGCATCCAATGAAGCTAAGACCTTGAAGACTCCAGATACAAAGTAGGTGTAGAACTTAACTGTTTATCACATGGCTTACAGAAGAATGTTTCACCTTCCAAAGAAAAGTCCACCTCCTCTGACACCCACTTACGCTTAAGCGTTAATTTGTTTGCAGGAGTTTTCGGCATTCTGACACGAGTAGAATCTATTAAGAAACTAGTTACACTAGTAAAATTAATCAAGAAACAAGTAACACGAGTTTCTTATTCGTGTTACTTGTCATCAAATGAGCAATTAAACATTCTACTCCCTTACCATGAATATATACAAAATTTTAATTATGGAACAGCCAATCAGGAGACTGCCTAATCCATTGCGTTTACTATTGGCTGACTGGAAAATCTATCTTGAACTGCCTGGATTCTAATTGGAGGAATAGTTCCAAGAAGGAGCCGATCAGGAGCCCTATTTTGGAATTAGGGATGACTGTCGGTGCCTCCCTGGTTGTAGGTATGCATAAGCGCATTAGTTAAGTCCGAAAGTGGTCAGGGAATTAAGAGCCCAGGCCTATCACTAAGCTGGTGTAAGGGTTTTTTGTTCGAACTGCACTTTTACCTGGAACCGGACCACAAATGTTCAATTTAAACATTTTCTTTAACAAAAAAATAAAACCTTTTTGCTAAACATTTGGCAAAAAAGGCCATTTTATGACGTTTATTCCAAGAAACCCCTATTTTATGACGTTTATGCGTAAAATGGCTATTTTATGACAAAATTATATGACTATGACGTTTATGACTTTATCCCGTCTCTGGTTATTATCAAACATAGCTAAAATACATTGGACTCTCATCTTTTTTCCCCAGGAATTTTTGGTCAAATAGTCTATTGAAACTGGAAAAAAAATGTATTTTATTTATTCTTCTAATTATTTTATTTCTTTTTTTTTATTCTCTCATAAAACGATTGTTTCATAATTATATTGTTATAGTTGTTTGACATTTAATTATTTATTAAAAATAAAAATAAACAATAAAAAAAGGAATCAAAAAGAAAAATTTAAGAACATTAAAATTAACACAAAAAGAGTAACGACCATTAAACGTATTGCAGCAAAAATATACTCTGTTGATTCTAAATTTATTTTGAAGCGCTTAATAGATCTTGTAAGGAAAGGGCATTTTGATTTGTATAGTAGCTTTAAGTAGTGAGTCCAAGGTAGGGGAACATAGCGGACTCTCATTTTTTCCCCCCTGACTTTTTGGACCCTCATCTTTCTTTCCCTGTACACCATATTTTTATACACACATTTAGGTAGGTTTTAATAGTTTTTTTAAAAAAAATGAGGTTTGTAGTACTGTTAGTACACGCCTTGAGGTGCAAGATGGTGTTGCTAACTCAATTTCTATAAAAATGTGACTTCATCCTTTTTCCCGTGTACCCTTCCTTCATAATATGGTCATACTTATATCTGCTGAATTATAAGAACTTTTGAATGGGTTTGAAAATATCAGATTATTATTTAAATTTGGGAGGTATATAATAAGGAATTGGGCTTTATAAAGATAACTATGGGGAAAAAGGTAATCCAGGTCAGATCTTGCTAGTTGCTAATTATGTAAGTACGTAAAAAAACTCACAAATTTTCTTATTGTTAAAACTGATCGTAACTCTGAGACTGAGTCTTGAGGCACAGGGGAAGAGCTTGTCTACTTGTGATACGGCGAGTATCCGAGACTTTAGCGGTAACTCTCCGAGACTAGTCTCAACCCCATGTTCACTTGTGACTTCAGTATCGAGAGCGAGTCTCCATACTAAAAAGTCTCAGATGGACACTTACCTTAAAGGGAGATAGAGATCCAGATTGAGGAGCACCCTCCGATCAAGATTCATTAATTTGAGGCGGTAGTAGTTTTTAAAATATCAATATTGTATGTAAACTTACTGTTTCTTACTGCAGCCACTACTAAACCAATACATCGCATTGACATACATTGTTAGCATTTACTTGCTAACTAATACAGAGCCAAAGTATTCATATTTCAAAGAACAAGTTCTCTTAGATAAGATATTAACTAGCATTATGTGTGTTGATCAAGAGACTTGTGTGCCTCTCTACAATTATTTTCCTGTTTTGAAGATAAACTGGCAGCAACATTAACCTTTAGACTGAATAAGGAATTTTTGACATTTTCATGTTTAGGCTATGGCACATAACTCAAAAAGCGTTACCGTTACTAAAAGTAATGCTTAAAAACTCAGAAAAGTGTGACAGGGAGTTAGAAAGGTATAGGAGGTGTGCAATCCAGTCTACAGCTATAGGACCTTCCCCTACCGCACTTCGTAGGACCGAAGAAAGTCGAAAAGAGTTCCACTGGACTAGGAAAATAGATAGTGCAGGAGGTAGATCGTAGTTGCACTAGACATTAGGGAGAGGAAAAAATGGACTCGAAGGTAACCGAGGACACGACGTGTAGTTCGGCTACTTTCGGGTCTCCCCCACTCTATAGCCCAGCGCTCTTCTACTACATTTATAAACGTTAAATCAAACTACCTACTACCTAACACTCAATCAAACTAGTTTCGATCTCCAAGTATTTAAAAAAAAAAAAAATTGCTTCTTGAAAAATTTAATTTCTTAGGGGTCGGCAAACTATGTTCCTTGGGCCTAATCCGGCCCACCAAGAAACAAATTTAAAATAATTCAAATTACGCAACCAAGCCGGAGATACCGTAGGAATCTAGTGAATTTCAATGTAGTCCGCAAGTACTTACCTTTGTGAAAAGACATTTTCCAAATTGTAGTTTGTAAAATCACAATACAGATCATTATTAACTGATAGGATGTACAGTAAAAACCCCACATATCCGACCTCGGAATATCTGACTATGACACCCCTTGGTTTAAAAAAAAAAAATCTGACACCACCAAACTTTGTCCTTATCAACATATTGAGTATAAAACTATAAAAGTAGCTATTTTTTTGGTTCTTTGTTATCGTTTATTATTATCGTGCGTGTCATTTAATATTTACAATCCAGTGTTACGCTATATTTTTAGTAAATATGGCGGCTCAGCTGAAACAAAAACGGGCTGAGTGTACATTACTGTAAAAATTAGATGTTTGGCTTCACAAAGGTGAGTCTGTTCTAAAACTAGGTTCAGAGTTAGGAGTTGGTGTAACAACAATTAAAGATTGGAAAAAGGGTCTGAACGACTTTGAAGCGTATTCCTTGACAGGAGTAGTATGAATATTCTTATATAAATATTCAAAGTAGAGTAAATACGTAAATTGATTTTTAATAAATAAGTTTTAATTTTTACTCTGAAATATTTGCTTTTCTTTGTTCCTCGGATTATGTGAGCTTTTTTGTGTTGCGACCATGCTCCGGTTTCGTAGGTGATGGATATCGGGGGTTTTCTACTGTACTAACTTTGAACTCCAGTATGATGAAATATTATCACGGAAAAAACAATTACATTCAAAATCACATTAGTGTAAAATTTAACTCTTCACTCATCTGTTCACACCTGTAAGTACATCCTATGATTAATTTTGTTTATTAATAAATATTTTTATTATACTTTCAGTAAGTGACAGCAAATGTGTTTAAAAATTGTTTTATCTGATATAAAAAATATTAAATCTATTATTTATTGTTGCTCTATGAGTAGAATTTCCCACATAAATATCTTTGAGTTTGCTATTTGGCCCGCAGAGCGTAAAATATTATAAATCTGGCCCTTTCCAAAAAAAAGTTTTCCAACCCTTGGCTTAAAAAATGGATCAAATTAAATTCCAAGTTCATAAAGAAGTTAGAAGAGCCCTATTCTACAAGTCTTTTTTTCTAAATACAGTAGAGTGTCAGTTATCCGAACGGATTTTTTGTATAATCAAAAATTACGATAATCATAATTCACCAAAAAAAGGAGAGACGTAAAATAAATCGTTCACCTTAATACAAAAGCATATTTGTTTATTTCTCTATATTTCATAGTAAACAAATACAATCAATTTTTACAAATGATTATTTTTATTAATAACAATTTATTTAATTTTATTCAGCTAACAACGCTCTTTTTAAGAACTAATTAAGCACTGGTTTTGGATATTTTTTCCATGAAGCGAATTCGGATAATTGAACGTTCAGACAACTGACTTTACTGTAATAAAGTGGGTACTTCTTTAGACAGTTACTCCCCTATGTTGTTTTAGAATATAAATGACTTTGCCTAAATAACTATTAAGACAAAGGGGTGTTTAGTACATTGTACTTTGGGACTAAGGAATATCACACTTCTATTTTATAAGGGGAGAAACAGTCAAAAGAAGAACATTCCATACATTTTCTTTAGATTGTTACACCCCTTTGGTTTTTTTTATAAGGGGAGTAACAATCTAAAGAAGTATCATAATAGTCCAAGAGATAGCGTGCAAAAAAGTGTCTGACTAACATCAAGCTAGAATTTTGTACTCAAGATCATGAAAATCACATTGTCCACCATAATTGGTGAGACATGGCCGCTCTCCACCGGTTTGTTTTTTTCAAACGCCTATAGAGATGATTAGTAATAACGTCACAAGATGGCGTAAGCTTTCGATAATTTATTCGATTCAGTTTGTTATGTTCCTTTCCCTTATCACCTGTTATCAATCCCATGTAAAATGAATGGGAGAATTTTCTCAACTTTTTAAATAATTAATTATTAAATTATTATTAATTTATAAGACTTTTCAACCTTTGAACGTTATTATACCAAGTCTATTTTAACAATGTAAGATAAGAAAACATTAAAAATTGCCGTTCTAGTGGTTTAAAAAAGTATTATTGTGAGTGTGTTTTATTGTGGTGATACCGTCCGGTTCCGTTCTTATTTATTGTTTATTTTTTAAATCGTTTTTCTATTTTAGTTTGTATATTATGTCTTCCACCTTCTCGAGCGTTATGAAAATTTCATCTATACTTCATTTTTTTCGAAGGACAAAGCTATTCTTCGTAAAAGTATGTCAGAGTACTTAAGTAATATTAAATTAATGTATTGATTTAGTTTTTTAATCAAAATTTTAAACAAGTATACATGCGAGGCACTCATATCTTATATTATTATACTCGTTAATATAGATAACAAAAAAAAACACAAATAATAATAGTAATAACAGTCTGCTCTTTGTCCGTCATCAACGTCTTTTTCCTAGGCTGATCAGTGATCTATTGTAATATAATTATATTCCAACATCGGTTAAATATAATGCACATTGTAAGTAACCAGGAACAAAATATTATTAGCAAATAATCTTTTATTACCTGGCAGATTAAGTATCACTATCTTTTTACAAGTCCTGTACCCTGAGTATACTTCATTCAGAGTTTCAAAACTTGAGGAAAATTTATTTTCGGACACACAATATGAACACGAACACACCCTGTGAATTTTTATGGCAACAGGGAATACAAAAAATCAAGTATAAAGATTAATAACTCAAATAGCTTTTTCGATGATATGACCCTTCACACAAATACTCATTTTAAATAACTGAAACGAAAGTTTTTAATGTTTTCTTTGTTACACTCATTAAAAAAGACTTGGTACAACAATGTTCAAAGGGTGAAAACTCTTATAAATCAATAATAATTGAATAATTAATTATTATAAAAGTTGAGATTCTCCCATTCATTTTACATGGGTTTGATAAGAGGTGATAAGAAAAAGGAACATAACAAAAACTGAGTTAAATTTTCGAAAGCTTTTGTGACGTCACACTAATCATCTCAATGGCCAAGCTATGTCCCGCAGACGAACTTAGCCGACCACATATTCTTAAAAGGCGCTAAAAGATTCACTTGTACACAAAATTCTAGCTTGATGTTAGTCAGACACCTTTTTTGCACACTATCTCCTCGACTATAAAGTGATATGTTGAATTACTATATAAAAAAAAGCTCCTGTTACTTTCGTTAAGCTAAGGAGTAAAATGTAAAAAAGGACATAAATTTGTTTAACACATATTTAAAAATAGAAGAACATTATATTTATTCAAGCAGTGCTTAAAATATAGTAAACAAATTAAATCATAAAAAATAAAAACCTAACATGATTATTTACAGAATTCATTAGACCTTCATCTACAGTCGTATGAAATAAAATATTATACATGATAGAAAACAAAAATGAGACAATAATTTATCTACATGACTTTAAATTATATCTTTTTAAAAATAAAATTTCAAATTGCTTGACATAAATATTATTTTATTTGTACATTATTATATTAAGGTCAAATTGAGAAAATAATAATCAAATTGGAATGATAAATGAGACCGACGCCCAAAAAAATATAAAAATATTTCATAACTAACCGGAAACAAAAATTAATTATAATTTTTTAACGACTCAAAAATAAAAATAACTTTCCTATTGAAAATATTAAAATGATTATAAAATTAATGTGTTTGTTATTAAAAGAAAGCAATTTGATTTAGTTTTATTTAAAATGCAAAAACATATATTTTCAAGCTCAAAAGTATAGGGTGAGGGAAACAAAATGACCTTTTTTCTTATAATATTAAAATCCTTCTTGATATTGTCGAGAATCGAGGCGAGTCTGTAAAATTTCAAGCTGTCTTTTTGCCTCGCATTGTGGGAAATTTTGAAGATCGTAGTACTGCGGAGCTAGATTTAATAACCATTCAGCTGTAAAAACCAAAACAAAGGTAAATAAATAAATAAGCCACTTTGGAAATACAGATAAAAGTGAATATTTTGTCTAATTTTTATAGTTTTGAAAGTAGTCCAGGCAAATTAGTAAAAAAAAACAGCAAATGGAGGAAATAAATTATAAAGTTTTGAAACTTTGTAAAAACACTTTTAAGGGGTGTAGTAGTAAGAAACAGTAAAGTTCCCCCCTCTTGAGGGGGCGCGTCCCCCCCTCTTTTAAGTCCAAAATTTACTTATTTTTCACTATTTTCCCACTTTTTTACCCAAAACGGTTTATTTTTTTAAGAAAAGTGATATTACCAAAATTATTCCTCACATAATTCTGCACAAGAAGGTCCTATGCATGTTTGAAGTGAGACTTACCGTTTTCAAGATATTGTAGTTGGAAAGAGATAAATTTTATTTTTGCGAACCAAGATATCTAAAAGAAAACTCTTCCGATTTTAATGAAATTGGGATGGTAGGTTATACTTAGCCCATTGTTGATCCCATAAAAGTTTCAACCTTCTGCGCCTTTTATTCTATCCTCCACATGCGCACAAACATACATTTATTTAGACCTATATCTTCAAAAGTACTCAACTGATTATTATGAAATTTGGTTGGTTTGTCGAAAGTAGCCCATAGATAGCCTCAAATTAATTTCAACCGTCTGCGCTCATTACATTTTCTAAATTGGTTCCCTTTCTGTCTGTCTGTTGATCAATTTTTTGTCTGTCTGTTATGAATTAAAGTATCAATATATCAAAATGTAAAAAGCGCAGACGGTTGAAATTAATTTGAGGCTACCTGCGGGCTACTTTCAACAAACCAACCAAATTTCATAATAATCAGTTGAGTACTTTTGAAGATATAGGTCTAAATAAATGTATGTTTGTGCGCATGTGGAGGATAAAATAATGGGCGCAGAAGGTTGAAACTTATATGGGATCAACAATGGGCTAAGTATAACCGACCATTCCAATTTCATTAAAGTCGGAAGAGTTTTCTTTTAGATATCTTAGTTCGCAAAAATACGTTTTATCTCTTTCCATCTACAATATCTCGAAAACGGTAAGTCTCACTTCAAACATGCATAGGACCTTCTTGTACAGAATTATGTGAGGAATAATTTTGGTAATATCACTTTTCTTCAATAAATAAACCGTTTTGCGTAAAAAGTGAAAAATAAGTAAATTTTGGACTTTTAGGAGGGGGGAGGGGGGGACGCGCCCCCTCAAGAGGGGGTAACTTTACTGTTTCTTACTACTACACCCCTTAAAAGTGTTTTCACAAAGTTTCAACACTTTATAAATTATTTCCCCTATTATTCCTTATTTTCCTGGACTAAAGGGACATCCTTCTTATGTATAGAGGAAGTGGGAATATTCCTTTGTCTTAATAGATAATTAGACTTAGGGATATTAACACTTGTTCTATAAGTCCCATTTGTCTAAATAATTTTGGACAAAGGGACAAATCATTCAAATCTGATGGTCTGCATTTAATGATGCATAAGATTGATTAAATCCCGGTATAAAAAGTAATGTTTAATGCTTTTCTAGCATTTGAAATAGGGTTGGGACATCTTCCCAAAAAATATCGATATTGATCTTTCAATATATCGGCAACATCGATATTTTTTCTAAAATATCGGAAATCGGTGACCTTTTTCCTCTTTTCCATTGCTCAACAACAAGGGGAAAAACCTGCCACCCACCTTCTTTTTTTTTATCATCACCAAAAAAAGAAACAAAAAAAAAAAAAAAACAGGTCGTCGGGGAGGTTCTCGATATATCAAAAATCATGATATTTTCTTTTCGATATTTTGACTAATATCAATGTTGATGCACTCGATGTCGATATATCGAGAATATCGATATTTTGACTAATATCAATGTTGATGCACTCGATGTTGATGTATCAAGAATATTGATATTTTCTTTCGATATCCCAACCCTAATTTGAAACAAATAGGGTTTGTAAGTTGCATTCATGTAAATTGCACTATCAACCCAAAAACTGAGATAAAATTAACTTGGTGCATAGGCTACTGCGGGTAGACTCATAATAAACAGCTTGGTTGTCCGGTGAAATCCATGTCACCAAGGGGTGAAAGGCCGACGTTTCGCTTCCACGACTGAAAGCATCTTTAGGGTTGTGGTGCATCGTCAGAAGCGGCGCAACGGTCACTTCCCGATTTCAAACGTCACCTTCTCCACAAAGGAACACCGAAGAAGAACCGATTGCATCATTCCGACAAAGGATTAACCCGACTCAAGGAACCCCCAGGAAATTCAAGTATAATCTACATTCTTGAAAGATAGTATAAATAAGCCGTCCTTCACTCCAGTCATCAGCATGTTTTGTTGTTGCTTCCATTAAACATCACGATGCACCACACCTGTGAAAATGCTTCCAGCATTGGAAGCGAAACTTCTGACTTTGACCCCTTTGTGACACAGGTTTCACCAGAAAAACAAAAGCTGTTTATTAAAAAAAATTAGTTATATTTTTCATGAAATACAATGATCCTCAACTGCGTTTTTCTCCAATGTGTGATAGCAACTCACCATGAAAGAGGTGTAGTTCAAAAACTAAACATCGTCTTAGTTGTTGTCGAAACGTCAAATTGTTCAAAATACAATTAGTTTTGTTTGGCTTTTGAACTAAACCTCTTTCAAAATATTAAGAACTTGAGGTGTATAATATACAGGGTGGGCCAAAACAACTGCACTTTTTTGAACACTTATAGTTTAGCTTCTGTAAATGATAGAGATATGAGGTTTACGGGTTCTGAAAACTACATTCTTCTACTTTAAATTTAACATTTATATCTTTAAAAACTATTGGGTGAAAGCCATGCCATGAGGTTTGAAATAGGGTCTTAAAAATAGTCGTTGTCCGGGTAGAATCGTTGTCTGGTATTATAGTTTTGATAGAATAAATTGAAGGGTACAGGGGAAGAACTATCAGAGTCCACTCAAACCCTTTTTGAGAAAAACTAATTTTAAAATCTCAAGTCTCCTAGAATCCAAGATATCCCTTGAAATAATCCTTTCAACACAAATTAGTTTGTTAATAAGACCTTTTAAGTAATAAATAGCGTATAAAAGAATTTAGGGATAAATTAAGAGGGTGTGGCACACAAAATATTGGAAGGGGATGTGATTGGGGAGGGTATTTTAGGGAAGATATCCTTAAAAAAAAAACGAAAAACACAATTTTTGATGGTAATTAAACTTATTTATGAAACAATGAAAATGCAATAAAGTATAATTAAATTAAATTAAATTATTATTTTTTATTATTAATTTTTAATTAATTTAATTTAATTAAATTAATTTTTTTTATTAATGTTTAATTAATTTAATTAAATTTTTTTTTATTCGCTGAAAATAAAGAAATAATAGTCTGAAATAATGTCAATTAACAATAATAAAATAATTTAATTATCTTGCTCAAAATCAATGGGAGGATCATCAATAAAGTCGTCATCTGTCTCAATATATTCATCTATGTTTTCTATGAATGTCAGAGTTCGGTAAAAATGTTAAGTCTCATCACGCTCCAAAAATTTGGCAAGATGCAGTAGGTCACAAAATTTTGCACCTTTGATGGGCAGTCTGTCAACATAAGTTCTCCGTAGGTAACATTATTTTTTTATTTTCTGTTTGTTTTTTTACGGAATTTAACCATGGATGTACTATTAAAGAAACCGGAAAATGCTGATTTGTAGAAAAATAGTAAAGGCTTTTCTTTTGTGATTTTAAGCACTCGTATTGGTCTTGTGTGATGGGACACTTGACGTAACTTGAGTAGGGGGGGTTAGCTTCCTACCCTTCTCCATGGACTCTGATTGTTCTTCCCTACAACCGCTGAGACTATGATGGTTCTTCCCCTGTATAGTGTATCTTCTACCTTCATTTTTAGCTGAACACTGAATGTTTATCCCCTTAACTATTAATGCTTAAAAAAATACTCTAAAAACGCCACCAAATGGCACCTTTATCTCAAATTCACAATAAAATGGACTCTGATGGTTCTTCCCCTGTACCCTTCAATTACCATATGGTGAAGGGGGGGGGGGGTGTTCTTTGTAGGTAAGAGGTAGGAGTCCCTCAGTGTTACAACAAACATTGAAGATGTGTTAAGCACAATGTTGCCTGAAATTGAAGATCAAATGCTAAATTACAGGTTTATGCAAGATAGTGCCCCGTCCTGTCGCTCCTTGCAAACAATTTAATACTTGCTAGAGAATTGCCCAGACTTCAGGCGACATTGTAATAACACTGAGGGCCTCCTACCACTTACCTACAAAGACCCCCCCCCCCCCCCCCCTCTACCATATGGTACAGTAAAACCCCTATTAAGGACACCCCTGTTTACGGACATTTTTTACAGGCACCGGCCAAATTGTATACCAAATCCATGTAATAAAACCCCCTCTATTAAGGACACCCCTTTAGACCGGACACGGACAGTTTAATTAGGTCCCATGGACCCTAAAACCCCCTTATAACGGACACTAAAACAATTTAGAAAGTGATTCAAATTGAGTGAAAATTGTTATTTTTAATGAAGAATCCTTTATACATTTCTTAAAAGAATAAAATTAGTTTGTTTGAATTTCTTGATCAAATTTTCTTGATAATATGAAGTAGAAAAAGGTGTCTTCTTGGAAAATTATAAAAGGCTTGAAATTCTATTTTATAAAATCATGTTTCCTTGTCTAAATGTATTAGAACTCTTCTTAGAAATATTGTCTTCTACATATTATCCAGTAAGATTCATAGAAATTAATTTTGGTTCTTAATGTGATTTTTATTACATCCTGTTTCCTGTTTTACTTTTTTCATAAGAATTAAATCAAGGAAAATGAATTAACTAAATCAAAATATGTAAAGCCAACTAAAATATGTAACTTCTTTCTTTACTCGAAAAAAAAAGGTCAATTTAATCACTGTATTAGCGATGTATTCATACAATGTAATGCTCTTTCTTTTATATTTTTGTTCTTTAGATTTTTCTTTCTTGCAATACATACTAACTATAGGTATTAAGTTTTATCATTTTAAGTTCATAACTTTTAATTATTTACTGTAAGCGATGTACATTTACAAAAGAAAATATTATGAAATATTTTTTTAAATAAATTACCACATTATACAATTAAAAAAAAAAAATGTGATTAAAACACTACTAAATCTTTTTATTTATTTATTTTTTAATTTATTATTTTCAAGCTTTTAATCTTTCTCATTAAATAGTAAAACGTCAGTAAATATGTTTTAGCATATCAATCATTAGTTCTGGTCCCGAATTCCGCATATGCAAACTATATACTTTTTACTAAATTTTTTTTAGTAACTAACCCCTCCCCAACGGACACCCCTGTATAACGGACAAAATTGGTGGTCCCGTCGATGTCCACTAAAGAGGGGTTTCACTGTAATTTATTCTATCAAAACTATAATACCAAACAACAATTACTACCAGGACAACGACTTTCTATAAGACCCTATTTCAAACCGTCATTGCATACCTTTCACCCAATAGTTTTTAAAGTTATAGATATGAAATTTAAAGTAGAAAGAATGTAGTTTTCAGACCCCGCAAACCCCATATCTCTATCTATTACAGATGCTGAGCTATAAGTGCTCAAAAAAGAGCTGTTATTTTTGGTCCACCCTGTATATTAAAACTAATTTGATTTTAAATAAATTTAAATACAAAGATTTAAAAACACTTACTTTATACATTTTAAATTGCATTAGTAAAAACTGACTTACGTTTTATATCTGTGACAGTCCTGATATAATTTTTAGTGGTAAGAACGAATTCATTGTAGACAACCCACTCTGGTTTATGATCTAAACATGTAGATGGATGAAGCTGAACTACTTGGTTATCCTTAATGGTCAAGTAATGGCCCGTTCTCTCTAAATGAGCAACCTGCAATAATAAAGAACATAAGTAAAAGCAATCATATATGACCTAAAGCCTTACACCATCCAAGTATATTCGGTACAAGTAACTTTAATGAAATCCACTTGGTCAAAGTAGTTGTGGAACTTCGATACACCATCAAGTACAGTTTAAGACAGATTGTGTGAAATATTTTGCCCTCAAAAACTTTCCATGATTTTTTCCCCCTACGTTTTAAAGACACTTATAAAGCAATTTCGAGGGCCACTTCGCGGGAATTAGTGGGACTAGCGACACCATTATGGCACTGACGTACACGGCAGGACAGTATGAATCAAGCCGCAGTCAAATGAATGTCATACGAGTACTAGTTAGGGTTTTATAGCATCTTGAAATATGCGCTCCAAAAAAAACTTCCGTCCAAATGCAAAGTGCGAGTTTTTTGGTGCTCGGTAAAATTATTTGGCAGCCATCAAGCACAGAACTTCCGGTATCCTAACCTGTCTGTCACTACCTCGTATAACACAGTCCTATAAATCTGTAGAAATTCACTAGACAGCTCCAAAATTGTGCAATTTTCATAAACTTTTCCATCAATTTTCTGAAAGAGTCCTTCTGTGTGACTAATGATGGCCTACCACTTCTTTCACAATCATGAATGTATTTTCGTCCACTTTTAAATAAACAAACTCATTCAAGTAAAACTCCTTCACTTATGACACTTGGTTCATACTCGTCACAAAGTTCTCCATGAATACCTGCTGCTGAATATGGTTTTTCCGTAAAAAAAAAACTTGTAACATCTCTCACTTCGCATTTGGACGGCTACGGCGGCCCTAAATTCCCTCGGCTTCGCCTCGGGATTTAGGGACCACGGTTCCTTCGGCTTCGCCTAAAGAACCAACTTTTTTCGCTCAGGGAATAATGGCTTACTTTACTCCCAAGGTGCATAAATAACTATTTCATTGGCCCAAACAATTTTTCGTTTTGCTTTCTTTGTTCTTGTTTGATTGTTCTTGGGTCTTTTTTCTTTCTTTGTTCTTATTAATCTTTTGTGTAACTTCTTCGTCGGTAGGTGTTCAAATTGAACTAAATAAAATTATGTGGAGTAAATATGTTTGCACTTTAAGATATCTGTCAATCAATACTATCAAATCAACCTCAACAAACGTTCTCAACATCACTTTTTAGTTTTAAAGTTCTCTACTAGGTAGCTCTAATGGCGATGTTTACAATTTTTAGTTTTTTTTTACAATATTTTGGATAGTCAGTCTTTCAATAAGCCTTGAAAGAGACAAAGAACCAGATTTTTTAATTTTTCTTTTATTTGTACAATAAACTACCTATATACAAAATTTCAAGTTTCTAGGATTGTTAGAAGTGCCTTAGAATTATGATAAGTGAGTCAGTGGGTGACAAAATAACAAAACTTTAGGCTCATATATCTTATGAACTACTATGGGCAGAGATGTGAAATTTATATTTCTGGTTCTGTTTGTAATGAACTTTCAAATTAAAATTGATTTTATATATCTAAGTATCTTCAATAAGATAATAGAGGGGGGGGGGGTTCAAATTGCCGTGAGTTGGTTCCAGTAAAGGATGGCTACGGCTGTGCTCGACTTGGCAGGGGCACTGCTGTGCCCTCAGACTAGTTAAACTAGCTGAACTGCATGGAAACATCAAAACTGTAAATTTTGATTAGTAAAATGAGGAGCCTAGTATCAAAGACGGACATTTGACATTTTTTCTGAATTTCAGTTATCGATTGTTTCTGATAGATTTTTGGCTGCTGCATCTGATTCTGCTATCCATTTGCATAAGAAACGACCAGAATAGGGGTAAAAATGCAATAATATTTGTAGTTATGTTTCAAATATGGACAAGTCAACACACGTTTTGCTTCAAAAGTGGACATAACCGAAACAGCCAATCAGGAGGCTGCATTTTAATAACTCGTTCTTATGATGCACTGCGGGCTTTAGCATCTGAATACCTACTCCTACCATTTTGTCAGACATGTTTAGAAAAATGATACCCACGTGGGGAAATCGAGAAATCAATTTTAGCTCTATATTTGGGGGCACTACTCCCTAAGAACTCTGAAAAACGTGGGAAAAAAATAATTTCTCCAATATTATTATTCAGTTTTCATACTACGGAAAGTTTAAATTTTAATTTAAATCAAATTATTATTAACTACGGGATCCCGTAGTTAATAATAATTATAATTTGATTTAAATCAATATTATTATTCTAACTATTATTTTTAACGTCATTTTGCTTCAAAAACGGACAAAACCTTGTTTTTGTTTCAAAAGCGGACAACTCCACTTTTTAACTCCATTTAGCAGCTAAAATATCAAAGAAATTCACGTTTTCAGTACTTCTAACTAGTTTTGAGTCTATTAAGAATCCACAGAAAAAAAATCATTGCTCTAGCACCTGTAGAATTTGAGCTACAGTTTTTCGGCTCTCCTGTAAAATTTTGAAATGTGCTCTTGTCCGTCTTTGATACTAAGCATTTCAAATAATGTTGATATAAAAATTTTAAACAAAATGCAAAACCTAGGTTTTTTATTACAAATATGCAGTCACTGGCTCCTCTTTTCTTTTAGTCAAGATGGTGAAAATAGATCTAATGAAACAAGAAATCTCTAAGCCAATATTGTTTAATGAAATTCAATTAACATACCTGCATAAAGAAACCGGTGACCAGAGCTTTCCTAATGTTGATGTAGTAGTCCTTAGAAGTGAATTCTGTAGACGTTCTCTTGAGAAGGAATCTGTCCATAATTCTCGACAGCTGTTGCCTCACATTGTCACCGCTTTTTAGCGACCGATAATTTATAAAGTTATCGTAACACCATTGAGGGTCTTCATCGTCTAACAAACAAAAGGAAAAAGACAAGATTAGATAAGAAAATAAGATTGTGATTTTTAGAAGTATGGTTGTCGTACAGATAGATTCAAAGACTCTCATTTCAACACTTGAAACTGAAAGTTAAAATAACCAGGCATCGCGTGGCTCTATCATTGAAGCAAGCATATTGGTTGGTAAATTATAGTAAAAAATACATAAACTGAGAATGTTTACGCGGAGTTAAAAAACATAGTTAAAAGTGTGCAGTTAAATGTGTTTATATCGGCCGCGTTCAACGTTCAATCGTTATCTCCAACCCAGAGCTATACCGCCGTTAGTTGAGTCTGGACTACTGCCGTGGCTGGAGGCCAGATCTTCTCACCGCCGCGCCGCCACCCGCTATTCTTACCATAGTAACCTAAGGTACCGCCAAGTAATTATTACATTCTCAGTTACCAAACCATATATGTGTCTTAATTACCACCGCCTTACTTACCGCCAAATACAGTCCACAGAAAAATATACTGGTTGAACCAGCTGCTCCCCTTTTGGTGAGCTTTTACTTCACTCTAAATTCAGGGTGAAATTGCCACCATAACTTTTGGTCCTAAAGGGCCGCATTAACTTTTTCTTTTTTCTTAATTAAAGAATTAACTTTTATTTTTTTAATTATTAATTTGGACTTTAAAATCTTTAATGATTTATTTAATAAAGACAATTAATTAATTTTGATTTTTTCTCGAAGTAAATTTATTTTCTAAAGACTTTAATTTCACTTAAAGACTATTTTAAATTCTTATAATTTTCATAAGTAACATTTTTCATTTATCATTCAAATTTATTATTTGTCAACAGGTGTATTTGATTTTAACTATTTCTTAAAAATTGATTTTCTAATTACGTTTTTTAATTACAATTCTAATAAACATTCTTTATATTTAATTGGAATAAATTTTGTTTAATTTTTTTTTAGAAATATTTTCCATTTAATTTTATTATTTTGTGTAATAATTTTAGCAGAATTTTAAACTTATTACATATTATATTGTATAGCTTCCGCTTCATTCTTTTATAATTTAATAAGTAGTTTTTGTAGGAAGGTAGATTTTGTCTATAGTGGTCTTAGGGCTTTTCAGTATAGTGAGGTCGTACGGTAGTTACTGCGTCGCCTCCCAGAGCCCTGGGGTCCCGCCGCTACTGAGTGCTCCACTGTCGCTTCGCTTCACACCGCACCACTTCTTTGCTACGCTCGCCCCCCCCCCCCCCCCCCCCCCCCTGGAAAACTTAAAGATTGGCCTGAGTTTCGGGATATTTTTAAAGCGGTAATTTTTTCGAATAAAAATATCAGCGATGCTCAGAAGTATCATTACTTAAGAACGTTCCTAGAACCTGACGCGCTTCAAATTATCAGTAGCTTTCCGTTATCAGCTGAACATTTCCCCTCAGCTTGGAAAGCCCTTGAAGAACGGTTTGAAAATAAAAGATTACTTGCAAATCACTTTTTCGACGAACTCTTTTCCATTGAAAAACAGCCTTCATATCCAACTGTTAAATCCTTGCAACATTTTTTGACCAAATTCAATGACGCTGTGATAGGTTTAAATAATTTAAGAATAGAAGACAAAGCTGATTTGATACTTTTTAAATTAGCCATGCGTCGTCTAGATCCTGTAACGATAAAGGCATTTGAAAAAGAGAAAATCGATACGGAATTTCCAAAATATGACGATTTAGTCACATTTGTTAAAAGTCAGCTCAGAGTTCTAGAGATAACAGCAGCTGAAACTTCGACTCAACCTGCTCCTAAAACCTTTAATTATGATTCAGCCAAAACAAGAAATTCTAAGCGAGTTTTACTTACAAATTCTCCGCAACTATCAACCGCTCCTCCATCTACTGCTTCTACTTCGCCGCATTTAACAGCTTATTCTTCGCAATGTACTTACAATACTGCGACCGCTCCGCAACACTCAACCGCCCCGCATTACTCTACCGCTCCACATTACCTTACCGCTCCGCATTACTCAACCGCTCCACAGTATCCTACCGCTCCGCAATACGCTACAGTTAATCCGCCTGCTCCCCAATACGCAACCGCTTATCCTCCAGCTCCGCATTATTCTACCGCTTATTCTTCGGCACCGCATAATTCAAATTCTCCGCTTACTCCTTCGTATTATTCCCCATGCCCCCTTTGTCAGGCTGCTCATCCTTTATACAAATGTTTTACATTTCAACAAATGACCCCTGAGCAAAGGGTAAAGAAAATTCAAGCATTAAGAGCTTGTGAAAATTGTCTTTCTTTGACGCACTCTGCGAATAAATGTCGATCCACTTCATTATGTTTTCGGTGTAAATCTAGACACCATACATTAATTCACGTTGATTCGAGTCATCGACGAAGTCAATATGCAGGATCTTCTAATAAGATTCAATCACCACCACAAAATACCACTTTGTGTTCCACTCCTATGTTACCCCTTGACTCAGACACCAGTTTATCAACTCAAAATAAGACCACAAACTCAACCGTGTTACTTGGGACTGCGTTGATAAGTTTGAAAACGAAGGATGGAACATTTTCTACAATAAGAGCTCTCCTTGATCCAGCTTCGGTTCGCAGCTGTATAACTGAGAGTTGCGCTACCCAACTAGGCTTAGATGTATCTTCAGTCCACCAGCCTTTCACTGGACTTGGAGGAGTACCAGTTGTGGTGGGAAAAGGACTGGCAAGGTGTGAGCTAAAACCGCTACATAAGTCGGAGCCTCGTCTGACAACCACCGCAGTCGTAATTCCTGAGATTATCGGACCGACACCGCCTATGCATCTTCCTTGGAACTTTACACATAACTACGCCAAATTTAACTTAGCCGATCCATCTTTTGGAAATCCTGGACCTGTAGATTTTCTACTTGGGGCAGATTTATTTTTACTTGTCTTGTCATCGCAGCCGCATAAATATCGTAAGGAGAGTGTTCTTCACACAATTTTCGGAGATGTCATAATGGGACCTATTTCTTTAAATGAGACTTCAAATTGCTTAGTTTCTCTTTGCACCGCAGTTGATCCGCTATCTGATTCTATTACCCGCTTTTGGGAAACCGAGGAAGTCTCAACCGCACCTATAGTTAACCCTGAAGATGACCTGTGTGAAAAACATTTCATTTCTACTCATCAAAGAAATAAAGATGGGCGGTACATTGTACGGTTACCATTCAAACATGAGGAGTTAAAATTTCCCGAGTCAAGAGCTGTTGCCATTAAACAGTTTCTTTCTCTGGAACATCGTTTTCTTCGAAATCCAGTACTCAAAGAGAATTGTTCCTCATTTCTTCGAGAGTATGAGAAACTAGGGCATATTGAAACTTCCACCGAATCAGCTGCATATATTTTACCCTATTTCTGCGTTCACAACCCGCATTCTAAAACAACTCCTGTACGCGTGGTGTTCGATGGGAGTGCGAAGATGTCTCACCTCTCTCTAAATGATACATTGTATCCTGGACCCAAGCTTCAAAAGCAAGTTCCAGATATTATAATGAATTTCCGACTCTATCCCTTTGTCTTTTGCTGTGACATTATTAAAATGTTTCGACAAATTCTCCTCCACAACGCTGATCGGAAATTTACACATATCCTCTATAGAGAAAATTCTGACGAACCTCTACAGGAATACCGCTTAAACACAGTCACTTATGGACTTACATCATCACCTTGGCATGCTCAGAGAGTTTTAGTGCAATTAGCTCGTGACGAAGGCGATGCCTTCCCTGCTGCTGCTCGTGTACTACTGCAAGATACCTTCATGGATGATGTAATTACTGGATCAGATTCTTTAGAAGAATTGTTGATTCTTGCTGAGGAGTTAATCCAATTGCTTAGGGCCGGCGGCTTTGAATTAAGCAAGTGGAAAAGCAACTCGCAAGCGTTTCTGTCTCACGTTAATGCTTCTTCTTTTAGTCCTCTAGTTATCTCTGAAGATCAAACGTGCAAAATTTTAGGCATCCGCTGGGAACCAACGACTGATGTGCTCTCGTACAACGTTGTTCTACCCACAAACGCTCGACAGCCTACAAAACGCTCTGTCCTTTCAGTCATAGCCAGCATCTATGATCCGTTAGGATTCCTCTCTCCGCTTACGTTCACTTATAAAGTTTTTATGCAACAACTCTGGACAGCTGGCCTCGGATGGGATGACCCGCTTTCAGATAACCTTCTTGCTAAATGGCAAACGCTGACAAAGGATCTTTCCTGTCTTTCAAAAATTTGTCTTCCACGATGTATACTTCCGCAAAGCTACACCTCTATTGTAGTTATGGGTTTCTCTGATGCTTCTGAGCGTGGATATGGTTGTGTCATATATTTAAGAGTCTCCTATCACGATTCACCCCCGCAAATATCTTTATTGATGGCTAAATCTAAGGTTGCGCCACTGAAAGGTGCTACTATCCCTCGTTTAGAACTGGCTGGGGCTCTCTTACTAGCTCGTTCGATAAGCTCTTTACAGCCTTTTTTATCTAAACTTAACATCGATGAGACTATTCTTCATACAGACTCCAGTATAGTACTCTCCTGGTTAAATAAACCAACCCACACATTAAAAATGTATGTGGGCAACAGAGTTTCTTCCATCTTAGAGCTCACTCAATTAAATCAATGGAGACATATTTCTACCGATAAAAATACCGCAGATATTGTATCCAGAGGTTTAGATCCTGTTTCCTTATCGCAATGTTCAGAATGGTTTCGAGGCCCAGGATGGATGCATCAAGCTCGCTCAGAATGGCCTGATCCTGTCTGGTCGCCTGTTCCTAATGATCAATTACCAGAAATAAAAGTCGCTGATAAAGTTCTGCTAACTAAAATTGTAAAACAAGAAGACATTGAGTGGATGACTCATTATTCCTCGTTGCATCGAATTCAGCGAGTTCAAGCTCAAGTGTCACGTTTTCTCTCTAATTGTCGGTTGAATGATCCTAAGCTACGAAGATCATTTGATGATCCTATTACCGTTTCTGAATTACGCTCCGCTTTATTAAACTGTGTTAGACAAGTGCAGATAGCCTATTTCGCTAAAGATATTCTTTTGATTCAATCTAATAAACTTAAATCATCTCCGCTATTACCGCTTTCACCATTTATTGATGCTGACGGATTTCTAAGAGTTGGTGGACGCCTTAAAAACGCTTATTTACCTTATTCCGCACAACACCAGCTACTTCTTCCTAAGCATTGTCATTTGACCCACATGCTGATCGATTATTACCATGAGACCTATCTGCACGCTGGACCGCGAAGTTTAAGAGCCCTCATCCAAAGAAAATTTTGGATTCTTGCGGCCCATTCTGTTATACGCCAACGTATTAGAATATGCCTTTACTGTTCTAAGCACACTTGTGCAACACCTTCACCAATTATGGCTGATCTTCCTCCTAGCCGAGTAACACCGTCACGTACATTTTCTCGTTGTGGGGTCGATTTAGCTGGACCTTTTCTAATCAAGGAAAGCTTACGCCGAAATTCTCGCTCATATAAAGCCTATTTTGCCCTCTTCGTTTGCATGGTCACCAAGGCCGTTCATCTGGAGGTATTGACCAGTTTAACTTCTGAATCCTTTATCGCTACTTTGCACCGCTTCGTTTCCCGCCGCGGTCTACCTTCAGACATATATTGCGACCAAGCTACAAACTTTCGTGGTGCCGCCAGAGAGTTGAAGGAAATTATTGCATTTTTGAAACAGGGTAATAATCAGCGCTCTATTACAACGGAGTTGAGCAAATTAGAAGTCAATTTCCATTTCACCTGTCCTAAGGCTCCATTTATGGGTGGCGTTTGGGAGAGCAATATTAAGAATACTAAGACCCACCTTCATAAGGTTGTGGGCAATCGAATGCTTACTCTTGAAGAGTTTGTCACAATTCTTGTCCGTGTCGAGGCTGTCCTGAATTCTCGCCCTCTGTGCGATATTTCTTCCTTCCCAAATGAGTTAGAGGCACTTACTCCAGGACATTTCCTTATTGGAGCCCCCCTCGTTGCGACTCCAGAATTATCCGTTACAGACTTACCTTTAAACCGATTATCAAGATGGCAAGATGTGTCTCGAATGACCCAACATTTTTGGCAACGTTGGTCCTCTGAGTACCTCTTGACACTACAACAGAAGGCCAAGTGGTTCTCTAACCCGTCAAGAAATCTTCAGGTCGGTCAGTTGGTTTGGGTAAAAGAGGATGGTTCGACACCTTTAACTTTTCCCTTAGGTAGAATCGAACAAATTTTTCCTAACCAGGATGACGGCGTTGTTCGAATTGTTTCTGTTCGAACGCCTCGTGGCCTCTTCAAAAGGCCAGTGAGAAAACTCGCGCCCTTATTCTTGGATGAATAACGGCGTCTCTCAGTTTTTGTTCAAGTTTTTTTTGTTATTTTTGAAGTGCTTTGTTTTCCTTTTCTGTTTCTGAAGCTATACAATTATAAATTTTTAACTTAACTTACTTATTGTTAATACACCTGAAGTTTTTTTTTTTTGTTTGTTTTTTTTCCAACTTAACTACTTCATCTAATTTTCAAGTAATATTAATTTTATTTACTTTCCTTTTTTTTCTCAATTTCTCCGCTAAACGCATTAAATTAATTATGAAGGATCAATAATCAATCATGATTCTTGGCCGGCGGTTTTGGTTGGTAAATTATAGTAAAAAATACATAAACTGAGAATGTTTACGCGGAGTTAAAAAACATAGTTAAAAGTGTGCAGTTAAATGTGTTTATATCGGCCGCGTTCAACGTTCAATCGTTATCTCCAACCCAGAGCTATACCGCCGTTAGTTGAGTCTGGACTACTGCCGTGGCTGGAGGCCAGATCTTCTCACCGCCGCGCCGCCACCCGCTATTCTTACCATAGTAACCTAAGGTACCGCCGAGTAATTATTACATTCTCAGTTACCAAACCATATATGTGTCTTAATTACCACCGCCTTACTTACCGCCAAATACAGTCCACAGAAAAATATACTGGTTGAACCAGCTGCTCCCCTTTTGGTGAGCTTTTACTTCACTCTAAATTCAGGGTGAAATTGCCACCACATATAGTAATAAATATGTAATGAATATTGAAAAAATAGATAATCGTGAATCATGATGAGTTGATAGATAAAGGGTATGATAGTGGTACAGCGGCTAGTAGTAAGGGAATCCTTATTATTCCACTAAACCACATTATTATTCATCCTTATTATTTCACTAACCACACATCTCCTTTTCAATTATTATAAAATGTATGACTTCACTAAGCAAAAACTTCTGCTTGTATCAAGTTGACATTTTACATTTCTGTTTTAATTGTACTCTAGACGATGTGTAAGAAGATTTATTAAAATCGTTGTGTTAGAACATAAGATATCGGTAAAAACATTGTTTTCTCTACTTTAAACGTTTTAATACTTTCTCCGCTTTAATAGTTTTAACAATCTTTATTAATTCATAGCAGTGTCGCTGTTGGTTTTCTTCTCATCGAATAGATAAAGTTACAATTCTTTCCTGATCTAAAATGCCAATTTTAATTTTGAAACCGTTGTTTTCAATGTTGTGAGCGTTACACACAAACGCTTGGACGGATGTTGTCCAACAAACTCGTCCTTAGCATTGGTAAAATGAACATGCGTACCAAATTTAATCAAAATCGGTCAACTTTAACTCAAGTTATCGTCGTACGTTTCAGACACACAGACAGACACGGAGCACATTTCATAGAATGTAAGAAGCTCGCTACGCTTGCTCAAATTAGGCTGCCAACAAGTATTGACAATACAATCACTGAAGGGGCTTGTAAAGAAGCAACATGTGACAGCATTGTTTTGCTAGCAATAATGGTCAGGCTACATTACATTGCTTTAAAACCAGAAACATTGCTGGCAAACGGTATAACAGTCAATATTTCTGTATAGCCTGGCAATGTGGTCTTTATTGCAACTACTCCAGTATTTGTATTGCTCCACCTAGGAGCCTCTATTGTCGATTTTTTGAGTTCCAAGAAGGTAATTGATAGGTTCTCATACATCACAAAGTTTTACAAGTTCCGGTTGTACTGTGGCAGAAATATTGCTGGGACATATCTGTATACATGTTGCCCAGCAATAATGCCGACAACACATTTCCAAAAATGTTGCCGGGCAACAAATATATTGCCAGGCTATATGAACATATTTCCGGCAATATTAATTGATTTTCAGCAATGCAGCCTGGCCATTATTGTGGTATAATGTTGCTCCTTTACAATACCCTTTATAAGTTAATTCAAATAATTATATAAAAATGCCATTTTTCAAAACTGGTCTTATTTTCAACCTTTTTTTTTTTGGTTTCTGTATTCTTCATCATAGTTGTTTCTACGTGCAAAATTTGGGGAAGATTGAGTGACGGTAAGTGGTTCAAAATTGGGGTAATAGGTGTGCGATGAAACTTGAATGACGGGAAGTGATTCAAAATTAGGGTAATAGGTGTGTGATGAAACTTAAAAAGCAAATAAATTTTACGCCTTTTTTTTGGGGGTTTCTGTATTCTTCACCATAGTTGTTTCTATGTGCAAAATTTGGGGAAGATTGAATCACGGGAAGTGGTTCAAAATTGGGGAAACGGAAATGTGCGATGAAACTTACAAAGCAAACTAATATAAGACCAGTAATAAAAACACAAAAGATCATGTAAGATATGTACTTACTCTGTTTAAAAGCATGATAAACGTTAAGTAGAGTCAAGTGATCCCCGTCGATATGTGCAAAGCGCATCTTTGCATCGTCGGCAGCTTTCTTTGCTTCATTGGGTCGTACAAAGCACTGCGGGACTGTAGACAGAACAGAAGCAAACCCGGGGGGCGGACACCAAATATCCCCATCCCGCTTTTTAGTTTAATAACTCCAACACAATCTACGAGACAACACCCCCTTTAGAATCCTGCTTCCTTATAACAAAAACTGTTTCTTTTTTTTTTTTAAATATAAACTTATAAGAGAAACATTTGCTTTGAAACCTTCTCACGATAATGAAATAGATGAGAAGACAAAGCAAGTTTATTTAAATCGAAATATTTATATTAGAAAAAGCAAGATTCTAATAAAAATAAAAAACACATTTCTTTCCGTAGAGAAAAAAAAAGAGGAAAACATGAGTTCCAAAATTATTAGTATTCATATTCTTGGTAGATAGAAAAAAAATACAAAATATGAACATATTAATTATTCTGAAGGAAAAAATGCATAATGAATATAAACGCAATGAGAATAAAATCACATAATTTTTAAATAATAGTAGATACTTTTTTTTTTAAAGTTAAGTAACTATAATAAAAATGTTAGAGGTGAGTAGTTAAGAGCACCCGAGATTCATTTAATGCCAAATAAAGTTTTTTACAGGACGACTTAAAACTTTAAAAAAAAACTTAAGACATTCAGTTACTTTAGAATGTCAAATACACACTCATCAAGTGAGAGTCAGTGTAAGGTAGTAAATTAGTGCTTACTTTGCAGGTGTTATAATGCAACAGGTAGCAAGCATTTAGCAAATTGTAAACAAATCTTCAGTTTCCTCTTTCCCCAAAAGAGGGTAATTACTAACCCTGTTAATATACTAGTCATATAAATAAGAAACAATTACTTATTCATTAACCCTTCGTGGCACGGCTATAGTGGACAAACAAAGAGGCACGGGCAGCGCACTTTGCATTTTTCAAACCATAAATTGGTTAAATCCAGATTATCTAGATTGGAATTTGGAAATGTTGAACTAAAAAGTCGATTGATGTATTACATATTTATTTTTCAATGATATCTTTAATTATAAAAATAAAAATTACTATAAAAAATCAGTAATTACTCCTTCAGCGTTCTGACTTAGTATTGGGCTTTCAACCTTAATTATCAACCCTATTTATTATTATTATTTGTCAAAGTCCTGAGATAACTCCTCACAACCATCATCCTAATCCGACAACCATCATCCTAATCCGACAACTCATGTAAATCCGAAAAATATTGATTGGAAGGCATAATTTTTCTATACCAGACATGGTGGCACGGGCGGCGAATACAGTACACCAAGACAAATAAACACAGCAAAACAATGCAGAATGAAGCAATAATCAAAGCACACAGTTTCATCTGTACTAGGGTCTCTAGTGGTAGGGTAAATTGAGGTTTTATTATTCTCGCATCGTGAATCTGTGATTTGCTGAAACTTTTTTATTCGTGGCGCACTCCATGCGCCAGCCCGTGTCTCGAAGGGTTAAGCAAATATATAATCTCCAATCTCAAAATATGTGATTATTTTACAAAATTCAACCATTTAACTATATCATATTTCATAGAAACTGTTTTAAAATTAGTTTAAGATAGAATATAAAATAAAATGTAAATTTTTATTTGATTGTTTAGTTTGATCTCAGACCCTACTTCACTTCTTTTTACCCAAATTGTGATATTATTCAGAGAGTTATATCTGTTTGTGTCTAATTAAACCCTTTTTCAAAATTTAAAATGTTTCTAATTAAAGTGTTATGTGAATGTCTCATTCTCTATAATCCTTATTTTTTATTTATTTTTTTAAATAGACAAGAACCTTCTGTTTATTAATAGTCGAGCAGATAGCGTGCAAAAAAGTGTCTTAAGTAACATCGAGCTAGAATTTTCTGAATATGCTTATCTTTTGATGTCTATTAAGGCGGAAACACACTACCATCATGTCACATGACGTGATATCACGTGAAAAAAGTGTGCGGTGTTGATTTAGTAAGGTTTGTATATATTGCAGCAACACTATTATCACGTCACGTGACATCACATGACATCAGGTGACATGATAATAGTGTTGCTGCAATGTATACAAACCTTACTAAATCAGCACCGCACACTTTTTTCACGTGATATCACGTCACGTAATGTGATGGTAGTGTGTTTCCGCCTTTAAGGTCAGCTAAGCCCGTTTTCTGGACACAGCTCGGCAAGAGGCATTTGGAAAAAAACAAACCAGTGGAGGGCAGTCATGTCCTGCCCATTATGGCGGACAGTGTGATTTCCATGATCCTGAGTAAAAAATTAGTAAGTAGACCAAAAATCAAGTTGATATTAGTTTGCCACTAGATAGGTGACCACTTTGATTTGATGTCATCGATTGTCTGAGCAGGATTTGATGTCATTGTACTACCACTATAACGAGAAGGACATGGTCCCTATCCAACAATTTTTTTTTTTTTAACAGCCCATTGCCAAGATATGTCCTGCAGACGAACTTAGCTGACCACATATTCTTAAAAGGTATGAAAAGATTAACTAGTACACAAACTCTAGCTTGATGTTAGTCAGACATTTGTTTGCACGCAATCTCCTTGACTATAATAAGAATTTAAGTAAATATCATTATATTGAGGTATTGCAGCAATTGGAAGATATCAGTCACATGGATTCTGAAAATGATGAAAGAGAAAGAGCGACTCCAGATAATTTCCGCTCAGTAATAAGAAACGGCATGGTTAAGTATTCCATCAATATTGATATCAATACAAAACTTATTAATATATTAATACATTAATTAATAAATTGAGTCGAAGGAAAGTGTTCTGAAAATTGCTGAGGAAGGTTTGTCAAAGTGTAAACAGGAAGGAACGAAGGCTTAGATCGTCAGGAAATAAAAGCCATTTTATTTTTTTTTTTTTTTTTTAACAAATAAAATGACTCTATGCTACGACGATGTGAGGATAGGATAAGTGGACGGGAGAGGGGGTAGAGTACCTGATAGCATAGCTGTGACAGACAGAATCTCGTTAGAGCAATTAAGATTGCACGAAGCTATGAGAAGTTTAGCCAGCTGAGGATCCAACGGGAATTCAGCCATAACTGCACCCAGTTCTGTAAGGTTACCATCGTCGTCAAGAGCTGCGAGGTAATTCAGCAATTCCAATGCTCTCATAAGAGTTTCAGGAGCTGCAAGTAAAAAAAAAAAATCATACGTAACATTAAAAATTTATACATAATATTCATACTATCTTAGTCAAGTAAAACTACTAATAGTCTAACAATTAGAATTGATTCATACAGCGTGGGAAAATCAAAACAAATGGAGGGAAGAGCCAACGATAGCTCAAGATTTTCACACCTCAACTTCTAGACGTCAAAATATTGAAATCTCATTGGTCTCCCGTCAAATATTTAGCTCTTTTTGGCCTCTCAGTCAAATATTTAGCTCTTATTGGCCTCTCAGTCAAATACTTAGCTCTTATTGGCCTCTCAGCCAAATATTTAGCTCTCATTGGCCTCTCAGTAAAATATTTAGCTCTCACTGGCCTCCCAGTAAAATATTTAGCTCTTTTTGGCCTCTCAGTCAATTATTTAGCTCTTATTGGCCTCTCAGTCAAATACTTAGCTCTTAATGGCCTCTCAACCAAATATTTAGCTCTTATTGGCCTCTCAGTCAAATACTTAGCTCTTATTAGCCTCTCAGTCAAATACTTAGCTCTTATTGGCCTCTCAGCCAAATATTTAGCTCTTATTGGCCTCTCAGTCAAATATTTAGCTCTCACTGGCCTCCCAGTCAAATAATTAGTTCTTAAAATATAACTCCAAATCAAAGTGGCCACTTATCACGTGACAAACTAACACCAATTTGATTTTTGGTCTAATTTTGTACTCAGGATCATGAAAATCACATTGTCCATCAAAATGGGTAGGATAAAGCTGCTCTCCACCTGTTTTTTTTTTTTTTTTTTTCAAATACCTATAGCCAAGCTATGTCCTGCAGAAGAACTTACCGACCATATATTTTTAAAAAGGCACTAAAAGATTAACTTGTATACAAAATTTCAGCTTGATGTCAGTCAGACACTTTTTTGCATGCTATCTCCTGGACTATAAAAGACAATGTTTGAATTTACTCATAAAATGAGAATATAAATTAACATTTACACAAATTAACTTAAAAGAACGACACAAATCCTGGTTGTAAAGTATTTAAGTTTGAATATTTTAAATTTAAGAATCATTAGCAAATTAGCTGAAGAACTTAAACTTGAATATTACCTGGAGGATCCATGAAGTCAAAGTGCACTAGATCGTCTATTCCCAATTTTTTAAGTTGAAGAACAACAGAGCCGAGATTTGACCGTAAAATTTCAGGATATGTGTTCTCTTGCATTTCATTCTTGTATGCTTTCTCAGTGTACAACCTATAATAATAAAATGATTACCAACAATGTCATGTAAAATATTATATTAAAAAAACAAACATAGAATTGTGTTTGAGGAAATCTGCAAAACTGATTCAGTATAAATACTGACAAAATGTTGTTTGATGTAATAGTACATTACGCGTCAAGTGCAGAAAGTAGCATTTTGTAGGCGAGTGTGGAGTTTGCACCCGAGCGAAAGCGAGGGTAGTAAAACCACACAAGCAAAGCAAAATGCAGTTTTCGCACGAGTTTCCTACCGTAAAAAAAAAAAACTTGCTGTGTGTAAAAGTTCGTATTTTTCTTTTGATAAAGATGACATTAATTCATTAATTGTATTTTGTGCCGAATTAATGATTTCGGGAGGCGTATTATTCTCCTCATTTTCGTCATAATCACTTAAATCAATCATGGTTTTTCATTAAAAACTCGAAATAAACAGTTACTTTAATTAAAAAAAACAGCAAATTAGTTTTGTTAAATGTAAACAAACTCACTAATCGTGCGTTAAGGTGAAGAATTCTTCTTTTTTACCGCAGTAGGGCGGAAAAAAAGAGGAATTATGAAACGCATATGCGGAATGAATATATGTACTTAAAGAATCACTTTATACGCATCTAAACAGAGGTACAATGTTTATATTTCGTATCAATTGTAGATAAAATAATTAATTTTTGTTTTTTTCTAATAAATTATGATAAAGGGAAATGTTTTAACAAACCCCTTAATATTTTAGTGCGGAATTTGAAAAATATTTATTATATAAGTTTAATACTTCATATTCTAAAAATGCCAACTATATATTTCTAAAAAAAAAAAACTATAAAATTTATACCTGAAACATTTACCAGGTCTTGTTCTGCCGGCTCGACCTGCTCTCTGTTGGGCAGAGGCTTTACTAATAGGTGACACTAGAAGAGACTCTACACGAATTCTTGGATTGTAAACCTGTAAAGAACAATATAGGCGAAAAATTAAAAATAAATTAATAAAAACCATACAAGAAAAATGTCCACGTTAAAAAATAATAAACCTTCAGTGCTCGCACCGGATAATTTTGTATCCCAACATTCACAAAAATGAAGCGTGATAAGAGATACGAGTTTTGATGTAATCTTCAACTATAGTCTCAGCTTTGTAACCTTATCAGGCTCATTCACTTTATCTTTGTTATTTTCAAACCCTTAAGTTTTAAGTTAAAAATACTGTAGAATGTAATTTAAGTATATGTTCTAAGGTAATGAACATATATGTTCTAAGGTAATGAACATATATGTTCTAAGGTAATCAATAACAATGTTCACACATCGTTATGGAAACAATTTTAAAAACGATCCGCTGGTTCAAAACACTGTGTGAATGAAGAACGACAGATCATATCGGTTCAAATCCGCTCCACCAAAGGTGATCGAAACAGGGGATCGAGATATCAGGTTATTTTACTCTTTACCACTTTTTTAGTAGTTTGTTTTCGTGAGCTTCCATTTTTTTTTTTTTTTTTAAAGGTAACATTAAAGAAGGTTTTACTCACCTCAATATTTTAATCGCCTGTATTTAAGGGGGTCAGTGCTAAAGTGGGCCAAGTCCATTTTTTAAAAAAAAAAAATGAGATAGAGATATATTGTGAAAGCTTATACTGTATATTTTAATATGGTTATAGTGTTACAATTGTTAGTACCATGAGAAACCCACAGAATGCAGTAGTTTCAATGAGCACTGAAGAATTTCTATTGGAATTTGCTCTGAAGTTTCAGAGAAAATCTGAACCAAGTCACAGTAACTTCCATTTGAAATGTCATAAATTGGATTATTTTAAGGTATCTAAAATCCGTAAAATATATTTAATAATGAACTAAACTATAGAATAATCGATTTAATTTAACTTTATAATGTAATAGTAATTAGCACTGAGTAAATTCACAAAAGTGTCAGTAACTCAAAATCAAGTTTGATGGACTTGGTCCACATTAATACTGAACCCCCCATTTTTTGTTGTGTGAACGTAGTAAAAATAATGCTTAAGTTTTAATTTTCCTCCTTAACACTTTCCCCCTCCCTTAAAGTTTAATGACATTTTTCTTCCTAAAATTTGAGTTTAAACATATTTTGAATTTTCGTAAATAATATAAAATGATTATTGATAAAAATAAAAAGTAATTCGTTTAAGTATTATTATCACTAAGAATTTTTCAATTTTGATGAATTTCAGACCCAGAAAATAGGGGACATTTAGACAGGGGTAGTTTTGTATTCCATGCTACCTAACTCATAAGAAAACAAAGCGCCGGCACTGAAAGGATTAAAAGCAAATATTAAAATAATACTGACCTTTTGCTTAGCGAAGCCAGGATCTATTACAAAAACAACACCATCAATAGTAAGCGAAGTTTCGGCGATGTTTGTTGACACAACAACTTTTCTACCGATGGCACCGTTAGCCTTGTTGGGCGGAGCAGGTTCAAATATCCTTTGTTGTAAATTCGGAGGAAGTGTTGAATAAAGAGGAATACATTTTAATTCACCGACTTCAGGTCCTAAGTTATCAATTTCACGTTTTATTCTTTTACAAGCCTCCTCAATTTCCTATAACGACAAACATAATACAATAAACGTAAATAAATAATCACAATATCATCAATTACAATAAAATATAACAATTTTTACTTGTTATTGAAATTGAATGAAAGAACAAACCTCCTGGCCAGTAAGAAAGAGAAGAATATCACCGGCTATTTCTTCACACATGTGGATCTGTATGACAGTCCTAATAGCAGCTTCCAGGTAGTCTCTTTCTGGCTCGGGTGTATAAAATATTTCAACAGGATGTGTTCTTCCGGGTACATTCATAAGAGGGGCATTATCAAAGTATTGCTGCAACACAAATAAAATAAATCAAATTAATATAAAATAAAGATGAGTAATTTATGGTACAGCAAACCTATGGATGGGCTACTAAAGGGATTATACAACTACGAGGTACATCCACAAAGTAAGTTTCGTTTCTATTTCTATCCGCGGCAGCACTGCGATCGCAGTTCTGAGCATGCGCGGCAGTTACTCTGACTCAAGGAGAAGAAATGTACATCATTTTTAGATCACTGCTGCTGACGTGTTCTTTGTAGTGCTTCTTTATAATGACAGCCTTAATTGAAAATGCTGCCGCTTGTGCACGCGGTTTTTTGCTTAAGCTTCTCTTCGTGAACCAGTTCATCAGTAACCAAAGACGGGTGTCCATTTCTTTTTTTTCATCGTGCACTTGATCACGTCCTTCATTGAACAGTCTGACCCATCTTCTAACCATTGAATCACTCATAGCATTTTGTCCATAAACCTCGCAGATTTGCCAATAAATTTTACTTGGTTTAACTTTCTTTGCATTAGAATTTATTCCTTTAGAAAACGAATCACAAATCTTGAATGCTCTGCCTGATAAAATGAAATCTCTCAGATAAAAAAGCTTTGTTAAAGAACATAAATCATTATCAATCAATATTTCGCCCTACAATGTGAAGATTTTTTTTCTCTTAATTGGAACTTTTTAATTCGACAATGGAACAAGTCAAAGTATTAGTGTATTTTTTTGTAACTCCTGCTAGTAATAATAATAATAATAAATTAAAAAATAAATTTGTTCCTCGTTCCATACCTCGGTAAAGAATCAAACCTAACTTGTCAGACTTCAGGAAAAACTTCCATATTTACTAATGTTTGATCATATTAATATTATTACGCATTCATAAGGCGGAATTTTCATAATTTTCATAAGGAATTTTTTATTTTCATAAGGAATTTATTTTCATAATTTTCATAAGGATTTTTTTATTTTCATAAGGAATTTTGATTAATGAATTTTTTTCATAAGGCGGAACAATACACTGATTATCCCTTAGATGTGCATTATTATTTACTCAGTACCTAATAAACCACGATGTTTATTGCTGCTATTGTTGACTTATTACTAAACTAATCGTGCTTTTTTTTTAATATGAAAAAGGCAAAAAAAAACACATAAAATTTGACCAGGTGGGAGATCGGTTAAGATTTGACCCATGGTTTATACAGCATTTTTGTAGCCCCTAAAGCATATAACAACCTACTTCATTTTTCATATTTTACAATTTTTGGTAGTATTCATACTACGGAACGATTAAATTTTAATTTAAATCAAGTTATAATTATTATTAACTACGGGAAACAGACAGAGAAAAATAGACTCCAGCGCGGGGATTTTTTTTTCACTCAGTCACCCTAAGTAAATTTCCAAATCAGGTTTTTTTCACTAACACTACTTTATCAGAGGTAACATCTGTTAGCAAATGATATGGCAAACAAATATTCAAGTTAATCTAAATGATTATTGTATATTAGTAATTTACCTGGAACTTGCCAGCATCAAGAGTAGCAGACATAATAACCAGTTTCAAATCGGACCGTTGTTTAATAACTTCTTTCAGGACGCCCATAAGAATGTCTGTAGCCAAAGTCCTTTCGTGAGCCTCGTCAAGCAATATAACCTGGTAACTTTCCAACATGGGGTCGGACATTCCTTCTCTTAGTAACATACCGTCTGTCATATATCTGTAACAAACAAAATATTATAATAACCTAGCCAGCTTTTCAAATCAAGGTTTTCTATTCACCTTAATAAAATTGATAATTAATCAAAAGTTTTTCCAGGCTAACTAAAGGTGCAACAGAAAGACCGAGGTGTGGAAATGAAGACGATCTCTACTCATTTATGATTACTAACACACGAAATGGAATATTAAAAATCTCACTAGGTATAGCTTCGGAAATGAAATACCTATAGACATTGCGGGAAAATCCTCGATGTGTGGGCAAAGCATGCCGATATTACGTTTACCAGAAGTCGCAACGAACCCAACATAATAATCAGTTACGGTAGTATAAATCACACTTGTATATCTAAGAGAAGACTTTGTACAACCTCGTTCAAAGATGGGGTTATGGCTCATGCATTCTCGCCGAAGGAAGGTGTTAAAATGGTAGAGATTCATGTCAACAACAAGTCACTACACCCTGAGCGTTTTGGTTGGTTCCTGACGCGTAGCCGAGGGAACCATGAAGTTTAATCCTGAGGCATAGCCGAGGGAGTTATTTATAGCGAGGGTACTATGACTTTTTGCTCCCGTGGTACGTACAAGATTTTTCCTCAAGAAGGGAGAAAATCAATACAAATAAAACCTAAGATTTTGATTTATCTATTTATTTAGGTATTAATAACTAAATTTACAAATGTTTATTCCTTTAATTTTAACAATGACTTTTAAAACCAATAAAAAAGTTTTATAACATCATATAGTAAAAAAAATAATGTAAATTAAATGTGCAATTCATCAATTACAACTATGTTTTCTTTGATTTCTATAATGACTTTCTATAACTATGTAACTATAATAATAATTCAAATGTTTATTAATATTAAAAAATGACTAACTGAATAATATTTAATTTATTTGTGTTTATCTCTAAAATACCAGAAATCAAAAACATAAATATAACCTGATTAGACGTAACCTCCCTCTTTTCTAAAAGTCTTGTTTAAACTCAGTTATGAAGTCATACGACATTTTAAAATTACGATAAAAATTATAGTATCACGGCAATCAAAAGTATGTCTTATTTAAACTCTCTAATATATTTTAAAAAAGCTGTTAACCAGTCGAGTCATTCAGTTAAAAAAAACTGCTACTACGTAGTTACAAAACAGGCAACACTGATTTTTAAAAGAATAATAAGTTGGCTCTACTGTTACTTTCCACCACGATTTTTACTTTCCGCCACGATTTTCACAACTAGGCTGTAATGGGATCATTTCCTCCCTATAAACTAGGGTGGAAACCTTATGTTTTCTCCCTTCTGGAGGAAATATATATTTAATTCTTTATTCTTTATTACCAAAAAAATCCTTACAAAAATTTAATTTAATTTAATTTTATTCGTTTATTTTAATTTAGTTATCAGTATAGACTTGACAAGATAATGTAATCTGTTACATGCTATCTTACTTCCTTTCACATATTTAACCACATCCGTCCCAAAACTATAACAATTAGTCGTAATCTTTCAGTGCTGCTTACTGATATTATTTCCCCCTTCTCCCGGAGTAAGGCAGCATAAATATACGATTTATCTCCATATCGCTTCATTCGCATTTTGCCTCTCAGTGAGCAAGCCACATTTTCTTCTCCCTCTATTAGTCAACTACCGATTGAGGTAATTATACATATAAAATATATATATAATTTTTTTTTTAGGGTCCATAGGCAAAACCAAGGACCCTTGTGTGCCTGTCCGTCCGTGTGCCTGTCCGTCCGTCCGGTCGCCTGCTATCACGGCTACACCTTTCGTCCTATCACTTTAAAATTTGGCATGTACGTGTCTTGTACCTACCCACATATTTTAAAATTATAGCGACATAAAATTTTATGTCCAGTAGGGAGAAAAAGTTATGATTTTGAATTAGTTTAGAGGGACTAAAACAGGTCTTTTCATCTCTGAACTCAAAAAGTAGGGAGAAAAAGTAAAAGTAGGGCGAAAAAGTAAAGTAGGGCAAAAAAGTAAAGATTGCAACTTAATTATTTTATAAATAGTAGAAAATGTATGGCTAATGTAATGAAGTTGTCGAAATCAGGTTGGTTGGCGGTACTGCGTTTTTTTGACCATGTTTATCATTATTTACAACATTATAACCTGCATCTAAATAACCTTCTATTTGAGTTTAATTCCAATTCTTATTTGATTTTAATATTGAATCTCTTATATCTGCTATTAAAAGTTCTAATAATTATTGTTATTTATTAAAATAATAAATAAAAACTGTGCAATGGACAAAAATGTGTATTTTCTTCCTACTGGAGATAAAATATTGTATGTACCTCGCGAGTAAAGTGCCATTATTCCCCTCGCGATAATTATCTCCCTCGGCTGCGCCTCGGGAGCTAATTTAAGTTATTCCCTCGGCTGCGCCTCGGGAATTAAATAGTCTAATTCCCTTGGCTTCGCCTCGGGATTTAGAAGCCATGGTTCCTTCGACTTCGCCTCAAGAACCAACTTTTTTCGCTCAGGGAATAATGGCTTACTTTACTCCCTAGGTGCATAAATAGCTATTTCAAAAAAATTGGGGTAAAAAAACTTAAGGGGTAAAATTTTTTTTTCGACACCATGAGGGGTATCATATGAAAGGGTACGTCGAGCTGATAACAAAAATATATAATTCTTTGGTTATAACTTTGATAGGGCGAGTGTAGGCAAGTTTGAAGTGGATGTGAAACGTGTCCCCCCCCCCCCCACTCTATCTCGCTTATGTGAAGTGCAAAAAATCTGAAAAAATTCCTGAACATTCTTTAACCAAAAGTAAAGATACCACTTTTTGGAAATTTCGAAAAAAATTCATTTTTTATTGACAAAATACGTTTTTTTTATAATTACGGTCATTTCTATGTATTTATATGGTTGTAGTCCGGATCAGTGGCAAAAAAAAAAATACTTTATCAGAGTGTGTTTTGAGAATATCAGAACCTTAGGATAGTTCAAAGTAAGCTTTTTAGCATTTTTAAAAAAAAAACACTGTTTATACACTTTACAGTTAAACACTATACAGTGTGGCCTACGGACCCTCGCTCTGTGCTGACTAGCACACACTTGACCTATTTATTTTTAATTCATTTTCATTTAATTTATTTTTTGTAATTACTTAATTTCAATTATTTATTTTATAGATGACTTCACTCGCCGACAAATTAAATCCTGCCAACTGTCAAAGATAGTCTAAAGTGACAGAGATTGAACAGCTTGAAACACTATAGAGTTATTGGATTTTCCAAAATAAATGGGAAGTACGAACCGACATTAGTGACGAAAATATTAAAAGACGGGGTGGGAAAAAAATGTCTTCCTGCCGTCTAGATTCGAGTCAACATTTACAGACAATGAATTTTTTATCATATAAAGGTGAGTTAAAAAAAAATATATAAATCAAAATCTTTAAATTATTATTTTTTTTTTTTATATATTTTTATTTATTTTATCTTTTTATTTTGTTGGCACAGGAAATATAGATTTGGTGTTCGAGGGAATAAAGAACAAAACACATCTAGTCCGATTCATCGATTTAATAAAAGAAAATAAGGAGAAGGATGAGGAAGAAAAACACAAGAAGGAGGAGGAGACAGAACAATGCAAGAAGGAGGAATAATCATTAATTATAATTTAAAAAGGAGTATATTATACTTAGGTGAATAAACATATTGTATAATATTTTTGTTCTTTTTTTTATCGCTTATCTATTTCCTTTACTATGACGCCGCTTATTTTGTTTTTTATCAACTTCCCTTGTTCCTTATCTTAGTTTGGAGTTTAGCAGACTGAATGAAAAAATATTTTACTATAAAAATACTATACACTGATATGAGCTTAAATATGCTGTACACATAGTGATTGTAAAATACCCAGGTATTTAAAACTGCAGGTAAATACCCAGGTATTTATGATAATTTTTAAGTTACAACAGCCACGAGTTTAATTTCAAACTTATTTATTGTAAATAAAATATATTATGAAAGTTCAAGTAGTTATTAAGTGATATAATGTCTTAATAATATTATTGAATGGATATTAATAAGTTAATAAGAATAATAGTCCAGGAGAAAGCATTGCAAAAAAGTGTCTGACTAACATCAAGCTAGAATTGTGTGTATAAGTAAATCGTCACCTCAATGCAAGAAGTAGATAACTTGAAAAATTTACCATTTTTGGATCATCATTATTTAGACCTAAATTTTACAGGGAATTCAATGCAAAAACTAGATAAATCTTATTCCTAACCTATCACTTTTTGAATGTCCAATTAAAATGTTGATGTAAAAAAACAAAAAAAAAAAAAACCAGAATCTAAACAACAATAAAAAATGTTTTAGGCCATTATCTCAAAACATGAAATTTCGAGTTATCTACTTCTTGCATTGAGGTGACGAAATGTTTTGGTGCCTTTTGAGAATACGTGATTGGCTAAGTTTGTCGGTAGGACATGTAGGCATTTGAAAAAAACTAACCGGTCGAGAGCGGCCATGTCCCACCCTTTATGGTGGAAAATGTGATTTTCATGATCCTGAGAGTATGAAATTAGTTAGTAGACTAAAAATTAAGTTGATGCTAGTTTGTCACGTAATAGGCTGGTTAATCAAATATTACTCCAAATCTAAGTGGTCACCTTTTAAGTGACAGACTATCATCAACTTGATTTTTGGTCTACTAACTAAGTTAGTACTCAGGATCACGAAAATCACATTGTCCACCAAAAAGGGGGTTGACTTGGCCGAACTCCACCATTTTTTTTTCTTTTTTTTCAAATGCCTATTGCCAAGCTATGTCCCGCAGACGAACTTAGCCGACCACACATTCTTAGAAGGCACCAAAACAATAACTTTTTTCCTCGACTTTACACAAAATTCTAGCTTGAAGTTTGTCAAACACATTTTTGCATGCTATCTCCTGGACTATAATAATAATAAACCTAAATAGAAACCTTCATACAGTGTAATTAAATCATGTAGTGTAGGACTTAGGCCGTTAGGCGTAGGCCTTAACTCTTTACACATGATATTTCAGGTTGTCAGATATGTATAGCAATACCCTTTACAGTATAATATACCTGTACAGTATTATACCCTACAGTATAAGAATTTAGTAACAAGAGTATAAAAATATACCAATTAATAATAATAGTTAAAAAAATAATGTGTTCATATTATTTACATATTTTAGTAAAATTTGAATTTATATTTATGCCTGCATAAAATAAGAATGTATAACCTAACTTTCAAAATAATAATCCTGTCCTTTTCCTTCAAAATGGTAAAAAAAAAAAGTTCAAACAGATCACCATCAACATGATTTCAATTTTGATAAAATGATGGCTTTAAGTTCATGAATACTCTGAACCCTACCCATTATCTAGGCACAAAGTATTAAATTGTTTAAAGTATAGTTTAAATCATACTAAATATAAAAGCTAAGAGTATTTTAATACTAGGCATCGTGTGGCTCTATCATTGAAGCGAGCGTATTGCAATGAAATATTGAATATTGAAATTTGTTAATCATGATGAATGCTACGGTTGAAGATAAGTGGAAGAGGGTAGTGTGGAGTAGAGTGGGGGTACTCGGTACAAAGCTTTACTTCCTAAACAAACCTACACGCAACAATCTTAACCCACTCGCAGTAGCTTTTAAACTATTATTATAAATGTATCACTTCATAACTCAAATACTACTGATTGTATCAAGTTTAAATTTTACATGCCTGTTTCAATTGTACTTTAGACAATGTATATGAAGTTTTATTAAAATCGTTACGTTAGAACGTAAGATATCGTTAAAAAGGGTGTTTTCTCTATTTTAAACGTTTAGGTCCGCTGTAATAGTTTTAGCGATCTTTATTAATTCATAGCAGTGTCGTTGTTAGTTTTACTAAAAAATGTTACTTGAAAAAAATGTTCGTCTCATCAAATTGGTGATAATAGAATTTTTTCCCGTCCTAAAATTCCAATTTTAAATTTGAAGCTCACGTTTACGCGAGCATTGCGCGCGAACTCTTGGACGGATCACGCTGTCCAACGAACTTAGCCTGAGTATTAATAAAAGGAACATGTATACCAAATTTCAGCTAAATCGGTCAACTTTTACTCAAGTTATCGTCGGACACGTAAACGTTACACACAGACAGACAGACAGACAAGATGCATATTTCGTTGAATGTAAGAAGCTCGCTTACGCTCGCTTCAACAACAAATACATTATTGTGGGAAAACACTCACTTAAGAATTGTTTTAGCAGAAGAGCAGTCTTCAAAACGGATAGAGTAACCAACTTCTTGACCGAGTCCAACATCCATTTCTTCAGATACTCTCTGAGCAACAGACATAGCGGCCACTCGCCTCGGTTGAGTACAAGCAACTCCTTTCTTTCCAACTAATAACGAGTACTCTACACACCTGCAATTACATACAAAAACAAGTTTGATAATTAGCAAAATGATATAATAGACAATCTTAGAACTTGTCCATTTTAAGCCACATTGCCCAATGAAAAGTATTAACTATTGAGTACGTGTGGATCTACTGTGGTTCCATGACATGCAAAGAGACTTCTGGTGGTTGGATCCTCTAGGGCAGAGGTTCTCAACCTCTTTCAACCCACGTACCCCTTTTTGTGTACCATTAACTGTATTTAACCCCTAACAACACCTTATATTTTTTTTTATAAATATTTGTTATATTAAATAAAGTGTTATTTAACTACTGCTAATATTGCTACATTATAGAAACAACTATGAATAGGTAATTTTCATTCCAAAAAAGACTTTTTAATTAACATTTTATTAAGTTTTTATTTATTAGACTAAAAAGTAAAGAAATTCTCATGAAACATTAGTGGCATCACTGAGCTTGTTTTTGTTTTGTGTTTGATCAATGTTTGGCTCCAGCTTGGTCAAATACAGCCGTAAATCATCCTTAACATTAACGTTTGTTTCTATATTTGTTCTTCAGGTAAGTTAAACTTGAAAACCCTTTTCCACACAAGTATGTTGTCATAAACCCCAGCAGGTACTTCACAGCAATGTCTGATAGTTCCTTATGTTCTTTTCCAACACTGATCCAAAAGTTAATTTACAAAGTATTGCAATACTTCTGTTTTGATGTTGGATCACACAATATTTCGTTATCCATGCACAAAGTACTCACTGACTATTGTTCCAGTCTAACTCCAGCCACAATAACAGTAGTAATAAGCGCTGTGTCCTTGCAGCTTTTCCTTATGAAAAAATCGGTCCGAGACAACTCAGACAAACTTTCTCATATACGAGTTCATATTTATTTAGCCCAGTGTTTTCCATTTATTAGTTTTCAAATGTACATTTAAATATTATTGAACTTTTCATCAAAATTTATTATAAAAATAACTTATCCTGGGTGGGGAATCGAACCCGGGCTCTCTCCATCCACGTTTTAAGCTAATTTCTCAGGAACTAGATTTTTCCCGGGAAAACGGCTTATATCGTTGGATTCGTATTCAAATGGACTACATTTTAGAATTTTTTAATCAAAATCGTCGGAATCGTTTTTGAGAAATAATTTTTTTTTATGTTTATTTAGTTTTTGGGGGGTAGCGCCCCCAAATTTAGAGCTAAAATTCATTTCTCGATTTCGCCTCGGGGTATGATTTTTCTGTACATGTATGCCAAATTTCGTCAAAATCGGCCCAGTAGTTTTGGCTCCAGGCGTCAGCACAGACGACAGACAGACATTTTTTAAAAACCACTTTTTTGGACTATGGGACCTCAAAACGTGTAAATCCATCAAAATCTCAAAATCGAATTTTCACGCCATCACAATACTTTCTCTTTATATGAGAAAGTAAAAAACTGTTGTTACAATTAAATTCTAGCAAACTAGCAAATGTACCAATATAATTTTTTGGGATTTTTGCTAGTTAACCTCGTACCCCTTACAGATTTTCATGTACCCCCAAGGGGTACGCGTACCACAGGTTGAGAACCCCTGCTATGGGGACACCCTTCTGGCACTGAACCACTTTTTTCCTCAGCCAGAACCCTCTTACAAGGGGTTAGCGTTAGTATCCACAGAGGATCTCAACAACAAAAGGATTCTCTTATAAATCGTGTAATCTCATGGTATTAGTAAAACCCATCACAAAGGTACGTTCCTGAATTGGAAGGCGTGCTGAATGGGTTAAATAACAATTATTTACAAGACAACAAAAAAATGTAATTAAAAAAAATATTACCATTGTGGAATCTGAGTTGTTTTACCAGAACCAGTTTCACCGACGAGTACGATACATTGGTTGGTTTTTAACAATCTCATGAATTCTTCTTTATATTCAAACACGGGAAGTTGAATCCTCTTTCTGTACAGCTCATAATATCTAAAATCATTAGAACAACAAAATTAAATCATATGCTTGTTAACACAAATAATATATAACAATAATGATGTCTCAATGAAAGATCTGGAGCTGTAATATGCAATGAGTAATAGATAATAACTATTTGTTTTCAACTTCTTTTTGAGTGAATCGTAAAATGTAATAAGTTTTTTTAAACACTAGGTTGAATGCTACAAGGAACAATCTCTAATTTACTAGGTTGTTGTCATCTGGCTATATTTGGACCAAACTCCTAGTCATATTCATGCCTAAAACATGAATCGGCCTCGGGATTTAGGGACCATGGTTCCTTCGGCTTCGCCTCAAGAACCAACTTTTTCGCTCAGGGAATAATGGCTTACTTTACTCCCTAAGTGCATAAATAACAATTCCTCCATTATTTGGTGTTGTCGAATCTTATCTTTTTTTAATAACAATTGTATACAAATTTAGCATACCTCAACTACTTTCCTGACTTTAATAATTAATTTTAACAAAAAATAACATTTTAACAATAAAAATAACAAATTAAAACAAATAAACGGATTTTAAAATATGAAAATTGTGGTAACTGTGGTCTAACCAAGTTAAAAACCATCTTATTTATTGACACCACAGTTACCACAATTTTCATATTTTTTTTAAAAATGTTTTTGTTACTTTTAATTTGTTATTTAATTGTTAAAATGTTATTTTTGAGTCTGTTTTGAGAGTTTGAAAAATTAGAGTCAGGAAAGTATTTGAGATATGTTAAATTTGTAAACAATTGTTAATAAAAAAAAAAAAGATTCGGCGACACCAAATAATGAAGGAAAATATATAATATGTCTACATGTTAAGATATGTTTAAATTCTTCTTAGGAATTATAATATGTAATCATTTATTAAACCTAAATTATAACATTTGAAATATATAAATAAAACCCACTCAACTTTACAACCCACTCAAAAATAAGATACTAAATAAGAGGGACAAATTCTCAATTACATATATTTTTTTTTTAATCAAATGACGTTGTTAAAAATAAACACCTTCTTTACTTTGTATCACTTATATTGTTTTTTTTTTATGGATTTCTTTAGGTGTTGAATAATCATAATCAAAACATGTTGATTTTCATTTATTATGACATATAAATGAAAATCAACATGTTTTGATTATGTTTATTCAACACCTAAAGAAATCCATCAAAAAACAAATATAAGTGATATTTTTTTTAAGTAAAAAGCAAAAAGTGGCAATAATTATAAATCAAATAATTATAAATCTACACTTATGACCAATATACAAGTAGATAAAAAAAGTCTTTAAATAATTTAGTATTGCACACAATAAAAGTTTTTAACATTTTTGTAAAATAAAAAAGTTTCTTAACAAGACAATTGTTTAAAAAATGAAACCTCCGGAATAAAAATAATAATACCTACACAGAATAGAAACACTTGATAGTTGAAAGAGAAGAGATAACAAGAGAACTATGATTGGGTTGTGAGTCATTTCCTACATCCTATTCAAAATCGACTAAAATAGAAAATATCAACAACCCCATCAGCAGAAATTGTTATAATATGTAATTAAGAAAAAAGTGTTCAGCTGAACTTAAAGCTGTTTACTAGTAGGTTCACGTTTCAAAGAATTAACATGGTCTACTTGATAAGAGCAGAAAGTATTTAAAAATCTAGATATATTACAATCAGAACTTCAAATGTAAATAATACAAATAATTAGTTGTTTTGACTGAGATTTTGTGGTACCACTTCATAATTATGACTAGAGAGGTTGGTAGAAAGTTACACAACAATATTGTCACCACAATTTTTATTACACATAAACTCACAAACGCGTTTCGACAAATAACATCATCTTCAGTGTGTGTTAACTTAGTAAGGGTTAATTCTGTACTAAGCTAACTATTTTACAAACATGTATTATAAACTAACAGTACAAGGTGGGGGTGGACTAGGGTCATGTGGGTAGGGGGATTACTACGAAAGGAACGAGGTAAGGGATATGGAGTTGAGATCTAAGTCGGAAAAACAATTAAAGGTAAAAGGTTCAGGTAACATTTGGTTTTTCAACTGCTATAATAATACTTTCTTATATGCTATGACTAAAACATCTTACAACTACTACATTATTTAAAAAAATATATTTTTTATAGGTTTTACAAGAGCAGAGTTGTTAAGATTTGATTTTTCATTAAAACATGCTATACTTGTGTCTTGGATAGCTCTTTGAATTTCTAAGTTTTCTAAGAGGTCCAATTTCTTATTTTTTTGGCACGAGTGAAGAAGTTCATAATTATTAACATCAAATATATGATCGGTTTCTAGAACATGGTTGGCAAAACTAGATACGTTAACATGTTTTTGGTGTCTGTCATTTGATATTTTCTGCCATGATTTATAGTGCTCTGCAATGAGTGTATATATGTGTAATCTTAACAACTCTGCTCTTGTAAAACCTATAAAAAATATATTTTTTTAAATAATGTAGTAGTTGTTAGATATTTTAGTCATAGCATATAAGAAAGTATTATTTTAGCAGTTGAAAAACCAAATGTTACCTGAACCTTTTACCTTTAATTGTTTTTCCGACTTAGATCTCAACTCCATATCCCTTACCTCGTTCCTTTCGTAGTAATCCCCCTACCCACATGACCCTAGTCCATCCCCACCTTGTACTGTTAGTTTATAATACATGTTTGTAAAATAGTTAGCTTAGTACAGAATTAACCCTTACTAAGTTAACACACACTGAAGATGATGTTATTTGTCGAAACGCGTTTGTGAGTTTATGTGTAATAAAAATTGTGGTGACAATATTGTTGTGTAACTTTCTACCAACCTCTCTAGTCATAATTGTAAATAATACCTCAGGTAACTATTCTAATTAAATAAACTAAGATTGTGGTCTATAAAAATGGTTTCACATTATTTTGAGGCAATTTCAAGACAAAACCTTGGGCAAATAGATATAATTTAATTGAAAATATTGATTTTTGCTTTAAGTTGGTAGATTAGCACATTGTTGATCCAATTTTTTAAGTGTTTAAAATCTCATTTTAGTAATAATTGGGTAATATTTGTGGTACCATTGTACAGCAATACAAATAAATTGGTACGTTTACCCAGTAATTATTATAGAGGCATAAAAAATTGTATAAAATTGGATAAAATTTGAGTAGAGTTAAGAAATCCACTAGAATTGTTTCTTTTATTTTGCAAATATATATTACACGTATGTAGCTTTAACTAAGAGTATAGTTAAACAAAAAGTTTATGAAGAAATATTTAATAAAAAATACATTATAATTTTTTCTTAAATATATACATTTGTTTATTTTACCTAGGTGTATACGGGAGCTTTGTGAACATGTTTAAAGGTGTGCCAGCTTTAACTTCATTAAGTGGAACAACATGGCTTCCAGGAACTCCAGCACTTCCTGAAGCAGCTGCGGCAGCACTACAAATAAAAAAAAAATACAATCAATTTTAATAAATTAAATAAGCAACATTAAACATTGATTATTTGTTAAGTACATTTATTATTAAATGATTCTTTAAGTAAAATCCAAGCCTCCTCTAGATTCACATCTTTTACGGCCGAAATAAGCAAGTTTTTCGTACAACAGCCCACAGAAAACTGTGTCTTCTGAGACGAATTAATACAAACAAAAATTTAACAAACCTACTAATAATTTATTTATTTATTCAACTGCAAAACATTTTATATTCATATGTATCACCAGACTGCAATTATATGTGTACTAAGTTTAAATCAAATTATAATTATCATTAACTACGGGAGACATACAGAGAAAAATAGACCCCAACAGCGGGACTTGAACCACGGGCCTCCTATATATCTGTTACAGGCGCTCTTGCCAAGTGAGCTATACTGGAGAATGATTTTTCTCTGTCATTACCAATACCAAGTCCCGAATCCAAGCTTTCAATCTTATCTACAAATCTAGCAAACCAAATATTCACGGCAATAGAATTAGACCGAGAATTAACGCTTATAATTATTAAGTACTTAATTAGTACCTGTACCTAGTACAATCAATTAGAAATTCAAATTTTTTAAGTTTTAGGTAGTATTCATACTATGGAAAGATTAAATTTTACTTTAAATCAAATTATAATTATCAGAGAAAAACACAGATACAGACAGAGAGAAAACAGACCCAGACAGAGAAAAATAGACCCCAGCACCGGGACCTGCTGGGGTCTATTTTTCTCTGTATGACTCCCGTAGTTAATGATGATTATAATTTGATTTAAAGTAAAATTAAATCTTTCCGCAGTATGAATACTACCTAAAACATAAAAATTTGAATTTGTACTAAGGTAAGCCTGAATAGTATATTATGTTACTAGGCTGTGAAGTGAGTTTTTTCTTTACCGCGGCAATTACAGACAGTAAATATTGCCAAGGTAAAGAAAAAACACTTCACAGTCGGGTAGCATATGCTATTTTTTCCAAGGTAGCAGACAATGAAAAAACATTAAATATTAATCACTAATTAATATATAATAATAACAAATATTAGTACATACTTAAGACTTAAAAAAAAGAAACCTTAAAAAGAGGTTACACTATAAGAAAAGATAAATAAAACACATTGACATCTAGCGGATTTTAATCGTACTAGAAGCATTTCTACAAAGACTGCAGCGGTACTAACGGAAGTTTTGACAACTACCCACTGGAAAATAAAAATCTTTTAGTTCCTAGGACGTAAAAGATTTTTTAAGTCCACGTAATGAAAAAATGGATTTTAGCTATGTTTTTTAGGCTCTACAAGTTACTATTTCACAGCCTACCATGGAAAAAATAATTTTATTAAAATTATGGTGACGATAAGTTTTGTAGAAAGATAATAATACCGTAATGCATCGAGTAAAAGATGCCCTCGAAAATAAAATGCATCCCGATTTATGAACCAAAAATTTGGGAAAAAAATATGAATGGATCGAATATAAGACTGTTTCAAAATGTTCCGTTCTCTTTTTTAACAACTTGTCCAGACGTCAAATTTAGGCAGTCTACCATGGGTATAGTTGGCATATTAAATTGTTATTTAGATGTAAGACAGACGCCATTCTGGCATTTTTTTACGCTTGTTATCATTAGACAAACTTTAAAAAATTTAGGTTTCTGAGATGAAGAAATTAGGATGGATATAATAATTATCTGTAATATATTTTCTTAATTTAGGTAAATCAGGAAATCTTGGAATGTAATGAGAAGGAAGGTTACAAGGATTTTCATCCTGGGGTCATGAAACTTTGTTAGTTTACAATATTTTCTTAACTTGTATTTTCTTTGATAATACAAGGTGAAACTTTGCCTTCAAATTTGTTCTTATTTATCTTTGGTAAATCTGCAGTTATCAGGCCACCTTAGGAAAAGAGGTTAGAATTATATTTAGAAATTTTATTTAAATATTTATATTTAGAAATTTAGACAAAGGAATATCACCTCAAAAATGTATTAATTTTATAGATATTGTGACGTAGAATATTTTAAAGACAACCACTTGTTGGGTATAAAGGAATTAAACAAAACAATTAAATGACACATTTAAAAGAAATATATTTTTATAATATGATATTGGTACATAACCTTAATATTAAATTGAATTCGGACGACGACATGATATCACCTCGAAGGCTTGATAGAGAGAAAGAGTGTGTGTGTCTTAGGTAAGGAAACCCCCACTCCTTATATCCCTACTCTTTACATCTAAACACTTGACAATATAAGCTTTCAAATGTATAAATCTTAAAAATAAACTGTTTTTACTTTTCCTCACTACCTATAGTAGGAAAAGTACTGTTTTCACCAAACATTTTTTTTTATGAGATTTAAACGGAATTATCAGTTTTGGGTGTTTTAAGACCTCCTGAGTGGTTTTCAGCATGACGTCTGTATGTATGTATGTGTGTGTGTTATCATCGTAGCGCCCAAGGTATTTAACCTCGAGAGATGAAACTTGGCAGAAAAATCAGTCCTAACGTGTAGTTGTGCCGCACCGGAAAATCAAAATTTTCCGCCATCTTGAACCCAGTTTGTTGTGTCAGCAAACATTTTAAAAAATCGTAATAAAATGGTCCTGATCGAGTTGAAATTTGGCACGAATATACCTCTCTGTATGACAAACAAGCCTACCAAATTTCATTTTGATATTGGCCGCCATTTTGAAGTTATCAATTTTTTGATTTTTTAAACTTTGACGGATAATAATACTGAAAAAATAAATAGGTTTTTGACGTATAGCATATCGTTGGAACCAGAAAAAATTAAGGAGCAAATATAAAAAACCCGGATGAAATTCCATTTTCCCGTTTTAAAGTTATAAGCGAATATAATTATTTATTAGTGCAATAATTTTGATGACGTCAAACTTTGTTTACATCTGTCAAAATACCGCCAATCTTCAACTAATTAAATAAAATATAGGTATTAAAAATAAGGTTTTTTTGAAGAATGATAATAAATCAGTTTGTTCACTTTAGTGGCCTCTGAAGTGAGGAAAAGTTCCGAGGTAACAGGTACCCGATTTATTTTAGTATATTATTACCCTCTATATATGCTTGTAAATGGCGAAATGTTCAACATGTTTAAACTTTAATAATTAAACGAAAATATATCGTACCTAAAAGACCAAGTTAAGGAGAAATCCTCAGTTTACAAATAAACTGTTTTGACAAAGGGATATAATCTCTTAAGTGTATAAATCAAGCGAAATTGAGCTGCCAAGCAATTCTCGACTGTATCATCCACTACGGATTAGCCTTATCTTTATCCCTGTCCAAGTATCCATTATACTTATCATTAATTCCTGGTAAGTCATGGAAAGAGATTATTTAATTAACCCCAGAACACTACCTATGCGTCAAAGTGACGTATTGAATTGATAAAAAATGGCTGCCAGTCGCCCCCACTACGTCCAATGGTTCCCAACGTCCCTGTATGCCTACCCTGTTTAATATTTTTTATCATAATAATTTTTTTTAACGCTTAGTTGTAAGAAATTTGACTGAAACAGACGAAAACATTACTGTGAATAGATGTTACCTGATGGAATATTGTGTTCCTCTTCTTATTAATACAGAAATGTGTACCTACTTCTTTTTAAAGAAATATTCATGAATCACCGGTAAATCTGCACTATTTGGCCCACTAACTTCTAATAGTCCGATTTACTTGCAATTTTTTTTTTTTAAACTGTTCCTTTTTACATATTAAAAACGATTCCGGTTGTACCATCTCGGTAAATTCAATAGTTTTTTTTGTAAAAATAATACGTAAAAGTGAAGTGTTCAGTGCTGTTAACAGAAACAGAGTGTTTTTAACGGCCGCTCCACACCGCTTTGTGGTGCTCCGCTCATTTTCTGAAGAAAAACAACCCTGCTGCATATAGACCAGGTAGATGTCCGAATCGAAGTACAAAATTCGCTAAATTATCACTTTAACTTCAGCCAAAAAAATACGTAAAATGTCACTTCCTAAGATAAAAAAAGGGAAGGTTATGGTTAATTTAGGTTGAGATTTGTACTTTTCGCCATAACCTTCCTCATTTCCCTAAGAAAGTGACACTTTTACGTATTTTTTTACAAAAAAAAACTATTGAATTTACCGAGATGGTACAACAGGAATTGTTTTTAATATGTAAAAAGAAACAGTTTAAAAAAAATTGCAAGTAAATCGGACAATTAGAAGTTAGTGGGCCAAATAGTGCAGATTTACCAAAAGTTTTAAAAAATAAAAAGGTTATACGAAATCAGGTTATGAATAAATAATGACAACTTTATTGTTGGAGGAATGTTTATTCAGTAGCATCAATATATTAAAAAAAAACGAAAATACTTCAGAGCGGATTATAAAAATATCTTACATGAATAAATCAATTTTCAAGGTTCACCGGCCTTTACTAAATGATAATTTCCTTTAACAACATTGATTCAAGATAGTTGATTTGCTGGACCTTCAATATAAATAAAGCCTTTCATAGGAACGTGAAATATCACGTGTGCGTAATCTAAAGCTAAACCACGCACATTTCCTTTGGATCAATGAAAAATGTCTATCTTAAGTACTAAGCTCATTATTAATAATGTAATGAGTTCATTGGCAATCGAATATTATGGATATATTGCAATTTTTTGATTACACGAAATAAGTAACGATTAATTCCGTTAACAAGAATCAAAAGATGAAGCAAATACATGTTAATTAAGATATATAACGTAACATTTTGATCGAGAAGGAGGTCTCAATAACCCAAATGAGGTTTACTCCACGCGTTTGTTGTATATCCTGTGTTTCTTGCAAAGTTGAACGAAAAAGGTGATATCTTATCAACAGAGTAATAAAATGTTGAAGAAAAATAAACGCAAGGCGACATTAAACGTATTGTATTAAAACAACAATAAGAAAACATGAAAGATTATAATAAATAAACCGCGTCAATCTATCACGGCATTTGAACTTACCTTTTCTTTTTAGTGATGTACGGGTCGATATATTCTATTCTTCTTTTAGACATTTTAAAACGATATAATAGTACTAAGCAAACAAAACAACAGAATCACAATAAATAAAATAAATTAAATAACTTTAGCGGCCATTAATTGACAGAACAAGAATGAATTTTAAGAAAAAAAATGGCGACCGGTCAAAAATTTGGGGAAACTAATATCAGGTATACCAATCGTTACAAAAGTCCCTAGATTTTTATTTTAAAGTTTATAAGAAACAAAGTTATTAGTTAAGTTTATTTTAAGTTAAAAATAAGTTTCTTTGAAATTTGTTGTATTCAATAAAATAATCAAATATTAAATTTTAGTATAATAAAAATATATTCATGTGATTATTTTTTAAATTTGCCCCCCCCCCCCCCAAACCCCCTTAACTCAATCTAACTATCCTTCAACTTTCAAATCAAGTTGAATTATAACTATTCTTTTAGCAATTATAATAAAATTATTATGTTAAAATTAATTTCTATAATATATAAAATCCAAGATTCTACATAATCAAGGTCTTTTGAGTTGCATATTAAACAGTGTTTACCTTCCCTCTCCTTGTCTCACTCTCCCATCTTTAAGAGAACAATAGGGTTATTAGTTGAGTGGTTCATCCCTGAGCTCCGGATCATCCTACTCTGCCCTTACACATTTCCAAATAAGGTGAGCAAAGAAAAATTAAAACAAAATAAAAGCAACAATGGAGACTGAACTAAATATAGAATCACTATCAATACTATAAACACTACTCATCGTTCCATTTTTAGCCCTTTCAAATTAGTACTAAGTAAAAAATAAATATATAAAATAATTTAAAATAACACTTGAAAAAAATAATCTAATATTGTGTGGCTATAATAATAGCTTTATTGACACTTTGTTTTGAAGCACAAGCCTCCCTTATCAGGGGTTAACAGTTTAATGTAATTTACACTCAAACGCAAAGACATTGCCTTCTTCCACGCTTGCCTTTCCATGGCTGTTCTGTGCCATAATCCTCCCATTCTTTCCACCAACTCATCTCACCATATTCTAGCCGGTTTCTCTAACAGCCATACGGAATCCACTCTGTTACCATCCTTGCCCACCTGTCTGTCTTCATTCTATACACATGCCCAGCCCATTTCCATTTATGTCCGCCACACAATAATAATATTATGGCTATACATTGTGTGGCTATACCTAAAATCTCTAATGTTAGATGATATTTAATCAATTAATACTATTCAGAAATAATAGATGTAGATCAAAGCACATTCATTGCTACAATGCGAGTAATTAATAATTTTTATTACATTTTTTAATAATGTTTATATCATTGTTCATTCTCTTTGATACATCAATTATATGATTTGTATAGTATTTATGATAAATCTATTGTATTTTACCACATATATATATATATATATCGCACTCAAAATAGTAAGCAAAACCGCAGATTCCTGCACTTACTACTTAACCGCACTCGTTTTTCTTTACCGCACTCGTTTTACTTTACCGCACTCCAGTGTTCCAACTTACAAGCATAAAGAACTTAAATCTAAACAAAGATTAAATAATCCAAATAATAATAATAATAACAATGACAACTAATGATTTTTTTTTAACTACCTGCATGATTTAAACACTATATATCAAATATAAAAATGTTAAAATATAAACAAAAGTAAAGATAGACAATCTAAAAAAAAGAATCAAATGTGATGAGTAAGTGTTATGATGAAAAATAATAACAGCGCTTGGTCTGGTTTGCTGAATCAGGCAAAAAAAAAAGGCAACACTGGCTATAAACAAAACAGCTGGATTAGTTAATATTGTAAAACCTTTTATCTACGACTGTTACAAAATATAGACATTGTATCTCTGTTTAGATGTGTAGAAAGTGATTCTTTACGTACTTGTTTTCATTGAACATGCGCATCTCATAATTCTGAAGAATTCCTCTTTTTTACCACGCTAGCGCGGTAAAGAAGAGGAATTCTTCAGCTTAACACACGATCAGCGAGTTTGTTTACATTTAACAAAACTAATTCGCTGTTTGTTTAATAAAAGCAACTGTTTATATAGAGTTTTTTGTGAAAATCAATGAGAGATTTAAGTGATTATGACGAATATGAGGAGAATAATACGCCTCCCGAAATAATTAATTCGGCACAAAATACGACTAATGAATTAATGTCATCTTTATCAAAAGAAATACGAACTTACATACAGGAAGTTTATTACTTTTCTTCTGTATTTATTATTAATATTTAACAATCGTAGATAAAGTACGGTACGCAACTCGTGCGAAAACGGCATTTTCCATTGCTCGTGTGGTTTTACTACCCTCGCTATCGCTTGGGTGTAAACTCCACACTCGCATGCAAAATGCTATTTTCCACACTCGAGGTGTAATGTACTATTTGAGTTGATAAAAACTCTATTATTTTATATTTTATTTACAGATTAAAAACTAACTGTAGGAAGAATTTATTGAGCAATTTGAGCTTAAAGTGTCTTTGCTGCACTCGAGAAACCTTTCCGCCCTCACCTGCGGCTCGTGTGTAAATATTTCTCTCGAGTGCAGCAAAGTGCCACTTTGCGCACTAATTGCACAAATAACTATTTTCTTTAAAACATTGAGATTAACACCTTTCTTATTTAATTAATTAATTTTGAATTAATTTTGTTGATGGATAGTCTCATAGTTTATTTTCACAAAATTAGTCAGTCTCAATTATAATTTTCAAATTTTTAATTTTTTCTGTATATTTTTATTATTTTATTTTTAAATTCAGGTACCATATTAATTTATTTTGTATTATATGTATAAATTTCACTAAAATTTGAGTGAAAGTGGCGCTCTTTTCAGGACACTATGGGCACAGAATTGAAGTATAATAGCGTACGACGTCTAACAGTGAATGATTCTCTTGATACAAGCAAGAAATGTAGCTAGAAAAATCCCCATCTTCCAATCACACCCACATCTATTTCAATTTCACAGTTATATTTCAAATTTAGGCCTCACTGGACCGCACATTCCCGAGGGTTAACTCTACTCTATGTTAACATCCATGAAACATGCCTCCCTCCAAATGATTCAGAACATCACTATATATGTCCTAAGTTTTGACTTAATTTCCCAATATAGAAAAGAGTTGTGAGTACACTAACCACTTGGCTATGCCAATCCACTCCATAAAATCAAGTGAAAAAAAGTCCTTCGGAGCATAAGTTCGAAGTATGAAGTAAGAAGAAACATCTTCTCAGATCATACCTTGCTTATCAATACGAACCAATAACCACATAAAAACCCTCCTCATTTAGATGTTAAAATTTCTATAACACCTTCCACCTTAGGGCATACAAAAACAATCGATAATTTAGAATTCCACTAGATTTTATTATTATAAATAAATTTAATTCATTTTATAAATATTCAGTGAATTTAAATAGAAAATAATGAATTTACAAGTCAAATTAATCTTTCAAATGAATGTTACATTAAGTGAAAATTTACAGACAACCATTTTCTGAAGAGGAGACAAATTTTAATATACAATTTAAGTGTACAAATCGATTTATAGATTAAAAATTGAAGGTAACACAAAAAAAGATAGATGAAAAACCTAAAAATATGAATGGAAACAATCTGATGTTATTTGTGTGGATTAAAAAGATTTAACAATTAAGATCAATTTATTTAGCTCATAATCACAAGACTTTATCATAAGTGTGCACAATTAGCATGCATTTTTAAATACCTTTCGGGCTAGTGAAATAGCCCGAGATTGACAACAAAAGATAGTTGATACTAAAATTATTTTTCATTTTTCTCTGGCAAACAAAATTGTATCAAGTTCCTTTTATTTTTGACTGATTGTAAAGGATGTTTGATAAGTTAAATTAATTTAAATATTTCCCATCACTTTGAAAAATTAATTTAATGGGTCGAATGCAATGTACAATCTTATAACAAAAAAACAAGACAACAAGAAAGAAGTTAAATTTCTTCAACAATTTTAAACATAATACGGAGGTTTTCTCAAATTGATGCCATGCTCGGCAAGCGCAGGAGTCAAATTTTCAAAAGATAATGTGTAAGAACGATCTTTGGCTTTATTTTTAGAAGATTGATTTGAACCTTGAACTTTGCAATATTGAAGAGCATCGTTTGAAATTTCAGACAAGAATTTCTGAGCTGCTAAAGAAACTAGTCGAACCCTGGAAAAAAATAACAATAGTATTAATTTCACACATTTATAATATAAGTAAACGGCAATATAAAAATTATATTATTGAAGACTATGGAAGAAAGACAAATAACCATGACTCTGGAAATTAAATCTTAGATTTATTATTACCTATATGACAAACCAAGTGAGGCGCGCTTCTCGTAAGTATGTGGCGTGATAATCGCCGGTTTCTGTACATTAAAGTTAAAATTATTAAGTGTAATATAATTGCACTGATTTTAATAGTAATATTCTTTTTCTACTCTTCAAGACCTTTAAATTGATGTATAACACGTCATAGTTACTAAAAACTTGTTTTAGTCGCCTGCCATCTTAAAAATATTATGTATGAAATTTTAATAGTTGCATATTCTTTTTCTACACTTCAAGACCTTTAAATTGATATATAACATGTCATGGTGACTAAAAACTTTTTTTTAGTCGCCCGCCTTATTGGCCGCCATCTTGAAAATACTAAGTGTGAAAAATCCAAAATGTGTCCAGTCGCCTCAAATGCCGAGATGCAACTGTGTACCGAATTTCATGTTCCTAGCTATAGTAGTTTATGAATTGAAACAAGCCGTTATTTCTTTTTGTACTTCGTACAGAAACCTAAAAGTGTGAACTTATGTGTGTGTTTGTGCTACTTATACCTAAAATGAATTATGAGAAATCTACAGCGGTATTTTGTTCTGGTTAGTGTCATGGCAGCATCAAATATAATAATAATTTATTGATGCTTAGGAGGGGTCCTATGGAAGGTAGCGGTTGACCAGGTTATAAATATTAACTGGTTTGTAAGTAAAGCTACTGCAATTGCTAATGTTAAACATTTTTATTATTTTTATAGTTACTAGCTTCTGATTAGTAGTAAAAAAAATATAAACAGAAATAAAAAAACAAGATACATAATTTCAAGATAAAAAGAACTTTTTATATACTACGTTTTTAAATTTTCTGTTGAATCGTATGTAATGTTGATAATATAGTTGTTATTGTTATATAATATATAATGATAGTGAAAAAAAAAAATAGTTCCAAATTTATTTACTTCACATAAATGACAACCATCTAGAGAGCTGATCTTAAACCTATAAAAGGACAAATCTTTGTGAAGAATCTTATACCATCAACTGAATAAACGTGTATTTGATTAATCCTTAATAAAATAAAATATGAAACTTATGACATGATTGTCAACCTATTTGTCAATATACATCAATATCTCCCCCCCCCCCCCCCCCCCCCCCCTATAACTAGTCTCCCGTATCTGTTCCGCATGTCTTCTCCATACTTTTCCACTGTCCATTTTTAAAATGTATTGGACATTTCCTTCTTTTCCAATGATATGTCCAAAATGCCATTTCTTTCCCTCTACGACTGCATAATTTCTTGCTTGCACCCTTTGTCCAATTTCAAATGTCGCTCTCTTACATCTCTTTTGGTTTTCCGGTATGATAGTCCCGCCTCCACTATGTCTGTTCTCTTGCTTCATTATTCCCAATCTTGTTCTGACTTCTCTACCCAGCATAATTTCGTACGGTGATTTTCCTTGCACTGAGCTACTTCTCAACTGCATTAGTAACCGGACTAATTTTTCGTCCTTTTCTCCCGGTTCTGTTCTCATTGCTCTTATGTGCTTTTTAATAGTTTGCACCATTCTTTCAGCTAATCCGTTGAACTTAGGATGAAATGGAGCAATTGTCTTATGACATATTCCCCAAACTTTCATAAATTCCTCAAACGATTCTGCCTAAAACTGCGGTCCGTTGTCCGACACCACTGTTTTTGGTAGTCCGAATTGTGCAAATACTTTTAACAGTTGTCGTTGGCACCATAGCACAGTTGTTATTTTAGTAGGGATTACCTCCATCCATTTTGAGTGCGCATCTAATACTATAAAGTAATAGTCTCCTGCTGTTATCTCCATAAAATCGATATGTACTCTTTGCCATGGTCCCTCTGGTTCTGCCCACGGCTGGTTTTGCAGTTTATTTGGGTTATTTTGTTTCTGGCAACAAGCTTCACATCCCTTAGCCAGTTCTTCGATATCATGGTCTATGTTTTTCCAGTAACAACAGTTTCGAGCCAGCCGTTTCATTTTCACAATGCCCAAGTGTCCTATGTACAGTTCTTTTAAAACTTCTTTCCGTAAGCTCCTGGGTACTACTACATTACTCCCTTTCAAAATACAACCATCTTGCAAAGTGTAATCTTACTAGGCTGTGAAGTGAGTTTTTTCTTTACCGCGGCAATTACATTTACTGTCGAGCGGAGAGCGAGACAGTAAATATTGCCAAGGTAGATATTGCCAAGGGATATTAAAAAGCATATTGTAATATCTCCCTTTAATCTAGTCGGATAATCCTGTCCTTCATCAGTAATTATGAGTTATGACTTTTGACAGCGTGGGAAAACAAAAAAAAAGGCCTAGTGGATTTATTTTTTTCCTCATTTAGGTTGGCCAATCTGAGTGTGAAAAGTCACAACTCAATAAATTTTATTTATTTCGAAAATAGATAGTGCTTAAACTCAAGGACCAAGAATTTGATAAAAGCAAACATTTTAGTAATGTTTAAAAGGCGTAAGTTATGAAGGGATTACCTATTGCAATTAAAACTGAAATGGATTCATAACCCGAGAGATTTAAAAGATCGAAATCTTGATTAAGACCTAAGACAATAAATAAGGAAGCCACAAATTGGTATAATTATCTTTTACAGATGTCATATCAATGGACAAATGAAAAAAAAAAAAAAATTTTTTTTCATTGGATGGAAAAAAATGATCTACGATCATTCTTCAATTTGCTCTATTTGCTATAGAGAAACAGGGAGTGCACACCGAAGCAGTATGTAAATGTCACAAGAATATATTTCAATGATAACAACAATAACTACATAGATTTGGAATTGACAAAACAATTCAAGTTAATTGGAGAGAAGGACTATAGTTTTGATAAATTGAAGAGATATCGCATAAATCAGTTCTGCAAGACGTAGCGCCAGATACATAGATAAACATCAGCCTCTTATTGTTTATTCAACGTTCGGATTCAAGCCTTCAACAACTATACTTTACTTATGCCTAGCAATAGACATTTTTAAATATTCAAAAAACAAAACTTAGTAAGAATAATTATTTAGTTTTAAAACTTAAAATACTCTGCCAATTAGTGTGGCACGTAGCTTCCTCGCGTCCTATTTCGTAAAATTTAATGATTTTATGCTTTTAAACCTATTATTTATTTAATACGAGTTTTATCGTTGTATTAAAATGGGGCCTGTACTATTTATCATAGGAAGTTGAAATAGGGCTCAAATTGTGCAGAATTAAAATTAGGAATGCAGCCTGTGATTAGATTTTTGATATCTTGCTAAGAACCAATACAATTTTCAATTTAATGATTTTTTCTAACCTCAAAGAGCGGTAGAGCCTTAAAATGTTTGTATGACTTTCCTGCCTAACATACTAAAAGTTCCCGAGAGTGGGGGGTAGTAGATTTTTTTTTTGCTTTTTTGCCAAATATCTCGAAAAGTATTGACATAAGGCGAATATTAGTTATGTACAAATTTGTTCTTTATTAAATTTCCAATTAAAAATAGAGGAATGAAATATTTGGAAGGGGGAGTAAAAAATCTATGCAAAAATAAATAGTGTGTCTTAAGGTCAGAAATCCCTAATAAAAGAGTTATTTTGCCCCACTAATCCTACTTACCTAATTTTGAGCGCTTGCTTCAACTCAAAAATCGGTCTGAGACAACTCAGACAAACTTTCTCATATACGAGTTTATAATTACTTAGCCCAGTGTTTCCATTTATTAGTTTTCAAATGTACATTTAAATATTATTGAATATTTCATCAAAATTTATCATAAAAATAACTTTTCCTGGGCGGGGAATCGAACCCGGGCTCTCTCCGTCCGCGTTTTAAGCTAATATCTCAGGAACTAGATTTTTCCCGGGAAAACGGCTTATATCGTTGGATTCGTATTCAAATGGACTACATTTTAGAATTTTTTAATCAAAATCGTCGGAACCGTTTTCAAGAAATAATTTTTTTTCATGTTTTTTTTTAGTGTTTTTGGGGGGTAGCGCCCCTAAATTTAGAGCTAAAATTCATTTCTCGATTTCGCCTCAGGGTATGATTTTTCTGAACATGTATGCCAAATTTCGTCAAAATCGGCCCAGTAGTTTAGGCTCCAGGCGTCTGCACAGACGACAGACAACCTCAAAACGTGTAAATCCATCAAAATCTCAAAATCGAATTTTTGCGCCATCACAATACTTTCTCTTTATATGAGAAAGTAAAAACAGTTGGAGCTAGAACAAGTTTTTAAAGGACTATTTTTTTGGAAATTTAATGAAGAACAAATTTGTACATCATAATTCCCCTCTGGGAGGGGGGGGGGGGGGAGCTTCTCCCTCCCCCCACCCGCGGAGACTTTTAGTATATTAGAGAGGAAAGTCATACAAACATTTTAAGCCACTTTTCAAAACTTTGGGATTTTTTGCAAAGTTATATCTTAATTTGACTGAACTGTAATGATGAAACCTCCATCATAATCTTGTCTTGGATGAAATGACCATCATAATCAACTTATTGAATAAATTTATAAACTCCTTACAATCAATCCCTGCATAAAATCACCTGAGTTATTACTACACAGACGCTCAACTTAAATATCACGTTCAAGCTAGACAATATAACTTCCTATAAGGCACATCAAGGCCAATTGTCAACTTTAAATGTCATTTGAAAGTACCTGTTCAAATAATGCTGTAAATATTTATTACCTTTAACGTTTCTGTTCGCAATAACGGCTCATGGTTATAACGGCTCTGTCTGTCTGTCTGTTGGCATGTTTTAAGTCATAAACTACTATAGCTAGGAACATGAAATTCGACACACAGGTGCATCTCGGCATTTGTGACAACTGTACACTTTTTGGCGTTTTCACACTTAATATTTCCAAGATGGTGGCCAATATGGCGGGCGACTAAAAAAAAATTGTTAGTCACCATGACATGTTATACATTAATTTATAGGTCTTGAAGAGTAGAAAAAGAATATGCAACTATTAAAATTTACACTTTTTACACTTAATAATTTTAACTTAATCGTACAGAAACCGGGGATTATCACCTCACGTACTTACGTGAAGCGTGCCTTACTTGTTTTAAACTCTTGTCATTTATCTATTCAGAAAATAAATTAAATGAAAACCTTTTTAAAGTCAATAATTAAATGACTCCTCTTAAAAGAGAGTAAAAATAAAACCCCTCTCATCCAAATGGCCCCGTAGACATTTTTGGTCTAGATATAGCAGATATAAAGATTAATAAATACTTACACTCTAGGATCGTTCGAGGTAAAACCAGAGACATTTAAAAATGAGGCAGTTACAGCATCAGGGATCTAGAAATAAAATACAAACAAAATCTATTAATACTGATAAAATTATGATAAAGAACCAGAGCATTTAATGCTAAATAAAACTTCCACAAAATGACTCAATTCAATACTGGTTTCAAGAAAAAAAGGTCTTTATCAGTCACAACAATGAAACTATACGATAGATAAAATTAAAGGCGGAAATACACATGCTAGTTACTCGCACAAAAACATACGAGTAGCTCGCAGAGGAGAGCTACTGGCATGTGTATACATCAAATAGCATGCGAGTGAAAAGCATGCGAGTAAATCGCACGAGGTTTGATTTTTGTCTTGCCAGTGGCACGAGTTGAGGGGAGGGGGAACTGATAAGGCACGTGTAAACAGGCCTGCCAGTGCAAGGTTGCTAGTAGCTAGCACGAGTCTCCCTCAGCCCTTCAGTCTTTAGTTTTTAGTTGCGTTCCTTCCTTTCGCGGGTATCTGACAACAACTCATCAACTTTCTCCGGAAGCATTCGCAATTGATTCCTAAAACCATTAAAGTCCCCGAACCACATTTCATTTAGTAGGCACTGACTCGCTCCATGTACCTAATTCCCTTCTAGCTATCCAATCTTTACCCACACTCTTCGTGTCTTTTTATTATTTTTCAAATGTTTTAAAACACAGTTCTTTGCAAGTAACAGAACAATCTGGTTAATTTCATTCTGCACCGATACATTCATAAGGTACATTGAAACAATTAATAAAACTATCAAAATTAATTAAATCAAATACAATTATTTCATAATTTATTCTGGCTAAAAGAAGGCAAGAAACGATTGCCTGTTTCAAAACTAGAACTGTGGCTGGAATGTGTATTGTCATGTGCTAGTAGCTCGTACAAGATCTATCATCCGGGTGATACTAGCATGCTGTTTCACTGGCAAATGTACACAGCGTTTGCAGCATGCCATCTACTGAGGTGCTAGTAACTCGCCACTGGCATGCTTTTTTACTAGCATGTGTATTTCCGCCTTAATGCTTATAAAAGCATACTTGTAGACCTACTGGTATTAGCAGCTAGTACATAAGACAATTTAGGGATAATTAATACTTTGGTTTCTCCTTTTATAAAGTAAAATTATTGAGAAAAATATAATCTGGGTAACTTATTGTGTAAGTAAACAAGTACTGTAATAAGCTGGAGGTAATACCTATTATTGTCAAATTGTAAAATAGTCCGCCAATTAGTGTGGCACATAGCTTCCTCACATCCTAATTCTTAAATTATAATGATTTTATAATCATTTTAATGATTTATAATCCCCCCCCCCCATTTCCTAAATCTGTCAAAGTTGTTTTGATTTTTTTTACACAAATTAAAGTACACATCAACTTATCACAATTTAAAGAGTATAGGTGTTAACAAATGTATGTTTATGCACAAGTGGATGTGAAACAAATGGGCACAGAAGGTTGAAATTTATATGGGACCAACAATGGGCTAATTATGACCTACCATATAAATTTTATTAAAATCAGACGAGTGGTTTTTAAAAGATGTTGGTTCATAAAAATTGAGGTAAAGACAGACAAGGAACTTAAAATGATCCTTGATGTATGAAACAGATTTCTGTTTTGGAATTTTTTGAACTTAGAGGCAAAATATTTTCATCAAATTGCTCCAAGCTCGGAAGCAAAATAAAAATGAACCATCCAGTTGAACACATAGTGAAAGGTAGCAGACATGACTTAAACAAAAAGAATACAAATATTCTGTAAAGTTTAATAATGGTCATTGTATTAGTAGTACGATGATTGTACTTGATGGAACCTAAGCAATTAGGCCATATTTTACTAGCACTGTGGTAGAGAGTTGCAGCCACTTCACACATCACTGTACATTGTACAGCGCGAAGCAAGTATGATGTGATCATTAGTGAGCCATATAAATCAGAGTATCATGGCGAGGGATCGAACCCACGACCTCGTACCTCCCTTGATTCAGTGATGGCCGGGAAAGTAAGTAAGTAAGTAATGTAATCCACACAGCCAAGGCTCTTGGTCATTGTACTAAGTAATTTATTTACTGGCCATCTTTTAAATTAAAAACTTATCATTATAGTGTCGTGTTGATTTCTAACCTCTCTAGTAATAATTATGAAGAGCTACCCCAAAATCTCAGTCAAAACAACCAATTATTTATTTAAAAATCAATCAATCGACAGTGACTGACCGATCACTAATTCTCCTACTTCCCATTGACATAGAGGTTTGAAATTTGGTACATAGATCAAGTGTACCATAAATAGAAAAGTGCGGCCATTTTGATTTCGATATATGGCCACCATATTGAATTATAGCCGCCATCTTGGATTTATTCATCCCTAATTCTCCTACTTCCCATTGACATAGAGGTTTGAAATTTGAACCATAAATAGAAAAGTGCGGCCATTTTGATTTCGATATATGGCCACCATATTGAATTATAGCCGCCATCTTGGATTTATTCACATTCTATTATCTCATCTTCAAGTGGACCTAGAGATCTGAAATTTGGTACATAGACTTATGGTAGCTAAAAAAGAAAATTAAAGGTACTTTCACTTCAACATATGGCCGCCATCTTTGATTTAATCAGATACAGTTATATTAGCTTCCGGTGGATTTAAAGATGTTAAATTTGTTACATAGACTCATTGTAACTAAAATTGAAAATTGAAGGTAGTATATAAAGTAGAATAATTGAAAATGCATAAAAAAATAATACAACCTACTTTTACTAAAATACGAAATTATGTAACAGTAAAGATATATTAATTATATTGTTTTAATTATTATTTACACACAGCGCCAACTTCTAGACGGATAAGGTGCGCATCGATCCAGCTAGTTATAATATAAGAATAAATCGATAAAAAAAAAATATTTAAAAAATGTGTATTTTAGAAGAGGGGCATAGCTAATCCAAGAACCCTGGAGATTTTTTGTCCAACCCCTCCACACCAGCTTGTGAATAAGACCATAGATTAAGTAAGTAATAATTAAAGAAATATAAATTATAATTCTACCAATTAAAATCGATAATTGAGAGCTAGAGAGCCAGAATTTTAAATGTGAAGTGAGAAATAATAGTAAAATTAAGAAATAAGATAAAAGTCTAAAAAAAAACAAAAAACTATAATACATATATTCAAATTTATTAATTAAAAAACCAAGCAAAAAGTGTTTTAATCAGGAAAATATACTGGTGGTGAAATGCGGCATTAAATCAGATATTTTCTAAGGTTGGTAGCGGAGGAGTGTTACATGTCAATGAACACAATAGTACAGTAATAGAGCCAGTCCCATCAAAATGTCAAATCAACCATGAACAGATCCTACTCACTGATATGTTTTAGCTCAAAAACATATGTTTCACTGGGGGCAGACTCTCAGCCCGCCTCGAGTACACAACGCACAATATATAAATAGAACTGAATCTCTTACAAACAATACACTCATATCTTTAACTTATCAGTCCCTACATTTTTTTTTTTTTTTTTTTTTTCAGTGGAGTTCTTAGTTCAGAAAAAATTTAATTAAATGTAGAGTTGTAATCAATAGTTTAATAAAGTCTAATCATTTAAAAGGACATATAATTTATATATATATATATATATATATATATATATATATATATATATATATATATATATATATATATATATATATATATATATATAATATTTTAATTGCACAATTTTTACTTAAAATAAATATGTATTAATGAAGTACACATTAAAACTTATATGTCCTCACATAATAGCATGTCATTTATAAGGGCGCATGGAAATAATTTAATAATACAGTAAAACCTCAATAATTCGGACCTTTAAAATCCGTACTGTCAACTGAAAAATTTAATAACTAGAAATTCTATAAAAAAAAATTTGAAAAGTGAAAGTGGGGCATCTCTTGCAAAAAAGTATGGTGTGAGGACATCTACCATCAGTGGTTTAAAACAGAAACGAGATAGCATACTGCAATGCCCATCACAGATAGATTTTGAAGAGGGATAAAAAAAAACGAAAAGTTACGAACGGCAAAGGATACCGCTTTAGAAGATGCGTTGTACATAGGTTTACCCAAAGAAGAAGCTTAGGCGAACCTTTATCAGGTCCTCTCATCTGCGAAAAAGTTATTTTACAGCATATTCGAAAATTCGGACAGTGTCAGGTCCCAATTAGTCCGAATTATCGAGGTTTCACTGCATTTTTAACTAACACACTATCAACAATAACCTTTAAAGATTTAAGTATATTAAGGAGATAATTAACTCTATGGGTTAAGATTAGGGGTATAAGGTTACTAAAAAGTCTAATGCCTAATATTAAACAGTTTCCTCTATACATAAGCTCCTTTTGGTGCAAAAAAGAATATATAATTAATCTAATTAGTCCAGGAGTAATAACCATTAACATTATCATTATGTAAAGCAACTAATACACGTATGGATTTTAATAGGGCATTCTCTAAGCTTAAAAAAGTAATAAAACAAAATACAATAAGATTTTAGCAATTGTTAGTATCTGATTAAATCCAAGATGGCGGTCATATGTTGGAGTGATAGTACCTTTACTTTTCTTCTTTAGCTACCATTAGTCTATGTACCAAATTTCAGATCTGCATGTGCACTGGAAGCTAAGATAATAGTGTGTGATTAAATCCAAGATGGCGGCTATAATTCAATACTGCAGCCATATATGTTGAAGTAAAAGTACTTTTTATTTTCTTCTTTAGCTACCATTAGTCTATGAACCAAATTTCAAATCTGTATGAGCAGTGGAAGCTAAGATAATAGAGTGAGATTAAATCCAAGATGGTGGCTATAATTCAATATGGTGGCCATAATATCAAAATCAAAATGGCCGCACTTTTCTAATTGAAGCGAGCGTAGCGAGCTTCCTACATTCAACGAAATATGCTCCGTGTCTGTCTGTCTGTCAGTAACGTTCACGCGTGTGACGATAACTTGAGTAAAAGTTGACCGATTTAGTTGAAATTTGGTATACATGATCCTCTTACTAATACTCAGGCTAAGTTCGTTGGACAGCGTGATCCGTCCAAGAGTTCGCGCACAACGCTCGCGTGAACGAGAGGTACAAAAATTAAATTGGAATTTCAGGACGGGAAAAGATTCTATCATCATCTATTCGATGAGACGAACATTTTTTACAGATAACATTTTTTACTAAAACCAACAGCAGTTAATAAAGATCGCTAAAACTATTACAGCGGACCTAAACGTTTATAATAGAGAAAACAACCTTTTTACCGATATCTTACGTTCTAACGTAACGATTTTAATAAAACTTCATATACACCATCTAATGCACAATTGAAACAGGTATGCAAAATTTCAATATGATACAAGCAAAATTCTTTGCGTAGTGACGAAATACATTTATAATAATTGTTTAAAAGCTACCGCGGGTGGTGAAGATTGTTATAGTCGTATAGAGTATAGGCTTGTTTAGGAAGTAAAGCTTTGTACCGAGTACCCCCACTCTTCCCCACACTACCCTCTTCCACTTATCTTCAACTATGACATTCATCATGATTAATAAATTTCTATATTCAGTATTTCATTGCAATACGCTCGCTTCAATGATAGAGCCACGCGATGCCTAGTTATAGTACACTCTATCTACGTACCAAATTTCAAATTTCTATGTCAATGGGAAGTAGGAGAATTAGTGATCAGTCAGTCAGTCACTGTCACTCTTAGTTTTATATAAATAGATAATAAGATATCTATGTTCAAAATGTAACATGCGTAACATCAATGATACCATAATATATATAATAAGTGGGTAGAGATTATTTAAGATGAGTATTTGATACTATAATATGTCGAAGGTAACAAAGAGAAAACCAATGTTTGTTTTTTTTCCAAGAGTGATTAATTCTACACTCGCCGACCTATCTATTCCACCACTCCTATAGATTCCAGTAGCTTGTTGCAACCTTCCCTCTTCCTGTCCCTCACTAATAGACATCAAGAGAGGGAGGAAGAGAGGGGGGGGGGGGGTACATAGACAATGAAACAAAAGATTCAAAACTCATCCATCAGTAGGTCATCAACATTTCACCAGCTAGGTTACGGTTAAAAGTCTATTTTTTTTGTTTAAATTGTTTTTCAAAGTGCGGAGAATTTGCGCCTCTCGGTAAAAATCATGTGCGTTTTCGGTAATACGTAAGCACTTCTTAAAGTTTGTGAAGTGACCAAACAACTAACCAAGTGCTTTCCAGCCACATTATATAAAATTTAAATACAACTTCTATAAAGCAAATTGGATTTTAGCACGCCATCATCAATTAACCATACCTAATTTTATACAGGTATTTAAATTAGATACCTATTTATTTCATTTAAATTGATTAAATACATTTTTCTTTGCAGTTAAAACCTAAAATTATTTCTCACATAAAAAAAACATATTTTTCAAGAATGTAAATAACAATGCGTTACGCATGTACATAATAAAGGGTACGAAAAAAATATTACAAGGAAAAGCAATAACAATTTAACTTGCGCTTTTTAATAAGGCAAGAATACTTAATGTTAAACAATAAATAAATAAACAAACGATAATAATTATAAATTAAATAAAAATAATTTTACTTGTTTTAAGGGTCAAAAAAATAATAATTATAAATAATATACTTAATATTAAGACTAGGATTTTAAAGAAATTACCGTAGAAAAGAGACAAAATCCATGCCGGAAGGAAGAGGGTATAGGACATAAAGTATCGTAAGCTTAGATAAACTATAAGTGTCACTTTGCTACAGTTACAGATCTGAGAGATATGACAGACTGTTAAATGTGATCCTAGATTATGTTGAGTGGAACACCCCTCAACTAGAGAGTAGAGCGCAACATAAATATATGTAGAAGATTAAGAAAACTAAAATTAAACAGTAACAAAACCACTCATATGCCATAATAATGACACATAATTCGAGCCATTTTATAATTTATAAATGTCAATATCCTAGATTGGAATCATTGTACAGTAAATTCTGAAAATTAGAGTTATGTTTGATGTAGGGTACAATAGTAAATTATGAAGACACTGTTAACCGATATTAACTGTTTATGTAGAAGAAGGGGTACTTATTTACTTTAGCGCCCCCCTTGGTTCTAATCAGTACTAGACTGCCCTACAAAAGGCTCAGTTTGTGTATTTGGCTAAACTCGGCAATAGTGTACCCCTTCCGTGTAATCGATGTCTTTCGAAGTCTTACAGTTGGCTTCGATATATCAATTCATCCCTTCCATTCGTATATAATAATATAAGTATATAATAATTATATATGTATGGTTTATTCATAGGAGAGTTGATATCCCTTTGTCAAAAAATACGTTGAAGTGAGAAGGGGTACGCTATTGCCGATATTTACCGTGTATTTATCTCCCCAAGAAATTGAGACGGCTCGGGTTTAACGCTATTTTAAAATCGAGACTTATCACTTATAAGACTAAATCTTATACAGAAAACTGTAGGGTGATAAGTTCTAGTTTTCTAAGCATATATATTTAATATTCCTTCGTCTTAATATTAATTTGGACTAAGGAATATTATATACTACTCTGTATATGACCTTTTATTTTTTATTAAGCCAAAGATATATAAGGGGATGCTTAAGTAAAAAAAAATACCGAAAAAGGAATATCTATGATAAAAATTCCGTATTCAGGTGGCTAGAGATAGATAATATTCAAATAATGAACATTATCATGTCTAGCTACCTGAATACATTGAAAATTGAAGAAACAAATTAGTCAATTAAAATCAGAAAAAAAAATAAAGAGTCAAATCAATATCTATGATAAACAATCTTTCAACTAGAAATTTGATTTTACTAATCTATGATAGAATTATATAAAATAACGACATGGATTAAGTTGTAAAGATTTACACTTAAAATCTAATTTTCATTAATTAGGAAACCCTGCAATGTATTGCCGGTTGAAGAAACAGTAAGATATTGATAGGTAATCGATCAATCCGAAATTAGTCGATACTTACTAGTTTAGACCCTCTATAAAATTAAAATTAAATTATTATTTAAACATAAAAACATCTGGCAAACATATGGAATGTATTTAATAACTTTGTTTTCGACTTAAGAGCAAAAATACAGAAGGAAACTATTTCTTCATGTGTATACATGAAGAAATAGGTAACTTTTATGATAACTACAAATTAAAACTTGGAGAAAAGTTTACCTGTAGATAGACTACGTAATTGTATTTTGAACAGATGATTTAAGTAAGAATGATATTTGAATAAATGAAACTTACAGTAGGTGTGTAATCTTCTAGGTTGGGTAAAAAATCGATTAACTGGTTACAAGGTTGAGAAGAGTCGGAATCAAGATCGTCCATAGACGAGCGGGAATGATCGTTACCGTTCTGCATTATTGTCATTTCTGAAAGACCGTTTTCAGATGAAGCACTATCTGTCATTATAGTTCACCCGACTAGCTTTCACCCCACTTACTCCTCTCAAGCTCACCTTAATCCAACAAAAAAAAATCAAACATGATAAAGAACAGACAATCAAAAACATAACATTAATAATAAACAATTACAAAATACTCACCGGAATTAGAAATAATCCGTCACCATATTTGCACCAGGAAATTTTAAAAATAGTTGCAATGCGTACTTAAAAACAATAATTATACCAACAAATTAAAACAAAATAATATTCTACTGCCAAAAAAGCAAATTCGTTCTACCAGTAACAGTAAACGTAAATAAAACACAGATGTATATCTTTCTGTTTTTCACTTCAACATTAAAAAAAGAAGAATAGAAATTATTCAGTGTTGCCAATGTACAACATATTTAGGGAATTTTTGAAATTGTTATAATCAGTTAGGGCATTTTTTTATCATTTGACATGCGCTGTTTGTTTGTTGTTGGTTTTTATGAAGAGAATTCAAATTTTGAAATATTTATTTTCTTCTCCTGCTACTCTGTACACACGGTTCAAGATTAATTTAACAATTTGTATATTTAAAGTTAAACATTTAGTATCAAGAATGGTAATTTTAACTCAATTATCATCATTATTTAGTTTTAATTTGTGTTTACTTAAATGTAAATGACACTAAAAGTTAAGTGCTTTCGTTAATTTTTCAATCTATTATTTCAGTTGATAGATACTTAAAACTAACAGGAAATTTCTAGATTTTTTAAGAAAATAAAGAGATAATGGGACAATATGATTTATTAATTTTATCTAGGAGAGCATATTTTTAATGTGAGTTTACTTTTTTTTTTAAATTTAGTAGGTATTAAAATATGATATTCCATAGATTATTTTATATATTGGTCTATTTGTTGGGGTATACACTTGAAGCATTCTAACAGGTGTTGGAGATGGGAAGTAAGATTACAAAGGAATTTGTTTATTGTAGGGTTGGAAGTGAAGTGATATACCTACTTGATGTGTTTTGTCTTCATGCTTTGAGTTGATCCATATTTCATGTAATATGGCATGAAACAGAAAGAAAATGTGATTAGCTTATTGTTATAAACCACTCAATTGGTTTGAAACTTGTCAAACTTTTAAAATTTTATTTACCATTTGAGTAAAATCCACTACATCTTGGTGCAAACAACAAGACGTGAAGAGGAAATCCTTCAGGAAAAAGCCTCTGGAATTTCCTCTACCAAACTCTATGCCCACAGACACCACATTTCCTAGAGGAAATACTCCTGATAAAGCCTCCGTAATTTCCTCTACCAAACCCTACGCCCACAGACGCCTCATTTCCTTGAGCAAATACTCCTGAAAAAGCCTCCGGAATTTCCTCTACCAAACTCTACGCCCACAGACACCACATTTCCTTGAGCAAATACTCCTGAAAAAGCCTCCGGAATTTCCTCTACCAAACTCTACGCCAACAGACACCACATTTCTTTGCGGAAATACTCCTGAAAAAGCCTCCGGAATTTCCTCTACCAAACCCTACGCCCACAGACACCACATTTCCTAGAGGAAATACTCCTGGAAATGCCTCCGGAATTTCCTCTACCAAACTCTACGCCCATAGACACCACATTTCCTTGCGGAAATACTCCTGAAAAAGCCTCCGGAATTTCCTCTACCAAACCCTACGCCCACAGACACCACATTTCCTAGAGGAAATACTCCTGGAAATGCCTCCGGAATTTCCTCTACCAAACTCTACGCCCACAGACACCACATTTCCTTGAGGAAATACTCCTGAAAAAGCCTCCGGAAAAGGCACAGCGTCTCTGCTCAGTACTTATTTAATACGATCCCTGCCATTAAAAAAAAACCTTTGTTGTTTCAGGTTATAATAATTTAGTAATATAATCTTAACAAAAGTGATATGTTTTGTATTTGGAAAAAAAAAACCATATTTGCCAGTTTAATACATGATTCCTCAATCAAATTTGTAGTCACTCACTGACAAACAGAATTTTAAAAAATCTTAGTGCCGATAATATTATTTTTTATTTATCAGAGAGAGAGGTCCCGGAACGCCGTTCCACCGCGTTCCGCCTCAAATCGAGCCCTGGCTATAAGTAATCTCACAAATGTATAAATGAATAAATTATTAATTGGAATAACACACATTAGCCTAGCTTTGCCCACAGGCAACAAGACGTCCTGTTATCTGCCATATATTTGTATTTAGAAATATTTTAATTGTATACACAAGTAACTCTCAAGTATTATTTTCCTGTTCAATTTTTTTGTTCTTTATTTTCTACAACCATTGATTTGGTGTTTTTTTTTAAATTTATTTTATTTTATTTATAAAATAAAAAATTGAATACATGGTCTCTAATGTTTAATACATGGAAATCTAATGTTTAATACATGGTAATGTTTGCTGCACTATATGTTGTTTGGTTAGGAAGTCTATTCTAATACTGTTGCTTTATAAGGGGGAATTGTCTCTTACTGTAAATGTACAGAAGTGTTATAGTTTGTGCCAAATAAGTTGTAGTGTGTCGACAGCTCTGGAAAGTCTAGAATGGTGGGGGGGGGGGAGCCAATGAGAGCTTTCATTGCCTCAAACTGTAGTTGAGACTAAAACATTACATGTCGAAAAATTATAGGGATGGGCTGGGGTTTGACACTGACACCTGGAAGCTTAAATTATTTCCTTCAAACCTGTTATAGGCAAATTATATAAGGCAACACTTAGTAAGGTCGTGTTGTACAAGATGGCACTTGTTTACTTGGGTACATACCTCCAATTCACCTCAAAAATGAGGTGAATTGGTTTTAATCCATCCGGGTTGACTTATATTAGTCAGCTCGTAAATCTTTCTTTATTACACCAATTTCTGAAATATATACATAAATAATATGGCACTTTGATTAATAAGATTTTATGCATAAAAAAAACTTTTTCAAAAAAGTTTTTCTTTATAAAAAAAAGGCACTTTTACTTTGTTACCCACCCAAATGTATTTATTTTTTATTTATTATTAAATCCAAGTGAACTATTCTTTTGTTCATAATTATAATTAAAATCTTCATCATTCTCCCACCTACATATTTTTTTCCAAAGATAAAAAAAGTGATTTCTTTAAATTTCCTTCTCCAAAGAAAATCACTGATCCCAAAATACATTGACTAAATGTCCCTTTGTCTAACTTAATGATTGGACTAATGGATTTTGTCACTTTTTGTTCCATAAGTATGATGTTCCTTTGTCCCAAAATACATTGAACTAAATGTCCCTTTGTCTTATTTGATTGTTAGGCTAACAGACATTGTCACTTTAAATTACAGAAGTGTGCTATTCCTTTGTCCTATATGTACATTGTACAAAATTTCTAAATTTTAAATCTTTCTTTATTACACCAATTTCAGAAATATACACATAAATATATAAGTTACCGTATAATTTCACTTACGCTGGAACCATTGAAACATCTCCCACTTGGTCATCCTTTCAGTCAGTGATATGACTTGTTTCATATTAATGCCTCTGAGGTTTTATCAATGTCTTTTTCTTTGTAATTGTACTTTTTTCCAACTTTTCAGATTTTATTTTATTCAAGAATGAATTATGTAATAAAAATTATTTCTCTGACTTGTCATTGTCATTTCTGTCTATACTTTTTAAATTCATATTAATAAATAAATAATAAAATAAAAATACTGGCCCTGGGTACGTACCCAACTAAACTCCTGCCCCGATTGCGCCTTATTTACTTGGGTACATGCCTTGGGTGTGTACCCAACTAAACTTCTACCACTATTGCACCTTATTCACTTGGTTACATCCTTTGTTCTTTTCTTTTCTTCCCCCTTCTTAACCCCATACAAAAGCCCCAGTGCTTTTCAACATCCCCATTAAGTTTGTCTATTAATTTATTTTATTTCATTTTCCCATATTTTTTAATATATTAATGGTATGTACCCAGGTAAACTCTTTCCCTATGGCCCCTTATTTACTTGGGTACATACTTATTGGTATGTACCCAAGTAAATAAGTAGGTACCTTAAAGAAAATATTTTAAATGATTTTACACAACTTAGAGGTCTAACAAGGTAAATTTATTTTTTTATTTTGGAATTTTAAGTCACTATGTACAGTGTTAATGATATAATTATTATTAAAGAAATTTATAAATGAAAAAGATCTTTTTGGGTTGTAAAAATGTTTTTATTCTTATTGTAAATTAGTTCATTCTTTTGTCAGTTGTATTTATTTAAATATTATTTTAACAAAAGCATATCATATTCACACTGATTAATTTTCTATACAGATGTATATTAAAAATTGTATTATAAAATGTATCTAATTATTAAATATATTACAGGTTTGAATATTTCCCAGTATAAGGAATGAAATCTCACCTTATAACTATTCTTTAATAAGCATTTATTTACTCCTGAAGACACAAAAATTAAAAAAAAATTATATTTAACAATAAGGGGACTTAATATATTTATATTATTATGTATAAAATGGATAATTAATTATTATCTAAGTATCTGAACTGGTAAATAATTAAGAAGCAGTTATGTTGGTACTTCTTTAGATTGTTACTCCCCTGTTCTTTTTTAGAATATAAATGTGTGTGAAATATAAAGTGTGAAAAATTCAAAAAGTGTACATTGGTCACAAATGCCGAGATGAACCTGTGTGCCGAATTTCATTCAGCTGTGGTAGTTTATGAATTGAAACATGCCAACGGACAGACACCAATGGACAGACAGACAGAGCTGTTATATAAGGTTTCTTTTTGTACTTTGTACATAAACCTAAAAGGTATAATTGTTGCTAATTTTAGCTCAATTGGCAAAATATTTCCGAATTTATTTACCTTTGGTGGAAAAAATACTTTTCCTATATACCTTCGAAGGTGAGAAAAAGTAAAAAGTTAAATAGATAATTTTTAAGTTTTTGGCAGTATTCTTACTATGGAAAGATTAAATTTTAATTTAAATCAAATTATAATTATCATTAACTACGGGAGACATACAGAGAAATAATTTCAAGATAAAAAGAACTTTTTATATACTACGTTTTTAAATTTTCTGTTGAATCGTATGTAATGTTGATAATATAATTGTTATTGTTATATAATATATAATGTTAGTGAAAAAAAAAAAATAGTTCCGAATTTATTTACCTCACATAAATGACAACCATCTAGAGAGCTGATCTTAAACCTATAAAAGGACAAATCTTTGTACAACGGATCTCCCCAACACCAAATCTAAATCTCCCAACACCAGTGCCATCGATATATTTGAAATAATATAAATAATATAATCAATAAATAATATAATCGATATTTCCTGTTTTGCTGTCATTCAATGTTTATCTATCACAAATTTGAGACCCGTCAAAATGAAGATTGCGTAAATATTGGACATGGCAAAACAAATAAAATAACTTGCGGATTTTTTCTGAACTAACTATCCGTACAGCAAAATTTGCTGAAAACCAATTAAATTCTGCTGAAAGATGGCTAAAAGTATTAAAATAATGCATTGTCATCGTGATCTGAGCTATGCTAAAAGTTTCAAATGTCTAGCTATTCGGGAAGTTAGTTAGAAATCGATTGCCAGATTTGTACCGGACAAATAAACAAACAAACAAGAAAGCAAGCTAATAAAAACGTAGTAAAATAGTAGACCCCAGCACCTGGTAAATAATTAAGAAGCAGTTATGTTAGTACTTCTTTAGATTGTTACTCCCCTGTTCTTTTTTAGAATATAAATGACTTTGACTAAACAACTACATATTAAGACAAAGGGATGTTCAGTCCAATGTACTTTGGGACAAAGGAATATCACACTTCTGTTTTTATAAGGGGAGTAACAGTCTAAAGAAGAACATTCTGTACTCCTTCTTTAGATTGTTACTCCCCTATGTGTCTTTAGAATATAAATGACTAACTAAATAACTATTAAGACAAAGGGATGTTTAGTCCAATGTACTTTGAGACAAAGGAATATCACACTTCTGTTTTTATAAGTTAAGTAACAGTCTAAAGAAGAACATTCTGTACACCTTCTTTAGATTGTTACTCCCCTCTTATTTTTTTTATAAGGGGAGTAACAATCTAAAGAAGTGCCGTTATGTTAATACTATCTGGGAAATTTTTAATAAAGATGTATGATCCCAAATACATTTAAAATAAATTTTAGAAGGTATGCTCTCTTTTAATAATACAGTAATACTCCAACTTAGCCTAGCCCATCTTCCGTGAATCCGGAGTTGCAAGGTTTTTTTTTATCGACCCCTTCCCGATTTTTTTAACAATGACAAAAACTGTGTCAGAGCCTTGTCAAGGTCATGTGATTGAAGTCGATCTTACTTTGAAGAACTTCTGGATTCACACAATCAGCAGCTGACAATTGATGAACTCGTAGACATTGAAGAACTCGGTTCTTTTCAGAAGATCAAATGACACTTGCAAATATGACAGAAGGTGCAAATTTAGGAAAAAAAATACACTTCACCAAAGATAGGGTTGCCAGACGTCCCGGTTTTGGACTCAAAGTCCCAGTGTCCCGAAGACACTTTTCGGGACGCCAAAATGTCCCGGTTTTTATTGGAGAAGTAATATAATAATAATTTAGGTGCAAGAAAAAAAAGTGCAAGAAAAAGTTGATAATTTATGTTATAAAATAATTCATAAATGCGTAGTTTTAGAAAGCAAAGGTACAATAGTTTTATAGATAAGAAGTATTTTATAAATCAAAGATTTCTTTATATGATACCGATATTGTACTGTATTGAGGATCCATATACATATTTTATGATAAGTTACAACTTACAGCGCAGGCGTCGCCACGGAACGGAGACCCCCCCCCCCCTCAATGTTTGAGGTTGGGGTAACAACGAAAAACGATTATCATAGAATGACAGTTTATTATAGATTTTAAATAATATTGCATAATGGCTATTGACTGATCTATTTAATCTACAATGATTAGGTGTACAACTTTTATTGTATTACAATTACTATTTATTTTTAATTTTGTAGAAAAATGTGTACTTATGTTAATACTTTTTTGCCAACGAACTACACCATAAGTTTACTTTTATGACAAATAACAAAGTATTAAAATCAAATGTCACCTCAGAAATGCATAAAAGCCGCTGTATGAGAGGTCATATTTTCAAAAAGAGAGGGGGGGGGATGCCGGTTTTTACATTAAAAAATCTGGCAACTCTAACCAAAGAGTACATTTCTGCCACAAAACCGGGAATAAAAAAATAAATAAATTTAGTGGGCTAGGTTGGAATGTCTCTGTCATCATTGCAACTTGGCCAAAACGAATTTCTGTTCTTTGTTCAGTTGTGAATTTTTCCATGATTAATTTCCAAGATGTCCTTTATAAGAATCTGAAAAAGAAGTTAAAAAAAAGTCAATAGCAACAAATTAATTACAACTTTCAACCCCCTTTGTGACTTTTGAAACACCCTGTACAAGCAATTAACTGTTACTGCTTGGAGTAACAGTTGATTGTTTTTTTAACTAAGTGTAAGTTTGTTTTTAGGGTCCGTAGGCAAAACCAAGGACCCTTATATTTTCCTGCGTGTGTCTGTCCGTCCGTCCTGTCGCATGCTCTCACGGCTACACCTTTCGTCCGATCACTTTGAAATTTGACGTGTATGTGTCGTACCTACCCACATATTTTAAAAATATAGCGACTTAAAAGAAAAAAAAATTAGGGTAAAAAAACTTAAGGGTTAACATTTTTTTATTTTTTTTTTCCACACCGTGAGGGGTATCATATGAAAGGGTACGTCAAGCTGATTACAAAAATATATAATTTTTTGGTTATAATTATGATAGGGCGAGCGTAGGCAAGTTTGAAGTGGGTGTGAAACGTGTCCCTCCCCCCCTCTATCTCGCTTATGTGAAGTGCAAAAAATCTGAAAATATTCTTGAACATTCTTCGACCAAAAGTAAAGATACCACTTTTTGGAAATTTCGAAAAAAATATTATTTTATTTTTTATTGACAAAATACGTTTTTTTATAACTATTGTCTTTTCAGTGTGGTTGTAGTCCGGTTCAGTCGCAAAAAAAATACTTTATCAGAAGTTGGTTTATGTGTTTTGAGAATATCAGACCCATAGGATAGTTCAAAGTAATCTTTTTAGCATTTTAAAAAACACCATCAATAGGGTACTACTTAAACTATACAGTGTGGTGGCCTACGGACCCTCGCTGTGTGCGCTGACTAGCACACACTTGACCTGTTTATTTTAACATTGATCTAGAGCCCAAGGAGAAAAATAATAATTAGAAAATTAAGGGTAAACTAAAGAATAATTTAGAGATTTCAGCTATTTATGTATCATTGTAATTTTTGTTTATAAAAATCATGACTGGAAATCATGATGAGTGTGAGGGAAGAAACTCTGTCACTTGCGATCTTTGATTTGCAGGTGGCAAAATCAGATAGGTTCTTAATAATAGGTATGATATGTGATATTTCATTCGAAGGTATTTCTTTTACTGTTTAGATAATCATATAATAGAAACAAAAAAATGGAAATAAATAAAAAAGACAGCAAAGGAGCGACAGATCAATATAAACCGGTTCTACAGAATCATTTCCGAGGGCACAAGAGCTATGTAACTTCCATGAGCTTCCACCCCACCAAGAAAGTGTTTGCGTCTTCGAGCGATGACAACAGCGTTATATTATGGAACAGTGCAGCTTTAAATTCCTTAAAGTGAGTAATAAGTTGTCTTCGATAAATTGCCGATTATATTTATTCTATTCGGCTGAAAAAACCAAAAATAATATTAGTTAAAAGTTTACGTTTTGTTTCAGATTTATAGCGAGAAACCTACCGGTAAATTATGTTCATTTCAGTCCACATGGGGATGTCATGGCTTCAGCTCAGGGACCCTACGTTCGAATGTGGGTTCCACATGTATGTAATTTTTCTTTACATTAACTTCACTTGTTTACAAATTTAAATAATATAACTGTAGTATAGTGAAACTTCTCTTTATAGTCCAGGAGATAGCGTGCAAAAAAGTGTCTGACTAACATCAAGCTAGAATCTTGTATACAAGTCAATCTTTTAGCCCCTTTTAAGAATATGTGGTCGGCTAGATTTGTCTGCGGGACATAGCTTGACAATAGGTGTTTGAAAAATACAAACCGGTGGAGAACGGCCATGTCTCACCAATTATGGTGGACAATGTGATTTTCATGATCCTGAGTACAGAATTAGTTAGTAGACCAAAAATCAAGTTGATATTATTTTCACACTTGATAGGTTAGTTATTCAAATATTACTAAAATTCAATGTGGTCACCTGTCAAGGGATAAATTAACATCAACTTGATTTTTGGTCTACTAACTAATTCTGTACTCAGGATCATGAAAATCACATTGTCCACCATAATTGGTGAGACATGGCCGCTCTCCACCGGTTTGTATTTTTCTAACGCCTATTGCCAAGCTATGTCCCGCAGACGAACTTAGCCGACCACATATTCTTAAAAGGAGCTAAAAGATTGACTTGTATACAAAATTCTAGCTTGATGTTAGTCAGACACTTTTTTGCACGCTATCTCCTGGACTATTAGTATAGGAAAATTCATTTTAATGCTTTACATTATAAGCAACAAACTTTAATTAAAAAAAAAAAAACTGAACACACCACGGTGTCTCAGAATGTTTCCTGACCAAATTATTTTGGAATATAGAGAAATTATTTATCTTATAAACAAGTAAGGCGCGCTTCACGTAAATATGTGAGGTGATAATCGCCGGTTTCTGTTCGATTAAGTTAAAATTATTAAGTGTAAAATTTTAATAGTTGCATATTTTTGTTCTACACTTCAAGACCTTTAAATTGATGTATAACATGTCATGCTGACTAAAAACTTTTTTTTAGTCGCCCGCCATATTGGCTGCCATCTTGGAAATATAAAGTGTAAAAAATTCAAAAAGTGTACAGTGGTCACAAATGCCGAGATGAACCTGTGTGCCAAATTTAATTCAGCTATAGTAGTTTATAGTCCCCAGGCCACAATAAGAAGTGAGTCGCTGATTGATAAAGTTTTCTTACCTTATGGAATCGCTTATTTATGCCTTGTCCACCGATTAATTGGGTATATGGCAACTGGGCGCTGGGCCATTTCTTTTTTGTTGACATGCCAAACTTGCCCTTCTGCGGGAACATTGAAAAGAGATAGATAAAGTTTTGATTTTCACAGGATCGTTTAATTAAATTATTTAAAAAACAGTGGTACAGGTGGCCATCGATACGAGTGGGCCGTTTTCTTTTCAACGCCCCCGCAGAGCGATATGTTTGGGGCGGTGGACACCCCAAACGGCCCACTCTTGTGCGGTGGCCACGTGTACCACTGTTTTTTAAATAATTTAATTGAACGATCCTATGAAAATCAAAACTTTATCTATCTCTTTTCAATGTTCCTGCAGAAGGGCATGTTTGGCATGTCAAAAAAAAAGAAACGGCCCAGAGCCCAGTTGCCATATACCTAATTCATCGGTGGACAAGGCATAAATAAGCGATTCCATAAGGTAAGAAAACTTTATCAATCAGCGACTTACTTCTTATGGTGGCCTGGGGACTATTATGAATTGAAATATGCCAACGGACAGACATCAATGGACAGACAGACAAACAGACAGAGCCGTTATATAAGGTTTCTTTTTGTACTTTGTACAGAAACCAAAAAGGTATAATTGTTGCTAATTTCGGCTCAATCGGCAAAATATTTCCGACTTTATTTACCTTTGGTGGAAAAAATACTTTTCCTATATACCTTCGAAGGCGAGAAAAAGTAAAAAATTAAATAGATAATTTTTATAATCAGATAAATAATGTAGGCACCTTTGATCTGGTTTGTAAGAGAAGTTACTCTATATGAATACAGTATTTCTGTTAAATTTGATTATTGTTTAACAAAGAATATTAACATGTTTATTATTACAGATGCATGGTAAAGCATCGGAATTTAAAGCCCACATTTCAATTGTAAGATCAGTGGAATTTTCTCCCGACGGGCATTCTCTGATGACAGCCTCGGATGATAAAACCATCAAAATTTGGAACACAGTAAAGCGAAAGTTAGATTCATATTCATATGAAATTACTTTATTTTATTCATTAATCGTAACATGATATCTTAATATTTTTTAAAAAATTACAGATTTCTGCATTCACTCATTGGTCATACGAATTGGGTCAGATATGCAAAATACTCGAGTGATGGCCACACTATTATTTCTTGCTCCGATGACAAAACTATGAAACTTTGGGATGCCCGAACTAGTAAAGTAATTCACACCTATGAAGAACAGAGAGGTAATTATTCATTATACTTATTATAATTTGTGTTAGTGAGAGACACCAAGGGATGTGCCACGCAAGGGCGACACATAAGAATTGTTCCAACATCAGACATTACGTCAAAAGATGTTGGCTCGGCATTATGCTATGTTCTGCATCGTTTCATGCAGGACATTGCAGTGTGCAAAATCACGGTATCACAATGCTGATGTGATTTGCCAGCCAAGCAAGTATGGTGGTGTGAGAGCACGCTCGTCTCTGATAAGCCCTACATCTAATCTTCTTGATCTGGTATAGGTCCAGAGTTGGGTGGGCATCGTCGGGCCCCTGATGAGTCGGACGTGATGAAACGATGCAGTTTTTATGTGTCGCGCTTGCGTGGCACATTCCTTGGTATCTCTCACTAACATATTGTGTACCTTATTGCAGTGTACAAAATCCTGGTATCACAATGCTAACTTATTATAAATTATATTTGTCAAAGAATACTGGCTAAAACATAAAACTAACTAAAACAGTTTCAGATTAAGAATAATCACTTTGAAATAGTGTTAATTTTAGAATAAGGGTCCTCTGGAGCAGATGATCCTCTGATAATTTTGGTGTTGTGTCTGTCTGTTGGTCTGTCCATCAATATTTTGGAATCACCATATCTTTAATACTACTCGGCAATCATAATAATATTTGGTGGGTAGGTCATAATTAGCCTATTGTTGGTCCCATATTAATTTCAACCTTCATTGCTTCCTACAGTGTGTGGGCAAACTTTGTTTTATTAACATGTGTATCCAATTTTGAAGAAATTTGGATAGTTTGTCATATAGTTCATCTAATGGTCCATCTTATTGCATAAGCTTCCGCTGTTGATGTCATCATTAAGTCTTAGGTCTTCCTGTGGTGACCATGTCATGCAGGGCCGGCGCGACCATATAGGCGAACTAGGCGACCGCCTAGGGCGCTAGGGCCTGAGGGGCGCAGCAAAATACTTGCCCACCAAGAAGTCAATGTTTTTACAAAGAAAGATAGATGAATAACTTAAATAAGGAGATCTCAGGGGTGGATCCATGGAGTGGAGTGGAAGGGGGAAATCCCCCCCCCCCCCAAAATACAACAAAATTACGAAATAATATCAATTGAATAATACAAGGTTGAACATTTTTTATGTTTTATTATTTTTCATACCCATTTAAAACTAATAATATAATTATTTTGCAAATAGAAATGATTATTGTTTATGGAGCAATAGTCAAGTTGATATTAACATTTAAAACTGGGATTCCCACTTTATTATTATTTTATGTGGGATACAGACATTAAACTATTTTGTGTTTGTTTATTTGCATACCTTAATGGTTGTTTGTTTATATACTCAGTTGAGTATGTATACCCTAGTTCAGTTGCTGTATAGGACGTTGTGAAGGTATTTCATAATGAATCAGAAAGAATTAATAGCGTTAAAGGTAAACAAATATATATATATATATATATATATATATATATATATATATATATATTAGTCTAAAAACCGATTTAGTTAATAAATGTTTCAAAAATTCTGCAGAAACAATTTTAAACAAACTTTTAGGTAATGCTTTTTTTAGCTGAAAAAGCTCTAAAAAAAGGCCCAAAATTCACTATTTTGAACCTGATTTTCTAAAATTTTCCCCAGACCCCCCTTTGGGCTAGGATCATGTATGATAGAAGAGAGATTAGTAGGACTGGCAACTATTTTAACTGGACTGAACAGGAGTTAGCAAGTTATTTACATTGTAGTGTGATTTAATAATAAATTTGGGATGAATTGTGTTTTATTTGTTTTGTTCTTATATTTCCTAAAAGTGGAGAATGATGGGGGGGGGGGGGCGCCTTATAATAGTTTTGCCTAGGGCGCCAAAACCTCTTGCGCCGGCCCTGATGTCATGATCGATATGTTTTGTCTACTATGCTGGAGGGGTGCATCTTCAGGGGTGTGCATGTTGTTCTTAGCGAGGGACCACACAGACTAGAGAGAATGGTTGGGAGCAGTGGTTGTATTTTTTTATATCTAGGCATAAGAGCAGATATTCATGCATCATCCAAAGCAGTTGTAGGAGATAATTGGTGGGCTGGATACTTCTCTGAGGTTGATTGCTGTCCTTACCTTTGTTTTGGGTGGCGATTAGTGGTTTCCATGTACTGGAGAGCTTGAACCCATCTACCCTGTTAAAATTTTCCGGCTTTTTCTGAATTTCAGTGGCCTCTCAGAAAAGTCTGTTGAAATACCTCGGTTCCGATGCCAAAACTCTAGTATCCTCAAACTTGATTAGGTGCTCTGCTTTCTCAGCGTGTACTGCTACTGCTGTTTTCCAGTTGTTGTTTTTAACGGCTCTGATATGTTCCTGCAGAAGAGTAGAGATCAATCTGTCAGTCTGGTCAATACATGACTTCCTTGCAGCTGTGGAATAGCGGTTCATAATAATTTCCGTCTGCACAAATTTAATATTGCATAAAATACGTCTAAATCTCATTTGACCATTCTTCTAATAATAGAAGCCTTGTGCCACACTAATTGGTAGACTATGTTTTAATAATTGGGAGTGTTTAATAAAAACCAGGAAATTATAAAAATCCTATGACATTAGATATCTCTATTCAACTAAGAGGCTTGCTATTCATGCTTAATGAAGGTCTGATACAAAGTGATCTCTGTGCTTTTTTGCATAAAGTATTCACTGAATATCCCACATGGTAGGAATTGCCATGATGTTATGTACGTGCAGATGGATATTCAGTTTCGGCTCACGATTTGGATGAAGAATGACTTTCTGGCTTCAAGAGAGAAACGGTTACCCATGCCTGCCCTAACCATGAAACTATTTTTTATCCATAATTTGAGCTACTGTCACTTATAGCACTATTATAATTTGTAACATTAGCTGTAGCATAAAACTGAGTTCATTACTATATTTTAGGGTTGCCAAAATATGTGGAGTTTCATCCGTTTGCTCCTGCGTTTGGTGCAGCTCTTTCACATAATGTCATTAAAATTTTCGATACAAGGAATCATAAAATACAGCAATATTACGGCTGCCACTCAAACGAAGTCAACAAGATTGCGTTTCATCCAATGGGACATTTCCTCCTAACTGCTAGTGAGGATGGTACTATTAAGGTAAATACCTTACATAGAGATGTAAAAAATTGATTCTGTTTATTTAATACTTTTAAATAAATATTAATTTATTTAATTTCTCGTTGAATAAAGATTCAATCAAAACTAAATAGTAAATAGAACAAATAATAAATATAATACTTTTTTTCACAGGTTATTGACATAGGAGAGTGTAAGCCAATTCTTAGCATAGAAGCTCATAAAAGTGGAGTTACAGCCCTCGCATTCTCCAAAACCGGAAACCATTTTGCCACAGGATCTTCAGACAAACAGGTTTTCTTGTTTTGTTTTATTTATTTTATTCGTTAGATGTTTTGGGGGGTGGAAACCACTTTCAGTCGACTTTTATTATGATAATACAAATTACGTGATAATTTGAACTTCTCCGCAGGTCAGTTTGATGAATCTAAGAATACAACAAACAATGCATACACACTTGACACACTCGGTAATACGAAGCCATTATCACCGCTGGAGGGATGAAGTCTTTCTTCGTGGGTTCCTCCCCACTTAGTAAATCAAAGTTTTTTGAGAACAATTATGACATATCTTATCAATTTCTATCTCTCCCTTAATTTCATACTTTAAACCGAAGTGGACAACAATGAATTTTCAGCTCTGGTCACAGTGGAAAATGCTCTAGAACGAGGACTCCAGGCATCAATGCAACAATAAACAATTAGCGATTATTTTAATTAATAACTTTTTAATCACTAAACAAATATAAAATGTACTCATTCATTTTTTCCTATTGTATTTTCATATTATCTATGCTCATACATACATGTTTAATTTATTTTTGTATTAAAAATAAACCTTTTTTTTATTCAATTTTTTTAAGTTCCCTTTTGGAATAACTTGATAAATCAATCCCTCAATAATGCAAATTATTGTTATGGTCCCTTGGCTTTTGAATTATTGAGAGTCAACTGTAACATGGCTAAAAATTACTAATATATTAGATGAAAGGTACTAAGTTATAATTTTAAACTTGATAATTCAACGACAAAGTTATTTGAGTCAAAGTGCATGAGGTTTTGCATTTAATTCTGGAAATTTTCCATACAGACTAAAAATAAAATGTGTAAAGAGAAACATGTGTTTTTTTTTCTGAAAATTCTGATTTTGAAGACATGCTCGTCAAAATGTATTTTCGTACTTTTATCCATCTGTTTATCTCTCTTTTATGTTTTGATTTTAAAGGTTCTTCTATGGAAAACAAAATTCGATGAGAAAAGTCCGGACGTGCCTCGTGTTCAAATGAGAGAGAGTCTGGCCTATGACGTCGACTATAGTCAAGTCCAAAAGATGGTCGTACCCATTATGGATGAAAATGCAAACCCTGATGATTTCATTAAGGTAAATAAATAAATGGAAAGTACACAGATTATGTAATTTAGTTCATATTAGAATAGTCTTGAAAAATTTTTATGATTGAAAAATTGATTGTATTGACCGATATTTTATGATAATGAACGTGATGAAAATTATCACTTAAATAAAACACAAGTTGTTCAATCTAAAATATATATTTGTCTAACCAAAATTTACATGTATAACAATCAGACGATCGTTTCAGTCTTTCGACCATCTTCTGTCACACTTATGCATAGGTCAGACCCGAAGAAAAATATCAGGTGGAGTTTGTGCCCGAGCGATAGCGAGGCTAGGAAAACCACTCGAGCAAAGCAAAATGCAGTTTTCCCACGAGTTGCGTAACCTACTTTATCTACGGTTGTTGGATTTTAATAATAAATACAAAAAAAAACAAAAACAGTTTCTTTAATTTAGCAAACAGCAAATTAGTTTTGTTAAATGTAAACAAACACGCTAATCGTGCGATAAGTTGAAGAATTCTTCTTTATTTCCACCCTAGTGTGGAAATAAAGAAGAATTAGGAAATGCGCATGAGCAATGAAAACAACAACGAAAAGAATCTCTTTCTACCCGTCTAAACAGAGAGATAAAATGTTTATCTACGATTGATACGAAATATGAACATTATATCTTTGTTTAGATACGTAGAAAGTGATTATTTACATACTTGTATTCATTGCGCATGCGCGTCTCATAGTTATGAATAATTCCTCTTCTTTACCACGCTAGCGCGGTAAAGAAGAGGAATTCTTCAGTTTTACGCACGATTAGCGAGTTTGTTTACATTTAGCAAAACTAATTCGCTGTTCTTTTATTAAAGTAACTGTTTATATCGAGTTTTTAGTGAAAAACAATGAGTGAATCAAGTGACTTTGACGAAAATGTGGAGAATAATACTCCTCCAGAAATAATTAATTCGGCAAAAAATACAACTCAAGAATTAATGCCATCTTTATCAAGAGAGAGATACGAACTTACATACAGCAAGTTTATTTTTTTCTGTATTTATTATCTAAATCTAACAATCGTAGATAAAGTACGGTACGCAACTCGTGCGAAAACGGCATTTTGCATTGCTTGTGTGGTTTTACCACCCGAGCGACAGCGAGGGTGCAAACTCCACACTCGCATGCAAAATGCTACTTTCCGCACTCGACGCGTAATGTACTATTATATTTTGTATCAATCGTAGATAAAATATTTTACAAGCCGCGTTTATCCTGGCCTCAATCTACTTGTTTATTTTTCTAATCTAGCTGGTTGAGTTTGCTACTTATTTCCATAAATTATGACTAGAGTCTCACTAACCCAGACCCCGCTAGTCTGGACATCCGGTTAATTCAGACTCCGCTAGTCTGGGCGTCTGGTTGATCCGAACAGACCTCAATAATTTTCTAGTAATGTACAGTTAATAAACTTTGAATTTATATCAATAAGATGGTAAGTTTGTTATTCTAAATCAATTTTTATAATTAAAAAGTGGACTTTCATTGAGACTGAAAAGTTACTTTATGATTTTAATAGTTTAACCTAGCTACAACTAGTTAACTGATATTTTAAAACGGATTCTGTTTAATCCGGACTTTCGGTGATCCGGACAGTGCCCAGTCCCATTAAATCCGGATTAGTGAGACTCTGCTGTACCTCTGAGAAATCTCAGGTGAATAGCCTCCTTTAAATTATTTATAATTACCTGACTCTGAAAAAGCCTGCACTTCAAAATATTTATATTAGAATAAGAATGTGATATTATTAATTTGAATTTTGTTTCAGGAGGTATATTCTCCTGAGGAATACGATGAGGATAGAGTCTCGGTGAAAATGGCCTATCCCAGACCGATAGCCGCCAGTAAGAAACAGTGCTGTTTAGTATCTAGTATTTATATCCCTCTATTGAAGTAAATTCGGTGGACCTGAACCGACTTGGTATAAGTCTAAGATTACCCATTACTTGTATTTAACAATATAAATGCTCAAAATTCCGCTATTTTTTTTCTTCAAAAGTTACGTTTGAAAAAAAAAAAGAAAAAAGTTTACTAGAGTTATGATTAATTCCCGTTCCATACTTGCCTTAGATTTTATTTTTGGATAACACCTTAAGGAAACATTTAATAGTGACGGACTTATACCATCTTAGTTCTGTGCATTATAATAACTCATCTGGAGAAACAAAAATTCACTGATACTGTTTTAGTTTAACTAGAAGTATGCGTGTTTCCTGTATTGTACGTACTAGAGGTGTTATTTTAAACTAAATTTCAACTTAGGCATGCTAAGTGCACGAGCAAGCAACAAAATAATCATTTATGAATGGTAATCATTTGCCTTCTGCTCAAAAGAAACACAATAGTTATTTTTTTTTTGAAAGAGCATTATTTAGTATTCACTTTGACCGAATGGAATGAGCATTTCTATCATGCACATTATACGAATGTGCTAGTTGTTTTTTTTTTTTAGTAATTTACACATAATAATAAAGTTGATTAGCAAACTTGGTATTCATTAAACTATCATATCAAAAATTGGCTGTGAAAAACCCCCCTCAGAAAATCCCCCTGCATATTCCGCTTTTATGTCCCTTTTCTGCAATTTTGAAATGTAATGAACTAACTTGAAAAAAAAAAAAAAAAATTCAATGTAACTTTTAAATATATTTTGCTGTTTAACACAACACCCTCATCTATTTAAAACCACTTAGTGTTTTTTAATTTGACACTATTTTTTTTTGTCTAACTTCACTTTTTAACATATCATATTCATCTAATTTACAATTTTTATCGATATATCTGTCTTTTTCACATTTAGCATCGAAAATTCAGTCACTTTATCGAAGTAGAGAAACTGTGAGCGAGATGGAAGCACAAATAGAAGCTTTAACAATTGAGGTCAGTATTCATTATTATCATTATTTTTGTTTGTTTCTTGGTGTTGATTTTATTTCCTTTATACCACAACATTAGTTAATTACAGGTCAGAGAGACCACCAACTTTAGTCATTAGTTCATTACAGGTCAGAGAGACTACCAACTTTAGTCATTAGTTCATTACAGGTCAGAGAGACCAACAACTTTAGTCATTAGTTCATTACAGGTCAGAGAGACCAACAACTTTAGTCATTAGTTAATTACAGGTCAGAGAGACCAGCAACTTTAGTCATTAGTTCATTACAGGTCAGAGAGACCAGCAACTTTAGTCATTAGTTCATTACAGGTCAGAGAGACCAACAACTTTAGTCATTAGTTCATTACAGGTCAGAGAGACCAGCAACTTTAGTCATTAGTTCATTACAGGTCAGAGAGACCAGCAACTTTAGTCATTAGTTCATTACAGGTCAGAGAGACCAGCAACTTTAGTCATTAGTTCATTACAGGTCAGAGAGACCAGCAACTTTAGTCATTAGTTCATTACAGGTCAGAGAGACCAGCAACTTTAGTCATTAGTTCATTACAGGTCAGAGAGACCACCAACTTTAGTCATTAGTTCATTACAGGTCAGAGAGACCACCAACTTTAGTCATTAGTTCATTACAGGTCAGAGAGACCACCAACTTTAGTCATTAGTTCATTACAGGTCAGAGAGACCACCAACTTTAGTCATTAGTTCATTACAGGTCAGAGAGACCAACAACTTTAGTCATTAGTTCATTACAGGTCAGAGAGACCAACAACTTTAGTCATTAGTTCATTACAGGTCAGAGAGACCAGCAACTTTAGTCATTAGTCCATTACAGGTCAGAGAGACCACCAACTTTAGTCATTAGTTAATTACAGGTCAGAGAGACCAGCAACTTTAGTCATTAGTTCATTACAGGTCAGAGAGACCAGCAACTTTAGTCATTAGTTCATTACAGGTCAGAGAGACCAGCAACTTTAGTCATTAGTTCATTACAGGTCAGAGAGACCAGCAACTTTAGTCATTAGTTCATTACAGGTCAGAGAGACCAGCAACTTTAGGCATTAGTTAATTACAGGTCAGAGAGACCAGCAACTTTAGGCATTAGTTAATTACAGGTCAGAGAGACCAGCAACTTTAGGCATTAGTTCATTACAGGTCAGAGAGACCAGCAACTTTAGGCATTAGTTCATTACAGGTCAGAGAGACCAGCAACTTTAGGCATTAGTTAATTACAGGTCAGAGAGACCAGCAACTTTAGGCATTAGTTAATTACAGGTCAGAGAGACCAGCAACTTTAGGCATTAGTTAATTACAGGTCAGAGAGACCAGCAACTTTAGGCATTAGTTCATTACAGGTCAGAGAGACCAGCAACTTTAGGCATTAGTTCATTACAGGTCAGAGAGACCAGCAACTTTAGGCATTAGTTAATTACAGGTCAGAGAGACCAGCAACTTTAGGCATTAGTTAATTACAGGTCAGAGAGACCAGCAACTTTAGGCATTAGTTAATTACAGGTCAGAGAGACCAGCAACTTTAGGCATTAGTTAATTACAGGTCAGAGAGACCAGCAACTTTAGGCATTAGTTCATTACAGGTCAGTGAGACCAGCAACTTTAGGCATTAGTTAATTACAGGTCAGAGAGACCAGCAACTTTAGTCATTAGTTCATTACAGGTCAGAGAGACACCAACATGAGTCATAGTTCAATCTTTGCCCATGACTCATGTCAATTGTGTGTGAGAGAAATTATTTTTAATTTAATTTACAGTATGGAATTTCCTAATGACGGAATTAAGAGTGGGATAAGGAAATATGTATCCCCTTTCTAATTGACTATTGACAAATAAATTTAATTCTCGCACAGTTGGAAATAATATAATGCTTGAAAATGTCCTAAATAAAGGACGAAATATAGCCAAAAAAACGTAGTTGGTTTTTATACCCCTGAAGACCCTAAATAGAAATCTCTTAAATTTAGTCATTAGTTAATTACAGGTCAGAGAGACCAGCAACTTTAGTCATTAGTTCATTACAGGTCAGAGAGACCAGCAACTTTAGTCATTAGTTCATTACAGGTCAGAGAGACCACCAACTTTAGTCATTAGTTCATTACAGGTCAGAGAGACCACCAACTTTAATCATTAGTTCATTACAGGTCAGAGAGACCACCAACTTTAGTCATTAGTTCATTACAGGTCAGAGAGACCACCAACTTTAGTCATTAGTTTATTACAGGTCAGAGAGACCACCAACTTTAGTCATTAGTTTATTACAGGTCAGAGAGACCACCAACTTTAGTCATTAGTTCATTACAGGTCAGAGAGACCACCAACTTTAGTCATTAGTTTATTACAGGTCAGAGAGACCAGCAACTGATCTCCCTGAATATGAAAAGGAAAGGATTGTGATGATGCTGAACAAATAATTGATATCATTGTAAAAGATGCTAAAGATTGGTTTGTCATTAATAAATTAACATTGAATGAATCAAAAAATCAAATTTTATGACATGCTCTTAAAAATCATAATTCTGTATATCCTTCAGCAATAAAAAATAATTGGAGTGTCAATTGACAGCATAATTGGAAAGTTCATAGGTTTGTTCCAACAGAGCCTCGGACGGTTCTAGAACTGCCGGGAGCATGCGCAGTATCGAAAGAGCGTTCCTACACGCTTCTCGGACGGTTCTGGAACTTTTAGTCCCGTGTTCCAACAGAAAGTCGAACGGTTCTGGGACAGTCCTAGAACCGTGAAAACAGTTCCCGGACTGAAGCTGGAACTCGACCAGAACTACTAATACTAATATACGGAGGCGTGTAGGTTACACTACTACTACTGTTCAACTATAACCTGACATTTGTTTTCGTTTCTTTGCTTGATATCTCTGTTTCCTAGCGTGTTTTGTTTCTCTTTCCTCAGTTAATATTTATACTACTTCTTTCTTTCTTCTTTACGTATTATTTTTTATCATGATAGTATATTGGAACAATAAAATATAATTTATATTTTACATAATATTATTTCCTCTTGATAATTAAAATTTCTCATAGCGACTTTGAGTCCTTTATAAGAATTATCTCCGATCTTTTTGTCTGTACATCCGCCGATGATTTACAGACAAGAAAAAAAAACAGATAAATTGTTCTTATAATTTTCTTTTTTGTAGTTTTGAACCCTTTATTTGTAAATATTTCTTAATGTGTGGTTGACCTTTTCTTATATGAGGGTTTATTTTTAATAAGCCAAGATAAAATTCACATTTTATCATCCGAAACTTCATTCCGAGATCTCTGTGGAGGAAGGGTCTTTCGAACCCGGGGATATCAATAAAATCCGTTTCAGATACGTCTGTGCGTACGAATGTATGTAACTAAACCTTTAATAACATATCGCTTCAAGATATCGTATTGAGATGCGGTTTGCGGCATTTTTTACAACTTTTTTCGGAAAAACTGATGGCGACAAACCCGAACATCGTAGCTCACGACGTTTCGGAGCTGTAGTCAATAGTCACTTAAGCACGAAATCGGTCTGTCGAGGATAACTTCAGTAGACATTATTTGATTTCTATTTTGTTTGGGGTATATATTATTATGTGTCCTATTTGGTAGATTGTACCTATACTTTTTGGGCACAAGCGGTTTTGGAGATATTGGCATTTTAATGTTTTTACTTCCATGAAAATGGGTGTAAATACTGAGTTCTCTCTTGATCGCGTATTGACTCCACAACATTTCATGGAAGTCATGTGTAGGCTTTCCACACCTGTACTTTTTATGATTTAACAGTTAATGTTTAAAAAAATTACAATTTATACAAACAAATTTTTAATAGGCAACTGAAACTAAAAGACAGGATTGTTACGAGCCTGACGAATTCCAAATGTGAGAGCGAAATATAATCATTTAGAAATGACAGTGTGATAAATTTGTAACTTTAAAAACTATTTGCCCTAATGTGCATTCTTATAAACTTTGTTGAGTTTAACAATAGAATATGTTAACAATTATATATGTTCACGTAAGTAATCCATTTCTGAGTGAACATAAACAAAACAAGTCGAGAGATACGAAGAGGAAAATAAAAACAAGATAAAGGGAGGTAACATGAAGGTTGCAGTTCTGAAAGAGTTCTAAAATCGTTCCAACAGGCTCCTCTTTTTGAATCAGTTCTGAACCAGTCCTCATAGACGCATGCGCATTAAAAAATCCTGAACTGGTTCTAGAACCGTCCTCGAATTGGCTGTTGGAACAAACCTCATGTAAACCATCTCAGTAGTAGGCTTTCATCTGTTCTGTATATATGCTATATAAACTTGGTTCCACTCTGGATAAAAAAAAACTATTAAACTTGCGTACTATGCACACTTTCATTTGCGTATGCTCTATTGTATTAAAGAATGGGGAGCTGCCCCTACTGCTATTAGTATTTTTTTGTTACAGAAAAAAGCAATATGCATAATAAATAAGCTTAAATATGATGCTAATTGTAAAAAAAAAAAATATAGGTAATGGAATTTTAACTTTTATTCTGCATATATTTACTCCTTGTTATTGTTTATTAAAATTAAATAATGATGATGGACAGTTTAATAATGACAAAAGTCATAATTATCAAACTATATTTACCAGCAATATTAATGTTGCTATGTGTAAGCTGCACAAATCATTTCAATCTCCAGTTATCACAATGGCATATGTTTTAATTAATTACCTTCTACTATAGCCAAGCTCCCCCTAAAAGCTTTTAAGAAAACTATTAAAACTATTTTAATTGAGAAGGGATATAATTTATCTGAATTTTTTAATGATAATGTGTAAATTTTATTTTAGTTTTTTAATTGTATCTATATTGACCATTGTGATACTACTATATGGTTGTAACCACATGTAAATTAATAAATATACTTTAGGCATTAATTCATTACAGGTCAGAGAGACCAGCCACTTAAGTCATTAGTTCATTACAGGCTAGAGAGACCAGCAACTTTAGGAATTAGTTAATTACAGGTCAGAGAGACCAGCAACTTTAGGTATTATTTCATTACAGGTCAGAAAGACCAGCAACTTTAGGCATTAAATAATTACAGGTCAGAGAGACCAGCAACTTTAGGCTTTAGTTAATTACAGGTCAGAGAGACCAGCAACTTTAGGCTTTAGTTAATTACAGGTCAGAGAGACCAGCAACTTTAGGCTTTAGTTAATTACAGGTCAGTGAGACTAGCAACTTTAGGCCCTTTATGAGATAATTAGTGAACCATCATATCTAGCCTTGATACCCTCCTCACTACTATAACATGATAACTAACATAATAACATAACTATAACAAGAATATGCTCATATATCTTTCTTTTTTTCCCCAGAATTCAGTTCTTAAAAGGAAGGTGCATGAAATGGAAATAGGAATGGCGAAACTTAACGAGATCTTCAGTCAAATGAAAGGAATTTCTAAGAGCTTATCCAATGATACTGAAAATGTAACTTCAACATAACACATATTTATCCCTTACAATTATTATTGGTGTGTGACTTGATAAAAAAAAAAAGAAAAAACTTATCATTTTACAATTTATCTTTTTTGGCATAAAAATTAACATTTCTTTGTTTAATTTATTATATTCAGAACTTGCCAAATTTAAAATAAAAAACGAATCAATCTTCCTATTAAGTTGTAAATAGTTTTTTTTTTGTAACTGTAAATGTTTTACTTTATAAATAATCGTGATTTGTAAAAAAAAAGAGAGAAAAAAAAACAAAACTTTTTTTTATTTAATTTGTTCACTTAATTGTCCATGAAATGTATAAATTATGATTTTTCTGATAAAAATTATTGATAAGCATCGATCGAAATAATAAATATTTATACTGCTGTTTGTAAAAGAACTAAATAAACTATTTTTAAAATAAAAAAATAATAATTAAATTAAGAAATATTTATTTATTTTACTTTGTAAAACAGAATCGGTGGACTGTATTAAAATATGTATTTCTGCTACTGTATGGGTGCTCATAAGTGTAGAATTTCCATTGCCTCTTTAATACCATTTTACCGTAAATATTATTTATAATTACTCGTTTTGCAACAGATGCCTTACTCACTTTGTAATACTAATAATAGTTGCGTAGTATCTACTAAAGTAATAAAATGACAGAATTAGTTTACGTTATTGTTTATTTTTAATTTTAGTTGCACAAAACTCAGGTAATCGTAACAAATCTAAAAGAAACAATACATTAACTTTATAAGGGTTCACACGTCGCTAACGTAACAATATTAGTTCCCCATTATTATTTCCTATTTTTTCCACTTCTATTTCTTCTTTCCTAGGTTTTGTAAGGACTTCCCTTTCCCTAAAATGATCAGTCGGAATGGTTGATTATCAACATTATGTTGTTCTATAATTATATAAGTATGCTCCACTTGAGGGTTGGGATATCGAAAGAAAATATTGATATTTTCGATATGTTGACATCGAGTGGATGAACATCGATATATGTCAAAATATCGATATTCCTGATATATCAAGAACCTTCCTAACTACCCCAGTTTTCCCAGGTGATGTGCAAAAAAAAGGTCGTCTTCTCCACTTCTCCTTGTTGTGCAGAAAAGACCTAAAAAAGGTAACCGGCTTCCAATATTTTCTAGAAACTAGAAATACAGTAGAGTCTCGATAATCCGAGCTCCGATAATCCGAGTTTCCAATAATCCGAGTCAAACGAGAGATCTTGGATAGTAGGAGAATGGAGCGGGTTCCCTGATTTAAACACATTTAGGACAGGGCAGGACAGTGCTGGTAAAGATGGTTCCGTATGATTTCATGCAATTCCTTTCCTATCTGAGCAGCTGTGTTCAGGGTTCAAATTCAGGGAAGCCTATTAATTTGTTTCTTTTTCTTCAGTTCTAATCACTTTGTTACTCTGAAGTCCCAAAGTGTTGTTCAAGCTGGTCAGATCCAAGTTGATTACACTTGCGCCCCAAACCTCTCTGGATACTGCAGATGGAACCATGGAGCATTCATTATGTCTATTATTAGTTAGGGATAGTTACCTGACAGTTCCTAGTATAACATAAAACCTGTTTCCTTTTGAAACTTACATTCTCTACTCACCAACCTTCCTTGCTTACTGTTTATTATTACCCTTATTTTACCACACAGAAAAAAATATATGTATATGAGTACCTGTAATAGAAATGATCTGTTTTATCAAATTTATTTTCTAAAAACATAAATAAACTCAATTAAAATTAAAATATAGGTATGGTTTCCTAGATTTTTTATTTATTTTTTTTTTCATATGTTTATTTTATAATTATATAATTTATTATTATTAAACGTTATACTATATTAAGTATTTCCTTTGCAATTATTTTTAAATAAAGTTAAGTATTAAAGAAATTTAATTTGTTATTACTTTGTTTTAAGTAATGAAAAATATATTGAATAATACAAAAAAAATGAAATAATGAATAATAATTACATAAAAATTAATAATAAATAAATAATTACAAAATGTCATTTAATTTATCAATAGATATTTTTTTATAAGTAAACATTTTTTTTCTGGTGTCTATTTATTAAGTTTTCCTCTATAACAAGATCCTGCTTTAACCCTTAGAAACAGGTGCTGGCGCATTGAGTGTGTCATGGGTAAAAAAGTTTCTTTAAATCCCAGATTTACAATGTGAGAATAATAAAACCTCAGTTTACCCCCCTACCACTAGAGACCTCTAAAACAGCTGAAACAGTCTGCTTTGATTATTGCTTCGTTCTGCATTGTTTTGCCGTGTTTATTTGTCTTGTTGCACTGTATACACCACCCGTGCCACCATGTCCGGTATAGAGAAGTTATGCCTTTCGATCAATATTTTTCAGTTTTACATGAGTTTTTGGATTAGGATGATGGTTGTCAGGAGTTATCTTAGGACTTTGACAACTAATAATAATTAATTAAGGTTGAAAGCCCGATACTAAGTCAAAACCCTGAAGGAGTAATTACTGTTTTGTTTTTTATAGTAATTTTTATTAAATAATTAGTTGTTTTGACTGAGATTTTGTGGTAGCACTTCATAATTATGACTAGAGAGGTTGGTAGAAAGTTACACAACAATATTGTCACCACAATTTTTATTACACATAAACTCACAAATGCGTTTCGACAAATAACATCATCTTCAGTGTGTGTTAACTTAGTAAGGGTTAATTCTGTACTAAGCTAACTATTTTACAAACATTTATTATAAACTAACAGTACAAGGTGGGGGTGGACTAGGGTCGTGTGGGTAGAGGGATTACTACGAAAGGAACAAGGTAAGGGATATGGAGTTGAGATCTAAGTCGGAAAAACAATTATAGGTAAAAGGTTCACAACAATATTATACCTCATTCCTTTCATAGTAATCCCTCTACCCACACGACCCTAGTCCACCCCCACCTTGTACTGTTAGTTTATAATAAATGTTTGTAAAATAGTTAGCTTAGTACAGAATTAACCCTTACTAAGTTAACACACACTGAAGATGATGTTATTTGTTGAAACGCATTTGTGAGTTTATGTGTAATAAAAATTATGGTGACAAAATTGTTGTGTAACTTTCTACCAACCTCTCTAGTCATAATTATGTAATTTTTATAATTAAAGATATCATTGAGAAATAAATATGTAATACATTAATTGACTTTTTAGTTCAACATTTCCAAAACACAATCTAGATAATCTGGATTTGACATATTTATGGTTGGAAGAATGCATTGGCGCATAAAGTAAGCCGCCCGTGCCTTATTGTTTGTCCACTATAGAGATGTGCGTTATTTAACGTAATAGGTAAAATAATAGGGTTCCAACTGTGTCACCTATTACTGACGTTACAGTGACTTGGTTAAAGCTATTAATTTTGTCACTGATTACGGAACGGCCCCTAGAGATTTTTAAGGTAGGAGTAGGTAGTAAGTAGTAGGGTGGTATTAAGTGGTAGTAGTGGGGAAGGTTCCTTTTCTTACATGTAAGCCTTTGGCCTGTACCCTTTTCTACTTAGCAGAAAGCCCTCTCTCTACCTGGTTCCGTTCCACGCAGTGACAAGTGACAAGATATAATAAATATTAAATATGACATTTTGAATACTGGAACTGGTGGTTCCAATACCTATTATTTTATTAATAGATGACAAAGTCACTTGTCACGGAAAAAAAACCCCTAATACCCAGAGTAATACCTGCTTCGTAAAATATTAAATATGAAGTTTCGTTTAAAATAATTAAAAGAGATGGGTATAAGTTACGTAGTTGAGAGAAGAGTTAATCAGCACGGGAAAATATTGAAAAATAAAAATGGTGAACAGATGAGAGCCTTCCAGGAATATTCACTATGCATTCGAGGTTTAGATTCAAGTGTTTAAAACTATTAAATCTTGTCACTGTCACTCATCTGGTCACGGATCCTTAGAGGAACGTTGCAGGTAGCAGAAGAAATTTCTTTCAGTGACAGAGACTTTGTCACCTATTAATAAAATAATAGGTATTGGTACCTAATACCAGATCTGGTCACGGATCCAGCAGGTAGCAGAACTTCCTTTCAGTGACAGAACTTTGTCACCTATTAATAAAATAATAGGTATTTGTACCTATTACTAGGTCGGAGCTGGAACGGTGTCACCTATTATTCAGATTTAATAGTTTAGCCCATCCCTAGTCCACTATAGCCGTGCCACGAAGGGTTAAGTTGAAAATTATTTTAGAATAGAGGTCGACACCTTCGGTGCACTTCTAATGTGCCCGCTGATATGACTGAAATTTCCAATTTTATATCCCCAAGACTGAGACAGGTTAACCTAAGGTATAATAAGGTGTTACTTTTTTTTTTTTTTTGAAAGTGTCAACCTTTTTGCTTATTAACCATCGGCTTGTGCACCCTTGGTGATTTTCTGATCTGGTATTATGCCCTTGTAGGGAAATAGGTTGCTGACTCCTGTTTTAGAGTGTAAATTATTCAGCAATCTAGGACTTATCACATCAAACATGTCTAATTCTATTAACCCTCGGGTGGGCGCGGTCTGATACAGACACGAGGAGGCGTGGAGCCCTGACAGGACTTAATCAGTTTTATATGCCCACACAACAGGTAAAATAAATCAATGACCTGAAATCATTTTAGCAAAATATTATAAAATATATTTAAATTTGTTTTATTGTTTTAATTTATAAAATACCGTTGTTTAGTCTCTCAGTTAATAAGCACAAAATTAATCAGTCTCAATTATAATTTTCAAATTTTTAAATTCAGGTACCATATTAATTTATTTTGTATTATATGTATAAATTTCACTAAAATTGTGAAAGTGGTACGGGTTCCCTGTCAGGACAATATGGGCACAGAATTAAAGTATAATCACGTACGATGTCAAACAGTGACTGATTCTCTTGATAAAAGCAAGATAAGAAGTTTTTTATTTTCTAGATAAAAAGCTCCTTAATGTTTATAAAGTAATTGATTAAATTGGTTTTACTTTCATTCATAATTTGAAAACAGAATAAAAATGTCAATAAGTAAAAATACGGTAGGTAAAAAAGGTAATATATTTACACATTGTTTAAACATAATATACAAATTTCACCCTCTAGGAAAACATACAAACTAACACATCCATGGTAAATCATAACAAAACTTTCAGTACATTCATAGCTTAGAACATTTTATAAGAGTTTTAACACCTAAACTACAAGAGGAAAAGCTAAAAACCATTTATCAGGTATTATATGTAATAAACATCAATAGGTCATAACAATGGTGAACATTTAGGCCCTCGTTCAATTTTTTTTAATAATTGATAGCTAGTATAAATATTATTAAGAAAAATGCTTATTTACAAAAATCCATAAAGAGTAAATTTAGGCAGGGTGAACATGCAAGATACGTAGTTATATTACTCATACTATGAATGTAGTTATTTTACTATTAGTTATATACTACATTATTGTATGAAGTGGCTACATATTAGGTATTTGGTGTTGCTAAAACTCTTCAATAGCTTTTACATTTACCGTAACACTTTTCCTAAATATTCATAAGAGATTTGTATGTAATTAATATCAGGATGAAGGAAACGGATTAACACATTATTTTCTGTATAATATATCAATGAGAAGAAGTAGATTTTTGAACACCGAATAGTTTGAGTACACCGACCGATGCTTTACGTTGGTCTTGAGAATCCTTATCATCACAAGCGAAGGCAAGAAGATAACACTTAGGATGGAAAGCGACTGTAAAAGTAGGAGTGTCCACAGGGACCTTAGTCACTTGCTGTCCGGTAGCAACATCGGCAATATCGATCAACAGATCTTCAGAAGCGGAGGCAACTAGTTGCCCGTCGTGACTGAATGAAAGAGTCCTCACAGGCCATTCTAATCTACTTAGAGTTACTCCACAAGTAAGTTTCTCACAGTCCCATAACGACACCACGGCGTCGGCCGCTCCTACTCCGAACACCTTACCTGTGGGGTCCATTTTAATACAGATACAAGTAGCCGAATGGGCTTTTAAGGAGTGCTGTAGATTCATTTCAGGTAAAGAATAAACTTGTACCGAACCGCTGCCCGTAGTGACGAGTAAAATATCGCTTCCTTGTCCGAATGTGATCTCGTTGACTTCGAAACTAAACTGTTTACTAAAACTGACACTGTATTTGTTAGAATCTATGAACGTGATGAGATCGTCCTTGTTACCCACTGCGATAGTTCTACCGTCAGGCGCCCAAGCTATGTTTATGTTTTCACCTTTGGTTTGTACGGTGGCGGCAGGTCGCTGAGATCTGACGTCCCAAACCCTGACGGTCCGGTCGCACGAAGCCGTCGCTAACAGAGATGGGTCGCTTCCGTGCCAAGCGAGTTGATCTACACTCGCCTCGTGTCCTTTAAGACTGACTTCCTTATTCAGTCTGGTCCGTTCCATGTTGAAAACAGAAACGGTTTTGTCGAAGGAGCCCGACGCCAATTTAGTTCCGTCGCAATTCCAACCGACCGAGTGCACTTTAGACGAATGTACTTTGTAGTCTTTGATTTGATCATGTTTCGCGAAATAAGCTTTGATATCTTGTATCCTAAGACGATTCTTTCTCAAAGGTCTCGCAAACATGTTTTAGTTATTTACGTTTAAGCAAAAGAGAGACGCTATAAATTAAATACTTTTACAACACTATATATGACTTGTTAAAACGCTTTCAAGACAACAATAAATAAAATACAAAACACAATACAATTTTAGAAAGAATATAAAAAACAAATCAAATGAACACAAACCGGCTTCAAAATATTTTTACTTTGTTGTTGTTTTAATTCTTCTTTATCTTCGTGGTTTCTTCATTGAAAGAAGAAATGGGAAGGTTCTAAAAGAGTTTTATCAAAACTCAATCGAAGGGGGGCCCGGGTCCATTTCCAATAATTCCAAGGCCACTTGTTGCGGGGGCTACGTGGAGGGATCCCGGGGTTTGCCTGAAATTTAAATTTTGTCTCTAATTTAGCATTTCATTAAGGTGACCAGATTTCTCTAAACTAAATTACGGACAGATTTAATTTGGGGGGGGGGGGGGGGGGGGGGGTAGACACCCCCCCCCCCCCCAAAAAAAAAAAAAAAAAAAAAAAGGTAACAATATTTTTTTAAATAATAAATATATACATTTATATGGAAAAAAATATCATTTAAAATTTAAATACAACTTATTATAAAAGAATTAAAAAATATTATCACTTTTTACTTTCTCATATAAAGAGAAAGTATTGTGATAATTCGATTTTGATGGATTTACACGTTTTGAGGTCTAAACTACTGGGCCGATTTCAGAAATCAATCAGCTTCAGAAAAATCATACCCCGAGGCGAAATCGAGAAATGAATTTTAGCCCCAAATTTAGGGGCGCTACCCCCCAAAACTCTGAAAAATCGTGAAAAAAAATTATTTCTCGAAAACAGTTCCGACGATGTTGATTAAAAAATTCTAAAATGTAGTCCATTTAAATACGAATCTAACGATATAAGCCGCTTTCCCGGGAAAAATCTAGTTATGGAGATATTGAAAGAATTCAAACAAAGATATGATAACATCTTCCTATTCATCTTTAGCGTCCTTCTTATCAAAATGTCGAGAGAAGATGAAAAACTACGCAACAAATCAAATATTTCTACAATACAAAACACTTTGTACCAATGCAGACTTAGTGCGTTGACAGAGCGGGAAAGTAAAAAAATGGTGTGGAGAGCCAATGGGAGCTCAGGATTTGAAAATCCTCTTAGGATTTTAAAAATCCCGCGCTATCAACGCACTAACTCTGAATTGGTACAGATTTTAAGTCATATAAAAAGTGCTTTTTATACATTAATTTTATAAAACCTCAGAATTACGGACAAATTCGGGACTTTTTCTAAAATTCCGGACAAATCAGCGTCCGTATACGGACAAAAAAAAATTCCGGACAAATTGTTGAAATTACGGACTGTCCGTAAAAATTACGTACGTCTGGTCACCTTAATTTCATGTATGTGTAGCACAAGTAGTCTTCCTATTTTTGTTAACAAAAAGTTCAAGGTTTCTAGACGTAGTCCATTACTGTAGATCTGTATCTGTAGATTTGTTGCTTTTTGTGTTAGTGTGTCCTTTCTGTAGTTTGTATTGTTAGTTTTCTTATTTGTTCAAATTGTTACTGCGCAGTTGTTTTGAGAATAGTAAAAGGCTCAGAAAAACGTAAGTTACTGATTTTTAAAAAAATATAAATTAGGTAGATCTGATAATATAAGCGGGATGTCGCATTCACGAAAGTTGTTGTCTAAAAATGTTTTATCTATTATCAGAAGGAAGTACTTCGTTACTCATGCAAGTCCGACGATAGGTTCGGATCCGAATATTAACTCGAACGATTATAAAGTGAACTATAACGAGATGAAAGCCTTGGTCGAAGAACTGAAAGCAAATGTAGCCCAGGTTAGCATGGGAGGTAGCAGTGCTGCAGTAGAAAGACACCAGTCAAAGGGTAAATTGCTAGTAAGAGATAGGATTAATTTACTTTTAGACCCAGGTTCACCATTTCTCGAGTTATCTCAGTTAGCAGCGTACGATATGTACCAGCCGGATTACGTACCTTCGGCCGGAATAGTCTCTGGAATCGGAATGATCGCCGGAAGAGAATGTATGATTGTTGGTAACGATGCCACTGTTAAAGGAGGTACATATTATCCTATAACCGTTAAAAAACATTTACGAGCCCAAGAGATAGCTTGGCAAAACCGCTTACCTTGTGTCTACCTAGTTGATTCCGGAGGAGCTAACCTTCCACAGCAGGCCGGAATATTTCCCGATACCCAACACTTCGGTAGGATATTTTTCAACCAGGCGAATATGTCCGCTGCTGGTATTCCGCAAATATCAGTCGTAATGGGTTCGTGCACTGCAGGCGGTGCTTACGTTCCCGCCATGTCAGACGATTCAATCATAGTTAAAAATCAGGGAACTGTTTTCCTTGCCGGCCCACCCTTAGTCAAGGCATCGACAGGTGAAACCGTATCTCCTGAACAACTCGGAGGTGCAGATCTACACTGTTCTATATCCGGTGTTACCGATCATCTGGCTGAAAACGACAAACACGCTTTGACTATCGCAAGAGAAATTATTTCGAGATTGAATCACAGTAAGAACTTACCTCTTACGCCTAACAGTGCCGTTAAAGAACCTCTTTTCGATCCGGAACAACTTTACGGAATCGTAGGAAATAATTTAAAGAAAAGTTACGATATCAGAGAGGTGATAGCTAGAATAGTAGACGGTTCCGAATTTTCCGAGTTTAAAGCTCGTTACGGAGAGACGCTAGTAACGGGTTTCGCTCACCTCTACGGTTATCCTATCGGTGTTATCGGTAACAACGGAGTATTATTTAGCGAATCCGCTTTAAAAGGTGCACATTTCATCGAACTTTGCTGTCAAAGAAAAATCCCGATTATTTTCTTACAAAATATCACGGGGTTTATGGTGGGAAGGGAAGCGGAAGCCGGAGGTATAGCTAAGAACGGTGCTAAGATGGTGACTGCAGTCTCGTGTGCTCAAGTCCCTAAACTTACTTTAATCGTCGGAGGATCGTACGGTGCCGGTAACTACGGTATGAGTGGTAGAGCTTACAGCCCGAGATTCCTCTACATGTGGCCTAACGCTCGTATATCGGTTATGGGTGGTGAACAGGCCGCCGGAGTCTTGGCACAAGTAACTAAAGATCAGAGGAAGAGACAAAACAAAGAGTGGACTGCCGAAGAGGAATTAGCTTTGAAGAAACCAATATTAGAAATGTTTGAAAAGGAAGGTCATCCGTACTACTCGTCTGCAAGACTGTGGGACGACGGAGTTATAGATCCTAAAGATACGAGGAAGATTCTTGGCTTGAGCCTCTCCGCTGCTCTCAACGCACCCATCAATGAATTCAAATTTGGAATTTTCAGGATGTGAAAGGTTTTATTTTTAAATTACACTTAAACTTATTATTGTTACAATTGTGTTATCGGCTAGACAGTATGATAAAAACAAAGCTAGATATGAAGTAGTGAATTAACCTTTTATAAATATATATTCAATAACTCTACCGTCTGTTCCAGGTCTTAAGCCGGGTTTACACGGGTAGAGTAAACAGGATAGTAGAGTAGCGAGTAGAGTGTACTTTACTTCCTACTCTACCAATTTTGATTTTGGAGCGTTTACACATAAGCTAGTAGAAAGTATAGTAAAAAAGCAAAAAATGATTGCACAACAATGTATAAACTGAAACTAAACTCTACTTGCTATTGAAAACGTTTGAGGTGGAAATACACATGCTAGTAAAAAAAGCATGCCAGTGGCGAGTTACTAGCATGTCAGTAGCTGGCATGCTGCAGACGCTGTGTACATTTGCCAGTGAAACAGCATGCTAGTATCATCCGGATGGTAGGTCTTGTGCGAGCTACTAGCACATGACAATACACATTCCAGTCACAGTTCTAGTTTTGAAACAGGCAATCGTTTCTTGCCTTCTTTTTATTATCTTTTTATATATATTTATTTCTTATGAATGTATCGGGGCAGAATGAAATTAACCAGATTGTTCTGTTACTTGCAAAGATCTGTGTTTTAAAACATTTGAAAAATAATAAAAAGACACGAAGAGTGTGGGTAAAGATTGGATAGCTAAAGGGAATTAGGTACATGGAGCAAGTCAGTGCCTACTACATGAAATGCGGTTCAGGGACGTTAATGGTTTTAGGAATCAATTGCGAATGCTTCCGGAGAAAGTTGATGAGTTGTTGTCAGATACCCGTGAAAAGAAGGAACGCAACTGAAGGGCTGAGGTAGACTCGTGCTAGCTACTAGCAACCTTGGTTAGGCAGGCCTGTTTACACGTGCCTTATCAGTTCCCCCTCCCCTAGACTTGTGCCACTGGCAAGACAAAAATCAAACCTCGTACGATTTACTCGCATGCTTTTCACTCGCATGCTATTTGATGTATACACATGCCAGTAGCTCTCCTCTGCGAGCTACTCGTATGTTTTTGTGTGAGTAACTTGCATGTGTATTTCCGCCTTTACACTGGTAGAGTGGGAGCTGTGGTAGGGGAAGTAGAGTAGAGTCCACTTTACTGCATGCGGTATAGTACTCTACTCTACCAGCTACTAGTTACTCTACTCGCCACTCTACTCTACGGAGCGTTTTTTCAAGTTTCTACGGGTAGAGTTACTCTACTCGCTACTCTAGGGTATAAATAAAAACGAGTTTTTAAGACCTGGATCAGACGGCAGAGATATTAAACAAAGCTAGATAGTATAACATAACTATCAAATAACAGAATAATATCTTTATTCACAGTGAAAATAATATTTTCTCTTTAATGTAGATTTTATCATTTCTCTTCTTTATTATTTAATTTTTCCTATCACCTCAGAATATCTGGGTAAAATAACATTCCTTATAATGTTAGTGACGTTTCCTATTTTCCATAATGAAGTTTAAAAAGAAAGCATTTATTACAAACCAATGCATTTATAACAGTTAAAAATTGAAGTACAAAATGAATTTATCTTTTTTGAATTAGTCATTATCGTTTACACTGGTTAAACTAAATGTTTATAACCGAAGCTGTTTTGATGCTGAGCACTTAGGTAATTATTATACTATAGTATATCAGTAGTTGTAAATTAACTTGGGTTGTGTTCTCTTCCATTTAAAACTAATTTATAATAACTGGTTATCATCTGAGACGAGTCTTCATGTATGAATATATGAGGAGCTTAGTATCAAAGATGGACAAGAGCACATTTCAAAATTTTACAGGAGAGCCGAAAAACTGTAGCTCAAATTCTACAGGTGCTAGAGCAATGATTTTTTTTCTGTAGATTCTTAATAGACTCAAAACTAGTTAGAAGGACTGAAAACGTGAATTTCTTTGATATTTTAGCTGCTAAATGGAGTTAAAAAGTGGAGTTGTCCGCTTTTGAAACAAAAACAAGGTTTTGTCCGTTTTTGAAGCAAAATTATGTTGAAAATAATGGTTAGAATAATAATATTCGAGAAATAATTTTTTTTTCACGTTTTTCAGAGTTCTTAGGGGATAGTGCCCCCAAATTTAGAGCTAAAATTGATTTCTCGATTTCCCCTCGGGGTATCATTTTTCTAAACATGTATGACAAAATGGTAGGAGTAGGTAATCAGATGCTAAAGCCTACAGTGCATCATAGGAACGAGTTAGTAAAATGCAGCCTCCTGATTGGCTGTTTCGGTTATGTCCACTTTTGAAGCAAAATGTATGTTGACTTGTCCGCATTTGAAACAAAACTACAAATATTATTGAATTTTTACCCCTTTTCTGGTCGTTTTTGATGCAAATGGATAGCAGAATCTGATGCAGCAGCCAAAAATCTATAAGAAACAATCGATAACTGAAATTCGGAAAAAATGTCGAATGTCCGTCTTTGATACTAGGCTCCTCATATAAGCTGTCAAATGTAATAGACATTGTACAATACTTGTTTTTATTATTTTAATGGATCATGTTCATGTGATCATATAAATGTGAAAGTCAATTATCGGGAAGACTGTGCTTGCTACAATCTTAAAAAAGTGTGCATTAATTATGGAACCATAATAGTTTTAAGTGTTTATTTTTATTTTAGGCCTACTTATAAGAATGATTACCATATGACTGATGTAAACATTGTGTATAATATGTTTTATTTCTTCCCGGTGCCGGTGCCCCCCTCCCCCCCCCTGGAAAAATTCATATGGGCACTCATGCATCACACGTATCTTTTTTAGGACATCACACATTTTTTTTTTAATAATTTATTTCTAATAAAGTTATGGTAGATACATTGATTCAAACGAATTAAACAGTAATCAATCTATGGTTTAGTATTTTTACAAATAGAATTGATTTGTGACTCTCAGGTTGGTCAATTTATGTGAGGGGAAAAAATAAGTCACTAGGCAGTTATCCAGTGACATTTTTGTTTGCCTATTTGGCCTTACCTTCAAGACGTCAAAATCTGGAGTTCTCATAGGTCCCCCCTAATTTTTTGAATTTCCCACACTGTCACAAAACAATTCTTTTTATTAGAAAAAACAAAACTGTAGAGCTCTACATAAAGATTGCACAAAAAATGTACCTACTTCTAATATTTTATTTTTAATAATTGTCGAACTGTGTTGTTGCTTTTAAGCAAATTTATCAATTATTATTATTATTATTATTTATCATCAAATTTATCCTTAGTCCGCAAACTTTTGCTGTGCTGCAGCTGCCTCACAAGATATTCATATTATTGTCATCTTAGCTAGATGTTTCACTACATACTTTCTAATAACTATTTGTTTACATATATTATGACTGAAAAATTATTTAAAATATTGAATAAAAAATAGCCATTTCAACCACAAATAGGTGTTTTAGCACATACTCTCTTTAATTAAGTTATCTATCTTAATTTTGGAATAAAACATAATAAATGCATCCTTCGTTAACCCTTAGATACACGGGCTAGCTTATTCAGTGCGCCACGAGTAAAAAAGATTCTGTAAGTCAAAGATTCACGATGCGAGAATAATAAACCCTCACTCTACCCTACCACTAGAGACAACTAAAACAGATGAAACAGTCTTCTTTCATTATTGCTTTTACCTTTTCTCTACAAAACTCTCACCATTCCCGACACAAACTTAAAAAATTCTTGAGACTGATTGTCATCAACTCAATACACACCGCATCTGACTGCGTAGTTCTGACCTCAAGGCAGAATAGTTATTTATGCACATAGGGAGTAAAGTAAGCCATTATTCCCTGAGCGAAATAGTTGGTTCTGGAGGCGAAGCCGAAGGAACTATGGTCCCAAAATCCCGACGGAAAGCCGAGGGAATTAGACTTTTTAATTCATCACGAGGGGCATTATAGCACTTTACTCCCGTGGTACATACAATATTTTATCTCCAGTAGGGAGAAAATACACATTTTTATCCATTGCACAGTTTTTATTTATTATTTTAATAAATAACAATAATTGTTAGCACTTTTAATAGCAGATAATAAGAGATTCAATATTAAAAACAAATAAAAATTGGAATTAAACTCAAATAGAAGGTTATTTAGATGCAGGTTATAAACAATGATAAAATGGTCAAAAAAGCAGTGTCGCCAACCTGATTTTAACAACTTTATTACATTAGCCATTCATTTTCTACTATTTATAAAATAATTAAGTTGGCAATCCTTACTTTTTCGCCCTACTTTACTTTTTCTCCCTACTTTTTGAGTTCAGGGAAGAAAAGACTTACTTTAGTCCCTCTACTAAACTAATCCAAAATCATAACTTTATCTTCCTACTGGAGATAAAATAATTTATTTGTTTGGGATTTGACTGCATTGTTGACTGCAGTCCATAAGTGGCCTCAAGGCTGCCTCCTCACACATAATTCCTCCTAGTCTGGACTGTTCAGTCCAAACCTCAAGGATTTCCTCTTTGTGTGTGGCCACCTTTAGAAGATTCACATCTCTGTCTGTTAGACAAATAACATGGGTTCTCGACTTATTCTTTATCCTTTTTTTCAATAAATATACAATTTCCTGTAAGTTTTAAATTTGATTCTTTATGTACAAATTTTAACTTTTATTTTAAGAGAGCTTTAAAAATGATTATAACATATTATTATTATTATTACTGTAGAATTATAGCTGAATTAAATGATCAGATCAGATACAGTTTTTCTTGTGTATCTATCTAAAAAGTAGGTGTATTAGATTTTATTTAGTTTGTTATACTAAATTGCCATTTTATGTATGTTTAATAAATTGTTTTTATTTTTGTTAAAGAGGATTTTAAAATGTTATCTATAAATTTAATTAAATATCATCTTATATTTAGCTAATTTACACTTAGTGTTCAATAATTATTATAAACTTGTACATGTAATATTAAATCTCGAATTAACTATGTGATTTCCATTGCTCAAATGCTTCAATAAATTGTTATATGAATTTTATGACACAGTGTTTCTAAAGTAACTAGAATTTGTGTGAAAAAAACTAAACACATAAAAATATTTTACTTTATAGATAACTATTTGTGTAATACGTTACATTTATGTTAAATGTTTATAATAAATGTTATTTAAATGTATAATAAAAAGTTTTTTTAAAAACAATTTTTGTTTATTTTTGAAGCAAGCTTAAGCAAGCGTCTTACATTCAACAAAATATGCTACAATATACAATAATATATAATATACCAACACCGACATCGCTATGAAGTGATAAAGATTGTTAAAACTATTAAAACGACTCCCCTGAACTGCTTAAGCGTTGCAACTTTAGGGTAGCAGCGAGGACGTCTCGGTGTATAGACCTTTTCACTCCTGATTACCACAGGACAGACTATGGTAGGACAAGTACCATGACACAGGCTATGCGGCTATTCAATGAATACTGTCATGAGGTTGACCCTTTCTGTATCTCTCCTCGGAACCTGAACCTGAAGTTACGACTAAATTTACAAGACATTAATAGAATATTTAATTAAAAAAAATTATTTTTAGTATTATTGTTTTACTTTAGTGACTGTTTTCTTTGTTACATTATGTTATTTAAATATGTTAAGTTTTTATTTACTTTTGTATAGTTTTACATATGTATTGACTGTGATATTTTTGGACTAATTGTCTGTCATCATTATAAACAAATAAATAAATAAAGTGGACCTACACGTTTAAAGTAGAGAAAACAAAGTTTTTACCGATATCTTACGTTCTTATAGTCCAGGAGATAGTGTGCAAAAAAGTGTCTGACTAACATCAAGCTAGAATTTTGTTTACAAGTCAATCTTTTAGCGCCTTTTAAGAATATGTGATCAGCTTAGTTCGTCTGCGGGACATAGCTTAGCAATAGGCGTTAGAAAAAAACAAACCGGTGGAGAGCGGCCATGTCTCACCAATTATGGTGGACAATGTGATTTTCATGATCCTGAGTATAGAATAAGTTAGTACTCCAAAAATGAAGTCGATGTTATTTTCACACTTGATAGGTTAGTTATTCAAATATTACTAAACATCAACGTGGTCACCTGTCAACGGACAAACTAACATCAACTTGATTTTTGGTCTACTAACTAATTCTGTACTCAGGATCATGAAAATCACATTGTCCACCATAATTGGTGAGACATGGCCGCTCTCCACCGGTTTGTTTTTTCAAACGCCTATAGCCAAGCTATGTCCCGCAGACGAACTTAGCCAACCACATATTCTTAAAAGGCGCTAAAAGATTGACTTGTATACAAAATTCTAGCTTGATGTTAGTCAGACACTTTTTTGCACGCTATTTCCTGGACTATAACATAATGATTTTAATAAAACTTCATATACATCGTCTTAAGTACAATTTAAACAGGCATGTAAAATTTCAACATGATACAAGCAGAAAATTTTGTGTAGTGAAGTGATACATTTTATAATAGTTAAAAAGAACATTTTTAATCATTGGGAAGAACAACTTAACTCACGCAAATTTGATAACTTAATTAATAAATTAAGAATCGATGGATTTACCCAATTAAACAGATTAGAATTAGCTATCAAAGATTTTAGTAGTAAATTCAACAAATGCCTTGAAGTTAAGCACAATAAGAAAATTAATAATAGAAAGTCACGCTTTACCAATGATAGCAGCTTAACAGATCCTAATTTGGCGGAATATCTCGTTTTACACAAGAAAGGTTGGACCCTCAATATGAGCAACTTAGATATACCTTTAGGGATTTTAAATTTACTTAGTCTCGGTCCTAATTTCAGCATTACTAATAATAGACCCAAACACCTTATTAATGATTTTATTGTAGACGTTGAATTAATGCTTAACAATCTCAACACCTCAGATAACCATGTGTGTGCATTGAGGAGCCACATTATCAATAAGATTATAGTATTCCAAAACAGACATAACTCACAATTTCCTAACGGCAGTTTAGAAAAACAAATCCTTACTGATATCTCCCTTACCAAACGATTCCTCCTCAAAAACCCCCAAATTATTGTCACCAAATCTGATAAAGCCAATACTACTGTTATTTTGGAAAAAGACCTGTATCAATCTAAAATGGAAGAGCTCCTCAACGATAAACTGACTTATAGACGTCTTAGATCAGACCCCACTGACAATATCAAAAAACAATATAAAGCTTTGTTAAACAAACTTTCTGAAAAGAACTATATCAGTAAACAGAAAAAAACATTTTTGAATGCCAATAATACTTACTGTCCTAGAATTTATGGCCTTATTAAAACCCATAAGCCTAATCTTCCTTTGAGACCTATCATTAGTCAAATAAACTCCCCCTTAGAAAAGCTGGCCAAATTCTGTAATCCTCACCTCAACCCCCTGAATAACAACAACCCATACGATATTTCTAACGCCCAACAACTCAAAAGCAAATTATCCGATATACGCATCCATCCCGATGAAATTATGATTTCAATTGATGTGATTTCATTGTTCACTAATGTACCATTAGAGTTGTTTTACAAAATAGTCAGATCAGAATGGGAACATATTCTACCTCACACACCCATTAAAGACTTAAACTTATACATTGAATGCCTCAAACTTATATTGAACAATGGTACCTTCCAATTTAATTCACAATACTATGCCCAAAAACATGGGATACCCATGGGAGGGGCCATGTCCGTGAATGTCAGTGGTTTAGTCTTAAACCACATCCTTAAGAATATTTTAAATGACTTCAATCCAACTATTATCACCAAGTATATTGATGACCTGTTTTTGATAGTTAAGAAAAGCGAAGTAGACGTCATACTTAATAAATTAAACAACTTCCATCACCGGCTACAATTCACAGTTGAAACCGAAAATAATAATATGATTAATTATTTGGACTTAACCATCTTCAGAGGCAAAGGAGGTAACATCACTACTGCTTGGTATGAGAAGGATATCAAAAGCAATAGATTCATTAATTATAGATCTTGTCACCCTACCCACCAAATTTTGAACAGTGCTAATAACCTAATTACTAGAGCCATCTCCCTTACCGACAAATGTCATATGAATAACACCCGTGCCAAGATTTTCTCCAAATTGAATGAGAATTTTTTCCCTAGTCATATTATTAAAAAGCTGTGGTACAAAAACTTGAACCCCATCATTAATCCAAAACCCGATAACCCAGAGACTACTAATATTAATAAGAAATTCATTGGTTTAACTTATATTAGAGGCTTATCAGAAACTACGCAGAAACTGCTGCATAAATTTGATTGCGATAATATTATAGTTGGACATAAACCCAACAATAAGACTGATAAACTGTTCCATAATCTTAAGGATAAGATTCCTTTTGACAACACAATTGGCACGATTTATCAGATTCCGTGTGGACAGTGTCCCAAAAGCTACATAGGTGAAAGCAGCCAACTCCTCAAACACAGATTGGAGCAACATCGCTACGACCAACTTAAAGGCAACTCAAATACAGCCCTTTCTAGCCACACTCTTGCCACACACCATACTTTCAGGTTCGAAGACACCAAAATAATAGGCACAGAGAACAGAACCAACAGGAGGAAAATGCTTGAAGCACTCAATATTGCCATCAATTCAGAGACAACAGTCAACCTTAAAACAGATTCGAGATCTTTAAATAAATTTTACTGCGGAGTTTACCATCTCAATTCAAAACTCCCGCCACTTAATTCACCGCCTCAGATTATTTAGTTTACTTTACTTTTATCTATTATTATTAGCAATGAAAATCTAGTACACATTAAATGATTCAAATAATGTGATTGTAATTAAAGTTATCTTAAATTCTAAATTATCCAAATCAAGGAGGATAAATTTTTGAATACCTAGCCGAGTCCTTATCAATGATACTGATAACAGGACGTAGGTTTTTTTAGTTGTGATATCATTACTTTTTTATAATTGTTACCTATTGTTTATTACTTGCTGTGATACTTTTTTTAGTTTATTGTTATTAATGTTGTTAGAGTTAGTGTGCTTGATGTCCGCCCATTTTTTAAATTGTAAAGATACGTTTATCAGTTCCACTTAGGTCACCTATGTTACTCATGGTAAACTGACTTTCATTATGTTTTATTATTACCGTTTTTGAGACGTCACTTAGTCTAAACCTTTCTCATTATTTTTACCTTGCTGAGTTGTTTTTAATTTCATTACTTTTACGATTACGCTATATCATTGTTTTATAGGAAATTGACGTGGTGAACTTCCAGTTCGCCTTATTGTATGACTACCTTTTTAACTTACAACTCGTCAGCTCTTTTAAATAATCTTACGTAGAGGTAATTACCCGAGGAATTTTGTAAGGTTTTACTATTTTTGAAGTTAGTGATTTTTGTTACTCTTACAATAAACAATTTGTTTTAGGCTCGAAAATGGCTCGAGAAGCCGAAACGTTGCCACTTATGAAGAAGAAGTTTTAGTAATCTTTTTACTCTTACCCTCTAAGGATCCTTCTACACTATTTAGTAAATATGTTAAGTTTTTATTTACTTTTGTATAGTTTTACATATGTATTGACTGTGATATTTTTGGACTAATTGTCTGTCATCATTATAAACAAATAAATAAATAAAGTGGACCTACACGTTTAAAGTAGAGAAAACAAAGTTTTTACCGATATCTTACGTTCTTATAGTCCAGGAGATAGTGTGCAAAAAAGTGTCTGACTAACATCAAGCTAGAATTTTGTTTACAAGTCAATCTTTTAGCGCCTTTTAAGAATATGTGATCAGCTTAGTTCGTCTGCGGGACATAGCTTAGCAATAGGCGTTAGAAAAAAACAAACCGGTGGAGAGCGGCCATGTCTCACCAATTATGGTGGACAATGTGATTTTCATGATTTCATGATTTTTTCATATTTAGATGTAGGTTATAAACAATGATAAAATGGTCAAAAAAGCAGTGTCGCCAACCTGATTTTAACAACTTTATTACATTAGCCATTCATTTTCTACTATTTATAAAATAATTAAGTTGGCAATCCTTACTTTTTCGCCCTACTTTACTTTTTCTCCCTACTTTTTGAGTTCAGGGAAGAAAAGACTTACTTTAGTCCCTCTACTAAACTAATCCAAAATCATAACTTTATCTTCCTACTGGAGATAAAATAATTTATTTGTTTGGGATTTGACTGCATTGTTGACTGCAGTCCATAAGTGGCCTCAAGGCTGCCTCCTCACACATAATTCCTCCTAGTCTGGACTGTTCAGTCCAAACCTCAAGGATTTCCTCTTTGTGTGTGGCCACCTTTAGAAGATTCACATCTCTGTCTGTTAGACAAATAACATGGGTTCTCGACTTATTCTTTATCCTTTTTTTCAATAAATATACAATTTCCTGTAAGTTTTAAATTTGATTCTTTATGTACAAATTTTAACTTTTATTTTAAGAGAGCTTTAAAAATGATTATAACATATTATTATTATTATTACTGTAGAATTATAGCTGAATTAAATGATCAGATCAGATACAGTTTTTCTTGTGTATCTATCTAAAAAGTAGGTGTATTAGATTTTATTTAGTTTGTTATACTAAATTGCCATTTTATGTATGTTTAATAAATTGTTTTTATTTTTGTTAAAGAGGATTTTAAAATGTTATCTATAAATTTAATTAAATATCATCTTATATTTAGCTAATTTACACTTAGTGTTCAATAATTATTATAAACTTGTACATGTAATATTAAATCTCGAATTAACTATGTGATTTCCATTGCTCAAATGCTTCAATAAATTGTTATATGAATTTTATGACACAGTGTTTCTAAAGTAACTAGAATTTGTGTGAAAAAAACTAAACACATAAAAATATTTTACTTTATAGATAACTATTTGTGTAATACGTTACATTTATGTTAAATGTTTATAATAAATGTTATTTAAATGTATAATAAAAAGTTTTTTTAAAAACAATTTTTGTTTATTTTTGAAGCAAGCTTAAGCAAGCGTCTTACATTCAACAAAATATGCTACAATATACAATAATATATAATATACCAACACCGACATCGCTATGAAGTGATAAAGATTGTTAAAACTATTAAAACGACTCCCCTGAACTGCTTAAGCGTTGCAACTTTAGGGTAGCAGCGAGGACGTCTCGGTGTATAGACCTTTTCACTCCTGATTACCACAGGACAGACTATGGTAGGACAAGTACCATGACACAGGCTATGCGGCTATTCAATGAATACTGTCATGAGGTTGACCCTTTCTGTATCTCTCCTCGGAACCTGAACCTGAAGTTACGACTAAATTTACAAGACATTAATAGAATATTTAATTAAAAAAAATTATTTTTAGTATTATTGTTTTACTTTAGTGACTGTTTTCTTTGTTACATTATGTTATTTAAATATGTTAAGTTTTTATTTACTTTTGTATAGTTTTACATATGTATTGACTGTGATATTTTTGGACTAATTGTCTGTCATCATTATAAACAAATAAATAAATAAAGTGGACCTACACGTTTAAAGTAGAGAAAACAAAGTTTTTACCGATATCTTACGTTCTTATAGTCCAGGAGATAGTGTGCAAAAAAGTGTCTGACTAACATCAAGCTAGAATTTTGTTTACAAGTCAATCTTTTAGCGCCTTTTAAGAATATGTGATCAGCTTAGTTCGTCTGCGGGACATAGCTTAGCAATAGGCGTTAGAAAAAAACAAACCGGTGGAGAGCGGCCATGTCTCACCAATTATGGTGGACAATGTGATTTTCATGATCCTGAGTATAGAATAAGTTAGTACTCCAAAAATGAAGTCGATGTTATTTTCACACTTGATAGGTTAGTTATTCAAATATTACTAAACATCAACGTGGTCACCTGTCAACGGACAAACTAACATCAACTTGATTTTTGGTCTACTAACTAATTCTGTACTCAGGATCATGAAAATCACATTGTCCACCATAATTGGTGAGACATGGCCGCTCTCCACCGGTTTGTTTTTTCAAACGCCTATAGCCAAGCTATGTCCCGCAGACGAACTTAGCCAACCACATATTCTTAAAAGGCGCTAAAAGATTGACTTGTATACAAAATTCTAGCTTGATGTTAGTCAGACACTTTTTTGCACGCTATTTCCTGGACTATAACATAATGATTTTAATAAAACTTCATATACATCGTCTTAAGTACAATTTAAACAGGCATGTAAAATTTCAACATGATACAAGCAGAAAATTTTGTGTAGTGAAGTGATACATTTTATAATAGTTAAAAAGGAGATAGGTGGTTGGTGGAATAGTAAGAATGCAGGATGGCTCCCCTACTACTAGACTCTCTACTACAATCATACTCTTTGGATATCAACTCATCATGATTATCTATTTTCTCAATAGTCAATACATATTTATTACTATACGCTCGCTTCAATTACTACGTTCACACATCGTTTTGAAAGCGTTTCGGATCCAATTCGTTTTCAAAACGATTCGCGTTCACTCAACAAAAATTATAGGAGATCGAAATATTTGTTTTCAATAATTCATAACAGTGACGTCACGAGTAAAACCTTCTTTGTTGATACCTAATATGTCCGCGTATTTTTACATTTTATTTACAAGTTATTAAAGTTTTTACAGGTTCTTTATAGTATTAACTTTAGTTTAACAACGTTTTTGCAGTTAAAAAAAGAAACGGAAGCTCATGAAAACAAAGAACTTGAAAAGTGGAAAAGAGTAAAATATCATGATATCTCGATCCCCTCCACGACCTGTTCATACGAGCGTTTTGAATTCGATCCCCCGTTCCGATCACGTATTTTTGGTGGAGCGGATCTAAACCGATACGATCCGTCGATCTCCGTTCTTACAGCGTTTTGAACTAGCGGATCGTTTTCAAAACGATGTGTGAACGTAGTAAATGATAAAGCCACGAGGTGCCTAGTTACTTCCAAGTCTACCAAGGTAGCACAGGCATTTTGCTTTTTGGAGGTAAATCGTTTTTCCCTCCAAAATCAAAATATCCATTCGCATTGGAGGCGGAGGGTATTAAAAATTGGAGGGTATTTGAGGATCGAACGTATGATGATGCTATATGAATTTTAATCATGATTGGTTCAGTCGTAGCCAATGCGCAAACGCGTAACTTCCCCAATTTTCGTCCAATTTCGATGAAATTTTCAGGGACTGTGCAGGTTATGCCCTCTATGGTTCCATATTAATTTCTTTGTAATTATAATAAAAATCCACCGAACATCTTTCAATTTTTCAACCCATTTTGCTCAGAATTTGTGGGTAGTAAGGGACTGACAAATGATCCCCCCATGGCAACAATAATTGGCTGTGTTGTTGTTTAATCTAATCCGCGTATATACGGTATAAGGTTTTTTTTTATGTTTAATTATTACTTAAATGAATGGTACAGTTTTTTTTGTTTACTTTCTCATATAAAGAGAAAGTATTGTGATGGCGTGAAAATTTGATTTTGAGGTTTTGATGGATTTATACGTCTTGAGGTCCTCTGAGTCCAAAAAAGTTGTTTTTAAGAAATGTCTGTGTAGACGCATGGAGACTAAACTACTTGGCCGATGTTGATGAAATTTGGCTTACATGTTCAGTAAAATCATACCCCGTGGCGAAATCGAGAAATTAATATTAGCTCCAAATTTGGGGGCGCTACCCCCCAAAACACGGGGAAAAAATTATTTCTCGAAAATGGTTCCGACGATTTTCATTAAAAAATTCTAAAATGCCGTCCATTTAAATACGAATCTAACGATATAAGCTTTTTCCCCGGGAAAAATCTAGTTCCGGAGAAAATAGCCTAAACGTGGACGGAGAGAGGCCGGGTTCAATTCCCCACTGAGGAGAAGTTTTTTTTATGATAAATTTTCATAAAATGTTCAATAATAATTAAATGTACCTACGAAATCTCGAAAACTAATAAATGGAAAACACTGCGGGTCTAAGTAATTATGAACTCGTATATGAGATGAAAGAGGGTCCGGGAAAATTTTAAAATAATAACCTCTAAAAAAAACAGCGTTTTTATGCATCTCTGAGGTTAAATTTGATTTTAATACTTTGTCATAAAAAAAGGCACACAAGTATGAACACAAGTATTTTTAAACGAATTTTAATACAAACTTAAAAATAGTAATTGTAAAATAATATGTTGTACACCTAAATCCTAAATCATTGTAGATTAAATAGATCAGTCAATAGCCATTATGTAATATTACTTAAAATCTATAATAAACTATGTTAGCAAATTTTCAAAGAAAATTACGCTATTGCAATAACTTAAAAATGTTTGAAAATTTTTTCCATGGAAATCCGTTTTAGACCATTCTGAATCGATTCCTAAAATTTAACACTTTTTTTATGTATGTATGTATATATGTCACTCCGGACGATATCTCCTCTTAGGATGCACTTAAAAATTTCAAACAAATTTTAAAATGTCAATATTATCAAAAGAAAAGGTGAGGTTGTTGGTCAGAATTATTGAGTTCATTTAGGGGTCAAATTTTTACAATGTAGAGTCAAAAATACTTTTATATGAAAATATGATAAAAGTGTACATAACAACAATTACTGTACTCTTAAAGAGCTTTCCAACGATGTGCATCTTGAAGTCTTGAAGGGTAAATACTATTTTGACTTTTGTACCCTGTACCTCTTTGTACCATTTTTTTTTTTCTTTTCACCCATATAAATTCTAAACCAAAATGTTCCCATATTATTATAAGCCTATAATACGCAGATTTCTTTAAAAATTCGCTTATTAAGTCATGGTGCATGACTGGACTTTTTTTATATTTTAAATTTAAATAAAATATTTTTTTCGCTTGACGTTAATTATCCGCCATTTTGGATTTGAACAGCTGATAATTTTGAGTTCGCTATATTTTTCCTGTTTCCGTGTCAAAACGATCTTTTACTGGAAAGTATTTATCTCTTTTGATTCAAAAGTTATTGGAACCGTACAGAGTGACAGACAGACAGAGGAACGAAACTATAAGGGTTTCTTATTTTGGTTTTACCAACGAAACCCAAAATACCTAATAAAAAAATAGGAAATAGGGAATCACGGAAAAAATGCCCACGGAAAAAATGCTCACGAAAAAAATTCCCACGGAAGAAATATCCAAAATATAATTTTTTAATGTCATAATTTTAAAATTTCATTCAAAATATAATTTTGAATGAAATAATTTTAGAAAAATATTATAAAACATTAAAATTGGTTTTATAATTTTATTATTTTTTTAATTTATAAAATACCGTTGTTTAGGTTTAGTCTCATCGTTTATAAGCACAAAATGAGTCAGTCTCAATTATCATTTTCAATTTTTTAATTTTTCAGTATATTTTTAAATTCAGGTACCATATTAATTTATTTTGTATTATATTTATATATTTCACTAAAATTTGCGTGATACCAAAATTTAAGTGAAAGTGGCGCGGGTCCTCTGTCTGGACAATATGGCCACAGAATTGAAGTATAATCACGTACGATGTCAAACAGTGACTGATTCTCTTGAAAAGGAAAAAATGTTGCTAGAATTTTTTTTTTAAAAAGACTTTTCCTCCGTGGGCATTTGTTTAATAAAATTTGGAAGGTAGGTCATATAGACTTAATTAGTCTATAAGTTTCAACCGTCTGTGCTCATTGATTTTTCTTCCGAAATCTGTACCATCCTAACATTAGTTTCGACTTTTTTTGGATTTACAAATCTTGGTAGAGATTTTATTTCAAAAGAAATTAATTAGAAGGTGTAGTTAGTTTTGTGTTTAATATTTTAAAATATATGCTAGCTTATTAGAATGATGATTGCCATACAAATCTCTATAAAGGCTATATATTATTATATTCTCGTATATTCCTATTGAAATTTACCGAGAAAAGATCATATAATTTTACTCCTTAGTTAGTAAGATAATGAAAGTTAAAATTCATAATGCCTCCGATTTTTTTCTTGAGAAATTTTTTTTAGTAAATTATGTTTTAAGTTTTTAGAATTATTTGTTCTAAAATCGGTTTTACTCTCTATTCACTGTTAAACTGAACACTAGATTAAACTAGCCTAATCCTGAATATTTATGGTTTTCTAGACAGGAGTGGGCGAACAAATCGTAATCCTACTGTTGCATCTGAACTTTGTCGGTATACTGATGGACATATCCCTTTAGTACCTGTAGTAATCCACGGTTTATGACCCCTCTGGGGAAATGTCCTGATTGTCCTTGGACTGTTATTATGTTCAAACTTATCTTTTTACTTACGCGGTTTCATTGATGCTTAATCTTTAGGAAAGTATGAATGCTTCAAAGAAATACTAAACCAATATAATTTTTAGTAAATTTTATATTAAATGTAAGCCTAAGTTTAACATAGCATTCTTTTGTCTTTTGTATAAAATCATTTATCCATGTTAGAACTAGTACTGTTTTGAGTCTGCGTTCACATTTTATCAAACTCAAAAAAGTTGTTTACCGTAATGGAGGGCATCCGGGCAAGCACAGAATGGATCAAACCACTAATTGTGTTTATCAAAATTATTATTCAACAACATATACCTACCTATAATATGTATTAACATATTAGTATAAGGATCTTTCAAGCCAAAAATCATTTGAACCAACATTAGTGTATACGATCCTAGCTTCACAGTACCTTACATCCAGTAAACTTGGAAGCATTATGATCGTTCTGTAGAGAGATATTTTTTATGTCTTCGAATTAAAAAAAAATCGAGTACGGGACACCTCGGAACTTTTCCTTAGCTTGGATGCCACTAACTTGGTCTTTTATATTGGTTCCTTATTTTTTACCGCTTCCAACGATATATCATACGCCATACTTATGTCAAAAACGAATTTATACTTTCGGTAAAAATTTGTTAGCGTTAACAATAAACTAATTATACATATTTAAAAACTACCATTAAACATTAAAGTTTAATTATTTTGGACATTTTTTCCGTGGGCATTTTTTCCGTGGGCATTTTTTCCTGGGCTTTTTTTCCGTGGGCATTTTTTCCGTGGGCATTTTTTCCGTCTACCGAAGTAGGTGGGGCATATAATGCAGATTTACCCCACATAATAATTAACACATTCGTCATCTTTTTGAAGGGGGGGGGGGGAACACTAGGTCTTCACACAAAATATTTGTAATAACTGATAACACGTTTTGGCTAAACTCGGCAATAGTGTACCCCTTCCATGTAATCGATGTCTTTCGAAGTCGTACAGTTGGCTTCGACCCGAGGCCTTTGTTCGGCTGACCCCATGCACTCGGCTAGTTCCAGGCACTGATCTTCTTTCACGTTCATTATAGTAAAAGATGAGCTATAAATACTTGTCGATAAATTTCAAGCTAAATGAAATCCGATATCTACTAAAGTCTTCCGATGTGTTATTAAATCCAAGTGAATAATATTTATAGCTTTGAACATGAAATAAGAGTAGGAGCTTCAAGTCTTGGGGGACTTAGTTATCTCGGAATAACTTGATTCTAATAAGGATAGACAAGAACGTCAGACCAGGGGGAGGTAATATTTTGACGTCATCATTAGAGGAAATGACCGCCTGTATATAAAGCTGCAGAGATGATTTGCTCGAGTCACTTGGAAAGCAATGGCAGTTCAGCACATGATCTTGTTTACTTTAGCTCTGGCTTTCTGTCTCCTTACTATAGTTCCTTTTAACTCAGCTCTTTCTTTAGATGACTATGGTAAGTACAACATTTTAAATTATTGTACTATAAACAAAACTTATAAGCAGTCGTTTGACTAGATAAGCGGTAGAGTTAGTTTTGATTTTTTTAATTTCTAATTTACGTTGTACAATAATATAATATAATACTAGCCGGATCGGGGCACCTTACCCGACTAGAAGTTGGCGCTGTGTGTAAAAAAATAATTAAAACAATATAAATAATATATCTTTACTGTTACATAATTTCGTATTTAATTACAAGTAGGTTATATTATTTTTTTATGCATTTTCAATTATTCTATTTTATACTACCTTCAATTTTCAATTTTAGGTACAATGAGTCTATGTACCAAATTTAAGATCATTAAATTCACTGGAAGCTAAGATAAAAGTATCTGATTAAATCCAAAATGGCGGCCATATGTTGAAGTGAAAGTACCTTTAATTTAACTTTTTAGCTACCATAAGTCGATGTACCAAATTTCAGATCTCTAGGTCCCTTAGAAGCTGAGGTAATAGAGTGTAACTTAATCCAAGATGGCGGATATAATTCAATAGAGTGGCCATATGTTAAAGTGAAAGTACCTTTAATTTTATTTTTTAGCTACCATAAGTCTATGTATCAAATTTCAGATCTCTAGGTCCACTGGAAGCTGAGATAATAGTGTTATTAAATCCAAGATGGTGGCTATAATTCAATATGGTGGCCATGTATCGAAATCAAAATGGCCGCACTTTTCTATTTATGGTACACTCTATCTATGTGCCAAATTTCAAATCTCTATGTCGATGGGAAGTAGGAGAATTAGTGATGAATAAATCCAAGATGGCGGCTACAATTCAATATGGTGGCCATATATCGAAATCAAAATGGCAACAAAAAGAGAATAATTACAAGCGTTAGACTTTAAATGTATGTGAGAATGTATGCGTGTTATTTCTTTAGTGTGAATGTGGAATGTTTGGTAGTGGGGGGGGGGGAGGAATTTACGTGTACGTTTTTATAATAAAGAAGTTTGTGTGTGTGTGTAGAGAGAGAAAGAGAGAGTGAGAGTAGAGGGGGACGGTCCCTCCTTTTGCCCTCCGGAGTACCAGGTTCTGTGTTCAGTTGTGTGTTATATATTTGCTGTCCTAAGCTAAAAAAGCAGCAGATCCATAAATTACACTAAATCTGATACTGCTTTCAAACTTACCAACTCATGCATTCAGCCATGTGCTTATCCAGCTCAAAATGGGGGGGGGGGGGCAGTTTTCTGAATTTAACTTTCTCTCATAAGGAAGGTTAGAGTTCATGAGGTGATGGGGGGGGGGGGGGGGGGAGGATAGTTTTCGAGAAGTAGATTCAAATATTCTAACTATATATTCCACTAATTGCTCCTTGCTGAAGAAGTACCATTGTCGGTGAATGCTAATCCATTTTAACCTGTTTCCATAGAGGTTGTGCAAGGCTGTGAAAACAATTTCAGCAGAGCCTTTTTTATAGTCGGAATAAAATATTAGTTCTTTTAAAAAATACCATCAATTATGTCCTGTTTCCTGAACCACATATGATTCGGCTCTAGGATTTTATTCGCTAGAAGTAAGTTCTTTAAAATCTTATGACTGAAACCAACCTGTTGGTTTCGAATTCCAAAGATGTAAGGCATGTTTTAGACTGTTATCATATCAAAATGATGACCATCACACAATGATGATCATATTATGTGTGAAGTGTCTGATACCTCCCTCCCCCCTGAGTTTTCTCCAAGAAATCACATACACTAGAAACATGGCCTAGTCTGCGAAAGATATAGGCCATCACCTATGTCTTTGGGCTCAATTTGGGTTTAACCCCCAGTTAAGAAATATAAATAACTGTATGAGAGGGGCACAAAGAAATTTACTACAATTTGTGAATTATACCTATACTATATTAGTTGATAGATTAAAAAGTAATTTTAATTGCTTTTTATGAAATGTTAATTAAATATATGTTTTTTAGATGTCAATATGGGAAGTGACGATGATTACGCATACAACAATGGCAACGAACCTATGACAATGAATAAGTAAGTTTAAATATTAGTTACCTATTTAAATAAGTTGAATTAAAAGTAAGCATTACAGCGCAATTTGATTATGGATTAATATCACAATCTGTTTCGAGGCCTATCCATACTTCTTCATGCATGCAATCTTGATTTTCTATCTTGGCTACTCTTAATTGGAATTTCATCCATTTTTAATTTACAAGCCACACTTTCTTTTTACTGCATCAGTTGGCTGAGCTGCAGATTTCTAAGCCATTTCCAACCATTTCTATCTCATTAAAACCCTAAATCTTCTTGTTACTGCATCAGTTGGCTGAGCTCCAGATTACCAAGCCATTTCTACCTCATTAAAACCCTAAATCTTCTTGTTACTGCATCAGTTGGCTGAGCTCCAGATTACCAAGCCATTTATACCTCATTAAAACCCTAAATCTTCTTGTTACTGCATCAGTTGGCTGAGCTCCAGATTATCAAGCCATTTCTACCTCATTAAAACCCTAAATCTTCTTGTTACTGCATCAGTTGGCTGAGCTCCAGATTACCAAGCCATTTCCAACCATTTCTATCTCATTATAACCCTAAATCTTCTTGTTACTGCATCAGTTGGCTGAGCTCCAGATTACCAAGCCATTTCCAACCATTTCTATCTCATTAAAACCCTAAATCTTCTTGTTACTGCATCAGTTGGCTGAGCTCCAGATTACCAAGCCATTTCCAACAATTTCTATCTCATTAAAACCCTAAATCTTCTTGTTACTGCATCAGTTGGCTGAGCTCCAGATTACCAAGCCATTTCCAACCATTTCTATCTCATTAAAACCCTAAATCTTCCTGTTCCTGCATCAGTTGGCTGAGCTCTAGATTACTAAGCCATTTCTACCTCATTAAAACCCTAAATCATCCTGTTCCTGCATCAGTTGGCTGAGCTCCAGTTTACTAAGCCATCTCCAACTATTTCCATCTTAAAACCGTAAATCATCTTTCATCAAGAGAGCCTCCATGTACGAGAAGTTTGCCAAATCACAGGCCGTAGGAACCCAGCTTAACTGTAATGTGTAGAGTGTAGAGGTTTGACAAATTTCCATTCAGACCAATCATCTGCCAGACACCGAGCCCGGTTCCGGATCACAACGTGTTCTTGAAATGATGACTTGATCTCATGCTCCCAGATAATCTTGCATCTACTGCGGTGTTTCTATTGTAAAGTAAGAACAGAAAAGGAGTAGGAGTTAGGGTCTGATCAGACTTAAGTACCTTCCCCTCTTAAGGATGTCGCTGAAGTAATATCTACAATATGCGGTTTCTATAAAGTATTACCATATTATCATGGAAACAAGAGATCTCTTGGAGCTTACTATCAACAAATATGGTCTCACAATTTTGAGATAAAATAATAAGAAATTTAGCTCTTCACTGTAATACATCGATGTAGAGTACACGATATTATACGGACTGATACTTATAAAACATAAGATACAAGAGTAAAAACTAAATATTAAAGAAATGTAACAGCTGACTCAAACAGGAACCAATAGAATACAAATAAAAAAAAATACAATATAAAACTGTTGGTAAGACTGTAGGGTACTTGAGTAAGAGTTTCAATCGTAACATCTGCAACCCTGAATATAGAAAATACCGAATACAGATAAAGTCATAAATAAAATATGACCACTTATATATCCCATATTTCATTCGCATTTTACTTTTTTCCTTATTTTTAACCCACTTTACAAAAAAACCTTTTCAATGTTTATACAGGTGTAAAATAAGAATTTAAGGGAAATCTTTATAAGATTAAGAGTAAGTATGATATTCAATAATTTCGATCTAATCCATTTCTTAATCCCCCTTTCCTTATGTTTTTTAGTCCCTTTCTGATTCTTTCTTACGTTTCCTTGTCTAAAGACAAGTAAAAAATCCGAAACCAAGATTTCAATGGAATTATCTGTTTTGGGTGTTTTCAAGACGATTTAAGTGTTGTTTTTTTGCTGGATGTCTGTCTCTCAGTGCCACGCATAACTCCCACAGTTTTAAGCTAATGAGGTGAAACTAGGCACAAAAATCATTCTTTACATAAAGTTCAAAGTTGACAGGAAAATTGTCACTAACCCGTTTTGGTGGGTCAGCAAAACTTTCAAAAATTCGTAAAAAAATCGACGAATGTTATACCTCTTTATAAGACAAACATTTTCACTGAATTTCATGTCGATATCGATACATAGTACAGTATGTCCACGGATGGAGTTGCCTATACGTGTAAATTCCAAAAAATTTCAATTTTCGAAGAAAAGTCACTCTTCATTAAATCTCCTGCTTGTTCTTAAATGAAGATTTATATAGTATTACTTTTTGTTCAAAATGTACCCTGTACCCAGAAAGTACAATTTTCTAAACTTGTACAAGAGGAAACCGGTCCAAATTTCGACTATTCAAGAAAAAAGTATTCTTTATAATTTCTTTTAGATACTATACCAAATTTATTTTTCGTATAAAAATGTCGTTGGTTAAATTTTAAAATCCCCCCCCTGACACTTATAAAAAGTCAAATTTGTTTGATTCAAATACATGAGGGGTCGATTTAAAGGTCTCATTGAGAACATTAAAAGTTGTGGTATTGCTTTTTTTATAAATACAATATGAAAGCATGTGACACACATTTCTATACTAAACATAAAGAAAATAAAATGCAAGATTAAGTTTGGTCAAATGCCTTCTACTTGTCAAAAAAACAAGATATAACCTATATAATTTAGTCATACATGAAATAGTATTATCAATAAATGGCCAAACAAACTAACAAATAAATTAATTACCTTGTTATTTATAACATCACATGTTGTATGTTCGGAAAACATCACATAAAGATTTCAAAATGAAGTTCTTACCGGAATAACGAATGTAGATAAAGTTTCTATAGAGAAAATTTTGAATAATACAAAATAGTCAAAATAAAAACATTAATTCATTAGTTGTATTTTGTGCCGAATTATTTCGGGAGGCGTATTATTCTCCTCATATTCGTCATAATCATTTAAATCACTCATTGATTTTCACAAATAACTCGATATAAAAGTTACTTTTATTAAACAAACAGCAAATTAGTCTTGTTAAATGTAAACAAACTCGCTAATCGTGCGTAAAGCTGAAGAATTCCTCTTCTTTACCGCGCTAGCGTGGTTAAGAAGAGGAATTCTTCAGAACTATGAGACGCGCATGCGCAATGAATATAAGTACGTAAATAATCACTTTCAACGCATCTAAACAGAGATATAATGTTTATATTTTAATCGTAGATCGTATCAATTGTAGATAAAATAAGTTGTATATTTGTTTAGGCGATTCCACAGCTGCGTTAGTCGAGGAGATAACTGCGATCACAGGCCAGAAGATTGCTGCCCGAACCTAGCCTGCAGATGTAACCTGTGGGGAGCTAACTGCAGATGCCAAAGGAAAGGACTCTTCACTAAACTTGGATAGCATACACACAAGATGATCAACCATAAATAGATCAACATGAACCACTCATTAGCAAAATATCAACATTTTGTAAACAAACAATAAACTGATCATTATAAGCATCATTCTGATTCTGACAATACACTTTGGTTTACCTTGTTTATGTTTTTAATTTATAAATGTTTTATCCTTATTCACGACGGCATTTAGTAATTAATAAGTGGTTAATCTTCAAAATGCTCCTGCATCATATGTAGGATTTTGTGTTCATATGAAATATGTTACTTATCTGATTTCACTACACGATTTTTGGAACTAAGTTCCTTATGGAACGTTCTGGAGTCCGGGAGTGAATCCAAAAAACGACCAAAATCACCGTCACAAAATCATCGTCACAAAATCACCGTCACGAAATCTACCGATCACCATAACTTGAGTAAAAGATCACCGAGTTTGTTGAAATTTGGTTCACATGTTCATTTTACCAATGCCCAGGCTGAGTTCGTTGGAAAACGTTATCCGCCCAAGCGTTCACGCGCAACGCTCGCGTAAACGTAAATTTCAAAAAGACGGGAAAAAATGTTATTATGGAAGCCTGTTACTTGACTTGTTTATTTTTTTTATTATAACATATAATGTCACTCGGTTTTGTAAATATCGAAAATATAATCACGGTCTTGTTAAAAGTAAAATTGATCTGTGCTGAAGCTTATTTCAATATATTAGGTATATTATTATAATACTGCGTATTTAATCCAAGAAAAAATTCTCTCTTCATCTATTTAATGAGACAAACAACTTTTTTAAATATATTTTTTTTTAGTAAAACGAACACCAACACTGTTATGAAGTGATAAAGATCGCTAAATTTATTAAAGTGGACCCAAACGTTTAAAATAAAGAAAACAACGTTTTTACCGATCTCTTCCGTTCTAACGTATAACGATTTTAATAAAACTTCTTACACATTGTCTAAAGTACAATTGAAACAGGCATGTAACATTTCAACCGGATTCAAGCAGAAGCTTTAGAGTAGAGAAGAGATATATTTTATAATATTTTAAATTAATAGGCCGGGTAGGTAGAAAACAATCCTATTTCAATACAACATCCTTTAGCAAACATACTCTTTAACTATAAACTCATCATGATCAACTTTTTTCTTATATTCAATATATATTTATAGTAAGACGCTTGCTTTAATAATACAAATAATGATTTTTCCTACTTGATTTTATTACTTTAATCACGTAAACTTTCACCTGATTAGCAGGTTTTTAATTTTTTGTTCCTTTTTTTAGCCATGATTATGGTATGGTTTTTATGTATTAGAGTGCCTCACTTGTGGCTGTAGCTGTTTAAGGACTCTTAAAAAATGTTTAAAAAAAAAAAGAAATCCCATATATCCCATAAAGAAGACCCATGTCCTATGGGTCTGATATTCTCAAAGCACATAAACAAACTTCCGATAAATTATTTTTTTGCCACTGAACCGGACTACAACCATATAAATACATCGAAAAGACCATAGTTATAAAAAAACGTATTTTGTCAATAAAAAATAAAATAATATTTTATTCGAAATTTCCAAAAAGTGGTATCTTTACTTTTGGTCGAAGAATGTTCAGGAATTATTTCAGATTTTTTGCACTTCACATAAGCGAGATAGAGGGGGACACGTTTCACAGCCACTTCAAACTTGCCTACGCTCGCCTTATCAAAATTATAACCAAAGAATTGCATATTTTTGTAATCAGCTCGACGTACCCTTTCATATGATACCCCTCACGATGTCGAAAAAAAATTAAAAAAATTTAACCCTTAAGTTTTTTTACCCTAATATTTTGGAAAAATATTTTTTTTAAGTCGCTATATTTTTAAAATATGTGGGTAGGTACAAGACATATACATGTCAAATTTCAAAGTGATCGGACAAAAGGTGTAGCCGTGAGAGCAGGTGACAGGACAGACGGACAAACACACTCAGGAAAATATAAGGGTACTTGGTTTTGCCTACGGACCCTAAAAAATGTAAATAAAAACATTCCAGATTATGAAATATGAATATAAAGAAATGTAATCTAGGTGGTTAGGGAGCTAGCAGTTAATTTATCAACATAAAGAGTGAAACTTTTTGTTTTAATTCCAGAATACATTATCGTATTTATTGTACTATAATATGCATTAAAAATAATTTCTTTAGCTTGAAAAATATGTATGTATGGAAATTCTCATAATTTTATTAACCATTTCTCTCTTAATAAAACGAGTATATATAATATATATTTTATTTATTATATTTTTGCTCGTTGTTATTTTTCTATTAGGTTTAATTATCAGGGGTTTTAATTATTTATTTATTATTTTTTTTATAAATCGTATAATAAAGTTAGTTTATAGGGATTTAAAATGCATAATAAAATGATTTTAGGGAGAAGTAATTAAGCGGCTGGTTTAGAGCTGAAGGTAATTAGCATAAAGCCGGGCCCTTGCTGTGTTCAGTCACTATTATTAATTACATTTTGAAGGTTAGTCGGACGCAGCCCTTGGGGGTAGATCACACCATTTTCAACCTTAACGGGACTTGATAAATGCATTTCGACTTAAACTGTTAGCGTTCTATAGTGGCTTTAGTTAGTTCAACCAATTTTAGATACATTTCTAATTGGAATGGTTAATTACATTTTCTTTTTTTTATAATTACTTAATTTAATAAAACTTTAAAATTATAAAGTTATAATATACAGAGTGGAGCACGGCAGACGTATGAATTTGAAAATGTAATAAAACACAGAATGTCACAAAATATATTTTTTTTAAATTTTTTCCTGATTTAATAACATGGGAAATTTAAATTTACCTAGATTTAAACAAAGTATCGTATAAGTGGTTCCCCTCACACTCCAAACTCTGATTAAGCCTTTTTTCGAAGTTTTTGTGCACTCTTTCGAGCATTTGCACAGGAATTTCGGCAATTTTGGCTCGAATGTTGTTCTTGAGGGTTCCAGGGTTCTGGGACGATCGCTGTACACCAAGGATTTAAGGTATCCCCACAGAAAAAAATCACAAGGAGCCAAATCAGGCGATCTTGCTGGCCAGTTTAAATCGCCTCTTAGAGAGGAGACGCCCGGGAAATCTGTCTTGCAAAAAGTTTACGCAAACCCTTGCTGTGTGGGCTTTGGCCCCGTCCTGCTGAAACGTGGAACATAAACTTCCCGTCCCCCTCTTTCAAACGACCCTACTCTCAACCGTCTAGGACCAATAGGAAGGGAGCAATCCCCTCTTCAAATTTGAAATAATACTGTTCAATTTTATTTAGAAGCTTGAGATATAAATAATTTTAAGATAAAAAGATTTTTTTATATACTACGTTTTTAAATTTTCTGTTGAATCGTATGCAATGTAGATAATATAATTGTTATTGTTATATAATATTCAGTGTTAGTGAAAAAAAATAAAAGTTCCGAATTTATTTACTTCACATAAATGACAACCATCCAGAGAGCTGATCTTAAACCTATAAAAGGACAAATCTTTGTACAACAGATCTCCCCAACACCAAATCTAAACCGTTCCATCGATACATTTGAAATAATATAATCTATATATTTCCTGTGTTGCTGCCATTCAATGTTTATCTCTTATTTATAAAAATCACAAATTTGAAACTCGTCAAAATGAAGATTGTAAATATGGGACATGGCAAAACAAATAAAATAACTTGCGGATTTTTTCCGAACTAACTTTCCATACAGCAAAATTTGCTAAAAACCAATTAAATTCTGCTGAAAGATGGCTAAAAGTATTAAAATAATGCATTGTCATCGTATTTTGAGCTATTCTAAAAGTTTCAAATGTTTAGGTGCTCGGGAAGTTAGTTAAAAATCGATTGCAAGATTTGTATTGGACAAACAAGAAAGCAAGCTAATAAAAACGTAGTAAAATAAAGTGGTTTTTGAAGTGAAACTTCTTTAGCCGTGGTAGAGTGAATTTACTTTGATGAAACGACATCGTGAAACCAAGTTTGCGTTTCTAGACTTGACCAAGTAATAGATTTTTTACGGGTAATTTCAACTGCTGGCTGAGTAGGTAGTTGATTTACCTGTAAAAAATCTTTCATCTTGACGAGTCTCGAACGATCGCCCTTTGAATTTGTTGGTCACCACGCTGACCACTACACCACGGAGGCAGATTTGTTCTCTTTACACAGAATTGGTATATAAGCGTAATATTATATACATTATTATACTATAATACATATATTATCTATATTAATAAAAATGAATGTTTGTCTGTCTGTCTATCTGTATGTCTGTCTGCATGTCTGTCTCTTATGCCTGCCTAAACGTTCATCCGATTGCGATGAAACTTTAGGGAATGGTTGGACGCATGGCAGGGAAGGTTTCTGTGTTAGTAAAACTATGTTCCGATTTCAGTACACAGGGGTACAGGGTACAAATATCAAAGTCATAAAAACCCCATCATGATGCATATCGTTGAAAAGCTCTTTAAGAGTACAGTAATTGCTGCTATGTACATTTTTGTCTTATTTTCATTTAAGAGGGGGGTAAAATGCAAAATACACGAAAAATATTTCTATAATCTATATCTATATAAATAATGAATGATTGTTTATCCGTATGTCTCTTATGTCAATATTGTATATTATACAAATATATATTTCAAATTTTATATACATTTATCATTTAAGGTAACATTATAAAACTAAATAGACTATTTTTGAGGTTTTCAATGGTAGCAGCTATACATTTATTAAATTATTAATGTTTACTAGGCGGTATGAAGTTTGCCGGGTCAGCTAGTATTAAATAAATGTTGTTTTCATGTTTTTCTTCATGTTTTTTCATTAATATGTAGGAGGGAACATAAAATCAACTGTTTCTAGAACTTGAGTTTCACTTCTAATGTGCGGGTGTCTCACACATATTTTTTAGGGTCCGTAGGCAAAACCAAGGACCCTTATATTTTCCTGCGTGTGTCTGTCCGTCCGTCCTCTCGCGTGCTCTCAAGGCTACACTTTCGTCCGATCACTTTGAAATTTGGCATGTATGTGTCTTGTACCTACCCACATATTTTAAAAATATAGCGACTAAAAAAAAAAAAAAACGAGCGTAGGCGAGTTTGAAACGGCTGTGAAACGTGTCTCTCCCCCCTCTATCTCGCTTATGTGAAATGCAAAAAATCTGAAAAAATTCCTGAACATTCTTCGACCAAAAGTAAAGATACCACTTTTTGGAAATTTCGAAAAAAATATTATTTTATTTTTTATTGACAAAATACGTTTTTTTTTTATAATTATGGTCATTTCGATGTATTTTATATGGTTGTAGTCCGGTTCAGTGGCAAAAAAATACTTTATCAGAAGTTTGTTTATGTGTTTTGAGAATATCAGACCCATAGGATAGTTTAAAGTAAGCTTTTTAGCATTTTAAAAAACACCATCAATAGGGTACTACTTAAACTATACAGTGTGGCCTACGGACCCTCGCTGTGTGCTCACTAGCGCACACTTGACCTATTTATTTAAAAATACAAATAGAGAAATTAATAATTAAATCCAAATTTGATGGCACATCCCAAAAAAACTTAATAAAAATCATGATTTAATACGTTAATTGCTTCCGAGCTTACCGAAGGCAACAAATACATTGTGACCGTCCTGAAGAACGAAATTATTTCTTTTGTCTGCAAAAAAAATTAACTTGACAGAAATGCTTTTTACAGACTTTTTATTTATATCTTTTTTTTTTTTTTTTTTGATATTATTCCAAATTTCTTTTTAACTTAAAAATGTCGAAAATCAAATAAATAAATCCCCCCCCCCAAATTAAAAAAAGTTAATTTGTCTGATTCTAATAAATGAGGGGTCGATTTGAAGGTTTCATTGAGTGTATTATAAGTTTTGAAATTGCCTTTTTTTGATAAAAAACTAAATTAATGCATTTATAGGGAGGAAGTCTTATTTACTATTTAAATATTACCTATTTATTTCTTTAATAGAAGAATTATCATTATCCAAATGATTTTTTTAAAAATCCTTAAATAGCTTTCCTTTTTTTAGGGTAAGTAGTATATATATATATAGGCTATAATAGTAATAGGCTATTATAAGTAGTATAGGCCTTTATGTTGTTTGTATCAAATTAAGATTATGAAAAATATTACTTTTTGGGTACCGAGTACATTTTGAACAAAAATTAATACTATAAATTTTCATTTAAGAATAAGCAAGAGATTATATAAAGAGTGAATTTTCTTCGAAAATTGGATTTTTTGGAATTTACAAGTATAGGCCACTCCATCTATGGACATACTGTATATATATATATAGATATATATATATATATATATATATATATATATATATATATATATATATATATATATATATATATATATATATATATATAAAATAATCTTAATGAAATATTTAAAGGTAAAACAAAAATGATTTGAAATGGAAGGACATAAAATAAAATGCTTTTATCGGATTGATTTGATAATTAGAAGAAAGGAAAATGTATTTTTTGAGCTTTGAAAGGACTAGATTGAAAAGAAAAAAGAGAGTTAATGAAGAAGAGAGTGAGATGAAAAGAGAGAGTGAGGAATAAAAGCGGGGGTGTGATAAGCTAGGGTGGGCGGAGTAAGAGTGGGGGTAGTATATATAACAGACTGGGCTAGAACCCGCTCTTTCACACTACTCGTCTTACCCTACTCTAAAACTCATCTCAGACCCATCGCAACTACATCGCAACACTCAACAGGCGATACAACATGCGAGCTGATATACCCCTTCTTTTAGTCGTCGCCTTCATATTGGCAACGGCATACGCACAACCACCTGCCTATTTTGATGATGAAGGTAAGACAATAATAATTTAATATTTAAATTAAGAAATAAATATTTATCAGTAGTATAATATGCTATTCTTGACAGAAAAGATTTAACGCGAATACCTGAATCTATAATTTTAAACTCTTTATTTATTTTAAATAATAATATACATATGGATAATTGCCATTTAATTTTATCTAATTATTTGTTTATTTCTTTTTTAAACAAGATTTTTAAGTCTATTTTTTATTTTTTTATTTTGTTATTTAACAAAGCAAATTAATTTAATTTTAATGACTATGTATTAAGTTTTTTTTTTTAAATTAGTAAACTGTGTACTAGCAACTCATTCTAAATGAGAAGCCCCACAAATATTTTATTTAATAAATATATTGTGTTTTCTCTCTAAAAATTACTTTTATAAATAGTAGTTGCTATTATTATTATAAAAAGAATACTATTTTAAGTAGTATATGCTATTATTATTATAAATATAATACTGTTATAAGTAGTATATGCTATTATTATTAGAAAATAATACTATTATAAGTAGTATATGGTATTATAATTATAAAAATAATACTATTATAAGTAAAATATGCTATTTTTATTAGAAAAATAATACTATTATAAGTAAAATATGCTATTATTATTAGAAAAGTAATACTATTATAAGTAATATATGCTATTATTATTAGAAAAATAATACTATTATAAGTAATATATGCTATTATTATTAGAAAAGTAATACTATTATAAGTAATATATGCTATTATTATTAGAAAAATAATACTATTATAAGTAATATATGCTATTATTATTAGAAAAATAATACTATTATAAGTAATATATGCTATTATTATTAAAAACATAATCCTAGTATAAATAGTATATGCTATTATTATAATTTAAATTTAACGTATAGAAAAAAATACGTTTAAAATATTTTAATGTATTTCTTATTATGTGATAATGTTATAAGAATAAATTGAAAAACATTTATTTATTGTAGACTAATTATTTTACACGAAAATCTTTTAAATGATCAGATAATATATTTATACTTTTCGATAGTAGATGTGGTTACACATATTTCTTTATATTTATTTTATATTTAAAGAGTATTTGTCTCAAAATAATAATTTTAGGAAGAAAAATATTAAATTATTATTTAATTTTACGTATTTCATTCATAAATATCTCATATAGTAAAATATTTCTCTTAATATTAACGCAATGAGTAAAGATTTATTATTAATAAATTAAATAAATCGGGAACAAAATGAAAATTATAATAATAAAAAAAATTATGATAAGCATTTATCAATACATAAAAAAATAATAAAGTAATAATACGTAAGTTATAAAAATATTAATATGGCAAAAGTGTTAGTTTAAAGTAACAATCCTTCATTTATTTTAAATATATTATTATTTAATCAAATTCAGACTAATTTATTTAAAAACATGTTTAATGAAAACCACCTTTCCAGGAATAGGTATTTAGCTCAAAGCTATTTACCTTTGAGCTATTATATAAGCTAAAAAGTGTTACGAATATTTAAAAGCCATGTATTTATTACTGATAGAAATCTCTATTTTTTAAAAATAAATGCATTAAAATATTTTAAAAAGGTGGAAATTTGTTAATTTAGTAAATTAATGCTTTAATTATAATAATACATTTTTTTTATCTCTATAAAAAATATCTTAAAGACATATTATATATTTTTTTAATGAAAAATATGTTACAATTTTTTTTTTTCAATATTATGTAATTAGGGGTCTTATAAAAGATTACCTTATTTGTTTATACTTATTAAATAAAAATTACGTTTAAATTATTTTTTAATATTATTGACTAAGTAATAAATACTTTAACGTGGTAGATATATTTATTTTTTTAATAATAATAAAAAAAATATGTTTGGGATGTTTGTATTTCCCATATTCACTAATTGTCATGATTTCCTCTCTTCTGCTTAAAATTACGACAAAAAAAAATATGGTTATAATTATTTTTTAAAATATGGAACTTATTGCCTCTCTAAATAGCATTACATACTTATTTATGTTTAGTATGGATGTTTAGAATTTAGTTTTGAATTTGTAATATTTAGAAATGAAAGACTGTTTTAACGATCTCTTAAAAGAAGAAAACGTTAGAGAATTTATTAGTTTAAAAAAAAGTATTTTGATTTATTGAAAACTATTTCTTTAAAGTAGGCCTTGTTATATACGAATATATTGCTTACGAGCTTATCGACGGTAACGGAAGCTATATAATCGTTTTGAAAAACGGAATTATTTTATGTCTCCGATTTTAAAAATTGCCAGACAAAATTCGTTTTAGAGAACATTTTTGGTTCCGTGTCTTTCTGTCGGTCTTTTTGTTTGTGTAATTTTTGCGAACCAACATATCTTAAAAAATTCTCGTCCGATTTTAATGAAATTTAAATGGTAGGGCATAAATAACCCATTAGTTAGTCCAATATAAGTTTTCACCTTCTGCGCTAATTTGTTTCTCTTCCACATGCGCTCAGACATACATTTATTTACACCCATAGCTTCAAAAGTACTTATCTGATTTTTATGAAATTTGGATAGTTTGCCGAAAGTAGCCGGAAGATAACTCCTGATTAATTTCAATCGTCTGCGCTTTTTTAATTTCGCTAAATTAATACTTTAATTTATGTAAGAAATCAAAACTTTTTTACTGTTTTAAAAAACTTGGGGAATTAAATAAATTTGACAATAATAGATTGTAAGAGCATAAAATCATTAAAGTATATGAAATAGGACGCGAGGAAGCTATGTGCCACACTAATTGGCATATTATTGTTTAGATAAATTCATAGAAGTACTTATGAAAATTTAAAGTAAAAACTTTAATAATAAATATTATATTGAAAAATAATAATATAATATATTAAACCTTAATATTTGATAAAAACTCGATATTTAAAAAATGGTTAAATAGTATTTTTTTACAATTAATATTATGCTAACTTAATAGTCTTAACTTCAAAGTTTAAAATAAACATTATTATATTTTATATATTTTCTTAAAAAAATAATAATGAACAATAAGAAATAAAGTACTTTCAATATAATAATAATCCTTCTTGTTTTATCTTAAAAGGATAAGAGGGAATGACTGAAAAAATTTCCTTGCTCATTTTATTTAAATTTGTTAAATTAACTTTGATATAATAAAATATGTTTTATAACCAAATATTTTTTTTAATTAATCAAACCATATTTAAAAAAAAAAAAAAGAAAAATTTTGTTAAAAAGAATTTCAAAATGCTGTATTATATATTAGTAGTAAATTATAAAATTTTTATTAAAAAAAAACTACCCTGTCTTTTCTCTAACATTGACGCGACACTAGATCATTAATAAATATTGTAGCCATGTAAAAATAAAATTATAATTCTGACTACAGTGATTCCTTTTAAAATTATAATATTTTAACATAAAAAATACAATAGGAGTACTTTCAATTATGACATAATATATGACAATATTTTATCTTATTAGTGTAAATAATTGAAACCATATGGTATCATGAATAATACTTAAAATTGATATATATTAAGGAAGGAAATAAAATTTAAGATGGTATATCTACATATTTCATTCAGAAATATATATTAAATTGAAACCATATGGTATCGTAAAATTTAATTGTAGCGAAATGTTAGTTAATATAGATTGACCTTAAATAACCATTAATTGTTTTAATGAATATATTTTGTATAATCCTAAGATAATAAAGATAATTTAAATGTAAAATTTACAAGTTTAGGTTGGGGTTTAATAGGTTTTTTTTTGGAACGAAGTTCCTTATGGCACGTTCTGGAGCCCGGGAGTGAATCCGAAAAAAACGACCAAAATCACCGTCACAGTCACAAAATAACCGCCACAAAATAACCGTCACAAAATCACCGTCACGCAAAATCCGTCACGAAGTCTACAGATGACGATAACTTGAGTAAAAGATCACCGAGTTATATGAAATTTGGTACAACACATGTTCATTTTACCAATGCCCAGGCTGAGTTCGTTGGAAAACGTTATCCGCCCAAGCGTTCACGCGCAACGCTCGCGTAAACGTAAGATTTAAAAGACGGGAAAAAGTGTTATTAAGGAAGTCTGTTACTTGACTTGTTTTGATTATTTTTGTTATATATGTCAAAAATGTCACTTTGTTTTGTAAATAAATAAAATATAATCATGTAAAATTTCATGCTGATACAAGCAGAAGCTGTAGAGTAGGGAAGAGATATATTTTATAATATTTTAAATTAATTGGCCGGGTAGGTAGAAAACAGTCCTATTTCAATCCAAACTCCTTTAAAAAACATACTCTTTAACTATAAACTCATCATGATCAACTTTTTTCTTATATTCAATATATATTTATAGTAAGACGCTTGCTTTAACGATACAAATAATGATTTTCTTTTAATTTTTCCTTAACTCTTGCTAGGTGCAAACAGTTCGTAACTTTTAATTTTGTCTCTTTTCTAACTCCGCTATGAATAAGTAGTTAGCAATGTATACGTACTTAGCAGTGTGATTTTATAATTTATATTTAATGAAAAATGTAAGGAACTTCGTTCCTACCGGGTGTCCCGCGACACCACACGTATATTTTTTTTCTTTCATTTTTTTTAAATACAGTAGTCTTATCACTGGATTTCGAAGTCAAGACCTCGTGTTCCAAAGTTAAAAGCTTTACCACTGAGCTATGAAGGTAACTATAATTAAGAAAGTCTATTAGAAACCTGAATGTGAAGGAAATAAGTATTAGTAGGATAAGGAAAGTGTATTAGTATTAATGAATCTAAATACCAGAGCGAACTGAAAAAGCAAATTTATTATCCGCGATATTGACAATTTTTCGTAGTCCGACATTGATCGAATATATATTTTCTTTTTTTTAGGAAAAAATTAGTCTGATTTTCAATCATAATATAAGTAAAATTGTGTTTGCGAAAGGGTTAAAATGAAAATAATAATTTATGAGAAAACTTTTACAGGAAGAACTGTTGCTAATGACACTTAATTGAAATAACTATAAAATTATTGACAAAGCACTTTAATTAATTTTATTGATTAATTAAAAGAAATGACATCACTCCTACATTAACCTTACCAATTGATTTTCAGAATTAGAAACGAACTATTTACAAAATAAGTAAATTAAAATAAGATTATCAATAATTAGTGTGTCATATAGCTTTCTCGCGTTCTATCGCGTACTTTAATGGACACTTCTTTAGATTGTTACTCCTCTTATAAACAAAACAGAGGGGAGTAACAATCTAAAGAAGGTGTGTGGAATATTCTTCTTTAGATTGTTACTCCTCTTATAAACACAACAGAGGGGAGTAACAATCTAAAGAAGGTGTGTGGAATATTCTTCTTTAGATTGTTACTCCCCTTATAAACAAAAACAGAGGGGAGTAACAATCTAAAGAAGGTGTGTGGAATATTCTTCTTTAGATTGTTACTCCTCTTATAAAAACAGAAGTGTGATATTCCTTTGTCCCAAAGTACATTGGACTAAACATCCCTTTGTCTTAATAGTTATTTAGTCAAAGTATTTATAGTCTAAAAAAAAACAGGGGAGTAACAATCTAAAGAAGTACCCTTTAATTATATGATTTAACGACCCATTATTGTATAATTTATTTTATTTCTCCCCCCCCCCTCCCTTACAATTTTTGCTTCCCAACTTACTGAAGATAACGGAACATGTGATCGTTTTAAAGAACTAAAAATTTTTTATGTTTCCGATTTCAAAAATGTTAATGACATTGTTTACGACAGACAGTTTAAAACATCAGGGAACATTTTTTTGGTCCAGTGTCTGTTTGCCGTTCAATTTTTGTGAGCCGATAGGTAACAACAGGGTCGCAAAAATTATAAACTACTCGTCCGATTTAATGGAAATTTGAAATTTGTATGGTAGTTCATAGCAGGTCGTTGTTTACTTTTTGTTTTCGATTTTAAACGAAATCAGAATTATGTTCATCAATACCTCGGAAACTTGATTTTTACTACGTTTTTATTAGCTAGCTTTCTTGTTTGTTTGTTTGTCGAGTACAAACCTTGCAATCGAATTTTAACTAACATCCCGAGTAGTTAGACATTGGAAACTTTCAGAATAGCTCAGAACACGATGACAATGCATTATTTTAATACTTTTAGTAATCTTTCAGCAGAATTTAATTAGTTTTCAGCAAGTTTTGCTGTATAGAAAGTTAGTTCGGAAAAAATCCTCATGTTTTTTTTATTTGTTTTGACATGTCCCATATTCACAATCGTCATTTTGATTTTTTATTTGGTCAAATAGAAAATTTAAAAACGTAGTATATAAAAAGTTATTTTTATCTTGTAATTATTCCCGCTTATATCGTTAGTTTCGCATTTAAATGCATTACATTTAGTATTTTTTTTTTTTAAATCATAATCATCGGACCGTTTCGATAAATATATTATTTTTTTCAGATCTTTTGGGGGGCAGCGCCCATAAATTTGGAGCTAAAATTCCAAAAAATGTTTTGCAATAAAACCCCGCCAAATATTAACAGCTGTAGATGATATAATTTTAGTTTTCAATAACGGGAGATTAAGGGGAAACAGAATGAAGTATTTAGCTTGCGAACATTATCAAAATTGTTTTTAAAATATTTAGTTTTTAATATTTTTGAGACTTTTACTACAATATAATAAGGTTAGAGCCAACTCCCTCCTCCCACTTTTTTTTTACGGGTAAGGTGTTGGTTGTATAAATTTTATTTTAGCACATATGACAAATTTTAACGTTTTTACGTTTATCAGTTCAAATTTAATGGATAGTTTGACAGATGGTTGGTAAAAATAGAGACATTAAAAATGCTTTGAAAAGAGAACAGAAGAACGGATTTAAATAACATAATAAAACAAATGTATTATACTGACATTTTTTTATAAGCTTAGAGCTTTAAGAATAAAATAAAAATAAAATTTCAACTAAAACTGTGTTTTTATTAACATACTTACTACTTAACATAAATATATTCAAACATATTTACGATAGCGGTGCATATTTAACATTTTTATTTGGTTGACTGTTCCTAAATTTGTATGGAATTGTATTATTTTCTTATTTAGAACATACTTTAAAAGTTATAGGTATGTGTTTTGCTGTGAATAAAGATATGTTTCCTCAGTGTGGTTATAAAAAGGATATAAAAAGAAGATTTTAGGAAGTTTAGATGAAAATGATAGAAAATTCGAGACAATTTTCTTACTCAACTTCATATAACAAGGTAATTCAAAATATAATTAGGAATTTTAAATTATATGACACTAATTTATTCTTTCCCTTGAAGATAGTCTCTCGAGGGTGTGAACACCAAAATAACTAAAAGACACCGCATTATTTAAGGAAAAGAAAATAATTACATAAGGACAAAAAGTTATATATTTACTCCGTACTCTGATAGCAGCAGTCGAAACTAGCTTACTTTTATCAGAACGTTAACTCGGCGGAACAAATAAAATATGCAGCAAATTGTCAAGCTTATTAATTTTCTTTTCATTTAAATACGCCACAAATTTTCGAAGACGGACGTTTAGAAATTGTCGAAAGAGGAGAGACGTATGCTTATCGAATATAATATTATGTCCCCGAAGTTATACATATAACAATATTTGCTGAAATATATAACTTATTAGTAATTTCTACAATAAGTGTAATTTTTTAAAATTACTATTCTTCTGAATATTATATAATTTTTTTACTTTCTCATATAAAGAAAAAGTATTGTGATGGCGCGAAAATTCAATTTTGAGATTTTGATGGATTTACACGTTTTAAGGTCCCTTGAGTCCAAAAAAGTGTCTGTCTGTGCTGAGGTATGGAGCCAAAACTATTGGGCTGATTTTGATGAAATTTGGCATACATATTTAGAAAAATCATACCCAGAGTTTAAATCAAAAAATGAATCTTAGCTCAAAATTTGGTAACCACATTAAAAAAAATCTAAAATTTAGTCCATTTAAACAATATAAATCTAACGATATAAGCGGTTTTCCCGGAAAACATCTAGTAACTGAGAAAATAGCTTTAACGCGGACGGAGAGAGGCCGGGTTCGATTCCCCACAGAGGAGATGATATTTTTATGATAAATTTTGATGAAATGTTCAATAATAATTACATTTTCGAAAAATTATAAACTCCTATTTGAGAAAGTTTGTCCAACTTTTGTCTCAGACTGATTTTTTATTTACCTATTTTTTTTTATAGGTGTAGAAGTGGGCCGTGAAGGGTAATAAAAAGATGTTTAAATTTTACGAAATGGCTATATTTCGCCCCACTCCGGGGCATAGACCTGCCTGAAACATCATTTTAACTTCATATAAATACAGTTCTGACTAGGGGAAAAAATAAATAAACTATACACTATACACAAGAAAACCTATTTTAAAAATGAGATCAAATAAAATAATTAATAGAACCTACCGGTAAACGAAGGTTTGGTTACATGTTTAAAAAATTATTAGTCAAATTCATCTAAATAATTAGTTTCGTCTTTAGACGTCACTCTCCTACTAAACTCTAAACTAACTGGTTTAAAGAAACATAACATATTTGAAACAGTAACAATTAACAATAAAACAATTAAAAACGATTAAAAACAAAAATATCACATAGAAGATTGAGGTAACCTGAGTTTAACCTACTAATATGTATAAGATGTAAACATCTAACACTGGAAACATCTAAAATTTATTTATTTTATTTTTTAAAAACAATGAGCTATTACTATTTTATCCGTCATCTATTTTGAGTGTTTATTTTACGTTTTATTATAATTTAATTTAAACGGAGAAATGTATATTAGGTTTGAAGCGGGAATAATGATTTGATTAGACATTATGTGTTATTTTTTTATGTTTAGGATAGCTGAGTAGAATTTATTAATGTCTTTTGAATCTGCTTTATAGTTTATGGTGTTACTTGTTAAGGCTATGTACGCGGCTTCAAGATATTTTCTTTTAGACTCATTTATTTCTGTGTCCAATATTTTTATGTTATCCTGGTCTATTTTATGATTATTATTTTTTATATGGACGGCCAGCGCAGTTTTGTCATTTTGGGCTCTTATGTCATATATATGTTGTTTTAATCTGCTATAGCCATTTCGTAAAATTTAAACATATTTTTATTACCCTTCACGGCCCACTTCTACACCTATTTTTTTTTTTTTTTTTAAGAATTTTTAATATTTGTATGATAAATATATTACACATGTTATGTAAATGTATCCTACCACTCTCCTCCTATCCTTAGTTAATAATACATATAATTAATTTACATAATTCTCCCATGTTTTCATATTTTTCGAGTCACAAGTCACAAGCAGTAAAACAAAATACTAAATTTTTATATTTAGTATTTTATAAATTTAATCAGAATTAACTTTCTACATCTCTATTTGGAAATGTAAAGTTATATCACACTTGATTTGAATTGCTTCATCATGTGAAGAATTATTTTTATAAACCGAATTTACAAATTATAAATAAGACACAGAGAAATATATTAAAAATATACCTTTATGTTTTGTTTTATATTTATAAATCTTTTCTAATTGGTAGATAGAAAACGAGATGGAAGAAGAAGATATTTGGTTAGAAGGTAAACGTACTCAGCAAGGGAAGAAAGATCTACCAATCTTTACAGCATAAGTTCAATAAAATTCATTATACATTAGTTTATTATCTCGAAAAGTTTTAATTTCTTTCTTTTCTTCTTACATACTTCATCTGGGCACGGACATGATGGACACACATTGTAAATGGTTCTTCCATTTATAGGTTGTATGTTACGAACGTTACAAGTTATTTTACCTTGTTCGTTACTAACGTTTCTAAAAGGACTTACTTGTGAGATGTGGATGTTAATGAACTTTTTGAAGACGATCCAAACAACTTGTTCAGAGAAAGGTGGAGTTGTGAGAGAACCTTCGTACGTGTAATACTCTTGTGATTCGAATGTTTCTTTTAAAATTCTAAAAACGTTTTTAGTTAGAGAAACACTTTTCCCTGCAGCGCTCAGCTTGTTCAGAGAGTTGACGATCGTGTCAAGAAATCCGTTGTGATAGATAGCTTTGCTCTCCATCAAGCATGCTAGTATCGTTATCCCATCAGTTCGATCCATAGATTCTTTTACGGATCCGTAAACATAATTATAATAGATGACATGAGCTTCCATAGCGTATTTAACACCATCTATACTGTGTTCACTTCCGTTATTAAAATCTGTACTCCAGTGAAAATGAAGTTGGTCTAAAATGAACTCACCTGTGAGTGGTCCACCTTCTAATGAAAGTGAATAATTCCCTTTAGGTTTAACGATAACGGTATTACCTACCTGGAACATCTGGACTTCGTGATCTTGTTCCCAGTGGTTGGTGAAGCGAAGCGGTGGTAACTCAGTATCTTCGACTTTACTTGTAATAATATCCACCGGAGATTGCTTCCCGCCTTCTTTGCTCAAATCTTGCGGTGGACTTACCGTCGAAGAACATAAACCACAACATAGTCGTATAAAACAACAACTAAACCAAAACATCACTATTTTCTCCATCATTTACCAATTAATCAATAAATAACTCGATTCGCCGAGTATATACTTTCATTAACTCAACCTTCCAAAACAGCACATCGCGAAAAGTATCGTAAAATATACACTGTACTAATTCTATCTTTGATTTACTTAATCCAATTTTCACACATAGGATTTGAAAGTTTATATTCTGTCATTAAACAGTTCTGCCAACTTTTTTTTTTATTCGCATCTGAAAGAAATGAATAAGATAAGTTACAGTAGAGCGTCGATTATCCGAACTAATGTTTTTTTTTTGGGGTGGTTCGAATAAACGAATTCACTAAAAAATGAAAAGGGAATAATATGTAAAAATAATCAACCACGTTTATAAACAGTCATAGTTTTACAATATAAACTGCCCTTCTCACTGTCAAGATTAAGTGCATATTTAGTGATTGAATTGGAATTATTTTTTATTCCCGTAATCGTTGATTTACCAGCACCAAACTTTATATCTAATCTTGACCCGTTTCATCTTTCTTTAGCCGCGTAAAAGTTTCCATTTTATCTTTTAACCCTTAAATGCTATTGGTAATTGGATGGCTGATATTACTAAACCTTCGTCGATTCGACTAACATTTGCAGAAAATACATTTTTTGGGTTGAAACTACACTTTTATATAGAGAAAACTATTAAGAACTCATTATTAAATCTTTTAGAGAGAAATACAAACATTTGATGACAAATAACTTAGTAGGAACATCAGAAGAATCTGAAATTGAGTGAACATTAATGCACCAGGTCCCATGCCCCAGGCCAAAAGCCCTAGGCCCTTTGCTAAGTGCTCTAGGCCCCAGATTATCGCCCATTGGTTATGGCTTATGACCCATTGCCCCTTACCCTTAGGCCTATTGCCCCTTACCCCAGGCCCATTTTCCCAGGCTATAGGCTCATTCGACGACCAATTAATTATATATATATATATATATATATATATATATATATATATATATATATATATATATATATATATATATATATATATATATATATATATAATATTAACTATTAATCATGATTATATTTTTTTAGTTCCAATATCTAATTTTAATGCAAAAGATTTACTCGACATTAAGTAAGGTTAATTTTTTTTCATCTGCAAAAAAAGTGCATTAGCCTGGAAATAAAAATAAATTTTAAATAAGTGTATTGTTCTAAATAATTTTTAAAAATCCACATCGCAAGTAATAGTGCAGAAGATAGCGTTCAAAAAAAGTGTTAGGCTAACATCAAGCTAGAAGTTTCTATATAATTTAATATTTTGCTGCCTTTTAAAAATATGTGGTCGGCTAAGTTCGTCTGGGGGACATAGCTTGGCAATAGGCAAGGTTTGTTTTTTTCAAATGCCTACTGCCAGTCTATGTCCAGACTGTATAAATGAAAAACTAGTTAATTTTTATCTTATTATATTTTTGGTACAGGAAAGTTCCAAACTTTGTAAAAGGTAGGAACGATTTTCCAGTGAGAGAAAAATCTATCCCCAACGAAATTTCTTGCGTTTGATTTTATTTCTTTTCTTTTTGCACGGTTCTTCTTCTTCTTCTTCAGTGCAAGCACAAGCCGCTGTGACGTCGTAAATCGTTCTTCCGTTTAACGGCTGAATATCGCGTACGTTACAACAGATTTTACCGCATTCGTTACTTATGCATCTGAACGGACTTACTTGAGAGCAGTGAATATTAATGACCCTTTTGTATACCATCCAAAGCACTTGTTCGCAGCACGGCGGAGTCGTTAGAGAACCTTCGTAAATGTAATAATCTTGCGATAGTAACGTTTCCCTGAACATTTTTAAAACATTTTTATCCAACGGTACACTTACACCGGGACAGTTAAGTTTGTAAAGGAGACCTACGATCGTTTCGAAAGCTCGATTGTAGTAGATAGATTTGGCTTCCATTAGAATCGCTACGATCGCTAAACCGTCCGGTTGATTGATAGCTCGTGGAGCGCATCCGTAAATACAATTGTAGTAAACGAGATGAGCTTCCATGGCATATTTACAACCGTCTATACTGTGCTCTGTACCGTTATTAGCGTCTGTACACCAGTGAAAGTGAAGTTGATCCAAATGAAATTCACCTGTGAGAGCTCCTCCTTGCAGCGTCAGAGGACAATCTCCGCTATGTTTTATCAAGACGGTGTTACCAACTTGAAACATACATAGATTAAGACAATTGTCGAAATGATTTTCGGAAAAACAAAGCGGCGGACATTCTGTGTCTTCAAGATTACATGTGACTATATCGATAGGAGATTGCATACAGCCTTCTTTGCACATATCTTTCGACGGATTGGCCGTCGAGGAGCACGAACCACTACACAACCGTAAAACACAAGAACTAAACAAAAACACCACCAGTTTTCCCATAATTTACAGTTACAAACTTATTCATTAAATACTCTTTAACTCATGTCCCTAAAAAGCCACATATCAAGATTATCTATCTTAAAAAATAACATCGTATTAATTTTAATTAAATTTTTAAACACACACGGAAATTAAGGTTTCTATTCTGTCAAAAATCAGTTCTGGCAACATGACATTTACCTATTCTCATCAACATGGCTCGCATGAGAATAAAATAAAGTGACAACATGTATCTATCAATTTAGAATCAAATTGATAATTTCAAGCCGAGCAAATAAAGGCCGTTTCTCCTCTTACAACATCTACAAAATCAATTAGTTATTTCTAATTGTGTAATATAATAATATCTAATATTCATCAATGCAGTCCAAAATCCATTTACTGTTAGTTGTACTAAACTTGTGTATGGATTAAAATTTAATTCCGTGATAATGATTATAAAGCATAAGAAATTTGATTCAATTCACTAAAATTTAAAAGCGCTTTTAATAAATTATAGGTACACGAGTCATAAGAACATTCTTCTCTTTTTCGCTTCTTCGTCGTCGGGACAACAGGGGCAAGAGGAAGTGACGTCACATATCACCCTGCCGTTGAGAGGCTGGATTTCACGACAGTTACTGCAGATTGGCTTACCTTCTGCGTTACTGACTTTTCTAAAAGGGTAAACTTGAGAACAGTGAATACAAACAACTCTCTTATAAACGAGCCACGTCACTTCTTCACAACAAGGTGGAGTTGTCAGAGAGCCGTCGTATGCGAAGTACTCTTTCGACAGAAGTATATCCTTGAATACGTTGATGACGTTACACGAAAGAGGAACACTGACACCGGGACAATTTAACCTGTATAGACAAGCGGCTATATTGTCGAATTCACAGTTGTAAAATGTAGGCTTGCTTTCGATGAGGACTGCGATTATGGCTAAGCCGTTTCGTCTTCCGATAGCTCGCTGTGCGCAACCGAACATGCAGTTGAAGTAGACCAAATGTGCTTCCATGGCGTATTTACAATCGTCGAGACTGTGTTCGGTGCCGTTGTTGTTATCGGTTCCCCAATGAAAATGGAGTTGGTCGAGGATGAACGTACCCTCTAAAGGACCGCACTCTATACTAGTCGGGTCGGCTTCGTCGTTGGGTTTTATGATGACAGTGTTGCCACCTTGAAACATACAGAGATTAAGATCTTGACTCCAGTGGTTTCTAAAAATCAATCCTGGCAACTCTACTTCTTCGGCGAGTGACGAGCAGATATTAATAGGTGACTGTTTGCAACCCTCGGTGCACATATCTTTTGATTCATCACAAAGGCAAAGGTGCGACATACATAGAAAAACAGAAACCATTCGACAGCCCAATAATTTTGACATCGTTAAGCCCTAAAAATAAAACTGACGGACCTCCTCAAGTATCATCGCTATCAAAAATATAATGTTTCGACTTCATTTCAATAAGAATGTAAGGCGGGCAATAGTTGCATCTGAGGAATGAAGTTGTCAACAAATCGTGACAGCAACCGTCAACACCAGTCTTACCAATATAACACATTTTATTTTACAATAACTAGAATTATTTTATTTAAACGAATAGTAGATCTAAAACGAGTTGCGAAGAGAAAACTCGGTATTAGTCGTAAGATCAAGATTAATAGTTTTGGTAAATTGATTTAATTGCAGTGAGTCTCCCTAGCAATATCTACAATAAGTGTAATTAGAGTAGGTTGTGCAGTGTTTATTTTTTTTTCAGAATACATAATATTATACATCACATCAATGTAGAACAAGAAATATATTTGCCGAACATGTTTCTTCAGCAATACAAAGTGTCGGTAGGCAATAGGACGAGTTGGTTTGTTTTTATAATACATCTTCATAGCTTTAGTAGTTGGAACACAAACACAACAACTATTTATTAAGTTAAACATTAAACAAGTAAGGCGCGCTTCACAGTAAGTACGTGAGGCGATAATGGCCGGTTTCTGTACAATTAAGTTAAAATTATCAAGTGTAAAATTTTAATAGTTGCATATATTCTTTTTCTCTTCATGACCTTTAAATTGATTTATTACATATCAGGGTGGCTAAAAACTTTTTTAAAGCGTAGGCTCGTTATAAACAGCTTGGGTTTCCGGTGAAATTCGCGTTACGAAGGATTTGAAGTCCGACGTTTCGCTTCCACTACTGGAAGCATCTTTAGGGTTGTGGTGTATCGTGATGTTGACTCGTAGCAAACACAAGATGAACTCACGACTGGAGTAAAAATTGGCGTATTAATTTATACAGGTTTTCTAGACCGTAGATTGCACATGGATTTCCCGGGGATCCCTTTACTAGGGGTAATCCTTTGTCGGGATGATGCAATCCGGCAGGTGCTGCCGTTGTCGGTGATCCTTTGTCGGGTGGGTGATACAATAAGTTGGGGAGTGACTGAGGTGCCGCCTCTTGCAAACTGCTTGGTGCAGGTCGCAGGTACTGATCAGAGGTTTCCAGGTCCGAGAAAGAGTGAAACCATCCTCTCTGTTAAATTTCTCCGGTTGTTTTTCGATCTCAAAAGCCTCCCTTCTCGGCATTCTGACGAAACAGGCCATCTCATCAACTGCTGCATACTCGCATCTGTCAACAGGTATCACAGCAGCGTGGTAAGGGAGGCTATTGACATCGAAAAACAACCGGAGAACTTTAACAGAGTGGATTCACTCTTTCTCGGAAGTGGAAACCTCTGATTAGTACCTGCACCAAGCAGATTGCAAGAGGCGGCCCCTCAGTCACTCCCCGATTTATTACATCGTACCCAGCCACCCAACAAAGGCAGCACCTGCCTTATTGTATCATCTCGACAAAGGAAAACCAAAGAAGGCAGCACCTGCCGGATTGCATTATCCCGCCCAACAAAGGAACACCAACGAAGGCAGCACCTGCTGGATTGCATTATCCCGCCCAACAAAGGAACACCAACTAAGGCAGCACCTGCCGGATTGCATTATCCCGCCCAACAAAGGAACACCAACGAAGGCAGCACCTGCCGGATTGCATTATCCCGCCCAACAAAGGAACACCAACGAAGGCAGCACCTGCCTGATTGCATCATTCCGACAAAGCATTACCCCTAGTAAAGAAACCCCTGGGACATCCAGGTACAATCTAAGGTCTAGAAATCCTATATAAATACGGCGAACTTCTATCCAGTCATCAGTACATCTTGTGGTTGCTTCGAGTTAATATCACAATGCACTACAACCCTGAAGATGCTTCTAGTAGTGGAAGCGAAACGTTGGACTTCAAATCCTACGTGACTCGAATTTCACCAGAAACCCAAGCTGTTTATATGTGTACAGTTATCTCAAATGATGAAATGCACCTGTGTGCCGAATTTCATGTTCTAAATAGAGCCATGGATCAGAGAGCACGGCATGACCATGACTCATAGTTTTAATCTCAACAAATTCTTTGACATTAGTTTTTTTTAGAAATTTTCTGACGAGTTACTGTTTAGTAATTTATTATGACTTGATTTATGAATAACACCACTAATATGCAGGTTTGAAAATGTCTCAAAAAGAGAGATGAAATAATACATAATAAATAGATATAAAAAAGCTAAGCAAATGTATTAGCTATTTTATTTTATAAAACCCCTGAAGACACAAAAGACAAATAGTAAAGTTATGTTAAAGGAGAAAACACACTAAAAAATGGTTAGAGTTAAGCTTTTCTCATATGCCCCAAGCTATTTACGCAAAATAAATGTAGTTTCGAATTTTTGCCACACAAATTTACTGTTCTTTTATATTTTTTCCCCTGTTTTTCTATTTTATCCCATCTTAAATGAAAATATGACAAAAGTGTATATAACAAAAATTACTGTACTCTTAAAGAGCTGTCCAACGACATACATCATGATGGGTATATACTTTTTTGACTTTTGTACCCCGTACCCCTTCCGCCGTCCGGATGTTCCCGAAATGTTGGAGTTAAGCTTTTCTCATGAGTTCCAAGCTGACCACGCAAAAAAATCATCCTCTAATTTTTTCCGTGGACAGCCTTTTATCACGACAGGTTGACTGTACTAGATGAAAATTTCTCGAAAAAATTAATTCAACTTGCTGACATTACTGATAATAAACATCCCCGGGGGATCAAACCATGGATTACCCTTTAATTTTTTGTTTTATTTTGTGGGGCCTTTCACCTAAATTTGTCCTATAACTTAAAAGAACGTCGGGGTAATATGAAAATACTATTTATTTATAGGAAGTACTCGAGGAAAACGATAAAAAGTGTATTTTTAATAATTACTGCTCATGCTCATACCCTTCCCCCCCCCCCCCATCGCAAACTTATGATTTGTGGGCTTTAGTATATATAGTTTTAGAATAAATTACGGTGGGTAACAAAGTAAAAGATAGCCCCTTTCACAGTTTAACTATACTGTTTTTGCTTACCGAAGTTAGCGGAAGCTATGTGATCATTCTGAAGAACGAAAATTTTGGATGACTCCAATATCAAAAATTCCAAGATAGAAGTCGTTTCAGACATCAGGGAACATTTTTGGTTCCGTGTAAGTCCGATTTTAATGAAATTTAAATGGAAGTTCATAATTAGACCATTTTGGTCCCATATAAGTTTTAACCATCTGCGCCCGTTTGTTTCTCTTCATCGTGCACATAAACATACATTTAATAGTCCAGGAGCGTGCAAAAAAGTGTCTGACTAACATTAAGCTAGAATTTTGTATACAATTCAATCTTTTAGCGCCTTTTAAGAATATGTAGTCGGCTAAGTTCGTCTGCGGGACATAGCTTGGTAATAGGCGTTTGAAAAAAACAAACCGGTGGAGAGCGGCCATGTCTCACCAATTATGGTGAACAATATGATTTTCATGATCCTGAGTACAGAATTAGTTAGTAGACCAAAAATCAAGTCGATGTTAGTTTGTCCGTTGACAGGTGACCAAATTGATTTTTAGTAATATTTGAATAACTAACCTATCAAGCGTGAAAATAACATCAACTTGATTTTTGGTCGACTAACTAATTCTGTACTCAGGATCATGAAAATCACATTGACCACCATAATTGGTGAGACATGGCCGCTCTCCACCGATTTGTTTTTTTTTAAACGCCTATTGCCAAGCTATGTCCCGCAGACGAACTTAGCCGACCACATGTTCTTAAAAGGCGCTAAAAGATTGACTTGTATACAAAATTCTAGATTGATGTTAGTCAGACACTTTTTTGCACGCTATCTCCTGGACTATAATTACAGCTGTATCTTCAACAGTATTCATCGGATTTTTAATGAAATATCATTAATTAATGATGTTTTGTCGAATGTAGCCCGCAGATAGCTCCATATTAATTTCTACTTTAATCTACTTAAAAGCCTGCATTTGTAAAGCATAAATATTGTAAATAATACCCTAGATTATGATAATGATAAAATGATCATAGATGGTTAAATCTAAATTTTAGAATTTATATTTTTAAGTAATATTGAACACTGACAGCGAAAAATGGTTTAATGACTATAAATTGCAATATTAAGGTACTTTGTAATGTGTATAAACGCCACTATTTCTTGTACATGCTACTATTTTCTTGAATCTATTCTAGAACTCAGTTAACAATCATCTTCTTTGGGACGAGATGTGACATCGTATATGCTTCTTCCGTTTATCGATTGGATATCACGACAGTTGTTAGTAATCAGTTCATTGTTACAATTACACAGTTTTCTAAAAGGTTCCACTTGAGAACAGTCGATACACATGACATTTTTAAAAACCAGCCACGTCACCTCTTCGGCGCAGGGAGGCATTGTTATAGAGCCTTCGTAAGTGAAATATTTTTGACTACTTAATGTTTTTTCGAACATTTTGAACACATTTTTCGTTATCGGGAACGATTTACCCGGTACGACTGAGGGAAGACATCTGACAACGGCGTCGAAGTCGCAATTTATCGAGCCCGGTTTCGCACTCATAAGAACTGAAATTATAGCAACTCCGTCAGGCTGATTCTGAGCTTTTTCGAAGCTACCAAACTGGCAATTGTAGTATTTAAGATGGGCTTCCATCGCGTACCTTTTCTGATCTATGCTGTGTTCGGTTCCTTCGTTTTCGTCGAATCCCCAGTGGAAGTGGCATTTGTCGAGCACGTACACTTCCGACAGAGGACCGCCCTTCACACTCATCAGAATCGAATTTGGAACCAAATTGATCGTGTCGTCCATTAAGAACATGCACAAGTTAACATCGTCGTTAAAATGGTTTGAAAAAGTGAGACATGGTAATTCGATTTTTTTAGCAGTCGACGAACAGATATCAACAGGTGATTGTTTGTATCCTGTCTTGCAAAGATCACACGGAGGTGGACACGGAGGCGGACATGGAGGCGGTGGGGGCGGACACCGAGGTGGTGGGGGTGGGCAACAACCTAATGGTCTAATAGCATTTTTCAAACCTGAATAAAAAAACAAAACAATCACAATTAAATATAACAAATTATTATAAATATCGAATTGTGAGTTGTTACCGCAAGTTCGTATGTTATCAAATGAGGATATCCCTACCGTCGATACTTGCTTGATCTGAAGATCACTGGACCGGTTTCGGCTTAACGCCATCATCAGCAGAGTCGAAGTCTCTCGTAGCACTCGTCGAGTCTACATGAGAGAATGAAGTTCAAACTTCATTCTCTCATGTAGACTCGATGAGTGTGTTGAGTGCTACGAGAGACTTCGACTCTGCTGATGATGACGTTTAGCCGAAACCGGTCCAGTGATCTCCAGATCAAGCAAGTATCGACTGTAGGGATATCCTTATTTGATATTATAATTATGTTTATCTACGATTGATACGAAATATAAACATTATATATCTCTGTTTAGATGCGTAGCAAGTGATTCTTAACGTACTTGTATTCATTGCGCATGCGCGTTTCATAATTCCTCTTTTTCTCCACCCTAATGCGGTAAAAAAGAAGAATTCTTCACCTTAATGCACGATTAGCGAGTTTTTTTTACATTTAATAAAATTAATTTGGCTATTCTGAGTAAATCCCCCACCCTTAAAAACCCCCTGGTTCCCAAAATTTCCAGTATGTACGTGGGTGGATATTTTATATATATTTTTTAAAAAAAGATTCATTTTACTGAAACGGTGCCAGGTTAAAAGTTGTTAAATTATAAAAAGAAACAGTTTATAAAAAAACCCGAAGTCAATCGGACAATTATAAATAGGTGGGTGTTCAAGTGCATATTTACCAATTCAATTTTTTTTAAATACGTAAAATGTCACTTCCTAAGAAAGAAAAAGGGTACTTCTTTAGATTGCTACTCCCCTATGTGTTTTTAGAATAAAATGACTTTGACTAAATAGCTATTAAGACAAAGGGATGTTTAGTCCAATGTACTTTGGGACAGAGGAATATCACACATCTGTCTTTATAAGGGGAGTAACAGTCTAAAGAAGAACATTCCGTACACCTTCTTTAGATTGTTACGCCCCTCTGTTTCTTTATAAGGGGAGTAACAATCTAAAGAAGTGTCAGAAAAGGAAGGTTATGGTTAGTTTAGGTTAAGGTTTGTACTTTTCGACATAACCTTTCATCATGAACCCTTAGAAAGTGACACTTTACGTACTTATTATTTTTTTAACTACCGAATTTATCAAGATGCTACAAAAGAAGTCGTTTTTATAATGTAAAAAGGAACAGTTGTACGTAAATAGGACAGTTAGAAATTGGTGAGGAAAATAGTGCAGATTTACCCCGAATTGTCGTCAATTGTATAATACAAATACTCCAGATATATTAAAATTAAATTATTATCGTAATATTCGATCGAATATAAACATACCTGAACGACATATTGAGGTTAATACTGTCTTAACTGACGAACAACAATCTCCGATCAAATACGATGGCGGCATGATAGTAAATTTATTATAGAATTGTATATTGGAATATATCGCGAATTAAAAATTTTAATTAAATGACATTTTTTTGAAAGATTGGACAAACATCTGTCAAACATGATATGACGATATTAAGAGAGAGCCTCGTCTCAAGAGGGTTGACTAAGGTCAAACCAACAGGAAATAATATGGAAGAGAAAACTTCATTATTTTAGACTTAGGCCTCATTCACACTAGAGATTCCGGTATGCGATTCGTATGAGATTCTCAAATCGAGTATCCCGTCCCCGTGAGCCGCCTCGATTCTTTTTAGAATTCTTCTTAGAAAGCGGCTCATGATACATTGCGCTATATGGGCCCATTCAGACTAGGCGATTCTGAATCGCATTCTCCTTCAATCCTCTAATCTTTCCGTAGTATGAATACTACCAAAATAGTATAATATTTATTTTCTTTAAATAAAATATTTTAATTATAAATTCATAATAATTACTGTAACATCATTAATTATAATATTTTATTATAAATAATTTTATTTACGTTGCATAAAATATTTTAATTATATAAATATATTAATAAATCAATGTAATATATTATTTAATATTTTTTTTTCACTTGTTTTATTTACTTTAAATAAAATAGGTTAATTATGAATATAATAATAAATGTAATATAATTAATTATTTAAAAATTAAATACATATACCTATATGTTAGTGTATAATAAAAGTGGGATCAAAACTAGGAAAAGTGGGGGGAAGAAGCCGCCGAGATACTGAATCTTGATACTTTTTTGAATCTCATACACGAATCGCATTCTTGAATCGCATTCCGGAATCCCAGTGTGATGTCCTAAGGGCTCATTCACCCTGGGATTCCGATAAATAGCAAGAAGGATTGAAGCAGAATGCGATTCAGAATCGCCTAGTCTGAATGGGCCCATATAGCGCAATGTATCATGAGCCGCTTTCCAAGAAGAATTCTAAAAAGAATCGAGGCGGCTCACGGGGACGGGATACTCGATTTGAGAATCTCATACGAATCGCATACCGGAATCGTAGTCTGAATGGACATAAGCAAAATACATAGGCAGCCTGGTATCATTAGAATCTTCGATTCGTGAATCGCATTCCGGAATCTCTAGTGTGAATGGGGCCTTAGTTTTAATAATGGCTACAAATTTTAATTTTAAGTTATTTAAGAGTCAAGCATTGCGGAGCAGCTTTAATTAACTTTGTCTGCTGCAGATAAAAGTACTCTTTTACTTTGATACCTAACTTAGCTAATCTGCAGTTATCCATACAGTCGATAATCGCTTGGCGGTACAATGTCCCTTGATTTATACACTTGAGAGATCATATCCCCTTGCCAAAACAGGTAATTTTTAAGATTTATACTTGTGAAAAAAATAAATTATATCTATAGAAATATTAGATTTTAGAGATGATACCCTTTATCTAAACAGTACATTCGAGTGAGGTCCCCACAATTTTCTAACCTCTTCTCTTAGGTGGCTTGATAACAGCAGTTTTACCCCTAACTTTTTTATTTTAAAATTAAGATACATTTAGTAATTAGCATGAATCAGTGCAGAATGCTAGGAATCAGTGGCTGTATTATTATTATTCTATATACCTATTCCTATCGTATTTGTTTATTGAGTAGGTCATTTCATTGAATATAATACTTTATACTTTATTATTTGATTGTACATAGACTTATGGTAGCTACAAAAGAAAATTAAAGGTACATTCACTTCAACATATGGCCGCCATCTTGGATTTAATAACACTCTATTATATCAGCTTCTAGGGGACCTAGAGATCTGATATTGGGTACATAGATTTATAATAGCTAAAGTAGAAAATTAAAGGTACTATCACTTCAATATATGGCCGCCATCTTGGATTTAAATCCAAGATGGCGGCTATAACTCAATATGGTGGCCATATATCGAAATCAAAATGGCCGCACTTATCTATTTATGGTACACTCTATCTATGTACCAAATTTCAAATCTCTATGCCAATGGGAAGTAGGAGAATTAGTGATCAGTCAGTCACTGTCACTCTTATTTTGATATATATTGATTATAATAAAGTTAATAATAAATTAATATAAGTTATAATTACTCACTTATAATTCCATACTTAGTTATTAATATAACTTTCAATTTTCCAGGGAAGAAAAGACTTACTTTAGTCCCTCTAAACTAATCCAAAATCACAACTTTTTCTCCCCACTGGAGATAAACATTGTTTTCTTCCTTAAATTTACTATTAAGACAAAGGGATATTATAACAATTACATATAGAAGTGTGATATTTATTCCCAAGTACAATCCCTTTGTACATTCATTCGTATTGTCTTGATACTTATTTTGACAAAGGACTGGGACCAAAAACGGGAGAAAAGGTGCGTCTTATATTTAAAGCAATGTGGTATATATATTTCCTTGTTTTAGAAGCTTAAAAAGGTAAGATAAATTATAAAGACCTTATCTTTCTATCAAATACATAATATATTATATTACTTATCAGTGAAAAGAAAAGATTTTCTCAAAAAAGGAATCATCTAAGCTGATTTTAAGTAAAAAGGCAGCTGAAATTGATATATTGATGACCTTAATCCTCAATTTCCTTCGTAAAATAATCCTCGAAAACAATCACAAAGAATAATCGAATTTTGTCCTCTTTCTTCACCTAAATCAATCAGATAATAAATTAGTTTATTGTAATAATATTATTCTTTATTATATTTAGAACCCTGTATATAAAGGAAATATTGCAAGCTAAGATAAAAAGCAATTCCAAGACTTATAGTACATAAAGTAATGTACTACAAGAAGAGGGGAGAAGAAAATTAAGTACACATGAGATCGGATAAGTTGATAAGATTATGTCCGGCATTTTATGAATTTATATGAATACAAATACAAATAAACAGGTCAAGTGTGTGCTAGTCAGCACACAGCGAGGGTCCGTAGGCCACACTGTATAGTTTAAGTAGTACCCTATTAATGGTGTTTTTTAAAATGCGAAAAAGTTTACTTTGAACTATCATATGGGTCTGATATTCTCAAAACACATAAACAAACTTCTGATAAAGTATATCATATAATATTTTTTTTCAAAATTTCCAAAAAGTGGTATCTTTACTTTTGGTCGAAGAATGTTCAGGAATTTAATAAGTAGAAAAGAATAAGTGAGAAGAGGGGGGGGGGGGGACACGTTTCACACCCACTTCAAACTCGCCTACGCTCGCCCTATCAAAATTATAACCAAAGAATTATATATATTTGTAATCAGCTCGACGTACTCTTTCATATGATACCCCTAACGGTGTCGAAAAAAAAATTAAAAAATTTAACCCTTAAGTTTTTTTACCCTAATTTTCTTGAAAAGTATATTTTTTCGCTATATTTTTAAAATATGTGGGTAGGTACAAGACACATACATGCCAAATTTCAAAGTGATCGGACGAAAGGTGTAGCCGTGAGAGCAGGCGAGAGGACGGACGGACAGACACACACAGGAAAATATAAGGGTCCTTGGTTTTGCCTACGGACCCTAAAAATAATTAAATATAAAAACCTAAAAGAGTAACGTTAGTAAATCAAATCCATACTAAGTATCTACAGTCGGACCTCTACAATACAACGAAAATGATAGTTCCAGAAAAAAAATCTGTTGTATAGAAATTTCGTTAAACAAAATTTAAGAAGATTTTAACACTATACAATTTTCATTACAGAACTACTTTATCTATATGTCTTCATACTTACGACCTTTAGTTCTTTTTAGGATCCGTAGCCAAAACTGAAGACCCTTAATTTTTCTGCATGTGTCAGTCTATCCGTCCGTCAGTCTGTCGCTCTCACGGCTAGACCTTTCGTCAAATCACTTTGAAATTTGCCATTTATGTGTATAGTACCTACCCACACATTTTAAAAATATAGCGACTTAAAAAAATTATTATTAAAAAAAATATAGGTTAAAATACATATATATGTATATATTTTTTTGGAGACCGTGTGGATAATCATATGAAAGGGTACGTCGAGCTGATATATATAACTGAGCAAAAATATATAATGTTTTAGTTGTAAGAAGTTTTGATAGGGCGAGCAAAGGCGAGTTTGAAGTTGGTGTGAAAAGTGTCCCCCACGCCTATCTCGCTTATGTTAAGTCCAAAAAATAAAAAAAAAAATTCTTTGACAAAAATAAAGGTACCACCACACCTGTGGTAATTTATTCTATCAAAATTATAATATCAGACAAGATTACTACCCGGATGACTTTTTTTAAGAGCCTATTTCAAACCGTTATTGCATGGCTTTCACCCAATAGTTTTTAAAGTTATGCAATTTAAAGTAGAAGAATGTAGTTTTCAGACCCCGCAAACCCCATATCTCTATCTACTACAGAAGCTGAGCTATAAGTGTTCAAAAAAGTGCGGTTTTTTTTGGCCCACCCTGTATATTATATTTATAAACTCAAGGTTTATACACCATAATCTTGTCTGGTATTATAGTTTTGATAGAATAAATTACCATATGGTGAAGGAGGGGGGGGGGGGGGGGGGGGTCTTTCAAGGTAAGTGAGAGGAATCCCTCAGTGTTATAACAAACATTGAAGATGTGTTAAACCCAATGTTGCCTGAAGTCTGGGCAATTCTCTTGCAAGTATTGAATTGTTTGCAAGGAGCGATGGGACGGGGCACCATCTTGCATAAACGTGTAATTTAGCATTTGATATTCAATTTTAGTCAACATTGTGCTTAACACATCTTCATTGTTTGTTATAACACTGTGTGACTCCTCCCACTTACCTTCAAAGAACCCCCCCCCCCTTCCACCATATAGTAATTTATTCTATCAAAACTATAATACCAAATGAGATACCTCAACGACCCGGACAACGACTATTTTTAAGACCCTATTATTTCAATCCGTCATTGCGTGACTTTCACCCAATCGTTTTTAAAGTTATAGATATAAAATTTAAAGTAGAAGAATGTAGTTTTCAGACCCCGCAAAGCCCATATATCTATCTATTACAGAAGCTGAGCTATAAGTGTTTAAAAAAGTGCGTTTTTTTTGCCCGCACCCTGTATACTAATACTCATTATATACACATTTACATGTGTATAATGTCAACACAGTTGCCCTAGATTCATTTAAAGTTATACATGAAACAGTCCTATTGTGGAGCTAAACTCTCATTTCTATAATTAATAATATAATTAAAAACCATATGGTCATCAGGTTTCCTTCTTGAGATATTGGATGATCCAAACCATAAAGAGGGTTTGGTCCCCAACATAAAATTTAGTAGGGGTCAAACTAACCTACATCAAATTCTACTTTGCTCAATCCCTTGTCTTATATTTATTATCCTATCATGATTCCTCTAAAGTACATGACTTGGTCAATGCTTAATTTGCAGATTGCAAGTACTTTCATATATTCTTTACTCTAAGTGGTTCTTTAGCCTCTACCATTATGTTATATAGAGCCAATTTACATAGATGCAGTGAAAACGTTAAGCTAACCTAGTCAAGTGCAAGGGGGTACCTCATAAAAGCTTTAAAAATGATAATATTTTAGCAGTTGGCAGGCAATGTTCCCTTTTCTGCTCGTGTACGATATTCAAGCAGTTAATCCACGAGTAAAATCAAATTAAGTCTCTAAACTATAGAAGTAAACTATCTATACTTCTATCTAAGTCCTAAATTAACTTACCTTAAATGTAATAAGTATAGACATGATAGCAGTAATAAAAAGCTGTAATGGTAACGAATAATAGTGAATTAGAGTATTCCTATAGAAAAGTTTACAGGTTTATATAAATAATTAATAATCTCCAGTAGGGACAAAAAGTTATGATTTTGAATTAGTTTATTTAGAAGGACTAAAACAGGTCTTTTCATCCCTGAACTCAAAAAGTAGGGAGAAAAAGTAAAAGTAGGGCGAAAAAGTAAAGTAGGGCAAAAAAGTAAAGATTGCAACTTAATTATTTTATAAATAGTAGAAAATGTATGGCTAATGTAATAAAGTTGTCAAAATCAGGTTGGCGGCACTGCGCTTTTTTGACCATGTTTATCATTGATTCATTGTTTATAACCTGCATCTAAATAACCTTCTATTTGAGTTTAATTCCAATTATTATTTGTTTTTAATATTGAATCTCTTATATCTGCTATTAAAAGTGCTAATAATTATTGTTATTTATTAAAATAATAAATAAAAACTGTGCAAAGGATGAAAATGTGTATTTTTCTTCCTACTGGAGATAAAATATTGTATGTAACTCGTGAGTAAAGTGCCATTATTCCCCTCGCGATAATTATCTCCCTCAGCTAATTAGAGTTATTCCTTCGGCTGCGCCTCGGGATTTAGGGACCATGGTTCCTTCGGCTTCGCAGGCCCGCCCAAACGAATTCCGGGCCCCTAGGCAAATATTTTGTGAGGGCCCCTTTCGGTCTCAACAATACCCCCCCCCCCCCCCCGTCAATCCCAAATATGAGTGTTTGCCTTAACCATTATCACCTTCTTTTGAGTGTTTTTTTTTACTTTAAATCTATTTACATAAATATACAAGTAGACTGCTGTCAGTGTGTCCCAAGATTGAGTATCCGAAAGAAAAGATTTTCTTATTTTTGGGTTTTCGAAAAAAGTCATTCTTTATAAAAACTCCTGCTTATTCTTAAACCTCGAATAATGACAAAATTTTCTTGATTTTTTTGTACAGGATGTTTGTTTTTTTTAAAAAACTTTAAAATATGACCAAGAGCAAACAACCCTTATTTTTGATGGTATGTATCGAAAAATATTATTCATAAAAGTGGTTCAGAATTGCAAAAAACGTATAAATATTAAATAATAATTTATTTTAAGAATTATTAAATCGCTCTTGTTTTGACTCTGAGCTACTGTTCAGAGGGTCATGCATTTTCTTCATCAGAAGTCTCTTGGTGAAAACGTTTTCTTGTCGTCCTCCTCTTCTCAGAAAACTCTGTTTTTGTTGGCATTTGGCTGGCCAACGCGTTGGCTACAAGTTTAGCTTCTTCAATTATGGAACTAAATTTGTTTCTTTAACTAATCATTTCTTCCATGAATCAATATAAGAAACTTTTTTGAACACAATCTAAAAACATACCTATTTACTCTGATTTAATTAATAAAAATAAACAAAAACAAAAAATACTTTAACCATACCAATATTATTACTGACTCCGTACTCTTACTCTGACATAGATATAAATATTTATTAAAAACATTAAGAGACAGGGCCCTCGCTCTAGAGTTCCTTTTCTCTACTGAGGGTCCTCACCATAAATGATCTAATTATTTATTCTTATATTATAGTTATTTTCAGTCAATATTTGTATTATGTATATTTATGAATATACAGTGTAATTCACATGTACTTAAAAAAAAAAAAAAAGGAAAAATGTAATGTAACAAAATTATGGTGAAAATAAAACAATTCATTCATTCATTCACTTCCTTGTCGACATAGAGTCACTTCTCTTACTTACAATACTTTGTTACGGTGGCCTAAGTTTTTGGCCTGAGCCGGCTGGCTTACTTTACTCCCTAGGTGCATTAATAACTATTAGACCCACAAATATAAATATATACCCCCAATAAAATACATGAGTAAAAAGATATAAGCCAAGTTGTGAGGTCATAGATTTAGCCTCCCCCTACCAGAGTAATTTCTACCATATTTAATCCACCCAGTACAAGGAAATGAAATTGTTTGCCTGTCTCCCCACTATTCTCTGTTCCTCACCAACTCTAAACACTTTCATTTCCAAATCGCTAAACGTTTAAATTGTTTATTGGTAAATAATCAGTGAATATCCAAAGATAACAAATTATTATTTTTGATTAAATACCGCCAGCAGTAATAGTACATTACGCGTCGAGTGTGGAAAGTAGCATTTTGCATGCGAGTGTGGAGTTTGCACCCGAGCGACAGCGAGGGTAGTAAAACCACACGAGCAATGCAAAATACCGTTTTCGCACGAGTTGCGTACCGTACTTTATCTACGATTGTTAGATTTAAATAATAAATACAGAAAAAAATAAATTTGCTGTTTGTAAGTTCGTATCTCTTCTCTTGATAAAGATGGCATTAATCTTGAGTTGTATTTTTTGCCGAATTAATTATTTCTGGAGGAGTATTATTCTCTACATTTTCGTCAAAGGCACTTGATTAATTCATTGTTTTTCACTAAAAACTCGATATAAACAGTTACTTTAATAAAAGAATAGCGAATTTGTTTTGTTAAATATAAAAAAACTCGCTAATCGTGCGTAAAGCTGAAGAATTCATCTTCTTTACCGCGCTAGCGTGGTAAAGAAGAGGAATTCTTCAGAACCATGAGACGCGCATGCGCAATGAATACAAGTACGTAAATAATCACTTTCTACGCATCTAAACAGAGATATAATGTTTATATTTCGTATCAATCGTAGATAAAATATATTATAATTATAGCTGTTGTTTTCTAAGAGTATATAATTAAATAATTAAATCCTTTATACTATAGATGTGCAATGCAGTTGTCTGCTTGCAATATTGAGCTGAGCGTGCATTTTTATTTTTTATTGAAGCGAGCGTAAGCGAGCTTCTTACATTCAACGAAATATGCATCTATTGTCTGTCTGTCTGTCTGTCTGTCTGTGTGTAACGTTTACGCGTGTGACGATAACTTGAGTAAAAGTTAACCGATTTAGTTGAAATTTGGTATTCATGTTCCTCTTACTAATACTCAGGCTAAGTTCGTTGGACAGCGTGATCCGTTGGAAGAGTTCGCGCGCAACGCTCGCGTAAACGAGAGGTTCAAAAATTAAATTGGAATTTCAGAACGGGAAAATATTCTATCATCATCTATTCGATGAGACAAACATTTCTTACAAATAACATTTTTGAGTAAAACCAACAGCGACACCGCTATGAATTAATAAAGATCGCTAAAACTATTAAAGCGGACCTATACGTTTATAATAGAGAAAACAACCTTTTTACCGATATCTTACGTTCTAACGTAACGATTTTAATAAAACTTCATATACACCATCTAATGCACAGTTGAAACACGCATGCAAAATTTCAATTCGATACATGCAGTAGTTTTTTTGTAGCGAAGTGATACATTTGATAATAATTGAAAAGGAGATGTGTGGTTAGAGGAATAGTAGGAATGCGGGGTGGTTCCCTTACTACTAGCCGCTGTACTACTGCTATACCCTATATCTATCAACTCATCATGATTCATGATTATCTATTTTTTAATTACTCAATACATATTTATTACTATACGCTCGCTTCAATGATAGAGCCACGCGATGTCTATTATTTCTAATTTCTAATTAAAAAAACATTTTCTCTCCTGTTTTTCTATTTTACCCCCCTCTTAAATGAAAATATGACAAAAGTGAACTTAACAACAATAACTGCACTCTTAAAGAGCTTTCCAACGACATGCATCATGAAGGGCATATACTATGTTAACTTGTGTACCCCGTACCTCTGTGTATCAATTTGGACCATTTCAGATTTATACCTTCCTGTGGTTGGTCACTATGACCGTGCCGAATTTTGTGCGGATCAGTTCAGCCGTTCAGGAGGAGTATGTGTCCAACCAAATTCAAAGTGTAGTATAAGAGCTTCGCTTCGCTCAGCTCGATTAACTTCACTTGTGTTTGTATGTGCCTGGTTTCTGCGGACAAAATCTTTGGAGCAATTAACCATCTTCCAGTCATCCAATCGAACTGAAATTTGGCACATAGACTCTATACTAATACAAAAACATTCTACCAAATTAATTAAAAGTATTAATTGTTACCGGCATTTGGCATTGTAGCCATTATGCCTCTGACACTCCAATAAAGAGAAGATAGCCGCTTGTGAGAGCTTTGTCCTTCTACGTTTAGTAGCTGCTGCAGCAATCCAGTGCAAGACGTCAGGTGTTCTCTGTTCAGGCTTCCGTCGTTACAAATGGGGCAGACAGGGGTTGTTATTACTCCGATACGATACAGATGCTCTCCTAGGTAGTCATGACCAGTGGCTAATCTAAAGTTGGCAGTGAAGATATTTCGAGGCAGATCACCAGGTATCTTAGATTCTAGGAGTGATTGCCATACTTTACAGTTAGCCTTTTCTCTGTGTTCCTGAGAAATAGCTTCCTTCATATTTCGTTTAAGAGCATTGCATATATTGCGGTAAGGAAGAGGCATCTGTGGCTGGTCCATTTTGGATCCCTCCTTTGCGAGCTCATCCACTCTCTCGTTGCCAGCAATGCCTACATGACTAGGGATCCACTGGTACACAATATCCTTTCCCTGCTTTATAAGGTCACTGACAGCCTTTTTCGTGGTATTTAGTAGTCTGCTGTCATTTGAAGATGTTCCCACAAGAGCAGAGATCGCCGAGGAAGACGATGTGGGTTTTTCCTGGATGCTCCCGGAGAAGATCGGTAGCCTTCATGACAGCTAAGACTTCAGCGTCAAAGATCGAAGTGTTTCTACCAGCAGGGTAGGAGCTAGTAAAATCAAGGGAAAAGACTCCTGCTCCCCCAGTTTGGGAATTCGGGTCAGCAGACCCATAATTTATTTAATACTAACTAGGGGGCTCCGCCCCCTACTCGCTTCGCTCGTCAACCCCCAAAAGCGGAGGGAGAACATGGAGTAATAGAATTATTTTGCCTATTTACTATGAGAACCGAGGACCGTTTTAAAAGTTTAAGTCCGCGACCGCTTTAATAGTTTTTGCACTTAATTAAAATAAAGAAGTTACCTCGGAACAAAAATATCCACTCAGTAAAACCGGGGACCGTGCGCCCATGGCGCTCTAATGGAAGAGCGATTTTTTTTTAAATTTGCCCGAAAAATGAAGAACAATTATATTTTTAGGTAGGTATATTATTAAAAGTATGATGATTAGGGTTAAGTTATCCAATATAAATATAAAAACCAAAGGTTTGAAATTAAATTTGTGTAACGGAATGTCGTTATTATATCTATTTAAAGACCAGCAAATCAAAACAAATATATATTTTTATTGAAATAAATGTGGTTGCGTTAGCGTAGCAATAACAAATCATTTCGAGGTAGGTCGGCCATGTCGGGACACTACTCGATTATATAAATGATAATATAATAATATATAATATAAACATTGTTTTCATTTTTTTTCCAATTTTCCATAACCATTTCTTAATCCTGAAATAATAAATTCGTCAAAAAATGAAAGAGAGCAATCCATTCTAGAACTTAAGTTTCACTTCTAATGCGTGAGAGCCTCACACATATTTTTTTATTTGTTACCAACAGAAATAATGGTTTGTTTTGATTTGATGGAGTTGAAAAAAATATAATAACTTATCTAAATAGTGACCGATAATTTTATCAAAACTAAACGTTATAATTAATAAGATTACATTTTTTTATTTGCTACACCAATAAAAGTATAGGCTTGTTTTGATTTGTTGGTCTTCAAATAGATATAATAAATTATCAAAATAGTAGCCGACATTTTATTAAAATTATATTTTTGATTTGTTTTGTATTGAAAGCAGTCACTTTTTGATTAAGGCATGTAAACAAACAATGCGCTTTCTTTATTACACTGAGCTAACCGCCCCGTGTTTTGTTTATTGCCTCGGGAATGACGTCACAGTTCACAGTTCCCCGTGTCATTCCGCTCAACACAGTCTATTTACTCTGAGAACCTCCCCTTTCTCCCCCCAAGGACCTCCCCCTAACCCCTCTTATCTCCTATCGCACTCTTACAAACAGTTAAGTATATATCACTCTCACTGAACTTGTCTGTTTACAAAAATGTTTTAATAATGTAGATAGATATATAACCTTCTAGTAATTAATCAATTAATAAATTATCTTACCGGTGACTCACGCAACCAAAAATATTTTAAAAAAAATTAAAACATTCTATATTTAATAAAAACTGGGTTAATTTCTATTTTGGTTGTCCCATTTGATTTATTAATGACTAGCTGGAGTACTCGGCGCAGCCCGGGTTCCTATCTATCGGAACATAGTTTCACTAACACAGAAACTTTCCCGGGCATGCGCCCAACCATTCCCCAAAGTTTCATCGCAATCGGATCAAAGGTTTATAAAGGCATAAGAGACTTACAGACAAACATTCATTTTTTACTACGTTTTTATTAGCTTCCTTTCTTGTTTGTTTGTTAGTTTGTTTGTCCGGTACAAATCTGGCTTCGATTTCTAACTAACTTCCCGAATAGCTAGACATTTGAAACTTTTAGCATAGCTCAGAACACGATGACAATGCATTATTTTAATACTTTTAGCCATCTTTCAGCAGAATTTTTATTAGTTTTCAGCAAAAAAAGCGGAAAGTTAGTTCGGAAAAAATCCACAAGTTATTTTATTTGTTTTGCCATATCCAATATTTACGCAATCTTCATTTTGACGGGTCTTAAATTTGTGATAGATAAACATTGAATGACAGCAAAACAGGAAATATCGATTATATTATTTATCGATTATATTATTTCAAATATATCGATGACACGCTTTAGATTTGGTGTTGGGGAGATCCGTTGTACAAAGATTTATCCTTTTATAGGTTTAATCAGCTCTCTGGATGGTTGTCATTTATGCGAAGTAAATAAATTCGGAACTATTTTTTTTTTCACTAACATTATATATTATATAACAATAACAATTATATTATCAACATTACATACGATTCAACAGAAAATTTAAAAACGTAGTATATAAAAAGTTCTTTTTATCTTGAAATTTTTTTAATAGTTATTTAGAAGATAGATGTTTTCTTCTGAGACAATACGGTTTTTTTAAAAAAATAAAAAAATAAAATAAATAGAATTTCTTTATTTCATATATATATTTCTTTTTTTTAAACGGTTATATTGTATGACCTTTAGTGAAGGATCAGGTGCCACGTGAAGTGACTCACATTAAACATATATATATATATATATATAGTGATATTAGTCTATGTTGCCTCTAGACGAATTACTTTTTAAAGTAATCAATTTTAAATTGCTATAAGTTTCTAAAAGAAAGTTTGAAAATGTCTATGGAGGAACGAAATATAACCGGTTTTTTTCTTAAAAAACTTGAAATGAAATACATAGTTTATTTTCATTTTTAAAGAACCCCTATTAAACACAAAAGAGAAAATATATTATTAAAAAACTTTTAATGGGGCTAGTATTATTTTATTAATTATATGAAGATTCAAAATAATTTCCTGTTGAACAGTCTTCAAGTATAAAAATATAGTTTTAGAATAGTTGTCAATATTTTCTACCTTAAAATGGTTAATGAGAAAATTAAATAATTTAGGTTTAAATAAATTAGAAAATAGTACAATAGGGATTTGATGATAATACAGATTTGGTACTTCTTTAGATTGTTACTCCCCTATGTTTTTTTTGGAATATAAATGGCTTTGACTAAATAAATATAAAGACAAAGGGTTGTTTAGTCCAATGTACTTTAGGACAAAGGAATATCACACTTCTGTTTTTATTAGGGGAGTAACAGTCTAAAGAAGAACATTCCGTCACCTTCTTTAGATTGTTACTCCCCTCTGTTTTATTTATTAGGGGAGTAACAATCTAAAGAAGTGCCACAGATTTAAGGTAAAAAATCCGACGAGATGTTGACAATTATTTTTATGATGAAAGACAGTGTATCCACCCCCCCCCCCCCCCCAAATGTAAGTGTATGGGAAATTTAAGTGCTGCCAGATTAGAGGATAACGATTATAATTTACCAAAGTGGTGTAATGGGATTTGTTCAAGAAATGTTCGACCTTTATAACTGCAAGGTCTCGTAAAAAAACAGGAGTCGTAAAAATTAAATTTACAACTAATATAAATCAATGTTAGAATTTGTTAACATTGAATTTAAGAATTACAACAATTCTAGCTGAAGTACCCGACGCAGCCCTGGTTGAATACAAACAAGTAAGGCGCGCTTCACGTAAGTACGTGAGGCAATAATCGCCGGTTTCTGTACGATTAAGTTAAAATTATAAGTGTAAAATTTTAATAGTTGCATATTCTTTTTCTACACTTCAAGACCTTTAAATTGATGTATGGCGATTGAAATCTTTTCTTAAGTCACCCACCATATTGGCCGCCATCTTGAAAATATTAAGTGTAAAATTTTAATAGTTGCATATTCTTTTTCTACACTTCAAGACTTTTAAATTGATTTATTACATGTCATGGTGACTAAAAACTTTTTTTAGTCACCCGCCATATTGGGCGCCATCTTGAAAATATTACGTGAGAAAATTTTAATAGTTGCATATTCTTTTTCTTCATTTCAAGACCTTTAAATTGACATATAACATGTCATGGTGACTAAAAACTTTTTTTTAGTTGCCCGCCATATTGGCCGCCATCTTGAAAATATTACGTGTGAAAAATCCAAAATGTGTCCAGTTGTCTCAAATGCCGAGATGCACCAGTGTGCCAAATTTCATGTTCCTAGCTGTAGTAGTGGCACTTTTTTACTTTAGCACCCCCCATGGTTCTAAACAATAGTCTGCCCTACAAAAGTCTCAAAGGTTTGTGTGTTTGTCTCCCCAAGACATTGAGACTCCTGGGGAAGTTTTATATTTAATATTCCTTTATCTTAATAGTTGATTAGACTAAGGGATATGATCACAATTATATACACAAGTGTGATATTCCTTTGTCCCAAGGTACATTGGAATAAATATCCCTTCGTCTTAATAGTAATTTAGTAACTAAGGAACATATACTACTCTGTATAATGTTCCTTTGTCTAAATAACTATTAACACATGGATATAGGAGGGGGGGGGGTGCTAAAGTAAAAATGTACCGTAGTAGTTTATGAATTGAAACAAGCAACGGACAGACAGACAGACAGAGCCGTTATATAAGGTTTCTTTTTCTACATTGTACAGAAACCTAAAATCTAGACCTAAGTTACTAAAATACCAATAAAGAAGTAAATACCTAAATGTATATTATAAAAGTATCAGAACATTGTAAAAATAAATATATATGTATAAAAAAATGGCTCTTCTTTAGATTGTTACTCCCCTAATTAAGAAAACAGAGGGGAGTAACAATCTAAAGATGGTGTACGGAATGTTCTTCTTTAGACTGTTACTCCCCTTATAAAAACCAAAGTGTAATATACCTTTGTCCCAAAGTACATTGGACTAAATATATGTTTGTCTTTAGTTATTTAGTTAGTCATTTATACATATTCTAAAAACACATAGGGAGTAACAATCTAAAGAAGTTACTAAAAAATTATTTTGTGAAGAAATTATGTTACAAAACTCATTAATTTTTTATAATGGGACCATGTCATACTAAGGTCAATTTCCTCCATTCTAAATGAAAATATGAGAAATGTGTACATAACAACAATTACTACATTCATTAAGAGTTTTCCAATGCCATGCATGAGGGATATATCTGACAGACTTTTGTACCCCGTACCCCTGTGTACCAAAATTTAAATTTCAAAATCACACGTATTTTCATTGACCAGCAAGGGGACCTTCGAAGCAACTATCTACATCAGATTTCTAAATATAAATTTTGGTACACAGGGGGTACAAGTGTTAAAGTAAAGAATACTCTTCATGGTGCATTGGTGCATACCGTTAAAATGCTCTTTAAGAGTACAATAATTGAAGATTTAAATTAGGATTTGAGTAAATGAAATAACCTCATACAGACACTCTGCTATTTATGTAATGTACTGCGATATTTTTCCTGTATTTTCCATTTTACCTCCCTCCTAAATGAAAATATGACAAAAATGTACATAACAATTACTGCACTCTTAAAGAGCTTTTCAACGATATGCATCATAAAGGATTTTCATTACTTTGACGTTTGTACCCCGTACCCATGTGCAGCGCCGGCGCTACGCACAGGCGGGGCAGGCGGCCGCCTGTGGCGGCCAAACTCAGGGGGCGGCCGATGACACCCTCAGTTTGTTTTATTTTATAAATTGAAAAACAAAATCTATATGAGCAAAACGAAAATAATGTGTCTAACCCCCGTACTGAGTAGGCCGAGTTAAGTACTTAGTTAAGTAGCCGAGCAAATCACATTTCGGGTTTATTCTTAGTTAACCGGTGTTATTTCTTTTTATTCCTAAAAAAAAACTATCGGACGTCTTCGCTATTATATGAGTACATATATTTATCTATGTGTGTGTATTTTTCTTTCTCTCGTAACCCTCCTTAAGTCATATCCATTACAGCATTACACCTCATATATTTTTTTATTTATTCAATCAACTCTTTTCTTACCCTTTTATAGCTGTTATATTTTCTACCCTTCCCTTAATTTGTTAATTTTTATATGTATCTCTCCTAATCCTAATCAAATAAAACTCTGTCCGAGACAAATCAGACATAGTTTTTCACATTTACGAGTTCATAATTACTTAGCCCAGTGTCTTCCATTTATTTGTTTTAGTAGGAACATTTAATTATTATTCAATATTTTCATCAAAATTTAAAAATAACTTCTCCTCGGCGGGGAATCGATCCTGGCCTCTCTCCGTCCGCGGTTAAAGCTATTTTCTCAGGAACTAGACTTTTCCAGGAAAAACGGCCTATATCGTTAGAATCGTATTTAAATGGACTATACTTTAGAATATTAGAATTTATTAGAATATTCTAATAAAAATATTCGGAACCGTTTTCGAGACATTTTTTTTAGAGTTCTTGGTGGGTAGTGGCTCCAAATTTGGAGCTAAAATTCATTTCGGGGTATGATTTTTCTGAACATTTATGCCAAATTTTGTTAAAATTAGCCCAGTAGTTTAGGCTCCAGGCTGCACAGGCGATAGACAGACATTTTTTAAAAACAGCTTTTTTGGACTCAGGGGAGCTCATAACGTGTAAATTCATCAAAATCTCAAGATCGAATTTTTGCCTTATCACAAATATTTTTACTTTCTCTTTATATGAGAAAGTAAAAATATAAAGCTCAGTTCTGTTATAGGTGTCTTCCTCTGGCACTTGTTTAGATTGTTACACCCCTTATAAAAAAAACAGAGGGGAGGAACAATCTATAGAAGGTGTACGGAATGTTCTTCTTTAGACTGTTACTCCCCTTATAAAAACAGAAATGGGATATTCCTTGGAAGAAACAGAAATGGGATATTCCTTGGTCCCAAACTACTTTGGACTAAACATCTCTCTTTCTTAATAGTTATTTAGTCAGACATTTTTATGCTAAAGCAACTTAGGGGAGTAACTATCTAAAGAAGTACCTTTCCTCTAATATTGAGTTTTTAAAAATAGCCTACTTTACTTTATTACTCAATAACTATCATAGCTAAATAATAGTGACATGCACTATTTTAAAATGCAGTCAGGTTATATTAAATAGGCTGTGTTCAGCCCTCTGTCATTGTACGAGCGATTGAAAGTGGAAAAATTAAATTAGTAAAATTAAGTATTAAAAATTAAGTTAGTTAGAGTAAGTTGTTATACCTCAAGAAAAAAAAAAGACGAGACTGTCCGAAGTTAACAAAAGTTGGCTTATTAGTAAAAATTTACTTTTTAATCTAATCTAAAATAAAGTATCGGAGGAGGCATGTTTCATTATATTTCACAATATAATGTCCACTAAGGATAACATTATTAAAAATATGGCCATAGAGAATTTCAGGGCCCCAGGAAAAAATAAAATTTATGTATGATTATATTTTTTTAAATATTATAATTTCTTCCTCAGATGATATTAATATTATAAAATTTTAGACATCCCAAAATTCAGTTACATAGCCATGTCCCAGTGACAGTTTAGGCCTATTTTTTATAATATCAATACTATTTTTACCAACTTAAAATAGGAGTATTGAGTATTTTATATTAAATAGTAAAATATTAAAGCTTACCAACATATAGGCCAAATTTTGTTGAATTTGCATAATCTCTAGGTATATCCCCATTTTTAGGGTCCGTAGACGAAACCAAACCGAGAACGATTATAATTTCTTGCGTTTGTCTGACTTTGCCTAGAGGTTGTTAAAGGTTCTTTATTCCAGAAAGAACCCAGTAACACAAAAATTTAAAACTTTCCAGTTTTTTTTTTGTGTAATAAGTAATAACCCAAACACATAAATGTAGGAAAGCCCCAAAAAAATCACCCTTCTTTCACTCTCCCCCCCCCCCCCCCCCGGTCAAAAAATTCCTACTTCAAAAGGGCGGCCAAAAACCGTCTTGCCTGTAGCGGCCAAAAGTCTAGCATCGGCGCTGCCCATGTGTATCCAAATTTAAATTTCGAAATCTCATGTAGACAGTGACCTTCTCCTTGCTTGGAAGGTCAAGTGTGCAAATTGTCATCGAGATCGCAATAAAACTGTGGATTTGTATAATAAAGGACCCACATGCCCACATATCTACAGTCACTCTTCTATATATATATAGATTATACGCAAGTAGTTTAAAGTTTATTCAAGTTTTACACCGATTAGATAGAATGGAAATGAACTGCCCTCTCGAAGGCACATTGAGTGTATTGACCCGTTTGTTCATGATAACGTAATGTGACACATATGCTGACGTTTAGTTGATAAACATGAAAGTAGTCTATTATCTCTTTCTAGGGCATTCTTTCTTGGGTTTAGGCTTCGGCGGTTCTACTTTTTTTTCAATTTCGTCTGGAATCGGACAAGTTTTAACATTGTATATATTTCTGCCGTTTAATTGCTGAAGATCGCGGACATTGCTGCAGATTTTGTTACCGTTTTGGTCGCAGACATTTCTAAAGGGTATGATTTGATAGCAGCCGATATCTAAAGGTTTTTTGAAAACCATCCATAAAACTTCTTCCGAACAAGGAGGCATAGTAAGTGAACCTTCGTAAGTGTAGTAGTCTTGAGTATCTAGAATGCACCGGAACAGTTTCAATACGTTCCGAGTCAGTACCACGTTAGCTCCCGGACAGTTAAGAAGGCATAAACATTTGATAAGCTCGTCCATGGTGAGATTCGCAACGGTAGGCGACCCTTGCATCATGACTCCGATCATGGCTACTCCGTTGGGCCGGCCACGAGCTTGCTCAAACGAACCTAACGCGGAATTGTAATAGATCAATTGCCCTTCCATAGATCGTCTAGTTTTATCGATACTATGTTCAGAGCCGTTACTATCAGTCGATCCCCAACGAAAGTTGATTTGATGGAGATAAAACGATCCGCACAGAGGACCGCCTTGTATTGTAGGAAGGCAATCCATCTTCGGCTCTATTTTCACGGTGTTCCTGCATTGGGACATGACCAGCTTAACGTTTGACTCGAAATGATTGGCGAAACAGAGGGGTGGCAAATCTGTCGACTCTGTATTTGTGGAACATATATCGATAGGCGATTGTAAATAACCTTTCTTGCACAGTCTATCATCGTCACATTGAGCGTATGTTCGAACGATTTTTGACAATCCTAAAGACAAAATAAAAATAACACATAATTAATAAAACTTGAATGTCTATTAAAGAGTTAACACTATTTATTATCGAAACGTATAAATTGAGCATTAGATCAACATAAACAGAACACATGAGCCTAGAAACTTAGATTTTAGCTTAGTTTAAATAAAATGTATTACTTACCCAAACGAAATGTTGTCGAGAAAAACGGACTTGGTTTCATGAAAGTGTATAGAGTCATGGTAGATAATTTATTACGAGCGAATTTAGATTCATGCGTTACCGTGTTTTATCAAAAATAAACGATTAATTAACTGTCATTCGGCCGTCAAATATATTTTAACATTTGGTTAGGAATACAACCTTGATGTGGGTTCACAGCTAGCGGATCCGCACGCGTGTCCGTCTACATAGTTAACAATAGGTTTGTTCCAACCGAGTATTGTACCGTCCGCGGGATCGTCACCGGCATGCGCAGTAAATAAAAGCCGTTCCAAGCTGACTTGGGACAGTGTTTCGTACCGTACACGAAACTGTTCCAACCCCGGCAGGGATCGTTTGCGAACCGTTCACTGTACGGTCCCAACTATCCTCTGACAATACCATGTACTGGTTTGTATGACATGCGCAGTTATGTCAATAATTACAAATATCAACAGGAAGGTTTCGTGACTGTTAGGTTTCCTTAATGTTTTTAATACAGTGCGAATAATAGTCCTAAACTCGTTCCAACCTGACATGATTTTATTACAGTACAATGTTAGCGCATGCGTATAAAACCTGTCCTAAACGATTCCCGAACGATCCGCGGGACGATACAAAGGACGGTACAAATAGCAGGGTTGGAACAAACCTAATATATTCATGAAGTCGAGGAGACATATTCACCCTCGCTGTTCAGTAAGGTGTCAGGTTATAAACAAAACAAAGCAGATTATTTGTTTATCTACTGCTCTGAAAGAATAATTTCCGCCGTTCAACGTTTTTTTGTGATTTGACAATCAACTTTTCAAACAGTTCAATTTACGCTGTTGTTCATAGTTACGCCTTTTATTAAATTCTATGCATCAAACATCATTTCTGTTAGGATCAGGCATGTCAATAAATGCGCATTCGTAACGGTTGGTTTTGTCACGGTCGATTTCTTTACCGTTTTTTTTTGTTTTTTTGGATTCACTCCCGGACTCCAGAAGCTGGAACGTGCCACAATAAACTTCACTCCAATAATATCTTTAATTTTAATTATAGTTCAAATGTTTGAATTATTAATTTTGGATGGTAAAAAAATCTATTAATTTCCTTCTAGTGGATTACAAGTGATGATTTAATTATTGTTGATTAACAAAGATAATTGAATTTAGTTGTAAAAAAAGAGACAGAGGAGATTTAATTTGTTTCGTTGACTTTATTTAGCATTTAGTTGACCCATTTAATAGATTGAATTAATTTAATTAAGGACTTCCTTTCTTTTCTTAAGTGCTGGAATCTTATTAACGCTTCAATCCAAAAAAAAGGACTATCCCCAAACACCAAGCATTTCAAATAGATTTAGATCATAAAACTAAGTAGTAATTAAAAGAAGATAAACGACAATTAATTAGGAAAGAGAATTAATTTGACAAAGATTAGTAAATAAATTTAATGATTAAAGAGTTTCTAAGTTGATTGTTTTGAATGAGATACAGCCCAATCCTAATCACGCTAATTAAATTTGTTATGTGGACTAGCTTAGTCTATACAGGGTGTCTGAAAAAAGCTTAGCGCGCTATTTAGAACAGGGAACATTCTACGTGTGAAAATAAGTCGAAAATGTTTTTTTCTTTAATTTAAGAACACATAGTGCAATCGTCGTCATTAACAGTTGAAACAGTTCTTCCTCCATGACTATTTCGGAAAGACTGAGTTAAACAGTCAGTCTTGTCGGTCAGAGGCTGTTAGAGGGGGTTAGAGGTGGTTAAAGGTGGTTAAAGGTGGTTAGAGGTGGTTAGAGGTGGTTAGAGGAGGTTAGAGATGGTTAGAGGTGGTTAGAGGTGGTTAGAGGTGTTTAGAGGTGGTTAGAGGAGGTTAGAGGAGGTTAGAGGTGGTTAGAGGTGGTTAGAGATGGTTAGAGGTGGTTTGAGATAGTTAGAGTCTTGCATGACATGCAAGACTGCCGACAAAACGTTACGTGTAGACAAGGATTTAATAATTGTCTTCAGTCCAGGCAAATTAGTAAAAAAAAAAAAACAGCAAATGGAGGAAATAATTTATAAAGTTTTGAAACTTTGTGAAAATACTTTTAAGGGGTGTAGTGGTAAGAAACAGTAAAGTTTAAAACTCTTGGAGGGGCGCGGCCCCCCCCCTCCTAAAGTCTAAAATGAACTATTTTTCACTTTATAGAAAGAAGCCTGCAGATAGCCCCAAAGTAATATCATCCGTCTGCGCATTTTATATTTGCTAAATTGGTTCCCTGTCTGTCTATCTGTCAATCAATTTTTTGTTGGCCAATTATTATGAATTGAAGTATGTATTTAATTTTAGCAAAATGTAAGGAGCGCAGATGGTTTAAACTTATATGGGATCAACAATGGGCTAATTATTTCCTTCCATCCAAATTTCAATAAAATCGGAAGAGTTGTTTTCAAGATATGTTGGTTCTCAAAAATACAGTAATGGATTTTTTTTTTTCTTTTTCCAACTACAATATCTCGAAAACGGTATATGACTCACTTCAAACTTGCATACTGTTTTGTGCAGAATTATGTGAAAAATATTTTTGTTAATAACACTTCTCTTCAAAAAATAAACAGTTTTGCTTGGACTTTAAGGAGGGGGAGGAGGAGAAGCGCCCTCCCAAGAGGGGGGAATTTTACTGTTACTTACTACCACACCCCTTAAGAGTGTTTTCACAAAGTTTCAAAACTTTATAAATTATTTCCCCTTTTATTCCTTATTTGCCTGGACTATATTGCTTCTAGAAAATGCTTCAACTATTTCTTTCCATTTCTCATGAGTCCGTTCATCTTAGTAAAATCCGGGCATTTCTCAATTCCGGACGCAAAACCAGACAGATATTTCAAATCCGGGCGTATGGATAGGATTTCTACTCCCCTACTCCCCTATGTTGTTTTATTAATGACTTTGACTAAATAACTGTAAAGAAAAAGGGATGTTTAGTCTAATGTACTTTTGGACAAAGGAATATCACACTTCTGTTTTTATAACGAGTGTAGCAGTCTAAAGAGGAACATTCCGTACACCTTCTTTAGATACTTACTCCCTCCCCTCTGTTTTTTTTATAAGGGGAGTAACAATCTAAAGAAATTTCCCTATTTCTCCCAAATTCCCCTATTATTCCTTATTTTCCTGGACTACTTAGGAAGATTCTGAATATACTAATCGTCCGGTGTTAACCTATCTCAGAAATGATTGAATTACCCCTATGGAATTTGGAATGTAATTCCCAATTTTCATATTTATTTTTTCGTACACTCAAAGTTCAGCCAAGTGACATTAATTTATAAACAATTTTTTTTTCTGAGCAAATTCTTACATAACATCAAACACCCAAGTTTAAAATTTAGTTTAAAATTTTATTGAATTTTTTTTCTTTTTTTACCCGACACTTATACACGTCAAAAAAGAACTTAAGTCCTCGAGACGTCAAAAAAAACTTTGGCTGAACGGGTTAGAGGAGTTATTTGAATAGAAATTGGCTGTACGTGTTGAGAATATCAAGGATAGAAGTGGGAGGGACTGATTGGATTTTTTTTTTTGGGGGGGGGGGGGGGGTCTGATCACTCGAGTTCTATGTACTAGAACCTCTCAATAAAGCCTCTGACACCCCCCTTTAACTTTAAATCTAATAACGACAACACCGGGGCAAAGAGACGAATTTTCCAGCCACATCAGTGTCAACAGCATGTGAGAAAACTTCGCTAACTTTCCTCCCCTCCCTTTTTATCAAGGGAAAAGATGACTGATCAGTTTATAAAATTACTTTTACAGAGAAATCGTGTTAAAGTTATAACCTTGTTTGAGGAGAAACAATTAAAGTTTATTGTTTCATGAAACAGATAATGCGTGGCTTTACTTCATGAAACATATTATGATTAAATATACAGGGTGGTCCAAAAGTCTCCCCCCCCCCTCTTAACTTTTGAACGGTTTGAGATAAATTAATGAAACTTGGGGGATCTCTACCATGCAAAAGGAAGTTGGTTTTCATGCAATCACCCACTAGGGGCAACAACCCACTTTGCCCCCAGGCCACCCAACTTCAAAATTTCAAATTGGAATGTATATTTTTGATAGCATATTTGGATTCTACGTTGAAAAATAATAAACTTTTACTTGAAACTATTTTTTCTATCTCCTATACTTTGCCCCCTACAGGGGGGGCAAAGATAGCAAAATAACCCTTCCGAAATAGTAAAAAAAATAACCCTTAGATCGTTATAAAATCTAAACGGTTAAAAATAAAGTAATGAAACTTGGGGGATGAGTACCATGTAAAGGGAAGTGTGTACTCATCCACTTGCGTACTGGGGGCAACCCCCATTTTGCCCCCAGGCGCTGAAATCTACAATTTTTATACCTTTGCCTCCCTATAGGAGGCAAAATATTGGAGATAGAAAAAAAAAAAATTAAAGTAAAATATTTTTATATTTCGACGTAGAATCTAAATTTGCTATTAAAAATATACACTCTAGGTTAAAATTTTGAAGTTTGGTGGCCTGGGGGCAAAATGGGTGGTTGCCCCTACTATGCGATTGCATGAAAACAAACTTCCCTTTACATGGTACGGATCCCCCAAGTTTCATTAATTTATCTCTAACCGTTTAGATTTTACAACGTATTATCAGAAGGGTTATGTTGCTATCTTTGCCCCCCTATAGGGGGCAAAATATTAGAAATAGAAAAAAAAGTTTCAAGTAAAAGTTTATTATTTTTCACCGTAGAATCCAAATATGTTATTAAAAATATACACTCCAATTTGAAATTTTGAAGTTGGGTCGCCTGGGGGCAAAGTGGGTTGTTGCCCCTAGAGGGCGATTGCATGAAAACAAACTTCCCTTTGCATGGTAGAGATTCCCCAAGTTTCATTAATTTATCTCAAACCGTTCAAAAGTTAAGAGGGGGGGGGGGACTTTTGGACCACCCTGTATAAACGATATAACAAGAAATTTTCAAAAGTTATAATGGACCAGAGATTGAAAAAAATACGTGTGGTGTTGCGGGACACCCGTTAGAAACGAAGTTCCTTACGCTTTTCATTAAATATAAATTGTAAAATCACACTGCTATGTATACGTTGCTAACTATAAATAAACATGGCAGAGTTAGAAAAGAGACAAAATTAAAAGTAACTATGTATTTGTATTTAGTGGAGTTAAAGCAAAATTTAAAGAAAATCATTTTTTTATCATTGATGCGAGCGTCTTGCAATAAATATGTATTGAATATTGAGAAGTTAATCACGATGAGCTGATAGTTAAAGAGGATGGTTGTAGTAGAGTGAGGTAACAGGACTGTTCCCTAACCATGGCGTCCCGGCCTACTTAATATAACATATTATAAAATATATCACTTCACTACACAAAAACTTCTGCTTGAATCAAGTTGAGATTTTACATGTCTGTTTTAATTGTACTTTAAATTATGTTTATTAAGTTTTATTAAAATCGTTACGATAGAACGATCTATTTTAAACGTGTAAGTCCGCTTTAATGTTTTTAGCGATCTTTAAAACTTTATAGCGGTGTCGGTGTTAGTTTTACTGAAAAAAATTATTATTAGAAAAGTTGTTTGTCTCTATAAGTAGATGAAGTTATAATTTGTTCCAGTCCTAAAATTCCAATGTTACATTTCAAGCATACGTTGTCCCCGAACGCGTGGGCGGATAACGTTGTCCAACGAACTCGTCTTGGGCATTAGTAAAATAAACATGTGCACTTAATTTCAACTAAATCGGTCATCATTTACTCAAGTAATCGTCATCGGTCGATTTCACGACAGTTGGTTTTGTGACAGCTCCAGACACTGTAACGTGACATAAAACTTCGTTCCAAAATGTTGTTTTTCTCCGGAAACACATAATAGAAAATGTTGTGACATTTTTTTTAAAACACTTTTTTAAAAACACAAGAAAATATATAGTTTTTCTTCTTCCTCTGTCCCTAATTTATTTTAATACTTTTTTGTTTGGGTTCGGTCTTTTAGGGTAGATAATTATTGAACATTTACATTTCAAAAACGGCTATATTTCGACCATTAACGGTCATCTTCAGGCCTTGGATTGAAACTGTAAAATTATTAACATAATTTAAAAAACTGGATTAATATCACCTATTTAGGTTCGTCACTATTTGTCAAACAATATATCACATAAAAATGTATCTTATACAATAATATAACAATAATTATTAACAGAATTAAAAATAAAAAATTAACGACATGGAAATTTGTGGTAACCTGGGTGTGCAAGAAAATATAGATTTGAATTTAATTTTAGATTAATATAACGACAATATTCAATTTGGTTTTACGATTGAATTCTAAAATCAGTTCCTCATCATACATCACTCTAAAGGTTGAATTCGTAATGTTGTAAAATATGCACTGGAAACTGAAGTTATACTATTAATATTTATAATCAATATGCGTGGACTCTTGCAACATAAATGACAAGTTTCTGGAAATAAATTGGTTCATTGATATTCCCAGTGAATATTTTATCTCAGAATGGAGTTGGCTGTTAGTTATGATTAGTTTTTAGTCATATGATACGACAAAATGGCGGTGTTATGTCGCATCGTGGGTGTAGGCTTGGAATATCATATTTTGGAATTAATAGACATACTGAATTTTAATCATTTTGAAACATACACATTTATTAAGAAAAAAATATAAATGTCAAGTGTGTGCTAGTCAGCACACAGTGAGGGTCCGTAGTCAAGTGTGTGCTAGTCAGCACACAGCGAGGGTCCGTAGGCCACACTATATAGTGTTTAACTGTAAAGTGTATAAACAGTGTTTTTTTTAAAATGCTAAAAAGCTTACTTTTAACCATTCTAAGGGTCTGATATTCTCAAAACACACTCTGATAAAGTATTTTTTTGCCACTGAACCGGACTACAACCATATAAATACATCGAAAAGACCATAATTATAAAAAAAACGTATTTTGTCAATAAAAAATAAAATAATATTTTTTCCGAAATTTCAAAAAAGTGGTATCTTTACTTTTGGTCGAAGAATGTTCAGGAATTTTCTCAGATTTTTTGCACTTCACATAAGCGAGATAGAAGGGGGGGACACGTTTCACACCCACTTCAAACTTGCCTACGCTCGCCCTATCAAAGTTATATCCAAAGAATTATATATTTTTGTAATCAGCTCGACGTACCCTTTCATATGATACCCCTTACGGTGTCGAAAAAATATTTAACCCTTAAGTTTTTTTATCCTAATTTTGTTGAAAAATATTTTTTTTAAGTCGCTATATTTTTAAAATTTGTGATTAGGTACAAGACACATACATGCCAAATTTCAAAGTGATCGGACGAAAGGTGTAGCCGTGAGAGCACGCGAGAGGACGGACGGACAGACACACGCAGGAAAATATAAGGGTCTTTGGTTTTGCCTACGAACCCTAAAAATAACTTTTTTTATTACCGATAAAAATCATTGTGACCCCCCGGGAAATCTACTCAAATGTTTTTTTGTTTCTTTTTTTCATAAAGGGCGAGTTTAATAATGTTATTTTAGCATAAGATATCGTATATACCTAACCTACAAAACCCTAAAAAGTACTTCCCTGTGATTTTTTAAACGTTTTTATGTAGTTCATAGTTTTTAAGTTTTTAACTATTTTATTTATTCACTTTTTAAAATAGTATTAATAAACTTTTATAGAAACAAATCTGAAATCGGTATTGTTAGAGCACGAATGAATAAATAAAGTTTAAATTCCAGCATCATTTTGTTTTATTAATAATTTGCTCTAATGTCTCCAAAGCTATTGTACTAGAAAAATATAATAGACATTAATTTGATAGAGCAGTATATTAAATTTATATTCAATTTCGGGCAAGACAATAATCAATGAACGGAACATCGCTTCATTAAACAAATTGCTGTCTGAATCACAAACCTCTTGTGAATATTGAATTCAATTGTTTTCTTTTATACAATCCATCCATTGTATAACAACAATTATTTTCCTTCCGAGCTTACCGAAGGTAACGAAAACTATGTGATTGTTCTGTAGAACGAAAATATTTTCAGAGCCGATTTAACTATAGGGGCACGATGGGCACGTGCCCAGGGGCGGAAGAGGTTTGGGGCGCAACTCATAAGGTTAGGGAGGGGGACACGGCTAAACTTTGCAAGGGCAAAAAATATAAATGAAAATATGTTTAAAGTAAACCAAATATCCCTTAGGTTATACATAACCTTAGCATATACCTAATTCTCCCAGTAACCAACTGCTCGGCGGAGAGGAGCTTTTCAGGACTTAACAGAATAAAATCAGTGAATAGGTCTACAATGCATTATGGCAAGCTGAACAGTTTACTGTTATTGTTATTATGCACGCAAAGTGACAACGCTAGAAATTAACTATACCGATTTAATCGACGATTTTGCCAGAGCAAAAGCAAGAAAAAAAGGAAATCGTATACTGGTGGATCCACACACGCGGTGTTCGCCGAATACCCACCATTTGTTCCATCTGATTATTTATGTACTATCATAAGCATAAGTATTTATTATGAAGTATTATTATTGTTTATGGTCCAGGAGATAGCGGGCAAAAGTCTGACTAACATCAAGCTAGCATTTTGTGTATAAGTAATTATCTTTTAGTGCCTTTTAAGCATATGTATAATATCTAATATAATATTTGACAAACTTACCTATTAAGTGACAAACTACCATCAACTTGATTATTGGTCTACTAACTAAGTTCGTACTCAGGATCATGAAAATCACATTGTCCACAAAAAAGAGCGGGACACGGCTGTTCTCCACCGGTTTGTTTTTTTCAAATGCCTATTGCCAAGCTATGACCCACAGACGAACTTAGCCGACCACATATTCTTAAAAGGCACTAAAAGATTTACTTATACACAAAATTCTAGCTTGATGTTAGTCAGACACATTTTTGCACGCTATCTCCTGGACTATTAGTAATTAGTTTGGATATTATAGTGATTAAATTAATATTTCGATAACCCAATATTCGTTACCAAGAAAATAACTCCAAAATATACACGTAAGGGGGGGGGGGGGGGGGGCGCATCGTGATGGGGTGCCCAGGGCGCAGTGAACGTCTAAAACGGGCCTGAATATTTTATATCTCCAATATCAAAAATTCCAATAAAGAAATCTCATACATTAAAAACATGTATCATATCTTAAATACAACAAGTCCAATTTTTATGAAATTTGTATGGTAGGTCCATAATTATAGCACATTGTATGGGACCAACATAAGTTTCAACCTTCTTTGTTCAGCCTATTTGTTTCTCTTCAATTTACGCCCAAACATACATTTAGTTACACCTATATCTGCAAAAGCACTTATATGATTTTTATGAAATTTGGATGGTTTGTCCAAAATCTACTGCAGATAGCACCAGCTTCATTTCAATCGCTCTATAACTATCGCTTAATAAATAGAACTTTAATTCTTGTAAAAAATCAAAACAATTTTCAAATTAAAAAATCGGTCCGAGACAACTCAGACAAACTTTCTCATATACGAGGTCATAACTATTTGGCCCAGTGTTTTCCATTTATTAGTTTTCGTATGTACATTTAATTATTATTGAACATTTCATCAAAATTTATCATAAAAATAACATCTCCTGGGCGGGGAATCGAACCCGGGCTCTCTTCATCCGTGTTTTAAGCTTATTTCTCAGGAACTAGATTTTTCCTGGGAAAACGGCTTATATCGTTAGATTCGTATTTAAATGGGCTACGTTACAGAATTTTTTTTATCATTATCGTCGGAACCGTTTTCGAGAAATAATTTTGTTTCACGTTTTCTCAGAGTTTTTGGGGGGTAGCGCCACCAAATTTGGAGCTAAAATTCGTTTCTCGATTTCGCCTCGGGGTATGATTTTTCTGAACATGTACGCCGAATTTCGTCAAAATCGGCCCAGTTGTTTAGGCTCCAGGCGTCTGCACAGACAGACGACAGACGACGGACAGACATTTTTTAAAAACCACTTTTTTGGACTCAGGGGACCTCAAAACGTGTAAATCCATCAAAATCTCAAAATCGAATTTTCGCGCCATCACAATACTTTCTCTTTATATGAGAAAGTAAAAAAAAAACTGGGGAAACAATTAAATAAATTAGACAATAATGGCTTGCAAAAGCATAAAATCAATAAAGTATCCACGCGATAGGATGCGAGGAAGCTATGTGCTACACTAATTGGTAATCTATAGTCTGTCGGTCTGTAGCTACATTTTTGCTAACCAACATATCATTAGAAGTATACTCATCTGATTTTAAACAAATTTAGATGGTTTGTCGAAAATAAACTACATAATATGGTCCAGTATTAATTTCTGATTAAATTTAATATTGCTTAAAAATAATTGTGGCCTCACTGGGAATCGAACCAGATCCAAATATCTAGTGACCATTCGTCCAATAATAATATTAGGATGCGAGGAAGCTATGTGCCACACCAATTGACACACTATTTTAAACTTTTTATACATCAAACATACATCAAAGCAACGAATAAATGAAATAAAGCGAAAAAAGGAGTTAAATGAAAACAGAACTCGAGTTAAAAAAGCGCAATCAACTATTGGTTTTTGGAAAAAAATAGGCAAACACGAAAGTACTTGCCTATTTGCCTAGGTAAGTAAGTAAAAGGGAGTGCCTTTTTGACGAGAGAGAGGACATATAAAAAACACTCAATCAATAAGCCATCAATTGAGTCAACAGTTGACTAAACCCTTAAACAAACTCCTAACCAGCTAGGAGGGGGGGGGGGGGGGGGGGGGGCTCAAAATGTCAAAAACATCAGTAAAAAGAACTTCATGAGGTTACAGACTTTAATAGAAGTATACCAATTTACTATGAGATATCAATAAATACACTTAACTATGGTAGATTATTATCAGTATGATTAATTATAATTTAAACCTCCTCGTATATATTTATTAACTACGTTTCCATGATGTTTAAATACGGATTGAATCCTGATTTGGGATTTAATAAGTTATGTGTTTCCAAGAGTGGTATTAAATCTGTATTCAATACGAAATAAATAAACAAACTTTTTCTTGGTTACTTTTGGTAAAGGTTAAGGCCCGTTTACACGGTGATAGTTCTTCCACGATAGAACTATCATGTCAGTCTACGTCATACAACTATCGCCGAGGTGTGCAGTTTACACGGTGAGAGTTAAAATACGTCAAAACTTGTTGTCGTGCACTCAATGTTACATCTATATAATACATTTTTGACTAGGATACGGAAATAAAGCATTAAATATATTATAATGTTAAATTATAACACACACAGCCAAAAGAATATATTCATTTTGTCGAAAAAAACAAAATCTGATATCTAATGTTAAGCAATCTCATATTTGGTGCCTTTAAATCTGTTATCAGTTGATAAAAAAGTATAAGCCAATCAGCGTCTAGTATCTAGCGTGGTAGTTCTTATATCATTCGCGTGAGTACTCTGACTTCTGTGATAGAACACTCAACTATCTCGTCAGACGAGATAGTGTGATGGCAGATAGTTCTATCGCGACAAAATCTATCACGTAGTCTACACGGTGATAGTCGATGCGATAGTTGCTGTCGTGACCGCAACTATCGCGCCAACTATCACCGAGTAAACGGGCCTTTATAAATAATTTTGTAACCTTCACCTTTTATAACCATGTTTTTTATTACGTATTTTGACAGATTTGACTACAGTTTCTACAGAAATGCGCTAGGTGCGCTCACACCCATGCTCTGCGCATGTCAGGATCGAGTTCAGATGTTTCCATGCAACTCAACCCAGATACGGTCCCAGAATTTAGTGTATTGTATCTGGATCTAAATAATATTCAATCCATATTGAATCCAGGTTTCCATGGACAATATGGATCCAAAAACTGTATTCAACCCGTATTTGAACATCATGGAAACGTATTATTTTTGTATTAAAAAAGATCTCAATACGGTTACTGTTTTCAACTAATGTCTGTTTACATGACCGTATTGAGTTGGTATTGAAATATATTTGGATACAGTTCTGACGTCATTAGAAAACAGCTGATTTTGAAACGTGATAATTATGATGGCTGTCAAAGAAGGTTATGTTTGTACAGCAGATGTGTCAGGTTACCCTGAGGAAAAACATAAAACTGCGCATGCCTCAATACGATCTCAAAACAGTAAGGTGTTTATATGTAACTGAAAGTGTGTTCAACACCATACCATACACTACAGACTTTTGCTGTATCGACCTTGAGACGAACTAGATTAAATACGGCGTGTTTACATGGAAACATACTGTGTTCTGTACATCATGTAAATAAGCGAAGCTATTATACGCTTATCAATACAACAAGAACTGAAATAGTTATTATCAAGAATGCCAGCTGTTATAATTAACTCAATTATTACTAGGCATCGCATGGCTCTTTTATTGAAGTGAGCATAATACAATAAATATTAAATATTAAGAAAATAGTTAATCATGATGAGTTGATAGTTCAAGAGAATGATTGTAGTAAAGAGCAGTGTACTGAAGAAACAGGACTATTCCTTAACCTGCTCACACCGGCCTACTTCATTTAAATTATTATAAAATGTATTTCTTCACTACACAAAAACTTCTAATTGTATCTGGTTGAAAATTTTAAATGCGTGTATTAATGGAGCGTTAGATGATTCAAGTAAAGTTTCATTAAAGTCGATTCGTTAGAGTTAGAACTGCAGATATTGGTGAAAACGTTGTTTTCTCTATTTTAAACGTTTAGGTCCACTTTAATAGTTTTATCTACGATTGATAAGAAATATAAACATTATATCTTTGTTTAGATGCGTGGAAAGTGATTCTTTACGTACTTGTATTCATTGCGCATGCGCGTCTCATAGTTCTGAATAATTCCTCTTCTTTACCACACTAGTGCGGTAAAGAAGAGGAATTCTTCAGCTTTACGCACGATTAGCAAGTTTGTTTACATTTAACAAAATTAATTTGCTGTTCTTTTATTAAAGTAACTGTTTATATCGAGTTTTTAGTTAAAAACAATGAGTGAATCAAGTGACTTTGACGAAAATGTGGAGAATAACACTCCTCCAGAAATAATTAATTCGGCAAAAAATACAACTAATGAATTAATGCCATCTTTATCAAGAGAGAGATACGAACTTACATACAGCAAGTTTATTTTTTTCTGTATTTATTATTTAAATCTAACAATCGTAGATAAAGTACGGTACGCAACTCGTGTGAAAACGGCATTTTGCATTGCTCGTGTTTTTGGAGTTTGCACCCTCGCTATCGCTCGGGTGCAAACTCCACACTCACATGCAAAATGCTACTTTCCGCACTCGACGCGTAATGTACTATTAACGATCTTTATCACTTCATAGCGTTGTCGCTGTTGGTTTTCCTAAAAAATTTTAGCTATTAAAAAAAATTAGTCTTATGGAATAGGTGATGACAGAATCTTTTCCCGCCCTTAAATTCAAATTTTACATTTGAAGCTTTCGTTTACGAACTCTTAGACGCATAACGCTGTCCAACAAACTTAACCTGATTAGTAAGAGGAACATGTATACCAAATTTCAACTAAATCTGTCAACTTTTACTCAAGTTATCGTGGGTTACGTAAACGTTACTGACAGAGAGACAGGATGTGATTTTGTTGAATGTAAGATCTCCGTCGTTTATCATATCAAACGACGGAGATCTTACATGAAAGCGCCCCGAATGGGCTGGAGTCGTGTAAGTTAGGATGTTTGTGGACTGCATCTGTTGAATATTTGAGTAAGATTCTATTCGTTTGCATAATCCAAAAGATCAGATTATAAAACCAACTGTTTCAAAGTTTCAATGCTTCTTTTCAAATTTATATTGCTCTCTTCACACGATATCGCATTGCATCAAATGCGATGCGATGCAACGAATTCCATACTCTACAAAACATAACTTAGGCTTGAGGGTTTGGCCAAGTATTTTAATTATTATTTCTATTAAATGTGGTTTAATAGAAAATAAAACATTAGAGTTTATTGAATAAAAATGGTTTAGAGAAGATGTCTTCCACTATTCTTCAGTAATGAAACAGACAAAACTGATTTAATGGAAGTTAAATGTTTGTTATGAGACAGTTTCATAAACTCCTCTAACCAAAGTTTCGAACAAAGTTTGTTATCTAAGTTGTGTCAAAGCAGGTCATCAAGTTAATAAGTGAGAACAGGTTTTATCCTCTTCACCA